>CM030369.1:177801975-179008933 GCA_003604175.2 Clonorchis sinensis | reverse complement strand
TCTATGTTCCGTTAGCTGAATTCTGATTTACAGCAGTACTGCATTTTACGAAATGCCTCATCTTCTGTCTGACCTGTGATTAGCTTTTGGAAAAATAGTTGGGACTTGAAGTTTCGGAAGACACGGGATCCTTTTAGGTAGCTTTTGGTCCATCAAACTGCGCGCTGTTCTCTGGGACAAACGTTGCGTCAACCTCATGAATTTTTTGGGCAATGGTCCTGCATAACTGCTGCACTGAAGTTGGTCCCCATTTAACCTGATCAGGGAAGCTGCGCATTTGTGGGAAGCCCGCACGCAGAAGTTTCGAATCCAAGTTTGGGGTCCCGGGTTTCTGGCCCAGTAGCAGATGAAGTGAAACGTCAGCACAAGGTAGTCAAGATGTCCCAGTAGAGCTTTAATTAACACGTGATCAACCAAGTGCCTTTCGTTGTCTGCAGCCATCTCAAATCAATTTGCCCTCCTGACCAGATTCTCTATTTTCATCCATTTCAATTTGTAGATGAACATCCAAACGCCCCCGCGTTTCCATAACATCAGCTTGCCAAACTCTTACCATGTGTACACGACTTGGTTAGCATTTCAATAATGTACCGCCAACTGCAATCCTATCCCGTATGCCCCCGCCAGCACCTGCCGCAGCTTACCGTGGTTCTGTCAACCAAGCAGCATTATTTTCCGGGTGTTTACCAGCTCACACCTTGACCGGTGATAGTCAGTCACCAGTTTTGTAGATTGATTTTACAGTCGCTTCCTTCCCAGCATAGGAATTGTGGCCCTCGTCAAGCGACTGACAAAACACCAAGCAGCAATGCTTGGCCAGTGTGAACGACGTTTCCTTCAAGATTCTTGGATGAATCTCGTCTGGCCCAACGCGCAGAACGGGTTAGTCTTTTGCAGGAGTTGACGAATGTAACTCCATGGTAAAGACAAGGTTGGCTAGAGGCCGTTCATAGTAAGGCCTTGACAAGATTGGATGCGACGAGGACGCTGAGGCTGAACATAGATCTGCATAGTGTTCTCTGTAGACCTCAGATACCACTATTGGGGCATTCATGGGTTCCCCGTCCTTGTCCCTCAGGGCGAACGTGGTTAGCTTATTTCTGCGGCGATGTCTCATGTATTTGAACAGCACATTCTGTTTTCCCGGCGAGGTCTAGAATGATGGCTTGTCTTCGTATGTTCCATTAGCTGATTTCTGATTTACAGGGGTTCCGCATTCTACGAAATGCCGGCTCGTCTTCTCTGTATCATGTAGCTAAGCTGGGAGTTCAAGCTAAATTTCCCCTGAACTTCTGCCCATTGGCATCGTTTTGGATAATTTTATTTCATTTATTTTGCAGTCTGCACTTCTCGCTGCGTTTTCCGCTGGTATGGTTATGACACACAGTCCGCCAAATTTGCACAAAGCGATCCCAACTTCGGCACTGGTGGAGGTTCCCACTTCACAAGTTGTTTCTACCCAAGAGGCACAAGGATCTGCTTCGTCGAATGGCATCACCAGTACCACAGAAACTGATGAGACCAAAAAAGCCGTTGCAGAATATGAGGAGGAAAATGACGACTACGGCGATCGGTCTTTAGAAGCGGGGAATTACTCTGTTGGTTCGGAATGCTTGGACTCCGGAGTTCTTCTTCGACAGGGCATCATAATGCGGTCCGGTGGAAGCCGAGGTGGTTCACCAGCCTCATCTGTCCCTGCATCTGAGTCCGTTTCGATTTTGCCAACAAGCTCGTCTCACGAAATTGCTCATGTGATCCGACCCGGTGAGGCTGGTCAGCACGAGACATCTCCAGTGTGGCATGCCAGCCAATCAACCCCGATGCCCGGCTGTACTACTTATGTGAATGTCAATTCAGTCCCCCCGAGGCTCTTGCCCAAGCCAGTAGTCGGTGGCGTTCGTGTTCTCCCAGCGTCCTTTACTTCACCAACAACAACGGGTTAGTCTTTTGCAGGAGTTGACGAATGTAACTCCATGGTAAAGACAAGGTTGGCTAGAGGCCGTTCATAGTAAGGCCTTGACAAGATTGGATGCGACGAGGACGCTGAGGCTGAACATAGATCTGCATAGTGTTCTCTGTAGACCTCAGATACCACTATTGGGGCATTCATGGGTTCCCCGTCCTTGTCCCTCAGGGCGAACGTGGTTAGCTTATTTCTGCGGCGATGTCTCATGTATTTGAACAGCACATTCTGTTTTCCCGGCGAGGTCTAGAATGATGGCTTGTCTTCGTATGTTCCATTAGCTGATTTCTGATTTACAGGGGTTCCGCATTCTACGAAATGCCGGCTCGTCTTCTCTGTATCATGTAGCTAAGGTTTTGAAAAATAGTTGATACCTCTTTTCCAGATAGGAAAATAGACCTATAGTTATTAGTTACTGATGAGGTTGGCAGGGATAGATGAACTACTGGTCAGAGAAGATCCTGATGTGAGCGCTGATATTGCTCATGCCACTTGATATTTGGGTGAGTAAAATTCAGCATAATTGAAATAGGAGCACTTATGTGCTTTCTTGCAATCTGGCCAGATGAAATTAACCTCATGAGCAATGGCGGTTAGACGGTTGGGCCTCTGTTACATAACCAGTGAGCATCAGTGGTCTTCAGGCGGGCAAACAAACAATAGGGGTGGGGGGTAAAATAGATCAGTGACTGCGCTGGGTCATTGAATAACCACTGAATTCCATGAACAGACTTTCTTGTCTTTCCCTCCTAGTCGATTATGACTGGAGTCGTAGTCTCTTGGTAAACACGGTGACATGGACATTGCTGAAACACTCGATAAAAGTGGTTTGATCTTGTGCCTGCTCTAGAATAGCTCATAATAATTTGGCCCCGGACTGGGGATCAGCATGTTTTTTAAGAGGTCTTTCATCTGTACTTTTGGGAATAACAGACTGACGTATAACTAAAGGCCTAATGAATAACAGCCTAATGTATTAGGCTTAGAATATGAAAATCCCACATACAGCTGATATTCAGAATTATTTCGGGTGAGTTTAAATACAGGGATGCGTGATGTAAACTCCGCGATAGAAGGATGAGTGACGCTATGTTTTGCGAGTTATCCAAACTGCTGACCAACCACTTACTGCCGGACCATGTAGTCTTCAGTCGCTAGACTGGAAGTTAACAGTTCGAATCTTTCTAAAGACGCGTAATAATGATGATTCTCATTAAGGATGAAACAGTTGTACATTGTTCTTTAGCTTTTTGTCATAGCTTGGCTCCACATGCAGGAGGATATCTTTATCAAAAACAAATTGCAACAAATGAGTAGCAGTTGTTTCAGGAACAGGCCATAGTAACCCACCTCTACACGTTTTCCGATCTTGCAGACCATTGGTAGGGAGTTTATTTTGAGACCGTGTGCAGAAGTTTATGACACCAGTTCTGAAAAAAAGAAACAGTCCAACAACTATCCTTGTCAGCATCAGCTCACTATCGCCTACGTCTTGCCGAAAAGGTCGTGTTTCAGTACAAAACTCCTCTGATTGCCAACCTCGCACAGTGAACGGATCAGCAGCACGACTATGGAGACTCAAAAATTCCAAAGAATTTTTTCTGTGGTAATCATCCAATTAGGCGTCAAAGAACAAGGATGGATTTGGGACCCTGTACATTGGATCGAGGAAGCTCTCCAGTGGATTGCATGGACACAAGCTGACGGCTAAACGACGAGATCGATTTCTCCAGTCTCCATTCACAAATGTCTGGAAGGACTCAAGCTCGACTGGAGCGGCGTTCGAATGCTGGCTCAAGCAAGAACAAAGAAAGAACGTGGATTTGTGGAGGCGTGGTACTCTGCCGAACAAGCTACCAAAAACGTGACGAAATTGACCTCATTCGTGAACCAAAGAGAGCAAGCGAACGCAAGATCAACAAAGCTTTAGGCTGCAAAAGAATCCAGACAAGAACCTCATAGATAAAGCAGGAAGGCTTGATTAAAACGGATACGTTAATTTGATTGGTGGAAACGCTCGGCCAACATAACAAAGTACCAAATTACCCGGCAGACGCAGGGACACCTGGCGTTACCATATCGGAAGTGGGGCGACACAACCAACTACTCTATCTCAAGGGGATCAGATCGATACAAATTGAGGAGTCAATCAAAGCAAGGGGTGAAACCACTAAAAACAGGATGATAACCAATCAACGCGAAGGAACGCGGACCACAACGCAACAAAGAACACAAGCGGATCAACAGATTCACGGGAACGCTTTTACTCAATTAGCCAATCACATTAACAGATAACGGGTAAAATTCTGAGGCTATGTAAGTGCAGGCGTAATTATTTCCCTTGTAATCGTTTCGTGTTAGACTCGGAAGAATCAACACTGCCGTGGTTGACCTTTAGAATCCAACTTAAGATTTCCTAAAAACCGCTGGGAGAATTTTGACATTATTGACATCTTCAACAAACCACATTGTTGCCTAAAATTATCTGCATTTTTGAATTTCTTGTATATTTTTTCTGGTGTGCGTTCTACCTTCACTTTTGCTTGCTGATTTTGTGGGTAGCTACTTTTCCTTTTAGTGTAGCAGTTCAGTCTTTTTTCAGGATGCCCTGCGTTAAACTCGAAGTTTGGGTTTTTATTCCAGGGAAGGTGAATTGGAATTTCACCTGTGGCTGCTCATTTTGTGTTGGCTACCACAGTCATCCATGACGTGTACATTCAGTATCCATTAAAATTTCCAAGGAAGCAAATGTTGAAATATTCCGTACAGCATTTTGGTTGTTCCTTGATCCACTAGACAATCCGTCGTTCTTATGAGAAAATAAGGCATCATAAAACGACACTCACTGGCTTTTTGAAATATTTATAAATATCACTCGTGTTGAAGTATCATAAAAGATACATTTACCTGACTTCGGTGAAAAAGATATTTTCAGGATAAGCATTTACCAAGAAAAAGTTATTAGGAGCTAGTGTTTTCTGCCTTGCTTGGCATATGTCAGCGTAAAAATAATCGATGCTGGAAGTGCATTTTGGGGCTCAGATAATAGACTGATCATTTATCCGCAGACAGAATTTTCCATGTAAGCATCAAGGTCTAGCAGCTTACGAATTGAGGTTTTTTTAAACGACAAAACTTCTCTGGACATCCCTTATATAGTGAATGCGGCTAACGGAGTGTCACTACTGCACGTATAACGTAGGCCTTGACATTTCATTGGTTTGTTTAAATGAAGTGGCCAAGATCAAATCGATTAAGATGACAGGACCCTGGTTCTCCGTGACATAGTGACTGATATTCATGCGGTCATTCCTTTTTAACTTTGGTGGACCATACTTTTTCATAGTGCGGAGTATAGGCTTTGGAATAAGCCTTGGAGAACCTGTCAACTAAGACAAAACAGCCAGACAAGGATATATTCCCATCTCCCAGAAAATCTCAACCTACATGACCCGTTGTCAAAATCGGATCCACTTAGTTTGGATCCAGAAAACGCAAAAATGAGGAACCAGAGGCTAAAATGTGTCCCCCTGACAAAATGACGTGGCCGAAATTGCAAAACTTTATACCAGTTAAGCTTCCTCGCTAGCAGAAATGTACGGGTAGGCATCTCGTTGGTTTACCCTCCTGGAGAAATAGCCAACGTAAAAATGGAAAAAGTATGTCAGGATCTCCTATTTTGTGAGACTGTGTCGCAGTATTGGCCGTCCCCCAGTGACGCAACACGCGCAGCAATTCGTGAATCCCCAACAAGGCTACCCACCGAAATAATATTATTATAGGCATCCACAAAAAAAAACAAGATTTTGCAGGCTCGCCCACTACTTAAGACGCTGTATCGCTCTGGGAAAGTAGGCTCGCTTTGAACTTTTTGAGTAATAGGATTAACTTTCCCGGCTCATATGCACACTCCAAGAGTAGGGAACAAAGTCACCCATCTAATGCAAGTACAAGGATGATTGAATGACTAAATAAATTCCAGGCCGCAGATCAGGATTTCACATTTGCAAATCACAGTATCCTTCTAGAAACAAGGCATGTCCATTTGTGCCAGAACGGGAGTGACGTTTGAAAATGAAAATGGAACAACAATACTCGATGAGAAAATCAGCGATTCGACATTTCCGGTTTTGACAAGGAAACATAAAACGGCATTCATAAAGATGTCCAGGAATAGGGAAGAATTCTTTGCATAAATGAAATGGAATAATCCGAAACTGATGCAGTGATATCATATGCTGAAACAGCCAGGCTTCTTTTTTTTAGGAAGTCAGCAAACTAATAGAATTCGGACATTTGTGATGGGAAAAACATGAACGTTTTTGTAAGTATGCATGCTGAAAATGAACAGTGGTGAGCAAAATACCTCAGTGGCAGCCGGATTCCATTAAAAGAAGATGGTTTGATACGTCGTCGAAGTTTCTTGAGGATTGCATTATGGCGATTTTTGTGCCTATATCTCAGCCCTGAATCAGTTGGTATAAAAATAAAGGAACGGTTTCACGATCGGACCAAAAAAATTTGCAGTGAAAACTCCAGTTGACCTGTTCGCTGCGAATTACGCCAACGGCTATCAATATTCTATTGCCTGCAAGAAATTTAGTCGAGCCTCCAGTTCTAGCGGGTTCGTACTGCTTGGTGCACCAAGAATCAGGCTCAGTTTCCAGTGAACAGTGCTTCTTTTACACAGTCTTGGTTCCCATATTTAGAAATGATATCTCTGTCGGTTCTTCCCCTGTCATCCAGTAAGCTATTTTCGCAATTCGCAGCGTTCACTCTGTGGTATGACACATTGTGTTGGTCTGCAACGTTATTTCCTTCATTTTGGTAACCGCTGATAAACAGAAATTCTCTTCTCAAACAAACTTGTGCTGGTTGCAGGAGATTACATATTTTCAGGATATTTGCATCTCGTTTAAGCTGAGGTGACTCAAAAATTTAAAACCTTATCTCAGTCCTATTTCAGAAACTTATCGATAGAGAATGAAATATGCCTAGATAGGGCTTTAGAGTGATTTGGGATCAAAATAAAGGGTTATCGTGTCAAATCACGGTAACCCAAGGGGCCATACTGCCTTAGTGAGCACAATCTCGTGCACTGCTCTGCCAATATTTCCACTCCATATATCTCAAATGAGTAGCCATCCGTAATTTATTGCATGCACGCGAAATTTGCATGCAAGTTTCGCTGATCAGTCCGCAATCATTAAGCGTCGCTCGCTGTCCAGTTAGTGAGGCTTACTAGGCGGTAGGGAGCACTTTCGGTATTGCTAGGCTACGCTTCGGCTTGAAACGGACAACGAAAATAGCTAGTCGGAACATGGGAAAGGATGGGTAAATTGTTCGATTGGTTATGGAAAACAGTTCGTGGTGTGCGAATTATCAACAACCAACGATGACTTGAACTGTGAGGAAAACAGGTTCACCCGGTGCCTTGCTCAGAAAACTGACCAGACAAGTGTATTTGTCCGACATGAATCCATTTGTTTTTCACCAGCTATTTGTCCTATCCCACCAGCGCGGCGCAAATGATTACCAACAAACCCAGAACTTTCCAATGACGCAAATCGTGGTAGGGCACATTAACAACGCACTGATGATGTCATCTCGATCGATGATGGGCCATCTGCATTTAAACTGCCCAGTTCGACGAACGAACAAAAACCAAACAATGGTTTGAATGGTTCAAAAGTTCGCTGGTTAAAACATTCATCCGGTAAATATTTCTAGGCTTTGCACAGGCATAAACTTATTCTACAACAGGCCTAGATAGGTTGCTCCACGGGCCGCCTGTCGCCTTGTAACAGAAAAAATATCAGTTTTGCTGATGCACGACACATTAGACATAATCACTGCGCCTCACCACTTTCAATGCGCCATAAACAGAGCGTTTTCGCAATTGGGAAGGGTGAAATCATTTTTCTGGCGCAATAGATGAGAATAGATTTCACACGCATGATTGGAAAACCCAAGGCAGATTGTTATTTGCTACACTTATCTACCCGTTTGTGGCCTATCTGAAAGAAACTTACTCAGTTGTTTTGTGTGCTGAAGTTCACCCTTAAGCAAAGGTTATAGCGGCGAAATGTGACACAACGGACTGAACGCATTTATACGTAGTTTTGTAATTCACAAGCACAGTGTTTTTCGGCCCATATTTTTGCAATGCCTACTCCCTAGTTTGTCCCGTGTTGACAGTGAGTGCAATACTCGTTCGGTCTATCCAGGATTTTAATTCATGACTGGGTAGACCTCAGCTACTAATTCACGGGACTTGACTGGTGTCTCAGATGACAGATGGTAATCTAAATGTAAAAATTATGACCGTTGTATACTATTTGGTTTGTACATTGTAGCAAATCTAATCGCGGCTTCAGAGTAGAACCAATAGTCTAATCCATGATATCCAGCACACTATCTCCAGCTATCAACTTCAGACGTTCGCGGCCAGAAAATGATGCGTTTCAACTTAAACCTGGGGATTTTCGCTGTGTCGCAGATAAACTGACTTCAAATTGGCTTTTAAAAAGATTTGCAGCCAGCATTATCGTTTTTCCGCTGTTTTTGCGAGTTCACACAAACGCTTGATTGTGACTATGGTTTTTGCTGCCACATTTTGTACAACAGTAAGTTGCTTACCCAACCTTGTCTTCTGTATGATTGCGTTAAATTTCCATCTTATCACTGGGACTCCCTCATTTGTTCTACGATATCTTTTCTTGAGACAAGGTAAAATTACGATGCGAAATTGACGCTTCCGTGACATGCAACCGTACGTTGTTCAACTAACTCAACTTAAAGGTCATTCTAACCTTTTAGGCCATCTGGTTGGTTTAGATCAAGTAAATGCTAAATAGGTGCAAATTCATAAGAGAGACCTTGTAAACTGATGAAATGTTCTGTGATTTACTCCTTTTCCTTAGTTCTGCAACCATCAACAGAGGTTACTTCCACTCCTTTAAACTACTGGTTACTAGACTTCCTTAATGGACTATGCCACTTCAACTCCCGTGGCTCCTTCAGCAATTGACCGACCACGAATCTAAGTAGTGCCCCTAGTTTGCCTCCACAGACTCAACCGAATTTCCTCCAGGTTTATTGCATCATGTAACTTCTGTCGTCGTTTCATGTCATATATATCCATCTTCGCTGCACCTGCTGGTCGCACGTTTCCTGTCCCGAACTCTTCAAGAAAGCCCCAGTAATCATTGTAAAACGTCCTAAACACCCACCCCCATATGAAGAATATAAAAGAAAGATTTAAGGAACCTTTTCCGACTATAGGCGGACGTCGACAAGTTTTTTTGACGTGCAGGTGTAAATCAAACGCGGTTGAGCAACTAAAGCTGCTCACAATAACCCTGGCTGATGTTGGATACTCACAGAAGTTCATGATTACAAATATAAAAATTGTATTTGGACGCCATCCGGAAACAATATCTCGGTCCACAAGAAACCTACAGCTACCGTTGGTGAACCGAGGCTTTACATATAACAGCACGCCATCACCTACTAGCTTCTTCCGCTGAATCGTTTGATACAACAAGTACAGTCTTTTAATGACACTATGCTTGTCTTCTTTTTCACAAGCCATATGAATCTCACCCAGTCGGTGTATATCTGAAAAAATAATCAAGCATCTAAATGCATTAGAGCCGGAGCCACAAAAGGCGTACCCAGTGCAGTGGGCAAGTATCTCATAGAAACAAAGAGCCGGCCTATTTTGTCAAGTTCCACTCAACCGTTTATTCCTCCAAACCGCACTCGAAACGACAGACGAGATCATATTCTTGCTGAATCAACCCCCACGTTGCCACAAAATTGGCACTTGAAAGCATCGGCGTTACATTGGCCCAGCAATTGATTTCCTTATAGTGATTGAAGGACTCGATTGGGGGCCCGTCATTCGAATTCCACCGGACTGAGTCCCACTTCTAAACCTTCCTTTAAGAAATGTAATCCGTTGATGGTTGTTTTTATTTGAACTGAACGCGTTGGTTGCCAACACTGTGTTCCCTAACTTGATGACACGCTGTCAGCAGGCATTTCAATGTTTGTTTGCAGTTTACACAAGGAATCCTTGCGGATAACCACTCTTTTGTTATTTGGTCTACTCACCGATCAAAACTACCAATAATCGCAATTTCACAACTTCTTATATATCTCGGAATCAAGCAGAACTCATTTCGTTTCTTAAAAGTCTGTGAAAACGCCTTCTCATTTGAATTGTCAGAATAGATCCTCCAATCATTTACCAATACAATGTCATTTAGCACTAAGCTACTTGATTTATGAGAAATTCCGTAAGTTTTCCGACTGTGCACTCAAATCTACACTCTACTTTGGAGCTTGTCACCATTGGTAACTGGACGCTCTAAGAGTAGATTTCTAGAAAGCACACTGCTCGACAGTGACAGAAAGTTTGGCACACAAGTAGCCTGAGCTGTTGTATAAATAAGCTTCTTGGGGTGTGGGCTTTACAGCAAGAAGCAAGATGGATTTCTTCACTTATCCTAAATCACCGGCGGCGTAGTGTGTCATCCGTAACGGCCTTACTGTTGTAATCATGCATTTGGAATAATGAGTGCTTCCAAGAAATGTGATTACTCTGGATCAAATTACGTTATCTGGTTTTCAGTTCGACATAATCTACCCGGTATATAACTGGTAAAACAACGTCCCGGGAAAACGAAAGACATTACTATTTCGTAATAATATATTTGAGATGCAGTGTACTCCAAAGATACCTTCGTAATGGTTTAAGAGGACAATTTGCATGAGTGATTTATTGCCAGGTTCAAAAGAATTACAAATATAGAACAGCACAAACAAATCAGCTGCTCTTGGCCACAAATATAACATTTTCAGGGCGAGGAAACCTCATCGACCGGATAAGGTTTATAGAATTTTGGAAAAATAGGTTGGATAATTTGAAACCAGGTCTACAGAGTTGCTCGCGTGAGTACTTGGTTCTCTGCAGAGTTGCTCACAATCTTCATTTCGTTACTGCAAAACTAATAGGCATAAGTGTCTAGTTTCAACTTGCTAATGACAAAAAAGTTATTGGGAAATGTGGCAAGCGACAAGTAGATAGTATTTTGCAAAGCCATTATTCAGCATGTAAAAGTTACCTAGACTTACGATCTTGCCACATAGTTCCGGGGCTCGTCTCTCTACAACAGTCCATGTAAATTACGTTCACTGATAGTGCGGTTGTTGCTGTACTTTTACCAGCCTCGTTGAGGAACTCGCATTTATTTCCATTCACCTAAAAATTTGGTTGGTTTGTATGCACTGGGCAGATCTTCCTACCAGGTGATTGAATCCGACACATTCAGCTGATATCTGACACAAATGCATGCAGTCTCCTTCGGAAGCGATGCTTTTATCCCCACTCGTGAGTACCCACCTTTCGTTGGGGCTTTTTTTCCAGCGAAACAGCCCGTTAGGACAGCGTCTATTGAACGCATGTTCCCGTAGAAGTAATTGGCATTCGAATGATATAGCTCCTGCTTTTGAAAACTCAACCACTGACAGGAATGCGACACCGCATATGACGGACAGTAATATCATACTGGTTACTATGTGTCTGCTCTGTCTCAAAATGCTTACTTCAAATCGGAACCTGAAAAGTCACAACCGGACAACTGAGCCAGGTTCAAGATACCTATGTTATTTCAGTGTGGTCAATCTGATTGGTGGACCAATCGGACTGAATGATACAACCATTCCGGATTTCTCGTCTGCGTAACTGACTTTATTAGGATAGCCAGCCGTTAAATCTATAGATCGCATTTGTGAGAGGATAATTTGATTGAAAATCTGTCTCTTGGAGATAGACTCCGATGGGCAACTGTATCAAAGGCGATTCACGTAAAAAGGAGGCAAAATTCTCGGGCCCAGAGTTAAAAGCGTTCTGATGACTACTGCGTGCACTGCTGAGTGAATTCAAATTCGTAGTAAATTAGTGGTGCATCCGGCTTTTCATCGTACTGGTCCTCAATAATTTACCGAACAAAGCCTAATAATACGGGCGATTACTATGCATAATGCTCTGACCATTATTACACCGTTGTTAACTCATGGCTGGTGTACTGATCTTGCCATTTGATACGTCAGCCCAGTGCGGCGAAAACTCATTTCACACCCATCGGCATTACCAGCATTCATCGTAATATCTCTTTCAGTCAGGCCACACTTTACCGCAAGCCTAGGTAAGCGCAAAAATGTAGAACTTTTGCCAGATGATAAACGAATTAAATGATCTGACACTCCAATGTGTGGATAATCTCAATGCATCTATCTCTACATTGGTCCCACTGTGGAGCTTAACGTAGGTTGCAACATCTCATCCCATACAAGAACGTCTGAAAACTGCGTTCTAATTTCCTCTCGATCAGCTTACTTACCTCCATGTGTTCTTAGTTCCATCGGGCAAGAACCAACCGTTCAAACCAGTGCGGTCAGCGTGTAAGCGAGAATCGACAGATTCATCTGTTAACACTCAGCCGATCTGACAATCAGTAAACTAGGTGAGTCATAGGATCTCCATTGCAAGTGGCCACAGAATGCTTCTCGAACCTTCAGCACTAACTAACTTTGCCAGCCGGAATGAAACACAGAATCCAAACACCAAACTGTTCTCATTACTCACTCTAGCTGGCCGTAGGTACACTGAGGTGAAGACAACATTCTCAGACAATCAGAAATTGTGACTTCAATCTTTTTCGGGTTTTTGTATAGCAACTTGAGTAGATTTTTGGCATTTTAACGAAGACGAATTGGAAGGAATACCTGTAATCAACCAGTAGGCACATTTAAAAAAGCCAGGGTTAGCTAGGTTATACGTCGACTAACAAACATTCCTCATTCTACCTGACTGAGATAAAGTGCACATGTTCTGGGACAAAGGTGGTCTAAAGTATGAAAATCCTGTAACCAATAGTATTCCCCTGGTAAGTTTAGGACCTCAGTACAGCATGGTGGAGCAGGATGTCATGACCCTTCGTTTCAGGTGCCATTGGCAATCTTTATCAAGACTTTTTTAAATCAGTTGTGTGTGGGACAGTTTTAGCGTCAACTTGTTCTCCTGACTGTTGGATCACTGTGTGCTTTACCCAGGACTTAGCTCAGTTTACTTTTGTGTTGGCGGAGTCCACGTTGGTGTGTTTGTTCAGATCAGTGTTTGGCATCGGAACTTCGTATCCACTAGGGTATGCGGTATGTTGCAGTCAGATGGACGACAGGATGGCTTCATCACTGTTCACACAGGTGCTGACCTCTAGTTCTTCAGCTGGGATATCCATTGACAACAGTAGACTTTATACCGCAAGTACCGGCCTGAGTATTTTTACCTTAGAAGAGTTACCATGTTTCCGTGTGTCACATTAAATTTTGTGTTAGCGTTCTAATTAATGAACTCCACTCATGTAGTATTAGATATATCTAAAGTAAATTGGCTAGGCAGCCCCAGTTAGATGAATTGAATTCTTGTGCCTAAATTAGTTTAAACCGTCTAGTCAGGGTAGTACCGGAAAATCCACTACTGTATTTGAACAACGCTGTTAGAAGCCCTTCTGTTCCTGCTGTACAGCGGCATCTCAGGACAGAAGTGCACAGAAGTACTTCAGAAAAGGTGGCGAGATACAAATTCACATACTTTAGGTTGTGTTGAACGGGTAGGAAGAGAAAAACATGCTGTTATTACTTTTGTGTATACAGTTTGCAACCTTGTCCGCGATGACTTCACTAGCAACCGGTCTCTTGGTGGTGCTTGCGTAAGATCGTTTTTCAAAGATTTTCCTCTGTTACAAAATTTGACGAGTGATCAATAAAAAACATGCTGAATTCCCCGGTCTATTCCTGGCGATGCTTATTGTGCCAGAGTTATTATTCAACCCGCCAGTGGATGCACCTTCGAAATTTGGCTGCTTCTGAAGGCTTGTTGAACTTGTGGGTCAGGAAACGGGGAGTTTTCTTCCTAAACTCCTCTGAGATGTAAGTCAGTATTTTGCGCTGCAAGACAAGACGATGAGTATAGATGAGGTCATTCTAAAAAGCCGAAAATCTAGGACGGGAACTCAGCATCGGTAGGTAATTTTCATATGATCACTCCGACTTCAAGTTTGCACGTCTGTGAGCAGACAGATAACAGGAAGTTTTATACTGAAGTCTAAAAGCGCTGTCACGGAGGAACACCAAGTGGCTATTACGTGGCTGTTAAATGTGACCATTGTTATTTGTATGCGTTGGTGTCAAGGTGAGTGGGCTACCAAGTTGCCCTCCGATAGGCTGAGAAGTCCTAGCTGACATTGGAAATTCCCTTGACAACAACTGGACCCAATAGAATAGTAAGTAGTTCCGGGTAGAGGGGATCTTTTAGATCAGAGCTGATGCTGTCGGTTGGTGTGTGGAATGAAATGTACAAATACTGACTGGATTTACTTAAGACTAGTGAGTATCCCCTGGAAGTGGTTGAAAAACGGCGCACAAAAATCCAGCCAGTTAGTGAGATCCAGTTAGAGAGGGAAGCTTTGGCTCAACAGTAGATAGCTAGGCAAAACATTCGTAGCATGCCATAGCAGCTGTAGAACCAAGATGACAAAGGGCTTTGAGCTTGATTGCCGAGTTTCGGAAAAGCAACAGTTCATGGTTAAAGTGCCAAGAGTGTTCGCTAAAGCACTTTGTCTGTCAATATGGTTCGTGTGGTTTGAACGCTAAAGGTTGGTATGGAGACAGGGGGACGAGGCTCTGGAATTGGACACGAAGCAAAGGGTATGGGCAATGGTGTTCCAGTAGTTTATTCATTGACCTAATGAGCAACAAGTCTTTATCTGAGATCTGCAACAAAGAGGTTTCCAAGAGGAATTGGGAGGAATAAAGGGCATAGTATTGAGAAAAGATGAGAGCTGTCTTTGGTGGCCCAATATTGCTGTAAGCGGCACGCAATTCAACCTGGTTGACAGCACTCGCATTGACTACTACAGGATGAAACCACTAATATTTGCATGGTTCGTTTTAGTAGGTGGATTGTGTTGCAGTTAGGGCTCCGAAACATGATTTCAAGGACGCACAAAGCTGGCCGCAGAACCTTTGTTTGAATTATTAGTACTGCATTAGTCGAAAATTTAAAGGACAAATGAGCCCACGTGTTTTAATTTTTGACATAAAGGTTCAGGAGACTGTGTCCTTCCAACTCACTATCTAGTGTTATAGTAGAAACTCTGTGTCACACGAGGAACCACCGGCATAAAACGATGGGCAACGGAGATGCACAAGCCTTTACACCGCGAGTAAGCACAACCTATCTATAAGCCAGATCCAAACGATGCGTCACATTGAAGAGCAAGTGGAGTTTGCTCAATTCGCCGCTCAACAGTGTATTTACAATAAATCCAGTCATATGCAGGACACAGTCTTTTGCACTGGGAACAAATTTTTCCGACAAGTTCAACGACTGGTCCTTATAACTGCAAAATATAAGAGGGAAGGTGGATAGGCGACAACCAAATAATTTCCGGGTACAACCACACAAACTACGTTAGATTAGATCGCTGAGATTTCCACCAGCATGACTGTGGGATTCGGCTGTCCTGTTTGTCTGTGTGTTATTATTTTGCTGTGTAGGAACTATTTTTGGCCAGGGTACGAACAAACATCTCTTAAATTGTCACTTCATTTATTTCGTTGAAAATTTAGCTAATAAATTTATCAAAATCAGGTTTATTCACACAAAAACAAATCTACTATGATTCGCAGTGCTATTGCAAGCAATTGTGCGTTACTGATTGTGTTGCTCACACAATGTTGTTTATTACACTGCATTAGAAAACGTGTGTGGTCCTCTAAATACGAAAATCCAAAGTAATCGTGTCACGCGAGAAATTCTAGAACTCGCTTGGACGAATGCATTAACCACCCCACTTGTTGTCTATTCCGGTCATCAGTGGATTTGTTGTCCACCGTACAACTGTAATAAGGACTGGTTTCCCAGATGGCATGCTGAAAAACCTAAGGTATCCGATTTTAGAAAACTATCTGCGCGTGTAGTCATACAATGCGAAGCTTGGGCTATTTCGTAAACGAAAAAAGGTAGATTTCACGGAAAAATTAAGGCTACCAGCAAGTGACAGGAAACTGTAATTCAGCAATTCCATACCCTTATGTTGACCTGTTTCGAACTCTATTCTTTTTAACGTGGGATATTTTCCTCACTCCCCCTGCCCTCAAAAGCATAACACTCTGGGCCATACAGCCTTACGAAGTGCGTAGCGCCAAGGTTAATAAAAGAAGTACCGGGAAGTTGCTAGAGCATTTGCATCAAAGTAAAATCTTAACTTGAGACTTAAATACGGTTCCGGAACTGAAGATAATACAACATGTGAAACGGCCTGACCGTCCGGATGGCAATTGATGCCAAGCGATTCCCAGGCTTAGTGATTTTATCAGTAACTGGGATTAAAATGCAGTTTTATAAAAAATAATTGGGTTCTCTATAGTTGCGAACAGTTCAACAAGTGTCCTTGTTAAGGCGATAATTTAATTATCGTTTATTTCTGAAGAGCATGGTCACAGACATTAAAAGTGAATGCAAGCGATAAGTGCGAAAAGGTTACAGGAGAATATGAGATAAAAGAGAGAAATGTCTCATTCAAAGTCATGCCACCAACGAACGTGCCTCATACTCAAGCTTTTAAAACAATGACAACCAATGGTATATACCTGGAGAAAATCGAGGAAAACTAGTGTAGGATTTTTTAGCACTTCATCAAGTGGAGGCGGACATTTCTCCCTTTGGTCTGCATGATTATCATTGTTGGGCATTCATCCGAGGAATTAGATGACTGTCACCAGTAAGTGAATGTACCTATTGACCACCGATTCCTCAGAAGCGTTGTTCTTGTCGGATAACATCAAAGAATTCGTGACGAGGTCGTTAGAAAACCTGCATGCGGTTGTGCAGCAAGTACTTCGATCGCGGAAACCATCCAGTACCACAAAGTGCGGTGAATCAGTCATGTGCTTAGTACTCCAAAACAACGTCTACCGAGATAAGTGTTGTGCTTTGTGTCCCCCGTCCGATAGGCACAAATCACAAGGTGGGCGACGTATGGCTTGCCAGAAGGGTGATGAAGAGTTTAGATGTTTCTAGTGTGGTCCGTCTCCCACAATGGTGTCCCCGTACCTCCCCGCGCTTGGGTGGAGACTGCAAGAAATGGCGGCTGATTGACAGCAGTGGAGAGCTTAATGTCCATTTATTCCCAGATTGCCTGACTGAGTGCTTGAAAGTGTGGACACTTTAGAGTGCTTGCGATACACCAGCACCAGGTCTCCTCCTTTACCCATCCTTTTCTCTTCTTTTCATTCTACTGCTTTTAATATAATTCGGTAAACTTTGTGGAGGTACGACAGTGATTTTGAGCCTGCTGCATGTTCTGGCTGTCGTTTATTTTAAGGTACATTCTTCTGCGATCTATTCTGGATGAAGGATCCTGGATATCCATTGTCCTGGAATATTCTGAATACGTGGTCTTTCTTTCTTCCTTTTCAGTTCGATGGTGCTGCAAGGCGATATGAAGGAACTGGTTTATTGGATAATTCTCATTGTGGTTTAGAGTTGCTCCGTACATCACCTTGCCAGCCATGTACAGTTTTCGGTGCACTTATCAAATTGCACATTTTCTAAAATGGCCAAGAACTTTAGTTGGTTATTTTCTCTATTTTGATCCGAAAAAAGATATTCGAACGAGCGCTGAGCGCTTCGTGAATTTCGTTTCATGGTATCGAATACATCCCCTAGGTAACGGATCAGCAGTTTGTTTTGACGACCCCGCATTGGCGTTTCAGCCATTTAGGTTTTTTTCACCTAGTGATCAAAGCTGAATTGTGTATTCCTGCCGAATCTCAGCAGTATGCGTATTCTTTCGGGCTTAATGGTACCCATTGTGTTTGTATTGTGCTGAAGTAATTTTTTCACTGTTTTTCTGGCAAGGTTTTGGTTCGTTAAAATGGAAATAGCTACGACAACAACAAATAAAACTGGTTCTGCCATCATTTGCACCTACGTTTGATAGCTGATTTAGAACCGTTGTTGATGCTCCATGAATCCTCTGGCAAAATGTTCTGTTGGGGCTCCTGGAAGGGAAACGATTAGTCAGAGCGAGCTCCTCCTTTGTTCGCTTTTGATATCCCATGAAACTGACCACAGTGGACATCATCGGCTTGCGCTGCCAATTTCTTATGGCTAATTACATTGTCCAATTCTCGCGATTCCATGAATTTCGTGCTGATTTATGATCAGACTTGAATTGGGGTTATTATTATTTGGCCTGCAGTGACATTCAGCTAGATTTTTTTACTTTTAGAGGTTTTCAGGCTCGTTCATTACCACTACAACTGATACGACTCGACCACAACAATTTTTGGCGAACCCTGTGTCAGTCCACAAAGCTTCATGCTATTAAACAAGTAATTAGGCATAATCTCTCTCTGGGCCATATTGGCCTTTGATTCCGCTTCTAACGATTATTTCGAGGATTCTCATGATTAAGCTGGTTCCTTTAACGCCAGGCAAGCTTTTACTCTATCACTCGAGCATCCACGTTCTTAATGTCTGTTGACCTAGAGAATTTGCTGATGCAGTTTCATGGCGATACAAGCAGGTAAAATTTCGTTGCATCTATCATGTGGACTTTTCGAGGGACGCAATTAAACCCCTTTTTATTGCTACTCATAAGTAGTCAAAATAATATGGCGAAAAATAAGGGAAGGGTTAGACGTGGGACTGAACAGCCTCTCACAAACGGATTCGGAGAACCAATGAAAAGCCTTAGAAATTAACAATCGCCCCTAGTAGCCCCATTCATCTCAGGCGAAAAAGTGGAAAAATTCGGCCGGTGTGAACTGTTTTCGCAACCTGAGAAGCACTTTTCGTTTTTCGTGGTTGTCTCCGTTATTGTCTATTCTGTAATGATTTTCACATGTTGATATCAGGAGTTTGTGTCACCTTGAAACCACTGCTGCTAAACAAACTGTCAAGAGAAAATCCAGGCTAAACAAACCACTGAATAGGGAAAGTCCGCTTGCCAAATTTGTCGAAAACAAAATTGTTCCAATTTTGTTCCTCATGAAGCACTTTTGGAGGTATTATCACCAGGGCCGAAAGTTTTTAATCCATGTAGTAGGGATGATAGACTAGCGATTAGACCTCGGTATGAGAGCCCATTTTCTCAGATTAAGTATTTGGTTTCGATATCAAGCGGCTAACTCAGACTGCCTGAAATCTTATCTGTTCAGTTGCAGCTATCAGTACAATTACACTAAGATTGTTCACAAAAGTCCTCTCACAAAGAAATATCTAGATGCAGTAATAGCACTACGAATCAGTGGTGATACGTGGCTAAAACATGGCAACGGAATATGAGCAATACTTGCAGAGAAGGTTAACTGCCTCAGAATGAGTATGCAGATTTTGAGTGGCCTCAAAATATAGGAAGGAGTAATAGGCAAGAGACCAGAACCAAGTAAGTGCGGAACAGACGACAAATTGTTTGAAGCGCCTGGAGGATGAAGGTCCGTTTTCTGAAGTCTTATTCCAACGTCCCAAGCCTGGTGGTGCCATAATCCTCCAACTTTATAGTCTGTCTAGGGTGCATAATTTAATCCTCTCGTTGAAACTTATCCTGAATTGGCGTAATTCCCCATGTCACGCAACTGCAGAATGTTTGGTTGAGTTTCGGAGGCGGTACGCCAGAGCTTGTGCAACTATAGTCTCACGAACAGAGTGCGTTTGTAGAAGTGATAAGGACGTTGATTTTAGTTCCGAATTCGTTTGTTCTTTTGGTGAAGTCACCGTTTTTGGGAACGCCTCATTCATGGAGGCGTGATGACAGTAACTCATCAGATTTGACACTAACAAACCCCAATGTCTGTTTAAAGGGATTACTTTTTAAGGGGCTAGTAGTAATGTGCAATTTAAACTTAACTCTACTTTTTTACTGACAAATCGGTGGAATCACCATAACCTATTTTCTTAGTCCCCTGTTGAGTGATAATTCTATGTGCGAACCGGATCTTGACCGGCAGAATAGGAAGATCAGACATGCTCACTTTTATAGGTGACACGTAGATGGTACTTTCCTGCTTGTATCAAACTCTTTCGAAACAGGTACTCTTCCAAACAACTTCAGTCAATTTCATCCTCGAAACCGAAAGTAACAGCACATTCCACTTCTTGGACTTTAAGTTAATCAGATTATTCACGGGTTTGATTCAGAAATATGTTTACAAAAAGCCCACGTGGACGGGACAGTACACAAACTTTCTTTGCTTACATTTTAGCCCTCATAAATACACTGTCATGAAGACTGGATCCCGAAGACAATATTGTTCTTGCTGAAACTATGGGAATATTCAAGCTATCCTGTAACTCCTTTCTAAGGGAGAAGAGTCAGCCGAGTTCACATCGCCTATTCAAAATGGCAGACACGTTGAGAATTCGACTGCTTTAATATATTCAAAAGGCTGTTCGCGTCCCTTCGTTATCTTCACAGGAAACCTGGTCATTCCCAAACCGTTGTGTTAGAAGTTTACATACGACTATTCGAACGCGGGTTAATCAATCGTGTTAAGAATGGTTTATGTACGACCACTAATTATTCAAGCATAAAACAGTACACCGTTGTTACCTAGGGTATGATCGGGATTTCTGCGAAGGTGAGTATTCATGTATGCTCAATGTTTGTTAGTAGTATCTTTGTTGAAGTAGTCGAATTTTTACTGGAGAACTTAAGCACTGTAACTTATGTAAGGGTTGTCTAGAAGAGTAAGAACATGCAGGTCCACTAAAAAATATGCAAAAATTTGGCCTTACGCTTTGCTTGGCAAACCCGCAGTTACATGTGATGGGGCGGTGCTTTATGACCTTGAAAGCTCGCTCACTTAAAAAAAGACAGCTATGAGAATTGTATCACCGAAACGTGCAGTCAGACTAGACTATTTTTGGCAGAATTCTCTACCTTGAAAACCGCATGATTTCGGCTCTAGTGATTGGCTGAAATCAGCCTGCGGCACGGCCAAACATTAAACTTGGTTGCTTGGTCAACAGATTCAATTGTGGCTCAGCAAAAAAAGCTTCGTGCAGTTTTTCGGCACAGAAGGTACAAAGCTAGTCGTAAATAAGTTTCAAAAAACGGGACGAAAAAACTATTAAGGTTCTCAATCAAGTTGAAAAAGTTTGGAACCGATTGAGAAGTCATATTTTCAGAAGGGCTTTGTAAACAATCGGTAGTTTTTTGTTTGGGCAACGTTTCGCTTTTGACACAAAAGCTTCATCAGGCCAAGTGAACAGGTCACCACGTTGGCCAGGTTTTGAGCTACTCGTTTGCCCATCCGAAGTCGGTATTCGCTAGTATTGCCCCATCAATGTCTAAGCTTGTAAGGGTACTGTGCACAGAAGAAGCTGATCAGACAGCGGACCAAATTGAAGTAAAGAACAAACTTCGGGATCGTAGATATCCAGCTAGCTTGATTAGGCGTCAATTGCGACGGGTGTTGGTATCGGTAGGGAAACCCAAAGGAGAATGGCTTAGGAGGGCTGTTGTTCCATATAAACCAGGGATATCGAAGATCATTCGAAAGGTTCTAAATACGGCTAACATAAGAATAGGTTTCCAGAGGGTAAACACTCTGTGTTTTGCACTGGTGCAATTGAAGGATCGCCTCCCGGCAAACAGAACTTGGGACTGTGTCCACAAAATCAATTGTAATGACTGCGCTGAGGTTCACCAGAATCGTAGAGCATAAGAGGAAAATAAACAAGCCGCCGAGAAACGCAGATGAATATCGAGCGTTACTGAAAGACTTGGCAATTGCAGAACATGCACTGGATACGGGGCACAAAATAGATTTAGAAAATGTTGAGGTTTTGAGGCGAGGACTACGGTCCACGTCACAGAGACTGATGGCCGAGGTGGTAGAAATCGCCAAATATCCCAGTGTTAACAGAATAGAAGGCGTGGAACTGGCAGCGTGTGGAGAACGGTTTTGGATCAGTCGAGTTGACACGTGTTGGTGTGCGGTCATCAGAAGGAGTACTCATCATGTGAATTCCACTTGACCTCGTCCCACCTCTTAACCAAAAGGTCGCAGCACTCACAAGCCTACAAAGAACAGCGGTGAATCATCAATTGAAGCACATTGAAGTGGACGATAAAGGGACCAAACCCGGTCAGAATTAATTTGAAACTTCCCCAACCATCCATCAACGCGAGATTTTGACAACCCCACTAAGCGACAAGAGCCGTTAATTGACACTCAAATCTGATCTAGTGCGCTAATATGAAGACGTCTTACCGATTGTTTCTCCGTCTGCCTTAAAACCTAGCCAACTTGGTGACCTGTTCACTTGGCCTGATGAAGCTTTTGTGTCAGAAGCGAAGCCTTGTCCAAATAAAAACAACCGATTGTTTACCAAGCCCTTCTGAAACGATATTTCCAGTTCTGTTTTTCAGAGCCTAACTATATGCATACAAAAGTAATTTAGCGGACGCCGATTGGATGTAGCTGTTAGGGGTAAGGGCTGCCATTTTAGCAAGCCATAGGCATAGATGATACAGAGTATGTGCACTCCAAGAAAGTCTCACTAGACCGCCACAATCATGGTAACAAGAGCTTCCTTCTTAGCTTAATGTTTGCGGGCTGGTCAAAGTTGACTGGGTCTAAAACACAAACTGATTCTTAACATGGATATTCCGAAAGCATGACCTAGGGAAAGGCTATTCCGAATGGCAGATACACTTAGAAAGGTCACCAGTGGGAAATTCTACGCACATTATCTACTTACACTGGATGGTCACCAAAGTCGAAAACACAGTCCATAGAGTGTTACTTCAAATTACAATGGAGTACGAAGTATTCTCTCTCGCTGCCAACCGATCATTTACCCCAACGAGATGCTAAGGCGTGCATTGGGTGTACCAAGTCTATCTGACCAGTAGGGAAGCAGGTAACCTGGCGCCGAACAATGGGTCCAGTGCTGAGAGCGTTGAACGAACATGACACGCTGAGTGTTGACGGACATTCATGGCTAAGTTTAGAATCAGCCCCCGCAGCACCAGCACCTTGATGGCGAAACAAGCCCTTTTGCCAAATCCTGTCTGACAGCGCCACTACCATTTATTTGTGTTAATGAAAAAATTCCTTCTTAAACATTGTAACCGTGCCGCGAAATTGGTGACCAACGCACTACGTATGCAACTAAATCCCACTGTTTATCGACTGATGAGTGTTCTATTCTTCTGTGTTCATCTGTTCCATCCAGTTGTACCATAGTTGTCATTTCAACTGTGTGCTGTGATCCGGAAAACAAAAAGCAACAAGGTCAGTCATCATCTTACTCATAAGCTGGATTAATGTAGGGAGAATCAGGTACAAGATACAAGAAATTGCCTGTATATTGTACCAGGTTCCTGACGGAAGATGTAAACAGACCTGAAGTCATCATAATATGGTTGTTGGTAGTCATTCTCACAGATATCCTGCGGGCTCCCCCGCATGAAACGCAATTCCCTAAGGTTCAACTTTATCACGAAGGCCGTAGGTCAGCAGCCCATTGAAGAAAGACGGGTTCCCGTACTGCTAGAAACCATATATCCAGGCAGTCTGGGGATAAGTCGTTTTCTAAGATACAGTGTTAAGGCGATAGGGTGTCTTCTTTGGGCGTCTAGAACGTCCAAATTTATAGAAGCAGCAATGCAGCCGTACTCCGAGGAAGGACGGGTTTGAAACCGTCGGGTCCTTTCAGTCTCCCAACGGCTGACCATCGTTGCCGGTGCATTATTCAATATGGGCAAAATACTCAGGATACGCTTGCCGTGCCTAGGTCAGATGGCCATATCCTACGCTCCAGGCTGCTTCTTTCAAATAAACCCCAAAAATTGCTGCCTCGCGATTCAGACTTCTGAGCCAGAGGCTAAGGCTCCGAACGAAACCCCGTATTCTCCCACCGACTTTTGAGTTAACGACTCAAAGTGGAGCAGTTAGACTTCAATGACTCATTCTGTCCGTTCACGCGGGTAGTGTTATTCGCTCTTCATTCACTGACTCATAACTGAGTTTTCTTCGCCAAAGTCATTCGGATTCATGTAGTTGTCACTTGCCTAGCTGTTGCTCCGTATGTAAGCTTCTGCGTACTAAAATAAGCCAAAATAAACCATTATGAACCTCAACCGAACTGGTCTACATTGCTGCTTTCAGCTTCCGTACACTGTTTTTTACCTTGTTCCCTCATTCTCGAGATCAAAGTATGATTTGTCCCCGAAACATGCTCACAACACCCCAGCCAGGTCACATGTCTCAACACACTCCGGATGAATCCGGATTTCTTGTACTTTCTTGCTTTGTGCATCAGGCGATCCTGATGTAGTGTATCGTGGTATTCACGATGTGTAGGTTGTGCTTAGCCCCATGGTTGGATGTGATTCGTGGGATCGGATTACGTTAAATATTCATCCTTGAGCTCATAGATTGACCAGTCCAATCGAAATCGATGCATGTCGGCTCGGTAAACTGCATTCGTTTGTTGTCCCAGCCCATAGATAGCAGTCATCAGGCTGAGAAAGACAGCCTTCATCGTGATTCGTCACGGTTGCTCCGGTCAGCTGAGAGTGTAGACACCGTGATTTTAGCAAGTGATATGAATACCCAAGTAGGTTGAATAAGCCCTGATAAAGCCGATTTAGAGGCCAATTCCGGGTTGGCACTCACCGCATAGATAATGGGAAGCGGCTTCTTCAGTTATACGTTGAACATCAAATAATTCCAGCTAACACAATCCTGCAGCACATGCGCCTACACCACCAACTGCAAGCCGGCTATGGACGCATTTGAACCAAGTAGTAGCGATCAGCCACCGGTGGCGAGCTTTTCACAGCATTGTCATTAATTAGGACGCACCAATACACTCCGATCATGACGTTGTGAGAACACACGTCTCCTTTCTATTTCCCTGTTAAACACGCCAGTTGGAGGGAAACCATTCACTTAATCACCTGCAAAGCCAATATGAGTTGAATCGGCTGAAAAAACTTCGGGAAATCGACGACTACGACGGTCGTAGTGGAGAATCGGGCGACGTGGGAGCGGGGGAGGAAGATATTCTCACAGCCGCCTGCGCAAGGTTACTGGCGCACCTGAACTAACACTGGATCTCGTCACACTCAACAGCTCCAATCGAACCCCTGAAAAAATTTTGCCAGCAAGAAGCAACTGTCATGATGCGCGCAACTACCTCAAACGCCGAGAAATGAAGAACACAATGGATGATAGAGGGCGATGGTGGACCGCAAGGATCCGATATTTGTAGAATGCACAGTTTTTTGGTCAATTAGATCAACTGGCCCGGGATAATCGGCTGTTTGTGAAAAATCTGCAAAAAGGTTGGGATCTCGATTCATTCACTGAAACGTTCTCGTTATTTATGAGCTGAACACTAGGAAGAACATTTCAGCCGGTCTTTCTCTCGATCAAAAAATCTGGAAGGACCTAGTAAACTCGAGTTAAACGTTCGCCATAATGCGACATCGGCAACAGAATTTCGGTGTAGAGGTTTTCTCTTTCAGCATATTGAATCTCAATTAACCGCATGATAATTTAGCTATTCATTTGCTTACTTCACCCGTGTACTTTCGATCTCCACTTGTTTTGTTCATCTGTAACCGCCGTTCACCTTGCCTTCCCGTCCGATACTAGCATGTATGTGCACAGCCGACCTACTTACCCATGCGCGTTCCTGCCCCGTTTGTCATAATTTTCGTGTAATCACGCTGCCAATCAGAACCACGAGACTGGTCTCCGAAGCGACGACCTCCACCCAGGCTACCGAATATATTTGTACTGACAAACTCGTGGCTGCGTCTGATCTCCCTACAAAAGCTGCAAAAGTTGAAGTTTTGGAACAAGAAACTTATTAAATCAGTGTTTTACAGCTTCACTTCAAGGTGACAAATAACTCACGCGTTTTCCAGTTACCCACAATAGGTAGGCGGATTACGAAAAGACCAACTGTGCATTACCAAAGCAATTGTTTGAATTTTTCCCTCTAGAAACGAAAAATAATAGACAATTAATAATGTACAAATAACCAAAATTCGCAAACAATAGGAAAAGTTTTTGTACTAAGCACTAGGTCGTTCCCCAGCTAATCCTCGAAAGTTTCAATTTCATCGAATAGACAGAAAGGTTTGAATGCACGGAAGAAAAAGCTCTGCGCTTTCATCATTGTGGCTCTGATATCCAACGCAACTAAATATGCCAGGTGGAACTGTAAAATTCAGTCCTCGCACAATTATTGGACATTGCACACTTCCGAAAACACCTTCATTAACTGCACAGCTGCACTAATATGTGTTTTGGACCCAGCAATTATCATTCAAAGTTTTCGTACCAAACTTTGCCGAAAGCTTCCGTTTCAAATGTTGTCATTTTAAACTTTTGGTGCTCCCAAGGTGATGATGTGTACTAAAGCAAAGTCCCTACTTTGCTTTAACTGCATGGACTATTCCAGATTCCAGTGACTACATCTTTGAATAAGTGTTTCGAGGTAGGACCACAAGTTTGTTTTTGCTGTACCCAGGATCGAGTTGCATAGTGCAGTGATTGTATCATATTTCCAGGCGCAATTTTGCCAAAATCCTGGTACTTGAGAAATGTCAAGCCGTCCAAAAAATTGTGCTCTGCAGAATGTTGTAAACCAAATCAATCCTAAAGCACATTGACTCCACTATTTAGTAGCCGAATGTGTCTTAACAGAAAATTGGAGCCTATCCTTTGAGCGTCTATGTTCCTGGCACTTGGTAACTTCGGGAACGAAACTTCGATTCAGAATTGCCAAGTAATGTAAGATAGCTTTGTCACTAGTAGGTATGTTTACAAAAACGCACTATACTATTACAATTTAAGAACCTAGTTCAATTTCAAGTGGCAGACCCATCAGAAAGGGCATGCAAACTCGCGATGTGTCGTTTTTGCTAGATGAATAAACCTTCATTGCTGCAAGATTGAGTTGTTTGTAAGTAATATATGTCTTATTTAATAGAGGCTCCAGGTTCGTCTTGATGCGATATTGAAAAACATTTGTGCAGTGGTAAACCTGCGGATTTGTTTTAGCTGAACTAAAGCCTTCACTCCTGCGAGCAACGTCTTTCATTAAAGTAATTACAGAAAATTACTGTGAAAGCGATGGCGGTTAACGCTTACTTTTGTTGCTTACTTTTGGTCAGTTTACAGTACCATCCTTGAGCAATTTCTTCAGTTGCATTCATCACCTGTGCGTTTGTTTGGAGTGAAACAAAAACCCTGCTCTACTCGGCTTGTTGTCCGACCGATGGACTCCATGCGAAGTGTGGAGAAGGGTGCCCACCACCCCAACACCAGTACCATCACCAATGGTAGCCGACGGACAAGAGATCGTCTCACTTTTTACTGCCCGCTTTCTTGCCAACCACAGCACAGTTAGCGTCGACTTTAAATCATGTTTGAAGGTGTTCAAAATCCTTAGGTCTACGGGATGCACCCTCATGCAAAAATAAGGAAACCGCGGCCGACAGAAAGGGCTGAGTTTGGGTGATTATAAATAGCCATCTATCTGATGAGCCAACGATAAAATAACAAACCAGCTAGATAGAGTAGACCATTGTCTGTCCTTGGCCATATTTAGCCTACCAGAATTCTCGTGTTTTCCTACTCCTGACTGACTGTTAGCACATCACGCATTTGATCAGTTATCCTACTAACTCTTCAGGAATTGCGACCGCATTCCACGAGACAACAGTTTTCATAGAAAGCCAACCAAGAAGCAAGTGGTGGGAAGGTGTTATTCTAAACAAAATGTTCTAAAGCTTAGTGCACTGATCGACACAATCGGCGTAGAATTTACACGGAAGTTTTGTGTTCATACAGCGAAATCTTCAGGTAGTCGGGCTACAAAGACAGTATATAATGACATACAGTGTAACTGAGCTATTCCAGTTTCACAACTCTCTCCTTCACTCACTGTTTGATAGACTGTCAACGGCTGCAACAGCTGCAATCAGAGTATGTAACATCCACACTGTGCATATGTCGTGGCCACCATGGTGCATATATGAACACGTTAACCAAGTCAAGTTCCGGAATCAGAAAACAGAATGGAGCAACTGAGTTCAGCACGTATGTCAGTATAACCAAACGAACTAGAAATTCACAATTCAGCACGGCGTAACAAATAACATGTATATATTCAAACTAACCTATATATGACACTTGGAATATTAAAGCAAGAGAATAATGAATAGAACAATGAATGGAGCATCGATCATGTTCACCAAACAGAACGAATATGACTCAGATCAACCTACATAAGTAGTTCACTGAACAAACAGCAGAAGTGGTCCTGAGTCACCGTCGCTTATGACCATGACGGTTGCCAGACAGACCGAACTCAAGCCTGGAAAGACAAAATCATACAACTACCCCATACTAAGTGAGCTAGATATACGGAATTCAGAAGGCTATGCTTGTCCGGTCAGGAATGTGCATAATTCATTTGGTCCAGAGTCGGTCCCACTCACTGTCATTCAGCAGTAGCTTGCTGTCATTCAAGTTTATTTATGTTGGCTCAGATCAGAGCAGTAGTTTACACAGCAAATTAATCAAGACTTTAGTTGCAGCTGCATATGTGCCTTCAAATTCCCTGGCGTTCTTGAAAGAAAAATCCAGAGATACAGTCAATGTTTTGGTTAAGAACCACTCATGACAGGATAGGCAGGCTGTAAAGAGACCAGACTTTCGACCCTATAATTTGGATTTATGCTAATGAAAAGAAGTTTACAAAACAATTTTGTGACACTGAACAAAACAGAAACATTTTGAAGAAACAACGGCTAATTGGTTTTGAGCTGCACTACAAGTTCAGGTAGACAAATTGTACGTTGGCAACGTTGGGAAGCTGATCCCTAAACCAAGAGAAGTTTGATCAACTTTCGACTGCGTAGCTCAATGCTGGAGCCAGTAAGTGGTTATTTAGTGGGTTTCATCTAACAAAACTTCCTCTCTTGGAGTCCAATAATTTTCAGAACATCTTATTGCTTTACATAGGGATGTCGTAGGGACGTGTATCAGGTTTGGGCATCCAAGAGTGATAGGATTTTAATCGCCGTTTTTTTAGTGGGATGAATAATAAAAAGACCATATGCTTTGTTCCTCTACTTATGGCACACCTCTATAATCCGTGTCAAATACTTCCTCACGGAAAATGCTGGCAGTGGTGTTTTACTCTTAGTTGGTTATGTATTTTCTCCATATTCACGTTTCTGCTGTGCTAAAGGTGAACGTATTGGAACACACTACTAGTAAATCGAGACTATCAATAACGACTCTATTGTGGGAAACTTCGACTAACGGGTTAACTTATTCGGCGAATCTGGGTCAGTGGTTGGTGATGTCCATAGAGAAATCGAATGCAGATGGTACATGCGTACACAGAGATGCATTGCTTGAGGAACATGAACCTCCGAATTTAACCCAGAGATCCACGGAATAGTCCACGGAATGGTCCAAAACAAATTACGGTGGGATAGCCCAAACGTAATTTTTCGGTACAAACACTGGTGAACTATTCAACCCCGGCTTTGTATTGAAGATCAGGTCAATGTCGCCCACGGTGCCTTGAACTGCAGGACTTGAATGTTTGACCAGGTACATGGCATGTGAAAAGTCGCAGGTCAGAGTATTGTCCAAGAAGTCCGTATTTTTCTTCGCACTATAGTAAGGAATACAAAATCTATGGGCAAAACCAGCACTTATCACTCTGGCTCGGTCTCCGAATTTCCATCTGTCTCACTCAATGAGGTAAAGCCCAAAATTATTGGTTGAAATGGGTCAAAATCGGTTTGAAAATAACACCAGCACAATCTCGGCTAGCATGTGAGTGTCTATTCTGCTGTGCAATTCCGCGCAGCACACGAACGGTTCATTCAACTATGGGCTTCAGTCTGAAACGATACGTCGTTGAACACAAGTCCTGTAGACAGAAGCACATGCACGTTCACTAGTACATAAAGATCTATCTCCAACTTTCTCAAAGTCGAGAACCACAAGTTTAGATTCAAAATGATTTAAGACAAGCAGCCTATGACAAACAGCATCTTTACAGAATGACGGTTGTCACAATTCCCTGTAGTTGCTGTGTGTTTGGTTGACAACACACTTCGAACACCATATGGCTGGTTAAGCAGGAACACGCACAAAATCATCAGTTGTGTTGGAACTAGATCAATCAACACCAGTATCATTATATCGAGTCTGAATACCTGCTGATCATGTACTGGACAGTGATTTGTACCAGGCATTTCGGTTAGTTGAATTCATACTGCAATATACCGGTGGCGAGATGCGGGATGCTGGTAGGTTATATCTGCCGATTCCAGGCACCGGAGGTCTGTGCGCATAATTCGCGACTTAAACAGCATTCCAACGCTTTCCGCTACAATAATGTGAGTGGTATTGCTGCGCTGCATCAGAAAGTCACCAGCCTTCTATTTTATCTCTCTTAATACTGATGAGTAGTTAGGTTGCATTGCACCTTTAATAGAGTGCACGAGACCGCCAGATTGCGGAGTCTCGGATACCGCAACTATGTGCAGGTAGCCAATGTGTTTCAACGAATTTATCAATTTTTATGCAGTAAAATGAATTTCACTGGTGATGGTTGGTCAGACGGTCTGTGACCTGTTCGTTAGGCTTGGCATACAGATCAAAGGTCACATGATGGGCGACACACGAATATTTCGACAAACTGCTTAGTTCTACCAACAATATCTACTGCATTCGGCACAGCTTCTCGCCTGAAAGTTTGGTGCAAAGCAAGGACGAAACCTATGATGGTTGTAAGTTACACCTCAAATTGCCGAGAATAATGTTCGACAAGCACCAGTTCTGTTCAAAAATAGTCAACAGAGATCAACATGAATGTGCTCATACAGAACAGGAGGTCCACCTGGAGGCATGTGCGTGATGATTAGCAAATATTTTTTACATTGTTTGGTGAGGCGCAAGATGGTGTCATTCCTTCCAACCACCAGGGAGATAAACGGGCTTCAGTTTATGTAGACGAAAATGTTTGGATTCATCTGAAGTAGGTCTGTCATTGTTTCTCCGGCGAGGTTGTGGTTAATTGAAGTGAACAGTGATGTGACATCAAATGAAAGCATAATTTTATCTCCTTCCAAACTGACGATGCGAAGTTCGCATAGAAATTGACCAGCAATACTGATTGTGATCCGATCCAGAAATTAAGTGTTTCAATCTTCTCCGTAAGTCTTCTGCTAAGTTGTAAGGTGGAGTTCCCGGAAGTGAAACGATTGGTCGAAGTGAACTTCCTTTTTGTGCACCTTTGGTGGTCCGTAGAATCTGGCAATGTTGGTGTCATCGATTTTCGTTCTCCATCGTTCCTGTCCGGTTATCTCGTGTGTTGCTTGCAGTTTCTTGAGTGTCGCGTTGACTCCATTGCTGACGTTTGAAGTTGGATTATGAACGATTGACTTGTAGGTCGTCGTGTCACTGATGGTGTTTTCAGTGTGATGTGGCTTGTCCATCATCACCGTGATGCGTTCCTTGTCTGCCGGTAGTATTATGATTGTTTCATCCTTTTGTAGATTCCTGATCCCCGCGCCTTCTCACTCTGGTCGAAAAACAAAATGCCACCCTAAGGAGATTAATCTGAAGACCGAAGGACAAGTGAGACAAAACCAAATCAGTTGCAACAACTGCAACAAATTCTACGTTGGACATACTAGGAGGGAATCATACATGAGAATAAAGGACCACAGCGCGGCTATCAATAGACATGACCCACTATCCTTCATACTCATACACGGAGACCAAAAAGACCACAAACTCAATCTGGAAAACGCACCCGGAGATACGAGGCACGGAAGAGAATTTCAGGAATCATGGTACTCCACGGCAGATTATTTCAACCGATGCATTCAACTGGATCCAATTTACATGCCATTACGAGAAAAGGATCAACATCTCAACCGGAATACTCAAAGAAAACCGAATATTGGATTCACAAACAAAGAAGCAATGAACTAATTGGAGTCAGATTAAAAAAAGTTACAAGCCGGAACTCGGAAGCTTCAAGGTAAGAAGTCACTACAGCATCGACCAAAGTACGAGGGCAGGGGATGTCAAGCTGAAAAGGTCACGTGGGCATCGACGAATCGAGACACAGGATAACAGAGTGACCAATGGAACGGTCCTACCGAACAACCAATCTTGACTGAAGATCAGCCCCGTGATCATTTTGAACAGTTTGAACTATTGGAAGGTGTTTAGACTCCCATCAATAGCCACATCTTCATAAATGCAGACCTGAGACGCTACTGTGTTAAATTTGGTTTCATACATAGATGAGTAGTTTGACTACGAAATAAAACTAATCAGAATTTGTACTGAAAAAGGTAAACGCATTCTCAAGTCGCAGAGGTATACATGGCACAGTGCAAAACTGGCAGTTGTTACAGATACCGAACTGAACAAAAGATGAAGAGGTCTCGCTCAACTCAAGACTTATTCAGCATTCTCTGTGCGAGAAGGCATCTAGAAGAGTTAAGCAAGGCTTTGTCGTTATCATGTGGTACAGAATAAGGAGGACACAGAAGATTCGAAGTATCCTCCAAACACAATTCTACGGTGGTCATTATCGCGCTAAGAGCTAGAAAAACCATTAGAATCAAGATGTGTGCAGCCGATGCCTGTGGCATCAGTATAAATGCAGCCACCTGGAGATGGATCATTGGAGTTGCCATGATATCCATGAAGAGCCGAGTGCAAATTTCGCTCACCCGGTAGAGTCTTCAAGCAATGTGTAGGCAGTATCATGACCCAGATAATTTTTGGAAGACAATGTCATCCAAAGGGAATGTTTCGGACTCACAAGTGCTCCTCAAATTTCGTATCATTGCCGCCAGCACTCCTCGTTTGTTATGAACCAGTGAGTTGCCTCCAGGTATAAATTACCCAATGGGAGTTTGTAAACAAACTGGAGGCTGCGTTTAAACTCAGCCTTGCCTCTGTTCTTTTCAAAAGCATTCCTTTAAATGTCCTGATAGGTGGAAAATGTTTGCAGTTGGATAAAACTGGACACAGGTAGGTAAAATGCATCATTGGGAGCGAGACCGCAAATTACATTACCCACCTAAACAATGGTGGTTCACCAAATACCCATAAGCATACCAAGTTGATTTTAACGGAAGCCTCGACTGAATCAGTTGAATGTCTCGTTCATAACGATGTTCTTGAAACAGAGTGCTTCACAAGGATTCATCATGGATCCGTTGATGAAATTTTGCATCCTGTTCATCACTATGCGACTGACAGTCAACCCAATTCAGAGCCAAGGATAAATTAATGTTTATTGTAGCCCCAAACGTCTATTGAAAAACTCTGCAAAAATAGTGTAGTTGAATAAACTCTTGCAAGTAAATTGCGAAGTTGCCGTTATGCTGTTTACAACTTCGTCACGCTTTTCCCGAATTTGCAATGACAACTACGAGCTACGCTTTGTAAAAGACAGTCCAGAGTAGTTACCATGTATCTCAAATCTCAAAGGCTGTCCCACAGTGTCAAAAGCTACGATAATTTCTGCCTGATATCTGGAGCAATAATACATGTTAGAAAGTAGGTAGTGGTTTGTAAGCATACGTGATTATTCGACAGAAAACTGCACAGTTGGCAGTTAGAGGCCCTAACTTCCATATTCCATGATTTCTTGTGTTTAGTTCTGGACCTCTGTGACTAAGTGCCCGTGTGTGAAAGTACAAAATTTGTGAGACTCACGGCTGAGTAAGAAGACAACCGATAAAGCCAATAGAGCATTTTTAAAAGCCAATGCCTTAAGGGACGGAATAAAACCTTATCTGGAGTTGTTCGCTCTTTTTCCTTTCAGTAATGACGAATAGAAATACATGGGTGATGAAAAATTTTGTTTAAATTTCGCAGACCAATGGAGAAGGTGGGTCTCAGGAAAGACGTGAACGGAACGGGGTTGGAGATGTTTAGCAAGAGTCCTTGTGCCTATATTGAGACCATTAGTAGCAAGCTGATTTCACCTTCCAAAACCATTGAACTAAACGCACTTATGCATTGCGCTGGATCACGGCACAGTCAAAGTTATCAGCGTAGCATCCACCGTGAATACCATCCAGATCAGGCTTAGCGTACAACGGCAGACAAGTGTTTGCCAGTAAGTGAGAACAAAGTGGTTACTGAGGTCGGCTGCGTATAATGGGTTGTGATCTTGATCTCCTGATTCCAGGTCCCTTGAAGAGCACAGTTCATGAAGATTGGAGTGAAAATATTAGAGCGAAAGTGGCTATCACACCTGTAATGGTGAAAAATTTGGGTTGCCCACCACAATCTTTGAAGAACCTAAAAGTGTGAGAACAAACGTCTCGCAAGACATTCACAAACCTGAATAACCAAGCTATTCAGGTATCCGGAAATCACCTTGAAGGCAATGAAAGTCACTACCATTACTCTGTCTTTTGCGCACTGCTGCTTAATCACCTGACCTAGTGTAAGTGTGTGGTCGACCTACCATCCATATAATCGGACTTTTGTCTTATGCTCTCAGACTGGCGCCTCGTGGTATTATTAAAGCCAGCAGCTGTGTTGCGACTGGGGTATGACTTAACTCCCAACGGTTAAAACATTCATATTGTGTCCATTTTTGAGTAAAAGTTAGCTGAATGGCCCAAGTTTGCTGCAGAGAAATCTAGCTCCCTAGTTTGTTTAAACAGTGTAGTCAACATGAAACTTGACATTCTTTCAATTGTGATGACGATGGAATCTTGGGGCGGAAAGTGTGGGGAGATCTAAACTAACAGACCACGTCACAAAATGAGCTGTTTGAGTAACAGACGATCACAGGAGTAGACGGCGAAATATACGGTTGTCGAATATCCAGTCTTGCTGCCAACCCGTTGATTCTTGTTGTACATCAAATTTCATATGCACTCTTTGATGACCTTACTAAGAGCTGTACTTTGGATCCCCTTTTTGTGACGTGAAACAGTGTTCACTTCGTCAAAAGTCAACACCACTGAGGAGCAAATCCTAATCAGTACAAAGCTATTGGAGATGATCAATACTAAGGGTAATTCGTTGCAAACCAAAAAGTCTATCAAGTCGCTTTACTTAGGGGACGTCCAAATTCCACATCGAGATCGCCAGCTGTATGAAAAATGCGTGAGCTTCTCGCGTACAAGGAACAATAGAAGGTTGCCGATCAGATCCATCTAATGTCCAGTTTGATGTGATTTGGTTCGTAGTTATGTAGAAGCCACACTGTGGCAGATGAGAACTATACCAACGCTGGTGAATACCATCGCAGTCTTTTGGACAGTCTGAAGCCACTGTTGGTAACCACTGGATCAGTGTGGTACCGAAAACTCGATGAAAGAAACCTGATATTGTATTTGATTTTTGGAATGTCAACAAAGGTTTGCTAACACAGGTTCAAGTGCTCGCTGCAGTGTTTAGGAGTTTGCAGGACAAAAACAGGGAATTAGGATCTGAGTGGGTAATTTCACGTGATAGATATGAGCAATGATATACTAGTAGTCAGTTTTCTCGTCGCAAGACTCAAATATCTATAGCTGAGATCTGCAGAAAACTGATCGCTAAATTATTCAGGGAGGAGGTCAAGTGTTAACACTGAAGAAAGATGGAATACGTCACCTTACAATTTTGCTCTCTGTCATGTAAGGTTGATGGTTGCCCGTTAACTGAAACATTGACAAATCATCGCAACTTAGAATGCGTGGTGATTACTGGCAGCAACCAAGATCTTTGGCTACAAAGCATGACTGTTGGGTAGCGACTTGTAACATATTACTACCAATGTAGCCCAAATTTCAAGGAAAATATAGTGAAATGTATGTCAGCTCTTGAGCTAAAAGGCCAAAAGAATGTGTATTCTGCCTGAACCCACTGATAAACCAGGTATGAAAGACTACGTTGCACGCACGATTCACAGTGAAGATAAATAGTACGCGTGGCTGCACAATCCGTTACATTACAGTGAGGGGCTGTTCGTTCATTTTCTAACATTATCCAACACCAAGCGCCAGGAGGGAATTCATTAACGAAGGTAGGCTACCAGGAATTTTCATTCCACTAAGTCGCAGATAGCGTTTTATTATGAGTACTGGGACTGAAATTACTGCATTGGAACCAGGCTGATTTTGTTTTTCCTCATCTATAATCAGTTGTACATATTAGGAGGATGATTTGGTGAATTTGCTCCTCAAGGGTGAGCCTTAAATAACAGCATGCGTCTGAGCAGTCCGAAGGTAGCCTATACTATTTGGAAGTGTAATCTAATTACCAACCTTCCCGCTTCCTGTTGTCACCTATAAAATCAGTAAGTCTCCATAAAAAGAAATTAGTAATGCACGCACTACATCAACGAAACTTTAGCTTTCAGGCATTTAGATTGGGACGAAAGTTGGTCTTTAGACCCAGATACAGACTATGATGTCATAATGGGCCAATGATATTCGTTGGTCCCATAACTTGCCGCTCACCCCAAAAAGTGATCCTTTTATCGTGGTCGCGCCATCTTCATCGATTGGAGGGATTGGAAACTTTTTGCAACTTCGTCCACACCGCTTTCGACCAGAGACTACGTTTGTTCCAAAAAATCAGTAGAACGAATCTATTTCTGTCCAGTCACAGGGAGTTACGGTTGTTCGAAAGCCTAGCCCTCGGTGACTTTCCAGCCACATGTATGATGTTGCCTAATGCCTATGACGCCTGAAAGTCATGCCTAATGGGACGGTCCAGTGGCTCATGTGAACTACGGAAAAAAGCATTTCAAGTAGCATCAGCACACTGGGAATTAGAGTAGTTTTCTAGTCAGTGTTATAGGCAAGCAGAATATGGTTGACTTAGTCACCTGACGAAAGCTCCATGAAGCTAGTAATCCACGCCGATATCCTACCTTCTTGAACGATTAAGCTATTAGGAATAAAATGCTTAAAGCTAAAGTCAAAAGAACTGGGTTTGATGGAAAAGATGTTTCAGGACACCGCTGAATAAATGTAAAGTACCGAATGACTTTGAGGGTAAAGAGGAAAAATAATGAATATTCTGAACTTTTCACATGCCACCTCCTGGAAATATATTAATTAGCCGCGTGTATCTCAGTTTGACTACCATCGGATCTCAATGGTGAACGAATGCATTGTGCTGTTATCGAAAGCCTCACCAGGTCTCACGATACACTGTAAAGGCTTGATGTAAACAAGTCATGCCTGATCATTCTCCGTCCTTATCTAAAAACTCTAGTTCGGAACCGGTTATCGATCGGCATGTGGCTTGAGATCATTTTATACGTTCAAGCGTGAACCAATACTAAAATGCCAAGACTAAAGTCTGGTTACGTCATATCCGTGCCCCACCGAGAATTGCGCCAGCAGACAACTGTGGGAAGAGGAAGGTCCCACATGGTGCTGGCATACGTCGACTGCATGGGATATGGCAAAAGAGCAGTTGAACACTACTGGTTTCTTGGGAAACATAATCTTGCTGCCTTCCCATAGATAATCTGCACTTGGTAACAAATCTAAATACAAAAAAGCAAACAGCACAAAACAAGATGAAGGTATAAATGAATGTACAAGCGGACGGATTTAATGGTCATGATTAGTATCTAATTCAATACCTAATAATATTTCACCAAAATGTTTTGTCTCTTATTTTTCCGGAGAAAAAACAAAAGATTATTGGATGCTGTACCAGAATTGTGTTGTGCATTTGGAGTTCAAATAAGTTATAACATAAAGTAGAGAAACTGCGGATGTCTCACAATGTTATATACTTGGGTTGAACTCATTCGGTTGTACAGAACCCAGTAGTTCAGCGATTTTTATTGCCGTCTCCCAAAAGAGGGTCATGTGGTTAAATCCCATGTGATAATTTTCCGCGGAAAAAGTGAATGAACTGGCAGCGATTTTTATTGCCGTCTCCCAAAAGAAGGTCATGTGGTTAAATCCCATGTGGTAATTTTCCGCGGAAACATTGCATGTTACGAAGTGAATTGAGCTCAGGAGCTTATGGTGGACCGTTCAATGAGGCGCTGGTTCAGCTAGACCAATTAACATAATAACTGCGAAACCTAAGTAAAACGAAAACCTTACGTCACAGAGAAAGAATATGTTTGCCACTGTCAGGGTGAACGTGAATTTGTGGTAGTCACATCAATTTACCATACTAATGATTTTGGTCAATCTTAGAGGAGCCAGACGCCTCACCTCCAAAAAGCGACGGTTATGATTTTGCAAAATATAGAATAAGCAAATAACAGGGTTACCATGATAAAATATGCAACTCCAGATGCGAATTTACTTGTAAGGGCGAGAGAAATTCCCCCTAAATTAGGACAACAGATGAATACCGAACACTGGTTTTGTTTTGGGATAATTAGCAACTTCTTGCGACATGGTAATGAGTACAAGCTCAAATATAATTTGTTGTTTTCCGTGTAGACAGATGTAAAATATAGGACGCCTGGGGCGTTATTTTGACGACAATCGTTCTCCAAAATAAGACGAGATGTTTCAAGATGAAAAATAAAGTTTTGGAAAAAACTTTAAAAAATCGCTTTATCCGTGAATGCTACCGGAATTTGTCACAGTACAATGAATAAACGTTATAGGGAAGCAAGTAAAAGACACTTGAAACCAGCTTGTCAGCCCCCAAATCAAAAGACCTTAGATTAGGTTTGAGCGAAATATTGGTGCATAAGTCGCATTTTTCAAACGAACGCGTTAGAAATTTCCTAGAAAATTTTAAACTACTTCCAAATCGCAGGCATTTAAGTGAGAAAACCAAGACAATTGAGGTCTAGAAGAAAATGACTGAAGAACAAGTGAATCAATAGAAAAGCCAGGTTTGAAATAACCAATCAAACCAAACAATCAACTAAAAAAACGAAGTTTCAAAAACCTAGTCTGTGTTGTTTTTGAAACGCGAGATATCCAACTAGTCATAACTGTGAGTAGTTAAGGACGACTGCACGGTGGTGTTCTATGAACAACAACGGTGTTCGAATTCATTCTTAACACGAGGATACCCCTAAGGTGCATGACGTATAAGGCTGCAATTTCAACACAAAAGTCGGATAAGCTTGCCGTCCCTATCCACCATCCATCACCCGATTACCATATCCGGTTACGTGGATGAGATGATGGATCATTTTGCAACCTACAGCGCTTTCCACAGGACATTGTTATTTAGAAATAACTGATATCAGCTTACCTGACGCACAAGTATCTGTCTTCGGACATTGAAACCAAGCGTGCAAATACGACTGTTCCTATTTCCTTCTTGGCTGACGCACGCATCTAAGCGTCTATCTACGGCATGGTTGCCGCACGTTTTGTTGAAAATAGAACACTACTAGCTTTGCATGAGCAATGGCTCTTTTGGTTTGTTTCAAATAGGAGAGACGGGAGGTTTTCCCAGTGCGTGGTAGGTGGTGCTGGGGTGGGATAAGTCAATAGAGCATCATCATCATCATAATTGAGAGCATGACATCAGTGTTGAACACAGATGCTTCGCTGCCGTATGTTATTAATGGAGTGATGAGAGGGCGAAGAAAAAGTATGTGACAGTGAAAGAAGGGAGGCGTCAAGAGCAGCCTGCTGTATGCAGCGATAGCTGATAGCTGATGGTACCACGCAATGACCGATGTAGCATGAGTTTATTTGTATATGTGCAGTTCCTGGTTGTACATGGGCTGTTATACTGTCAGGGTGCCCACACCTAGACAAGAGGATGATTAGGGTCCTCAAAAGTCTAACCACAAGGCAGCGGTGTTTGGCGGGAAATGCAAATGAATTACCATTTCTAGGGAACAAGTCGCCTCATGCTCCAAACCCCAGCCTGGAGGACCAGGAGACTGTGTTCGCCAGACCTCTAGCCATTGACCAACCTGGTATGAGAACCTCTGTAAGTGTCGCGAGAACACCCCAGAGTATAGCTCAATGGGTCGCTGAGGTGCGCAGACCATCATACCAAGGTAAGGTCCAGGTTCTTCGTCATGGTTCAATTTAAAACGGTTGATTATTTCACGTGTCAGTTTGCCAACGCTTCAATTGTTGTCAGACGTTGAACACGATCTAGAAAGGGCTATGTGAGAATGTGCTATTCAAATACCGACCTCAATACATAGATGATAGATGCAACTCTGTGTGACTTGTTAGAGGGTAGTTTGACGAATTAATTCGAAGAGACCACATCGGCCTTGTGCGCTTTACATCTGGGTCACACGTGATGCAACGATGCTGCCCGTTTTAAGTTAAATGGATGGCACAAATTTTCAGAACGAAGACGCTGCACTCTGAGCTGGTGCAATTAAAAAATCGCCTCCTAGAGGACGGTGTCTACAAAATTATGTATAACGACTGCACTGATTTCTCCGAGGATAGACGGCCATGGAACTTTACATCAGAATCGGAGAACACACGAGTAAAATAAACAGACCACCGAGAAATGCAGATGAATATTGAGCGTTACTGAAAGACTCAGCAACGGCGGAACATGCACCGGACACGGGACACAAAACAGATTTAGAACGTGTTCAAGTTTTGAGGCGGAAACTACGGTCCACGCCATAGAAACTGATGGTCAAGGCGGTGGCATGCGGCTGAATTTCAGTGCAAAATTGTCCCATTGCACAGGCTGTCAGGTCATATACTTATTAGTGACGATTTTTTCAGCTTGATTGAGCGTTTTTATGCCCAGGTTTCTACGTCATTCTGTGAGCTCTCAAGCTGCTGAGTGCTAACATCTGTCTACTTTACTTCTGTGGATCCTGAACTCGCCCTTGGGAACAAAACGGGAAGAAACTTTGTACGTGATCAAATTTGGTATGTCTTGCATTGGGAGATATCGACAGAATGGATTCCCCATGCTTGAGTAAGCCTGGAACGATCTCAAATGTCAGTATTGAGCTTCCATTTTACCTCCCAGTAGCCCTCAGAGTCAATGTGTTCAAAGAAAGTAGATGTGAACTTTGTATGACAAATACTGGTGTCTTCCAATTCCTCATAGATCGGTCCCCTAGTATTCATCGTTTTCACTTGTTTTAGAATGGATGTTGCTTTCGTTACACACCCTCAAGGTAATTTGTTGAGGATGTTCTAATCTATACATGCGTGGTTAGTCAGTCTACACTGCTGCGCTTGAGGCAATACAACCGAGGTTTTGTTTGTGATAACTGAACTGCTTGGGTGGCGCTAATCGTACATGGGTGACCACCATCACCGTGTAAACTAAAAGTGCAGCTCATTATTCTACCGTTATCCGTATGTTTACCTAAATAGAACACGTGTGTGAAGAGAGCCGGTTGCTGACAGTAGTTGCATACGGTAATGGAATCCTAATGACATGATATCTGCTGGAGTATCTGGGATAGCCACTAGAGTACACAACGTTTTGTCACAGACAACACTTTCAATCTGATTAGTACAGCTCAGTACACTGTCACGGGCCGACAGAGGGAAGTAGTTCAGCGGTCGTCTCAGAGACGTGTCTGTGAGGGTAGTTATGTGGCCTGAAATCGGTCAGGTCGTGACACACTCAGATCACAATTGTCGTGTCTGAAATTGGTTTGTATGAATGTACCCTAGAGTAACGTAAAAACAAAAACGGTAAACGAGTCGCCTGTCTTCGGTAGTCTGTCTATTGTCTGCATCTGATTCGAGTATATGAGGATTTGGAGGTGGCAGTGAGGAATGTTGACCTAGCAATTTGTCGACAACATTTCTAAGCTCAGTGAGAGATTCGACCTGTGACATGGAGCATCCCTCGTGGGCCTACACTTGCACATTATTTTGGGCTTGTGTAATGACTGTCAATCTCCATTATCTATTCCAATATGTGATAGTATTTTATTTCCATCTAAATAGACTTACACAATAAATACCAAAAAAGTCACTTTTTGCCAGATGAATTCTCAGATAATGCTGTAATATGATATTCTTCGGAAACATAATAATTATTGAGATTTCGTGCGTTTTCTCCGTCCTACCCTCAAGCCAACTCACCGTCAGTATTCCACTGAGAGCCGTTCTAATGCACACGTTGTACATTATTGCCTAGGTCAAGCCAACTGTCGGTTAACTGAAAGGGTCAATACGGGTTATTCGTAGAGCAGAAAACCAAAACCAAAATGAAAGTCCACAAGGAAACTCGTTCCACATATAAATAAAAGTAATTGGAACAAACAGCCCAGAAGTAAAATAAACACCATTTGTCCAGTAATAAAGACCATCCGAATTATCAGTAAGACTTCTCAATAGTTGCTTTAAGCGTAAGACAGATAAAAGTTTGCTAAATCTGAAAAATCTCAAGTCAAAACACGGCCTAGTGAAACGAGATGTTGAAATCCGACCTCTCGGTTGCTGTGAGCAACCTTTTCCAAGGATTGTGATAAAATCACATATAACGATGGAATACTCCTTCCATGCGTGACGTATTGGCTTGTAATTTTAACGCAAAAGTCGGTGAAGCTTGCCGTCCCTATCCACCATCCATCACCCGATTACCATATCCGGTTACGTGGATGAGATGATGGATCATTTTGCAACCTACAACGCTTTCCACAGGACATTGTTATCTAGAAATAACTGATATCAGCTTACCTGACGCACAAGTATCTGTCTTCGGACATTGAAACCAAGCGTGCAAATACGACTGTTCCTATTTCCTTCTTGGCTGACGCACGCATCTAAGCGTCTATCTAAGGCATCGTTGCCGCACGATAGTTAACAATAGAACACTACTAGCTTTGCATGCGCAATCGCTCTTTTGCCGAATCGGTTTGATTCAAATCCGAGAGACGGGAATTTCCTCCAGTGCGTGGTAGGTGGTGGTGGGGTGGGACAAGTCAACTCAACACGGATGATTATTCCACGGGTCGGTTTACCAACGCTTCAACCGTTGCCAGATATTGAATATGGACGACCCAGGAAGGGCTATGTGGGAATGTGCTATTCAAAGGCCGACCTCAATACATAGATGAAGAGACCACATCGACCTTGTGCGTTTTATGGCTCGGTCACACGTGATGCAACGATGTTGCCCGTTTTCAGTCAAGTGAATGGTACAAATTCTAGTGAGTATATTGCTAATTATGTCGGTCAGAGTTTACCGTCGTGGCTTAAGATACTTTCTTCTTGTGTATTTTTCTCGAGGTTTGTCACGTCAAATCGCCTTGTTTTGGAGGAGTACTCGGATGGCACTTTGACCAGTAGTTAGTGGTTCTACTTTGCGGATGTGAAGTACCCACGTCTGGCTAAAACATCGTATTTAAAGTGGTGTACAACTATTTCAGAACTGGTACAAGTGACGTGTATATGTGGATTAATCCATTTATGCCTCCATAACGATTTTAGAAACAACTGACCGAACTAGGTTCCCTTATCGCCGACTCATATATCTCAGTATATCTTACCCTAATATTACCCATTCAGTCACGCAGACTAGCTGAGATTTCTGACTCACTGGAACGTAATAGCTGTTGCTTTCCTATTAGTCATCTTGCTCAACCACACATGGTATACGTGTATGAAACCGGTTACACGTGGTCAAGTTCTATGTCCTAAATCTTGGAAAAACAGCACGAAAATTCTTCCGCCCACAATACACCGTCGGTCTGTCTTTTCATTCCTCATGAGTGGAACAGGAATTGCATAGGGACTAAAATTTGTTTTACCTTTTACATTGACATTTCACCAGATATATTGAGAACTGATTGTACTCTCGGTGCACGATCTTTGGGTACCGAGATATCTTCCAATGCAAATGGTCGTAGTTTATCCACAACAGCAAATCTACCTTAAGATAAGAATACTATCTATTTTACAGAAGTTTCAAACATGTCACCATCATCAGAGGCTACAAAATGGGTTTTGACACTGGCGCTTTACTGCCGTGCAACCAGAAAAATTTATCTTATTATGCCTGAAGACTAGGAACTAAAAGAAAAGAAGAGCGTGGATGAGGAAGGGGTCCTAAGCTGGTCTGTTTCAAGCATTCTAAAGGGTCTACACATCCGAACAGGCAGGAAACTGATAGCACCAACGCCACTGGCATCGATTAGCCACAGTTTCTTGCAATGTCTCTAGCCAAGTGAAAGAAAGGTTGTGGGGACCACATTCTGCTTTACGGACCGAAAAAAAATGACCAAACTCTTTATAATACATTTAACGCCCATCTGTCAAGCCATATGTTGTCCACTTTGCAGTTTCCGCCTTCTGAAGGGATTACAGAGAACAACACACGTCTCGGTAGGGTGTTCCGACATGCATGATACATAGCAACTACACCGTAGTTCATTGAGCCCGATGTTTTCTGCGATTAAATGTAGCTGCTGCACAAACAAACGCCAGTTTTCAGCTCACGCCTTTACAATTTCTTTGACTCTATTCGATATCAGCAAAGCTTTTGAGCAACTGTTGAAAGCGTCTCACAGCATCTGCTCGCTGAAGTCCATGTTTCGCCACTATACAACAATACAGCCCTTGCTGTAGCCTGGTATACACGATCCTCGTCACCCAATGACGAGGACGCCACAAGTAACACAAATTAGCAAACGTGGTTCTGGCCTTCGAGATGCACTAACTTGCATGCACTAACTTCATCAGACGCATTTCCGTCAGAGCTAATTCAACTGCCGAGGTGTATAAAAGTCTCCAAAACCTCCAGTGATTTTCCTTAAATTTTAAAGGGTATGTTCAGAGACTGTACGTAAGTAAGAGGACTTTGCACCTTTAGAATGCAGGGCGCATGTCGAAAGATGGTGTGATGATGGTCAGATTGTTCAACAGACATTTTGCTGTGCCTTTGCCTTCAAAGATGAGGACAATGTCATCTGCCTACTCCAGGTTGACATGGTTCTCACCAGCAACAATTTGAACACCGGGGTTTTGCAGACCTTCTAGGATTCTGTCTAATATTTGATCAAAGGTGAAGTCGAACAAGAATGGAGAGAATCGACATCCTTGTCGGGCATCGTCTTTTATAGGGAAGATTTTGAAAAGCCTACCGTACACTCTCACACATAGCTGTATGTGAATACGGTGACCGTATTATACTCACAAAATTCTGGGGCATTACCTGTTGAGCAAGCGTACTTAACAGCACCGGACGCATAGCTGAAGACATAAAATACCAAGACTGTGGGTCGTCCGTACAAGTGGCGTTACTATAACACCCGACGGAATGCGAACATGTGGTCAACTGAGGCTCTACCCGGTCGAAATTCCGCTTGGTGCTCGTGAGTCAAGAATTTGCGTGTCGCCGAAAGACGACGAAGAATAAATGACGCCAGAAGCCTTGTTAAAACGGGAGTCAAGTTAACACCTCTGTGATTTGATTTGATTGCACGTACCGTTTTTAAAATGCGTACTGTTGTCAATTCACCCCAGTTAGCTAGAACGGTCTTTCTCCCAGATGGACACAGGTTGAACAGGTACTGACTAAGAAATCCACCACCATCCTTGAACAGAGCAGGTAGAAGGTATTCAGGACCAGCATCATGATGATGCTTGAATAAAGATATACACTCGGGGCACATCTGAGGTTGATTGGTGCTTCATATTCATAGGCGGCCATTTTGTGCAAGGCCTGGAGACCGGATTGGAGTCACCAGGTGGCCAGGTGAATCGGTGTTAAGAGTATTATGCCCATTGGTCTAAACGTTCTCCTTTGCTGTACACCACAGACCTATTCTGGTCCCTGAAAGCTTCGCTGACGAGTGACTTCTAAGAACCAGTCTAATGAATCAAACGAAACAACTCACGCAAGTTTCCAGCATTTTTCGCTTTTTCCATTTCTTTTGCCTTTAGGGCCCACCAAATTTCGCGGTCTTCATGGACACTCGGATACATTGGATAGAGTTGGGGTTACGGCCAGCAGGAGTCTGCTGCTTAGCCTTCAGCAAAGCTACGGTCCTATCAGAGCTCCAGTGTTTGAATGCGGTTGGCTGGGTTGTACCGCAAACGGTATTTCCGGCTTTGAATATCCGGTGTCGAACTTTTCGGCAAGTGTTCTGATAGCTGGTTCTGATAGTTTCGTTTGATTTCCGGGACCACTAATTTCTTCATGGTTTAACGAGGTGTGTGCGCTTTGTTTAGACCTGAAAAGTGCAGTAAAACGCAGCAGTGGATAGCTGCAGGACGAAGTCCACACTGAGATTCCAGAAGATACTACAGGAATTGATCGACCCTCGATACCGATAACCGACGGCGATGTAATCTATTTGGATTTGGGGCTGAATTCGGAGTTAAAGAATCTGCAGCTAAGTATGATACGCGTTGAGCAAAGCGGCCAGTCCTAATGTTGTGATCTGCTGAGATGGTATTCAAATTAGGGTAGGGATAGGTTGGAAGAGGGAATACATTGAGGCTGTAAGGAGGCAGGCGTCAGCAGAATCCTTTTTTTCGCTTACTCGCCCTGTTGTATCCAGAAAGTAAGGCGATTTGGTTGATGGTACCACAAGACGGTAGATTTGGCTTGAGAATATTGTTAGTTGAGAATGTCATGGTTGTACGTAGACTGGGATACTGCCAGGGCACCCAGACCTAGACAACAGGACGATTAGGGTTCTCAGTCAAATCCTTTGGCTCAAAAGCCTAATCGCAAGGCAACGATATTTGGTGGAATACGAACAGAACAATTCACTCAACATGGAGAACCAGTAGACTGTGTTGGTCAGACCTATAACCACCAACCTGGTATGAGGGACTTTGCGAGTGTAGTGTCGGAAACCCGCCAGTATAGCTCAAATGTTCCCGGAGGCACACACGCCGTCTCCTGGTGACAGGTTTTTCACGTGGAATCAACGATTGTTAAAGGGACGTAAGCGGTAGATCGCTAAATAATTTTTACACAAATTATTAAAATAATTGACCCTTATTCAGACCGACCATAAGTAGTACGAGTTATACAGTTCGTAAAAATGCCATTGTAGGCATAAAGACCAATTTTAGGCAGAACAGAATGAATAAGTTTTGCTACGGAGTTAAAACTTAATCAACCCGCGATGAGCAGCATGCAGATGAAAATAGACGTATCCTTTCCTACTTCATGGATGGAGCGGACGAGTGCTTTTTGAGCAGAAAACCAAAAAATTGCCAAAAGGCTTATGTTTTTTGGACAGAAATGGGTTTCATAGGGTCTATAATATGAATAGGAGCCTTTGAAGACCTTACGCATGTTGTCCTGCCCTTAGGTTTTCCCTTCAGATGAAGATTTTTTTTATACTGGTGGCAGTGAAATTCTCGTTTCCTGTTCAAACTTCTCGTCAGGAAACCTTTTACACAACAAAAAGCGAGACTCGAAGTTTGGCGTAGGCAGACGTGCTAAACTAGCTGAAAGAATGCGGCAGCAACCTCATCGGATGTAATAAACTACAATTGGTTTCTTCACATAGAAGTCGATATTTGATCCGGTTTCTTTAGTCACTATAAGATGCCCCAACGGAACTGTCTTTCTGAAAATCTGGGTAGACATAGAGAAACCCCGTAGAATCACGCTCACCTACTACCTTTACAACGTTCAGATGCCGATTCCGGGTAAATGCAGCCAGAGTGCCGACATCCCAGTTTCTGCGCTCTGTGTACCCAGGAATAAAGTGAATATGAGGAAAGAACTGCTTAAGTGCAGTAAGTTACATTGGTCACTAACGCATAACGCATTGATGAACGACCAAATTCTTGTGATTGGTCGACACTGGTAGGTATCATTTTGTATCTGGTGCATCCTGAACTAAAGTGATATATCTTTTCGAGATACAGGTACATAATTAAAAGCCAGATGAAAAGGTGGAGATGCACACACAATCCAAGACTATACTGGCGAAATATCGATTGTTTACAAATGTCAGCGGAGGATATCCATTATTAGTTTGTGAGGGTCAGAATGATGGGTCTGTATAAGTCTGGTGCGTCGACGCATCTGAAATCCGCGGGGTACGTTGGCATCTGTAGTACGACCGAATTTCGCTCTGGTTTCACCAATTACCTGGCGTTAGTTGTAAGCTTTTGAGCGGATAATTTGTCTCAGGTTCTTTTGCGAACAGCGTCCTATGGACCGCATATGGTCGACTTAATGTGTTGCAGCCACAAGCAGAGAAATATATGGCAGCGAGAAAAGATGAGCGTGAACATCCGACATTCACCAACTTCAAATTTGACTGTGGATCACATAACTTATTTTGGAAGTGGTGAGTTAAAGAATGATTAGTGGTTCTCCTAGGAATGTGTAAAACTGGACCCCTCTCCATGCTTTAAGGATAGAAACTCAGTCAAATAAGGTGTCGGATGTTTTCAAATTTTAGCATGGCTGAACAGCAATGACTAACATGGATCAGCGCTCAGACTAACTTGAGACAGCCTAAGGTTATTTGTTTTTGGATAAAATTAACCAGATTCACAGTGTAAGATGTCTTGCGCAGATACATTTCAGTCATGGCGCAATTGATACCCCGTGTTGTTTTTTGTCACAGGTGACATGATCAAAACAGTCCTAAAGCTTATGTCCCTTGTCTGGGAAAGCTTAAAAGCGCACCGCACTAATTGCCTCAAGATAATTCACATGATGTCCCACTAGTGGCGGATGCACCGGAGAGGACTGGATGCCAGTGAGATGATAATAGAAATTGGAAAATCGATATAAACGAAAATGAGCCTACGTTTCAGAAGAGCTTGGTAAAAAAAACCGGTAGTTTTTATCTGGGCAACCTTTCAATTTTGACACAAATGCTTCATCAGACCAAGTGAGCAAGTCACCATGTTGGTTATAAGGCAGACTGGGCACCAATCAGGAAGTTCTCTTCAGATTATCACACTAAGTCAGTAATGAGTGTCAATTAATAGCTCTTGTCGGCTATTGTGCTTGCCGAAATCTTGAATTGATGGGTTGAGGGAGTTTCAGTTCCGATCAGTTCTTGTTCCTTAATCTTCCACTCCAGGGTGCCCCAGTTGATTATTCAACTCGGGTGCAACTGGTAGACTTTCCTAGGTCTTCGTGGGCTTGTAAGTGCTGCGGCAATTTAGTTTGGGGGGGGGTGAGGTCAAGTGGAATTTAGATGATGACTACTCATCCGCACACCAGCACATGTCAGCTCGACTGATCCAAGACCGTTCTCAACACACCGTTCCACGCCTTCTATTCTGTTAACACTGGGATGCTTGGCGATTTCTACCGCCTCGGCCAGCAGCCTCTGTGACGTGGACGGTAGTCCTCACCTCAAAACCTCAACATTTTCTAAATCTATTTTGTTCCCCGTGTCCAGTGCATGTTCTGCAATTGCCGAGTCTTTTAATAACGTTGGATATTCATCTGGGTTTCTCGGCGGCTTGTTTATTTTCCTCTTATGCTCTCCGATTCTGGTGTGAAGTTCCCTGGCCGTCTGCCCTATATAGACCTTAATGAAGGCGTTACACTTGATTTTGTGGACACCGTTTCTAGTTCTGTTTGCCGGGAGGCGATCCCTCAGTTTCACCGGTGCAGAGCGCACAGTGTTTCCCCTTTGGAAACCTACTCTTATGTTGGCCTTGTTTAGAATCCTTCGAATGGACTCCGATGTCCTTGGTTTATATGGAATGACAGTCGTCCCAAGCCATTCTCGTTTGAGTTTCGCCACCGGTACCAGCACCCTTCGCAATTGACGCCTAATCAGGCTAGCTGGATATCCACTACCCCAAGGTTTGTTCGTTACTGCAATTTGGGCCACTGTCCGATCAACTTGTTCTGTGCGCAGGGCCCTTACACGCTTAAACATTGATGAGGGAATACTAGCGATTACCGACTTTGGATCGGCAGACGAGTAGTGCCCATTTCGGTCTCCCGTGAAAGCCGAACTGATATGAGTGCGCTATGTATGGTGAACTTGCACTTTTCATGCATGCATCTTTGCATCATAATCCACATAGATGATCAAGATGTACCTGGGTCTTTGACGGACAAGTTGATTGTTCTTTTGCAAAACTTTAAGCCGATGTGTGCAAACTTTGCTGATTAGAGGAAATTTCTTAGTAAGTGCATTTTCATTTCATTTTTGACGAGTTTTGTAATACTGCTCTGAGGCTTATTTACACCAGTCTGATTCTCCTGCAACCAAGCATCAAACTAAGTTACATGAACTTCACACAGGGGGAAGTGGATCGAATTTGTATCTTGCGGTGCATCCTCCAAAAATTTCCAGTGGCACAAATTGAGCTTCCAGCTAGTTACTAAACGCAAACTTAAGGTACATATTTTAGAATACTGGGAACAAGTTAGGCTGAGGTCCTCTTCGGGTTGACTTATGCGGTGCGGTATTAGCATGGGGCTTATTGATAAAAGCAAATAAGCGTAAATTATAGCACAGCGGTTAGACATTAGCAGTAAAGAAAACATTTGAAGAATCATTATCATCAGAGACAGCCAAGAAGAATGCGACCAGGACAATTCGCTTAAAAAGGCAATTAAGGCTATTTTAAGGCTTCAGTTACCCGTATGTATCTTGTCTTGGCAAATTATGACAAATGGCAAATGATAGTGACTAATACGGGCATATAAAAAGACAAACAGCTCTGAAAGGATTATTCAAGGAGACATTGGGCGCAAAAGGGATTCAGTACTGATCTACTGTCAAGAGAATCAAATCCAAGATATAAAAATCTCTGCGCAAGAATGCGAATTACTTGAATTTCGTGACTGTTCTGTCCAATGGAGAATCATTGGATACCCGAAAACAAGTTGGATATATCTGGTTGAACAGCCCTTCAAAATGAAGGGGGGGGAGGTTTTTATGTTGTATACAGAAATGATTCTGTTTGTAAGAGAATCAGTTGATATTTTGCAAGTAGCAGACCCTGTCAGGAGTGTTTTTGCACTGTGACAATAGAGCTGATTATCGTGGACGTAGTTTGCTAGAAGGGTCGTTTTTAGTAACATTGCACTTTCTCTCTAGTCCCGAATTTTGTACTTTGAACAGAATTTCAACATATCTTAGTTAGTTTCAGGCTTTACGGAGACACTAGGGCTTTGGAGCCCCACTCAGGCAAAAAAATCTTGTGCTGAAACAGATTTAAAACAATGAGGTTCCACAAAATGCTTTTGATGAATATGCCTGTTTTGCTTGACACAACTACTATTAACTCTTGATGTTTTCGATGACATCCTTGATTCTAACTATTCATCAGAATTAACGAAAGAGTTTGTTTATGGACATCATAATTGTAGATGCACTGATGTGTTATATCACAGTCTTGTGTAAGAAGTGACCATGCAGGTCTTCTCTAAAACATTGAATAAACAGTGTTGCAGGACCATTTTTTGGGCACATTTACACATTGCTTCTCTTTTGACGAAACTCAGGAATCTGCTCAAAATGCAGGAACTGCCACATTCGATACTTTTTAAGTGTCAGTATTATCCTTCCTAAAGTAGTATTACATGACCTATATTTCTACACATAATCTCCATCCTAAAATTACTCACCTTGGGAAGCAATAAAAACTCGCAAAAGTCTTTGGCCCATTTGTCGTGGCCAATCAGGATCGACTATTTTGTTATAAATACATGCACATTCAACCGCCAAATATTCCGTTTCTCTCAAGGTGAGTTACAGTCTTTGATGGCTCTTTGCTCACACGTACGTCACCTGTTTATTTGCATTTCAATCACCACACAGAATCTGTTTGCAATCCAGACTGTCTATTTTGCGTGATTGACATTTGCCTACTTATTCTAGTTTCGAATTAGTTGAGTGTAGTTATTTTCTTCCTAATCGATTTTCTATTTTTGTTTAGTTAGGCACGAGGGTAATAAATAACCTTAAAGTCCCGAGATTCCTGCACTGCTGTAGTTCACAGAAGCACAGTTTACGTTTTTAACTAATCAACTATAATAAACAGCGTTTTTAATGCATGAAGTTTTTCTGCTGTAGTAAACAGAAACTAGCCAGCTGGTTATGGAAAATTTATTTTTAGTTTTGTTGCTGAGCACTGTGGAAAAGTATACAAAATCACTGTAATGAAAATGGTGACACCCCTGGTTTAAATACCCAGCGTGCAGACCGGCTTTAGGTACCACTTGCATTTTTCGTACCAAAGTATTCATTAGTTTCAAAAGAGACATTTATCGGACTATACTTCGAAGGAGATAGCATACAGTTTGTAAATAAGATGAAAACAGCCTTTAAAGTGGACTGAATTACATGGCTTCTTACCTAGTGGACGGGTCTTTTACCAGCTGCGCTAATTCAGGCGTTATTTTGAATGTGATTTTGACACTGTTTCCTACACCTCTTTTGGTAGCTTAAGAGTTGCTAGCTTGCAGTCTTCTCAGTGAGCCCCTCAAGTGGACGTTAAAATAGTCCGCTTACACAAGCGGAATTGTAGAATAAGCAAGAAGTAAGGTAATCCTGCCTTCTTAGACTAGTGCATTGCATGAACTTCGATTTATGGTGATTCCGTTTGACATCCAAATGTCATAACAACTTAGATGTTAGGTAGAACCTTTGATGACCATTCCTTATACCGTATCATCTATTTTCTGTCTTTTACCGATTTGTATTTTCATCTGTTTCGCACCAAAACACGCAGACAAACTACTCAGTAAGGTGCTTTGATAGGGCAATCAAAGTAGGCAATCAGGTTAGCTTAACAAGCAGTAAAATTCTAAATGAGCAGTTTTATTGCAAATCCAGATAAAGCATGGAGAGCTTTTTAATATTTTACTCGAACGGGTTTTATACACTCCTACTACGTCGGACATAAAGAGCCACAAAAATATCAAATTTCGTAGGGCAGAACGGTTTGTTTTTCCATGTAACTATTGTCCACCAGAGTATGCTTTATTGTATGATTTTTCAATCAGTACTTCATTTGCATCATTCAGGCAGCTATGAATGAAATGGCATGTAGGTACGCATTATCCACACCCGATATTTTGATCTGGTCAACTTGGAAGTCTGATCCAACTGTAATATAAAAGACACACGCTGACTGTTCTTTTTTAAATGTGGTTAATACAACATGCATGGGGTCGCAAGATTCATCAGTGTGTCAGAATAACCATATTTTGCAGTATTACCTTAAGAACACATTGAGTTTGTAGGAATGCATTTACATTTATAAGTTAGATCCTGCCATTTAAATTTATGTATACACTTCAGTGAAAGCTTAAAAATGCTTTGTAAATTGTCACCCACTGATCTTCACTGTAGGTTCTAAAATCTGTCCCAATTGCAGCGGCTTAGCTGAAGAAATTGCTGCCTTTGACCAGTACGTACACTAAGTTAAGATATAGCGAAGGTTTCAGAATTTTCTACCTCAGAGGAGGACTCTATTCTAGTGATAGCTGTGTACTAAATGTTCGTCCTGTTTAGCAGAGGTAGACCAGTATTATGGTAACTGTGATGAAAACGTTTACTTCGCGGTCAAAAATCATCCAATTTCTGCTATTTGGAACAGTATATCTATGGCTGCCTTGCGCGAAGCAACATTCAAAATTCGCTGCTCTTGTGCCAGCAGTGTTGGCATTTATTTATAACTACAGCACTCGACAGTTTTTTATAACCCCCCTCTTCTGTCCACTTAAAATATCGGATAGTATACGACAGCCAACGAAACATTTTTGGTGATTTTTAATACACTGGGATAATTTATGTTCCAGACTTCATTACATGACTTAAAATCGCCTCGTAACAAAAGTTTGCAAGGTTTGGCATGACTCATCGAAACTAGTTACACTGCGATGGCTTGTGTGATGTGAAAACCTTGTACACCTTATTGCACCAAATGTCTACATTTTTTATTGACTCACTCGAGTAAGTTGCGGTCATTGTTGGTGGGTGTAGGTTTATATGCCCCGCCCACACATCCACATATCGCTAAGTTACGAAATGCAGCTACATTACTAGTCACCGACGATTTCGTACCAGATGTTTCCAACAAAATTGTCACATTCAGGAAACAAACTAACCACCAGCTTCACAATGTTAACTCCCAACTTTTCCCCCCTACAATTTACACTTAGGTGATCAGTTGTACTTCACTTGGTTTCTGTCAAGTTTAGTTTCTTTTTTAGCTCGTTTATAAATTTAATGGAGTTTGTTCAGAATATCTACTTAGATTGCCATTCCCTTCCGTTCTTCATCCGAAAATAGATGTCCGATCCCAGAAAAATGTGGTTTTGGGTTCGAAAATGCTTGTTGTTTTAGAAGAAAAGATAAACTTGTTCAAAAATCCAGAAAAGCAACTGCGTTAAAGGTTGTAGTCCGTTGTGTTCGAAAGGAAAGTTATTCTGATCGGACATGTGCAACAGATCAGTTATGAACTGGCTGCTTTGCTCCAATTTAAATCACGAAAACACTACCCAATTAATAAGCAATAGTGACAATTTCCGGCCGATTTCTGAGTCTTTCACACAGCAACGCAGTGTTACATTTACTGACTCATAGTGAGAATACTACGCTCAGCGACATTCATGCCCATTTGTCGAAGGAAAGTTGTCGGATTTTAAACTCTGCTATGTTGCAGCTTAAAGTGTTTTGCTTTTGGTGCATTTTGATGATCGGATTAATAACGAGCATATTAACCCGAATAGTCAAACTAAGGTCCAGAAATATGACTGGGTGCAGCAGTGAACACCTGGCGGAATTTGAACATACCTTCACCCAGTTTATTCATTTTCTACGGTTTTCATTCGAAGCATTTATTCGATCATTGGTTCCACACACTGAGCGTACAAATGATCGATCAAATTGAAGGTTCGTCGTTCATTACTGACAAGCTTTCGGGTTAGTACCTCGTACCATTTTTGATAAGCCACTTAAAATCTCGACCTTGTTTGGGATCAGTTTCGTCCAGAACAGATTGGTTACTTTGCTGTGAAGCAGCACAAACTGTCACGTTTGTAGCAGCTCAGAGGACAATATATTTGCAGTTAGGCCGTTCGGACAAATGAGTGCACAGCCTCCTAGGTTTTGAGAACTGACTCTCCCTAGTCCACATGATCAGAATTTCAAGAAAATTTGAGGGGCTGGCAAGGTTACATTTTCCAGTCGTTCGTGCACTGGGTATATTAATAAGTCAAGCAAAATGAAGTACAACTGAAAAATACACGAAACATTCAAAAGAATGTATTTTAAGGAGCCTTGTCATGGAACATAGACGTTTTAAGTTGAATCGATGCACCATGATAGCCCGCTGTCCCATCCAAATCACCTTTGGTGAATAACTCTTTTTATTGGTTGATTGAGCAACAAAATTTCAAGTAACATTATGTGGTCAACTGATTTTGTTTTTTGGCAGTCAAGGATTCAGGTGATAACTAGGAGATTGTTTCTGCCAACGAGTACTTTAGATACGTGCCGACCGCAGAAATTTTCTATGCAGTACTAACTTCCGAAATACCCGAAGCCTTCTCGCATGGTGTTCAGCAACAGTGTGCCAAACACAGAATCAAATCGATCACATCTCCGCTCGTCCTGGAACACTTATGTGAATCCCCACCATGCACTCATACGGAGTCCTTTTTCCTTTCGTTTTCCAGGTCCGCGTAAGATGCGAAAGAATCGCCTAGCAACTGATTGACTGGCAGATCCTGATCTTAGAAAAATTTACCAGAATTAGCTTCTGAAGTTGCTTTCAGTTGCTCCACCATCACATGTGAATACATAACGGGAAAAGATAGTCAGATCTTTGCACGATTTTTAGCTGTGGCACGGCTCTAACAGGCCCACTCAGGCACTATATATTAGACAGAACAGTGGCACTGCATGCATCTCAAAGAAATGTCCCTACCGTTCCAAAACGTTATTTGGCCCGACGAATTGTCTACCGTTAGGTGAAAGGGAGCGCGCGCGCTAACCGCAAAGTCTAGTGGACACGAAACCCTGAGAACATGATAGAAGTTAAGAGCTCTGGGAACTTTCCGGATCATGTCACCCTATTTGTGCGACCGGAGCCCGGAAACCACCTGTAAGTGAAACCATTAAAGATCAAATTGGTGTGACCATCTCGAATAAATTAACAAGCCTGGGCCACTGGGCCGAGTGCTTTGAACTTTGATTCTTTTGGCCACCTGCCAACATTTATTCGGATCCTGCAACTGAAGTACAAACTTGGACAGGGAACCTGGAACCCCTTCAGAGGTTTATGATTGCATCTGCTCTCTCAAGCGCCATTTGCCCTCTTGCTCCAGATGATTCCCCTCGTTCTTCGAAGATTAGGACAAATGCCGTCAGTGAACGCTCATTCGATCTGTTTGCCCACATCTGGAAAGAGAAGACTGTCCCAGACATATTGACAATAATCAAAACAGGGGTTCAGGATAGTAGGGTAATCACACGGGGGTTAGCTTGGTCCCAGTCGTCACAAGAATGTTGGGTTTTTTGTACATCATGCTCGTGAAACACTAACTCGAGACCAGTCAGCGGGATTCCGGCCTGATAGGAGTTGCATTGACCACATCTTTACACTCCATCAGGTGTTAAATCAACGTTATACGCATAAGCGATACACCATTTTGGTATTCCTCAATTTCCAAGGCGCATCCGAGTCACTTGACCTGCCAGTTCTCCTAAACACTATTGCCCATCGAAGAATGTCCCATATGTTTATGAACATAATAAGTTCTCTTTATTCTCAGACTGCCGGGCGGATGAAAGCATACGAAGAGCTCTCTAAAAGCTTCCGTTTACAAGGCGGTGTCCGGCTGTGGTGTCCACTCTCTTCATTCTTATTTAATTTTCTGATGGATGGGATATTTAAACGAATGCTGGAATTCTTCAGAACCCTAGTGTTCAAATAGTTATTGAGGAACTGCTTCTCGGTCTAGAATATGCAGGAGACTTCCTTCTCGTCTTCGACGAAGAAAAGACGCAGGTATTCTTGGATGAACCGAGCAAAATCATCCTCCGCTTTGGCATGTACCCTGCACCCACAGTGTTATTTCATGATTCTGGAGGTGCAGCCACTGAACATGTCACTTACGATCCCAGGAGTAGCATTCGAATTTGTAGGGTATTTTACGTATCTTTGAAGTTACATTAGTTCCGACTGTAGTGTGACAAATGAAGTCAATGCAAGAATCTGCAAGGATGGAGTCGCGCGTGTTAAATTGAGACATCTATGGGGGCAAAAGTGTGTATCCCTGAATCTCGAGAAACGTGTGTATCAGGCTACATTATGGACCGTTTCGCCGCATGGCTGTGAGATTTGGCCTGTTCCAGCAGCGGAACTGAGACGTCTTCAGGTCTTTGACACCGTTTTCCCAGAACCATTTCTCGTGCAGGTTGGCGCCAGCAAATACGTAATGAGATACGTAGAAAACAAACATTTATTTGTGCGTTGGGGAATTACAGCGAATAGGTCCAGATACAGGAGCTCTGTTGCTTGGGCTATGCGTTGCGCATACCGAACCATCAGTTGCCGAAGGGAGTGTGGTTTTATGTGTTCAGTTCAAAGTGGAGAAAGCGGAGAGACTGTCAAAGTTTAACCTGACAGAGGGGCATGAAACATAATAAGAATAATGTGTATACCGTTGGTGTGACTCGCCCCATAAAACGTGGACCGCGTAATCCCCCGCGCCCGGTTGGAGAGTCTGCAAGGCATGGCTGCTAATCGATGTCAGTGACGTTCCTAACGTCAGTTTCCATCTAAATTGTCTGAATGGACGTCCGAATTTGTAGGCTCATCAGAATGATTGAGGTAGGGTAGCTCTAAGTCCCTTCTCTATCCAGTTTTATTCTTTTCTGCAAAAAATAAGGTTTTCAAATAAATTATGCCAGCAAAGCATCAGTAATTAACACGAATTATGCTGTCGACAATTTTTTTGTATATCACGCGTGAGATATTTCGGTCAGTGATCAGCTATTTTTCAAGGAAGACGCCGGTCAATTTTTTATTGTGTCAGTCCAAGTCAGGTGAACTAGCAGCCCGAAATTTGAGAATAGTTGTGGGCTAGCTTATTCTTGGATATGTGGCGGAATGCTGGGATTCATTTTAGCTGACGTTTGTAATGAATGTTCGCAAATACATGATTTAACAACACGCGCAATAGATTCTGTAGGCACAACGTCTTGTTGCTCTGTTGTCAGTCGTTTACCATTTTTAGCCTGGCTGACTCATAACTGTTTGTGACTGCTAACGACGACAGTGGTACGTACCAGGGCAAATGTGCAGCAGTTGGAACCTTCAGTTCTTCACTCATGCGGTAGACTACTGTTTTGTACACTAATTACCACACATCCGTGCAGGCATTACTATGTATGTGGTTATCTGAGGCGTAACTTTCATAAAGTCGGTAAAAATGACACATAGATTATGACAGCTTGAACCATTCCGGAGAGACTGTTCCATCTTAGATGCTTCTGGCGTTTAGCCACATTACTGTAGTTTGGTGCTCCTAACATCAAAAGTTTGGTGATATGGATTTTCGCTTATTGAGAGTTCTTAGCTAAATTTGTACACGTAAATGATTACAGAGCATGTCAGGAGATATAAAGAATGACGAAATTCCTCCTGGCACTAAAGAAACCAGTTTATTTCTTTAGCGTTCTAGAATCCCCCAAATTCATGTTTACGTCACTCTGGTTTGAATATTCGTTCCGCAGTCCTGGCGTAACTCTTCTACTGAGTGCACCCCCAAGGGAGGAAAGCAGTGGAATCGAGTTTCGTTCCTATTATAACTCATCAACAGTTCATACCCTCGGCTGTGCCGACGTTTGAACTACAGACATCTGACATACTAAGTAGCCGTGGCATGAATACACCATCAGCCATCTTCTTTGGTGTGGAATCACCAGAACAATTGCGCCGGGACAGGAGGACGACTACTCAAACAAGAGTGAGTTGAGCGTCCATTTTGCTTATCCCGCAAACACCTTCAACAGAATCAGAAATGTCCATCAGTTTTCAAGGTTCCGTGGCGCTACCTGACTGGGAATTCCTGAAAGACCGGTGAATCGATCGACACAATCAAAGTAGTTACCGCTTCGTCGTTCGAGTGGTCAGGCAAACCAATCATATTGCTCAAACGCGACCATATTCACCGGCTCAGACTTAAAAATCATTTAGATGCGTCCAGCGTGCGCAGGTGGAGTACTTGTAACAAGCGCGCCTCGTATTTCAGATGTCCGGAGTTCAAACCCTGGCACGGTCAAGGATATGAACTGCTGATGAACTCTAATAAGAGCAAAACTCGAGTTTTCCCCCACTTGAGTGCACGGTCACCAAAAATTTTACGCCACTGAGAGTGATATGAATGTAAATTCTACAAATCACGCAGAAACCAACAACACATCTCTTAGATGTTCACATGCCATTGACAATAAGGACAAATAGCAATTATTGTTAATGTGCCCCAGGGGGTTAATTTGTTTGTTCGGTAAAAATAAGCGTGTGAAAGTACTCGTAAATTTAAAGAGCCAATTAAAGTTTTATTCTTCAGTTGAAGCTGGTGTATGACGACAGTTCTGTAAGCACCGCAAGAAATTTTATCCCGGTCGTACATGTCAGTAGTGCGCAAATGATAAGCTTATGAATACCTTCTCATTGCTAGTCGAACACCGATCAATTCGGCCCCGAATGGCTGGTCAGCAGAAAGACTAACCTCCAATCAGATGGTATTTAAAACAACTAATTCGCAAAGCATGCAGCTCCTGTCATCTTGGTTGGTGCTTCCTGGCTCACTAACGTCGGTCTGATTTGCAACAAATGCCTAGATGATGCACAGATATGGAAAATTATGAATGTACCGTAAATTAGGGTTTATCGCGCACTAGTTCAAGGTTTATAACAGTGTCCATGCTTTTTATTTCAAGACTGACATCTTTCCTACAGGACAATGATTTTTAAATTACAGATTGCAAGAATTTCTTCAGAGATATCATGAACTGGATTGTTTTGATTTGGCTCCTGGCTGTCACACAAGTCTCCGTAAATCATGTGTACTGTGTTTCTCGTGATCAAGGTAAGTCTCTTCAGTGAACGCAACATGACGTACGAAATTCATTGAAAAGGCGATTACCTAATCCTTCGTCTTAACTTGACTTACGTGCTTGTAACTCAGACTGGTTCATGCGCAGAACAGCAGTGTTGAATACTTTATTAGGACTCTTGAAGATCGCATTTCAATAGAAAACGTTGTTTCAGTGGCTTTGGCGAGAAAGTACTGTTGAATACTTTATTAGGACTCTTGAAGATCCCATTTCAATGGAAAACGTTTCAGTGGCTTTGGCGAGAAAGTATTATGCGTGTGTACTATACAGCCACTGCCATGACAAGTAGTTCACCGCGGTGCTTATCGGATGGAAGCTTGCTGATGTGTGCTTCTCTACTAACGGTATTGTCGGACCGAATCTCCTCTATGTTATTTCACATGAAAAATTCTGTCTACATCATCAGTTCTATTTTTTGGAATTATGCCCTACTCGATATAAAGAAAACATTGATTCTTAAGGGTGGTAAATTCAATAACTGATTCCTCTACCTAGCCGCCTATTCAAACCATCCGATTCTCTGTGATTCCTCAGCATGTTCATAGGTATGGTTGCTCCTTGGTACCTGTCATAACCTCCGGTTTGGCCTTGGCCTTTCTGATAGTAGGCGACGTTGCGAAGTGGTATTTTAGCTTGGTCAAATGAATCGGTAAGCCGAAATGACAAATTTGCCTTCTTTTCTACACTATAATATAAGTGGAGCAGATCGGCTTTCTTCACTTTGTGACCCAGGTGCTCACAGACGAATGGACTGATTCTTGCCTTACATTTTGACCATGAATGAAAGAGCATATGGCTCAAATCTGTCCCACCTGTTGGGTCTGTGATTTAACTACGTAAGCTGACATCCTGTTGTGGTTAATCTACATTACTGGTCCAAAACCATGCAAGCGTACAAGCTATTTTTACTTTAAAGTGACTGTTATTGTTGATAAATTTCAGTCAGCTTTCTCATCATGCCAGTATGCCTAACCCGAGAGCAATCGACTTTTACTCAAAGGATTCTTTTGGTAACACCCTTTGGATTAAGACCTGAAATCGGATATCAAATCCTGTTGATATAAGTTCGAGATCCACCTCAATATGTCTACATGAGGCCACCGGACGAATCGCACAACTAAGATTTACGACCACGACTATATTAGTCATAACATAGTAGGTTGAGAAGTGCGTTCTCTTGTATTGTAGGACGAGTCTGACTCATCGGTAACGACCGATTAAGTGCAACTAGTTAATCGGGTCAGCCAAGCCACGCAAAAAATGAGTTGCTATACCCCTTACCCTCGTCGCCTATGAGTTTGTTGCCTTGCACTGACTTAAGGACGACAATTGCGCATTTTGTCTAAAAATATTTCACTAAACCCTGTGTGAAACAAACCGTTACATTATGCACATCGCCCACAAGGAAATCAAAACAACACACGCTCGTCCACTTCGAAAAATATGATCCCTAAAGCTGTGAGCAATATAGTGCAAAACCAATTTAAGATACAAATCACAAAATACGCAAGTGAGAAATCTGAGACTCTGATTAGCGTTCATCTGCATGAATGAATATGAGATTCTTCAATAAACGAGAAAATAGATGCGACCAATTATTGCAAACAACAGGTTACGTTCGCCCACGAGAACAATCAATTAGTGAAACTAAATCAACTATTTCTACTGAAACTTTCCCATTTTTTGGCAAAAAACACAAATAAGAATAAAAACGACAAATTGTCGCTCATAACTAATCCAACCAGCCAACGAAAATCTGCCGATCAACTACCTGCAGTGTCTCAACAGCAATGAATGACAACCTTTGAAAGCTTTATGAAATTCTGTTAGATGATAACTTATTTATTCGCATGGATAAGTTTATACAAGGTTTGGAAATTGTTACCTGTGGTAAAGCTGATCATTCAGAATGATCCTCAGAAAAGGCAAAACTTATATTGAATTATCCACAGGATTTCATTTAGCTTATAAAATACTCCATATCAAAAAGATTAGTACAAGATCGTGTATACCGTTCCAAAAAATTAGGCGGTTCGTGTCCAGTATATTTAGTTGAGGAATAGAGAAAACGAACACATCATCTGTGATTGAGAGAAGTTCCCTGGCGACACCAGGTTCATCCAACAAGCGGATTTTATATGTACAGTACTACTTGTTGTTTGTTACCTATAATTAATCATTTTGGGGAGAACAAATAACTTTAGGATTCTAATTCCTCGAAAAAATCCAATCTTTTGGAATAAACGAAGCTTCGTGAAAGACACAAAGGAGAGACAAAACTGTCGGTGAAAACAAGAAACCCTCTGAACCGTCCCGGATTCAGGAAATTGAGCTATCTTAGTTTTGAAAATATTTTCCAAGTCAAGAACACTTTGAAATTTGTATAAAAGCGCAACATAGGAGACTACCCAACCAGAAGTCTATAATTATCATTCTTTTCCTGGTAGTAGTAAGATTCGTGGTTGAACAAGCTTTATCCACAAGTACATCGTAACATTATACCCATTTGTCAGTTTATTTCTTTGCGCTTCTGTTCTTAGGAAATTAACTCCAGGAGAAGATTTGCTACGCCAACTGCGGGCAAATTGTTGAATAAAAGATATGATCCTAACATAGTCAGGTACTAGGTTCCAGATAACTGATACTGTTTAAATCTAATTTCATATATTACACTCGCAGCTGACCGATTCATTTTTCGTAGGGACAACACCGGTGTCACATTTTAGCACCACTTCTTACGCAAACTAGGTCTTTTTTTCCACATTATTCGTATGTGAACTTCTTTTTGTGCACAATTTGGAGTCGCTGTTTGTGCAAGGGTCTATAAATATCCATCTATTTCATTTTATGCATGTTTAATACTCTTGACCGCATAATTTACACATGATTCAACAAAAAAACTAATATCCTTTTCTCAGAATATCTAGATTCAATGGAAGATATGAAAAGCAATCCCTACTTAGAGGACCTGCAGCCTATGGCTATCAAACGATATATTCGTTTTGGGAAACGGATACCCAAACACCAGGAACGCTCATCTCGACCAGAATTAATGGAGTTAACCGGACAACCCACTGAGTTTATTCGCTTTGGGTAACTAATCTCCATAGTATCGAAAAAGACTGTTCTTGATTCTGTAAAGCGGGATAATAAATCTTGTCACGAATCAGTTGTTTTTTACACTTCCCTGTGCATCACCTTATCTTGTGAATAGGCAGTATCATTTGCAAGGCCAGTCCCACTTTGCAAATCCACAACAATGCATTAAGAAGCTAACAGTGGTGTTGTTTAAAGGGTTGTCCGGAATTTGAATAAACTAATCCGGCAAATCACGACCTATTACGCATACCAGTTGTTTGAGTACAACTAGAAAATGCGTGCGTGACTGAAAAAGTGGGTGAGGAGGGTGCTTTAGGAGTAGCTGTTTCTAAATGACCCAGAGTGCCCTGTGAATAAGCGGTTGTTTGCGCTGTACAGAGTTGTAGATACAATCTATTTAATATGGAGTAGCCATAACTTAAGAACCGGTAGTTATCCGATTCATACACATACAATCAACCGCACGCTAACTGGCTCAATTTCTTACCAGCAGCCATTAAAAAACATTATTGACTACCTTCATGAGTGCAAAGATTACAATTTATTTCCGTATGAAGGTGAAACCATGCTCTCACAAACAATATTTATGTCCTCAATTGCCAACAGGATTTGCAGGCTCTTTTAAGTATCCTCTCATTTCTCTTGGTGGCCTTGCTATACGGAATAAGTCCCAGAAAGTTAAACATGTGTTGGGACACCTATGTTGGTTTTCGTAATGGTTTTCGGGAATCAATTAGAAGGAGCCAGCTTCAAGCGATTTTTTCATCGTCGGAGCCTTTCGAGGTCTAAGAAGAGTTTCAAAAATTAGTAGGCTGATTCATATTCTATGTGAACTGAAAATTCCTTAATCGGCTCCAGGAGTTTCTGAAACCATTGGCAAATAAATGCTCCAATAAAATGCGAGCACCAAGGTTCGGGAAAGCAGAACGACTGGGAACAGCCACTCTTATTGGTCATCTGAGAAGAAACAGTGGTGAATGAGTCAAGGGATCCACAAAATGTTTGGACTAAAAAAAGACACCTGAAGTGTGAACTGCTATAACATTCAAAGGTGTCACTGGAGCTGCAGAAAACTAGCTTGCTTTTGAAACCGTTTTTTGGCTTGGTATATTTGATAAAATTTGTCGGAAAATTCACCTACGTAAATATCCCCTGGCGGACGTGTGTTAGTAGTCACGTGAATCGTCGGTGAAAAGCGAAAATTGCAAAACCAAGCTACATTTCGCGGACTTCCACCGGACGGGTCCGAAGCAGATCTTTATTTTTTTACTCTTTTTCATTAGTGTGATAAGCTTGTAAGTGCGACAAGCTAGGTTAGATGTAAATTCCATCTACAAATTGTGCAGCGCAATGCAATGATGCCTTCGTTGATTCCCATCTGGTCACTATTTATCCATGGTGCATGAATTAAGCAAGTCAGTGTTTAATTGTTACAGTTTTTATCCATCTGCAACATCTGTAGACAAAAAAAGAGTAGGTTTCAAAAATATGTTTAAAAATCTTTTAAAATTGTTTAAAACTGATTTTGTGATGAGGCCTTCTCCACTCTCACCGTGTTTGAGATGGTCAAGCCCTAAGAGACTCCACCAGTGTGGGTGAAACACATTTTAAGCTTGTAATAAGAATACACCCACCACAACTAGTTTAACATAACTGAATGTTGTACGGTGTGTTTAAAGCGTCCCATGTATCTGTCTGACAGACAACAGTAACGGACAAGTCGACGGAAGGCACAAACTGGACAGTGACTGGATAGTGGTTCGAGCCTCTGTAGCAACGCCTCTTAGCCGCAAGCCTCTTTATCCCATCCAGTATAATAATATTAGTGTTCGAAATATGCTAGTAGAAATCAGGTCGAAAACCCCATAATAACGATGATTCTGCTTGCTGAGAAGCTCAAAATCTACTCGAGTCCGAGGGTTTATTATCTTATTGTTTGAGCAGAATAATCTCGATAAGATAAAAACATTGTTCAAAACAAGATTACCATAAACAACCTACCACTGGCTATTCCTTATTTTAGGAATTTGATCTACATGTGTACAAGTGAGTACCTGCTTGTAGATTATAGTTATCAAATCTAAATATCTGGGAAAATATTTCCTAATAGAATGGCTTTTATCGCAATTTCTTCAAAAGACAGTTTGTTCTTATTTAGATGCACTTCAGGCTACCTGGAAACGTTTTCAGAGTGCACAAAAATGCCTGACTTCTGTGCTTAGTAAACTAATTTGATGAAACACATCCTTTGAAAAAATGCTGTAGGTTAAGTAGCATGATCCCAACGTATTCCGCAAGATGTACGCGGTAACTTAATACAACTGGATTGCTGGGAAAATAAGGATAATTCCATAAGAGCTGTTTGGACCAAAGTGTGTTCAAGGAAAGGTTGAATTTTAGGTAGTACTCCCAGAACAGCCACTAATCAAGAGAGTCTGGACATAACCATGTGCTCCTTTTTGGAAGATGTCAACGCATGGTTGTCTTGTATTAATTAGAGACTTGGATAGAACTGATGAACTTGAGTAGACATACTGGTTCCCTGTCAGTGTGAATCATGTATATATCTTGTTCTCGCAAGATTTTGTGGCTTTTCTGCGAAAAAAACATTAGACAATCTCAAAAAAGGATGGAGGCTGGGTTTTTGACGTCATGTGAAATAAATTCTGTTTAACAATTATCAGTCCTGAGGAGTTTTGTAATGAACTTTGTTTGTCATTGACAAAAATCAGTGAGAACAGACGTTTACCACAGCCTTAGACTAGAGCAGGCTCAGATTCTAATACAAGAGACTTTAGTGATAAGAAAACTTTACGAGTACGTTTGCAAAGACGATGAATTGATATTCAATCAGCCACACTTTGTCCTCAGGTTAGCGAGGCTTCTCATATTCCAACAGCGCTCCCATCAATAAATCGCGCTGTGCTGTTCCAACTGGTGCTGGTTAGCATTACTCTTTGAACAAAAGCAGTGTAAAAACGTTTTACCGATCTACAGCTTTTTCTGGCCTATTTGCGTTTTGATTTTTCTTATGTCACCTTTCTTTGATAAAGGCATCTGGGGGACAACGGTATGTAATATTTAATGCTGTGCCCAATTTGTAACGTAGTCTCCCAAATAAATAAGTACCGAAATAATCTGTCTATACCTTATGTATATCTGGAGTGTTTTTGATGAAATGGTGCCCGGTTACTCCAGTTCAGCGCACTGCGAGCTCCTCTCTTTCTGATCTCCTGATTTCACAGCTGATGCATTAGCTCATGTAGTGTGGAAGTCAGTGATTGGTTTGACCTCTCTCTTACCTTAAAGTGCTTGATAGTTGTGACGCTTTCACTTCAATTTTGTGAATTTTGGTACAAAAAATCAAATGTTCTCAGGTAGCGCTTTTAACAAAAGGAGTGGATGCGTTGGTCATTTTCAAGCCTTTATCTCTCAATACTTACCTAAGGCATTTGTCTCCATCATAAACACAGCCACGGTTATTCCTGCAGCCGCGATGTCGGTCCAGACCTGCTGGTTGGATGCAGAAGACATTAACTATAACATTTTGTTAATCAACTGAAGCAAATTAGAGTTGCCCAGGTGTTAGTAATCTATTTTCTATTCGCAAACTTTTTGAGCTTCCGACTTTGCTATGAATATGTCTCAGGTAAGCCTGTCACGAATTAATAAAACAGAGTAACCCTATTTCCAAGTAACTAACTTTTTACGCCTTTTGTAACAGTTGTTGGGGGTACATCATTCGAACATCACAATAAAAAAACTATACCATAGAATATACCCAAAGGACAAAAACCTAATTTCTGTGGCCAGAGTGCCAACTCCGTTGTTTCTCAATAGTGATGTTTTATATTTGGTAATAATTTCTAGGTTTCTACTGGAAGAATTTCCGTGTTATTGGATTGATCACTGCTGGAAAAATACAACGCCAAATTTAGAAAAATTATTATACAATAAGACCGTATACTTAACGAAATATTTTTGCCATAAATCTGTCTTAACGTATCAAACACACAAAATAGTAAATGCGGTGCAAGTTTCCGCGACTTTATTCATTTTTTATTTATTTATTATTTATTATTTATTATTTATTCATTTATTCATTTTAAAAATTCTTTGTTTAAACGAAACTTCTCCATTTGCGTACATTAAATGTGGTGTAAGGCACGGCTGCCTACAGCATATGAGCTCAGTATATCTCGGTGGTTAAGGCACCAAACTACTGACCGGAAGGTTCATGCTTCTATCTTAACCTCACCATCTTGACTGCTCCTGTCTATACTTGGGCAACCTGACAGTATTTTAGCCTTCGGGTCTCCTTCAGCGGCCTAGCAGCTGGGCAGCGAAAGGGTGTTACAGCTGGATGCCTGCAGTATATTGATAGAACTTTGCCAATCATAACTGTGAGAGATGTTAAGTATGCAGAAGATAAATTGCAGTGTACCTGTACAGTTGAGCTCAACGTTTTTTAAGGTCGGATAATGTTGTTTACAAACGCTGAGTCGATAGTCAGCGATGCAGATTAAAAACTAACACTCCATTCTGCAGCTAACATGTTAAAATGTTAAAAGATTACCCTACCAAATGCAAGTAAGTCTTTAAAATGTAGTTTTTGCATTCAAAATTTTCGGAAGTTTTTGGATGTAACCCCTCAATTCTTACCAAGCAAAACGTTTCAAAGAAAACATGCATTCTTGAAAGGATAGTGGGATAAACAGTTAAGCATCTTGACAACAGATAAACATACAGTTTTGAAGCGCAGCTTCGATCTTTTCCAACACGGCAAGCAGTCTTACTTCCCTGAAGATTCTCACGACAAAACACGGAACACAGTGACCGGAAAATCCTGGAAGTCAAAATTCATCGTCAAATATTTGTAAACAATTACAATCAGTAAACTGGAGTTAGTTTTCATGCATCCCTAGCATGAGCATAGTTTTTCCTCTAAGCACCCATATAATTTTGCTTGCAAGTTCAAATTCTGGTTCAGTGGGAAATCGCAAGATAATTGGATGAAAAGTTTATTGGTCTCAGTCAGCACACATTCCTGTGCCCAAAAATGCGTTTAACACAGCATTCTAGTTTCCTTAATTTTGCATGTGTGTTTCACAAAACAAGAATTAAAAGAGGTTAAAAATAATGGGAATATAACGTTTTTTCGGGTCATTCTTTCGGTAGTTTCTTTTTACTTAGTAATAGTTCTGCCAGCCAGGTAGAATCTAAGGTAAACTGACCTGCGATGATTTCTTAGGATACAAAATCCATTGCTCTCTTTCCATGCTGTGTGTTGTTCATGCTTCTCTTTTTCAAAGTCTAATGATGTGTTGTCTTACGTAATTGTGAGTTTATAAAACAATTACGCTGAATAACGACAAATCAGGCAAAGGAATGTCTTACATGCTAGTCAGGTGACGTGTACTTTTTTGTATGCAGTATAACTCAATAAATTACTGACCTCCAAATCGCTTTTGCTCAGTAAAATTACTATTTACAGCAATCAGTTTAAGACGATGTTTTAACTACAAAAACTTGGTTAAGATGAAAATTCGAGGATTCAGAATCCTTTAAAATCACTGACTGACAGCCAACCTCTTAGCAGGTGCCCTAAATTTTCAAGTGTCAATTTCGGAAGCACAACACATGTGCTGACCACAAAGTCTGTGACGATTAAAGTTGCAGTATCGATAAATTTAAAGCACTGTAAACAACGGCAATTATTTTACTGCATATAACCGTTATAAACTGACAAAGATTGCAGGCTCGTTTGGAGATGTGTTCCACGCTCTCATATCATGCAGATGGCGCCAACTATTTTCACACCCACTTTGCACAATCAGTGAATTTCAGGTGGCCTACTACAGTAGAGTTTAAGTCACATACTGTACCGGTAAAAAGGGTTTCAACAGCGGGCTTACAAGTGCAACTAAACGGGCTAAAGTACTGAATCCCCCAGTTTCTTCCGTCACTAAACAAAATGGGGTCTAACTGTGTACATGTGATATAGCAGATAAGTCGGTAGATTGTTTTTCCTAGTCAGTGGTTGCAATTCCAAGCCAGATCATCTGCCCCTATTAGTGGTTTGCACTGCTTGTGCCTTGTTTCCTCTACACAATTTTCCGTTCTTTTTTTATTCAATTATTGAGTTATTGCTCACTAATTCTGTCTTGCGACCAGCAAGATGTCAGGTGTCGATTGGAATCAATTCTTGCAAGATATACTTCAAGCAAGATATACTGATCAGCCGAAAAGCACTACACTGCTGTTTCCTTTTTCTTTGAAATCGGTAACAATGCGAAACTCATCCATTTCTAGAAAGGTTACTTTTCATATGGCGCTTTGAGACAGCAACACTCGACAGCAGGGATCTGATCAAAAATGTGGCCAAAATTTACTGACGTAGCTTCCTTATTTCCGAACTACAACGTTCATATCTTAAGATGCTCTATCGATGGCTCTTCAAGAAAATGCCTGTTTCACAAAGTTCTGTGGGAGACATAGTGTATCTCGCACAAATGTTAAACGGTAAGTACACTTATTTGCATATCAGTTGGGTTTTGCCGTTAGACTCACCTGGAACCCAGCTGAATCTCTCGTTTTCGATGTTTTTAAGCAACTAAATATGCTACTGCAGGCCGCCTCATGTTTCAGTTGGCACGATATTCGAGATATCGCGATACATTGTATGAATCCAATACACTACACAACCTTATGAGTGGCGTCATTCAGTTGCTTAAGAACACAAACGAGAGATTCATCTGTGTTCCAGGTGAGTCTCCGGTCAAAACCCAACTGATATGCAAATGGAAGTATTTGTTGAGATCAGTCCAATTTGGGTTCAAGTAGGACATGAGGTTGACGGAACTTCGGAGACTACGCTTACATGATGAGCCCTAAAAGGGAATAAACCAATCTTGGGAGGTTGAAGAGTTTTCAGAAACTTTGTGAGCAGTGTATTACGTCCATACGTTTAACGGTAAGGTTAAAAGATGAACTATTGATGAAGATAATGCAAAGTGATAGATTATGAAGGTGATATATCGCGGTGCTCAAAATATTTTCGACAGATCAACTACTTCAGCTCATTTGTGCAATAGATTCGTTTGAAAGAACTAAATCAAGCCATCGTTTACTATTATTCACATTAGCATGAAACGAAAGGATACGAAGGCACTTTCAAAGCGCGTCTACCCACAAAAGTCAAACTCAGAAGCTAAACCGGGGAGGGGCTGAACTCTTGGCTCAAATTTGCAATTGAGACAGTCTGAGTTCCAAAATTTCAAAGTTCTCTGCAAAGTAATGTAAACACTAACTGGAATGTTAAGGTTGAGTGTTTTGTAGATGGGAAAACTGCTGAAGATAATTAAAGAGCAAGAAAGTCTTCGAAAAATCGCATTCATTTTGAATACGGAATAAACTTCTTCAATCACATGATATACACAGGTTACGCCTGTTTTCAATTTTGGGAATCAAGCACATCCTTTGGAAAGGTATGAAACTGAAACAACAATTGATTTGTGCAATAATAGTGCCAGAGTCTTAATTGACATTGTGAGCTGGATTCGCTGAGCATTCATGCAGGAAAAAAACTTATCGTCAAAAACTTTCAGTTTTTTATGCAAATACTGTCAATCATAGACTACTGATGTGTGGTCCGCATATATGATTCGAGTAACACTTCTTTAGTACTTAGGTAAATAGATAAGTGATATGTCACGGTCCACCTAACTTCGAAGTGTTTTCAAATGAATAAACTGATAACGCTTGGTGATGGGCTATGGTTAGCCGTGACAAATTCAATTTTCGGGCACAGTATCATGTGAACCAAGAAGCTTTAGTGGCCAACAGTAAACATATCAGGACAGTATATTTCCGCAAGGATTATCTCACGAAATATAAAAAGAAATGCTGGATGGCAATAGGCCGTAAAAATTGATTCTCCCTTTTTAACATGACATAAGTGAGAATTTTAAAAGCCACGTTAACAAGAAACATGATGTTCTAGGCATAAAATTCTGTACATCATACAAACGAACAGTAGGACACCAAGAACGATGTATGTACCCCTGCAGTCATGCATGCCAAACAAATGCACCACCAATGGAGCCTTTGCGAACGATGCCCCCTGCTATGATTATCCACGTTTACTCCACCCTGGTTTGTCTCAATTTATCAGGGTGACAACTCGCAAAGAACCCCAGAGAATCTACTTGACCGCTGTGTGGTGTCTACAATCGGCCCGACACTGCTACACTCCAGGCACCCGGAGTTGCAAATTATTGGACGGGAGCCCAACAAAATATAGACACAGTGATGCTATTCACCCTTGTGTTAACCGTCTAGACTGCTTGCATAGAGTCCACATAACCCAACAGCACACATACGTTAACATAGTTCTCGGCTGCTAAAATCGTAGCCAAATCACGGACTTTCAGGAGCATTCTGAACGGTAACCATTTGAATTAAAGTCGGGCAAAACTACTTGGTATTCATGTTATACAAGAGAAAAATTGAAGATTTTATCCTTTGCCTCGGCACTACAGGGTTTGTTCAACTCATTCCAATCCTGCATATGATGAAAAATCAGATATTCCTTAAGGTTGTGCACACAATTTGGATGAGCATTCAAAGCGTAGCCCCTCCAAAAAAAATTCACAAAGACCTCCGTAAATAAACTGCGGGTTTCTTCCAGAACAGCTGAGCATTTTAACTAAGATGCCGGTGATACTACCTTTGCGATACACCTGATCCGACGATTTTCAAAGTTATATATACGGGCAAACATATCCACAGTGAGGGGGACAGCTAAAAACAAACCCAACTCATCAAACTTGCCACCTTTACTGATTAGACTTAATGCGCAAGGTGTCACGTGTTTGTACCATGACTGAATGCAGTGGATGAGCAAATCACAACTCAATCTTACCCGATCATGAGAGGATTAAGTAACTTGTTTCTGTTACATACATGGAGAAACTCTGTTGGTAGTCTGCACCTGAACGGGTTGGTAAAAAATCTTCCCCACTCATGATGTCAGCGGCATGCATTTTTAAATAGTGTCTATTACTACAACTTTTTTGCCGGCGAATCGGAAGCTATGGTCCTGGACTTGGCTTTCAGTCATCCGAGCAAGATACCGTTCGCATGCAGTTCTTCCGCAGTTTCAACACTGAGCTTCCTCAAAAATTTGATCTAACTACTCAAATATACTTTTTAAAAGAACGTTCATTTTGATATGTTCCCACCATAAGGTAGCTTTGGCTCACTTCCTTTGAGTATTACAACGAGAAATGGCAATCATTTCTTTACAAATCTTCATTGAGGCATTCGCTCTTTTCAGGTTGCAGGGATATGCTGTAGTCTTTTTAAGCCATTTTTGGTTTGGCGCACAACGGCCTGGTAAGATAATAGGGTTTATCGTACAGATAAAATGGGTAAACTCCCAACAGATAGTTGTTAGAAATACCTTGATTTTCCTCGTCATTCTATCGAAAGATAGTTGGTACAATAGTTGGAGTTAACAACTGTAGCACAAGGGTTCCAGTGTTTTGTCCCATATCCAGCCAAATCTCAGCGACAAACCATTCCATCACAGGGAGATTTCTGTAGCCCAGGTGGTACCGATTACCGTTGATCTGTTCCAGAAACTGAGAATCCGAGTGCTTCATCACCAATGCATCAGTGGTGCCTTACTAAACTTTTTCGTCCCGTTACTGTACTGTTCATTGTTAAAATCATCCTGTTTTTTAACAAAACCTTTACGACCATATCGCCCCGCTGATAAAAAAACTGAAGGCCTAAAGTTTCTGCTTTGTACGGGTCTTGATTGCTTGCACACTAAAATAACCTTAGGCCTAAGATAACTGGTGCATTCCAGTTTTCTAATGATTCCTGGTGACCTTTAGCAGCTAGTTATATTCTACACGTTGCAGCACAATGTGGGAAAGAAAAGCTGACATGGTCATTAATGACGATACAATTGATCCTTCGTCAACTACATGTCTACACAGGTATCTGTGTAATCACTGTTGTAACTGGGATGTACGAAGAGCTCGCCAGTAAACAGCAAAACCGATATTGGATTGAATTATCAACAACTGACGCCCCAAACATTTGTGAAGGAGTCGGTTGTCTACGCGCTTTGAAGCAGGACTTTTGTCATTAACAGAAAGAATCGCCTTTCGATATGACACACGAATCTTTTAAAAAGGAACATTTCCAACAACTCAGATGCCACAAGCATGGTATTTTTAGGCTACATTTATTCAGACTGAAGTGAATTCATACAAAAGGTTAGAGGGTAAAAGTAAAGTTAGCAGGCGAAGCGTACAATGTGAGTGGATATAACTGTAACTAAAGGACTGACAATGAGTGGATGTTTTGTGACGCATATTTGGAACAGAAGACGTTGGATATGACCCAATTGAGAATAAAAACCTCCAGACCTTCCTTGTATTATACACTGGAAAGAGATGTGATATAACTGGAAGCCAAAATGAGAGCAAAAATATTTTGGTGCACATATGATAGTGATTTCGACACCTACTTGGGGTCGGACGATAGCAAATAGAAATCTTGACTGTGTTCTTTTGGAAGACCTCAGAAGAATCAACCACCACGCCGTGTTCTAGAAACCTGGTCAATCGAAACCAACATATTTCGATCTTGTTTCTAGTGATGATGCCAGACTCAGGATTATTCAAATTGTCGGAGAAATGGGGAGAAATGCCTTCAAAAGTATTAACGTATCTGACCACTTCTCTGTGGCATAGAACCAGAAGAAGGCCATTTTGTGGATAAGGGTTTCCTAGGTATGAAAGGCAGGACGAGTCTAAGCAGAAGATTCCGTAAAAGTTAAGCGGTTTTGAAAAGTCTTCCGGGTGTGAGGACAGGAGAGGATACATCCACTTACAGCCAGTCGAAGAGTCATTCCATAAGGTACAAACTGTAGGAGTGGATCCAACTATGAAACTGACCGCATACAAAGAGTGAAAATAATAATAAAATAAGGACGTTGACTGGGAAAAGTGAACGGTCTGGGAATCGGGCTAGACGGCTGAGAATAAGTTGAAGGTCTGTTAGCAGTCAAATGCGCTACCCGAGATTCTAGTTCGAAAAGAATTTGTGGAACAAAAATGCCTCATCGCCCCGTTACTCCGCATCTAATAAGCAAGCTAATGAGAGGTGTGCAGACAAAATTTGCACACGATGTACAGCTTAGTAATCCGACTTTGTGGAGAAATTCTTAAACTTCAGTCAAGATTTATTCCGATGATTTAAGCCCTCCGGTGCCGTGAATAATCTTAAGTGTGCATCTCACTAATCTAAACTTCGGTCCAGATATATTCCGACGATTTACTGACCTCCGACGCTGTGAAGTGTGCATCTCATCAATCTCCAGGGAAATTGGGATCCCATCAGGCAACTAGTAGGCGAACAGTATACCGTTAGGCCGTGCGCACCAAATCACTGGTGTGATCGTTTCACACTCAGACAGGATTCAGCGGTGCACAACCTCCAACAACGCAGTTGGCATCACAAGTTCTCTCGTTGACCCACTGTCTGATTGACTACCTCTCATACGGAAGGTGCATGTAGCTGCATGCATCCGATTTTCAGTGTAGGTCAACTTCAACTCCAGGATAACTCTCAACTGGCATCACAGTGATGAAGAACAGAACAGACTGGATGCAAGAGGATGAAATATAATAAGCCGGTTTGAAGCTACAGTTCAGATTGTCAAAGCTCTAAAATCAGGCGCAAACTTATGTGGTATATATTCACTTTGGTATGTATTAACGTTTGAATGAGAAATGCTAAGTCGGTCGCCCAGCCTAGGGGCTTGGAAATATAAACCGTATACGGGCGCTGCGCCATTAAAGAAGCTTAAAAATATGCACTATGAATGACAGCTTTTAGCGTAGTTAGAAAATTTACTTGATAACTTGATTATTAGACTTGATAATCAGCATTCTTTGTTGGTCAGGGTAGAACGGCTAGCTACAACGTTACATAAACTTGCGAAACCAATTTAATTCATTTTAAGAAGACTAGATATCCTGTTCCGCCTTGATTCATGGCGGAACTAGATGATTTTTTGAATAAACTTCAAGCTACACGCTTGCTAGTAGATGATATTATGCCACCATTTCTAGGTGTATTATAATATGATAAGCCCGCGATTACCCCTCGGGAGAATAACGAGTTTACTGCAAGATTACTTCGCTTCGTATTATCTTCCGTATTCTGCTGTGCGAAACGTGAACAACCATTATGAGTTAAATCTTTGCGGTTGCAAAAGCAGCTCGCTCTTTGGTCAGCTAGTGGTACTTTAAAGTGCAAGCAAAATATTCCATACGTTTACGAAGCTCTCTCCTAACAAAAGAGTTTAGTTCCAAGCGTCATCCTGTTTGTAGAATAAGCTTAAGGCTTGTTAATAATGTTTTTCATTCCATGTTCGTTTCGTCACACGCAGGAATGGGTGGTGAAAAATATCGTGTCAAACAATAAATCCAGATTGTTATTTACACATATCGAGCAACATAGAGGCAATCTATGCATCTGTTACGTTCACTGGAAAGAAAATTTATGTGTTGGCTCTGGGCAAGAATCAGCGCTTGTGTCTGCGATCCTGGTGAGGAATTCTTCTTTGTTGCCATATGACAGAAAAATTTATTATGTACGTGTGACTGCCTCAACACTGAACCGAATAAATAAGATTTTAAAAGAGAATGATGCAGGAAAGCCTCAAAACTACCTGGCTGGAAACACTTGTCAAGTTTTAGCCTTATTCTTCGCCCTAATTCATATTTTACTGAGTAACTTCTTTGCAACCATTATGCTGGTTAGAAAATCTCAGAGGGGACTTTCTCGAATAGTATCTCACTGAAACTTCAACGGCAGGCTTACAAGTTGAGGATTTGCTCTTGGTAAATTTTGCAAATACGAGAATGTTCCAAGCCTCTGAAAGCTTGCTCCATCAGGTCGTAAACAAACCGCGCTTTTTACAAGATCAAACTTGTCACGGTGCCCAAAACTGTGTATTTTTTGTTGAATCTTCAACGAAACCACGGAGAGAGCGAGATGCAAACTAACTTATTTTCCATTGAATTTACACCAACTTACTTATGCTACCTGATTTTGTGAGGCCAAAAGCAGCACTCAAATATATTGTTAAGAGGAAATGGTGAGTTTGTACGACTATGTTTGAAGCAACTATGTACCAAACCTGCTACTGGGGTGTCTGGATTATAGTCCTTTTGGATTTAATCTGGCACTGGACAAAGCAACTGAAGGCTTGCAAAATTACGAAGCTGCCTTCTTCTGTTCTGTGTGCTATGTTCTACCAATCGAGGGGGTGAATATGTTAGACGGTTTAACGTGCCAGAAGGTATCCGTGAAATTTAAACGTTATATTTTTTATATCCAAGGGTGCATCGTTTCACATATTTTATTTCCAGACACCTCAGTTAATTACTCTGAATTTGAGAATTGAAAGCGGGGTTCGAGGCGAAACCCCAGAAAACTGCTACTTAGTCTTGAAATCCATTCATCCCTATGGGTGAGCGGTGTATAGCTTTTAATTCTGAGTATGGCATTCATACAATGGAAACACATCAGCATTTTCACTCCCTTGTAAGCCGCAGTCAAGCTCGATTTGGCTGAAATGATGCGCAAACGTTTATTCACCGAGCTGGGAAGAATTCACCGCATGTGTTGTGGATTTGTCTTTATTGGCTAAAAAACAAAGTTTATCCGAACTCATCACATACCGATAGACGATCGTGTGTGAAATGAACAAGCTGCATCGGGGATGAACTTTAGAAAGTGAGGTACGAATTAGTTCCCGTCCTAAAATTCTGCCAGTCAATTAAAGACGATTGCGCGCTCTTAATCAGATTTTTCAGCTTTTGGTCTCTTCTTGTCAAGCTGTGTATTTTCTTGGGATTGCTTGGAGGAACTGAACCAGTGAGTGTTGTATGTAGCGTCGGTATAAGAAATTCTGAAGGAGATTGGGTTTCCCAAACGCGAACCGAATCACTAACGTTCGGTTTGCACCAAATGAAGTCATCAAACTTCTACTGCCCAAAATGTTTTCTTCATTGCATTGACGCTGATCGCCCCATTTTATAACGAGAGTTTAGAAGAAGAAGCATGTGGTGTCCCGGATTCCTACTTGGAAAACAGCCAGTCTTTGACCATTGAAAGGCACCGCAAGCAAATCAAACATGTTACCAATGTTCTGCGGCGCTCATAATTAAGCACAAATGAGGTTTTATCAAGGGCGTACGTCTAAATCTACTGGAAGCCGTGGGATTTACTTCCTTGATGTCCTCCATCAAATATGATTATTGCAGTCAATTTCAGCCACACTGATTAAGGCCAACCGTTTGGGATCAACAAAATTGATGTTAAAAATGTACAAAGGGGAATGAACCTTGGTTATCCAGAATCGCCCACATCAGGCATTCAGGCTTTGGTTTCCTTCAGCTTAGAAGGTTCTGCAAAACAAGAATAAACATCAAAAGAAGCAGTTCCTGTCATCGTTCCTGACATCATTAAACGTTTCACGTATTTTATCAATGCAAACTCATTCCAGTGCAACGTACTACTTAATCCGCGCTAGCCTTTCGTTAAGAAAACCGCAGTGACTGGTGAAACGGTAAAAAAAGAGGTCCGGGAAAGCACGGTTGAGAACTGCCGTTAGAAAAGCTTCAAATTTAACCACCAAACGAACTTTTTAACCGTTACAAAGCTTTACTTACGTAGTTCGGAGGTATACCATGCACAAAAAGCGCGTATAAGAAATCAAGGGTATACTTTTGCAGGAAGTACGAAGTAGTTCATGGATAACTAGAAATCCGTTATAGTGTAACTTCCGCATGATTCTTCTGAATTTGAATTTAAGAGCGATTCGTCGTGCAACAGAATTCTTATCCGTGTCATTCTAGAGTTGAGTACATTGAAGATCTTGGCATGCTTTCTCAAAACATCTTATAAAACGGTTAAAGTACTCTCACTCCCCAATTCAATCCTAGCACTCCCCGAATTCTCAAACAGGCTGGAACTATAGAGTTCCCAAACTAATCGGTAACCTACACGTTACGTTCAACTGCTTCTTCACAACATTCGACTGGTTTAGCAGCACTAGATGGCTTATGTTTGAACAATTCTCGATGTCGTCTAAATTCTTCCGCAGATTCTTGAGTGCACTCCTCAACGTTCACCGCTTCAAGGTGAGAGCACCCCGAGGTCAAATACTCCTCACGGCCCAATTATTAGTTGTGGTCCAAAAAGTCTCCGAGAACAGGCATACATACCTAGCAAAAAAACATCGTCCCTGATCGTGCTTTTTGCAACGGTTAGATGCCCAAGGATGGTCAAGCCACCACAACGGCCCTCATCACAATAACTATCGAGGCAAATCCTGGTCGGTCTTCTATATTCTGTGGGTAACCCCGCCTGGAGAATTTCCAGTTGCTTGTGCATCAAAACATCAGGCCCGTTTTTAATATTTGCAGGCATTTGGGGAACGAGCTGTCTTCTCTGTTTGCATCTTATACATTCGAACAAATTCGGGGGTCATCCGTCGCTACCTAGGAGTGTGCAGCATTTCACCTCAAGTAATGCACTTTGCACAACCAAAGATGCTTAGAACATAATCCTATAATCTTTATTCAGATTTGCCCGTACTGACAGCTATCTGAAAACCACCTAACCATACGTGCAAAGGATACGGACAAGATAATGACATGATAAACTCTTGAAATATCAGTGGGGACTAAAAACAAGGGCAGTGATATGTTCGGCAGTTATATGTGCAGGCTGGGTGGTATAAAACATGAAAATCACTGGAAGAAATAAAAGATGAAAGTAAATGAAGCGCAGGCGCTTTGAATGATAATGAAAATCTGTATCACAGTCGATGGAAGTTGGCAACTTGAAACAATCACATGGTCTTTTTTGAAATGTGGCTTATGAGTCGTTGATCCAGCAGAAGTTCAGCAAGCTCGTTAGTCTGCGAAAAGAAGTGAAAGATCAGGCGAGAGTCACAGTGAGTGCAGTACATTCGTTGAATACCAGTTTATCTCATATCAATATCCATTCCTCATGCAGGAATTTGCGCGAGGAAATTGCCGTATGACATTAAAAATTGAGGGAACAACACCGGTTCCTCTTCTTTCAAAGCGGAGCTGATGTCCACTAACGTGCTATTATGCTAAGACTTCCTGATGGGTCTCAATGGGCCGCTGCCAGTTAGTCTATCTCAATCGCTGGGGTCTACACCGGATTTGCAAACTCAAGCAAACCGTTTGCGTGGTGTGTTTGAGTCCGTTGGCTTACTCATACCCGTATCGCATACCAGTCAATCAGGTAGAGAATTACAGCTCCTTTTTATCGTATCCTTCCTCGGTGAAACGACTAATTGAAAAATATAACTGAATATGGGGAAAACTTAGCTTCATGGCTATTCTTTACGTGGAAAGCACTACATAGGAACTAATGCTACTCAAATACACAACCAAGATGTCAAAACATAAGGGTTTACCAAGTTAACAACAGGAAAGTAGCTGCCACGAAGAGACTGGGCCTTACCGTGNATTCTTATCCGTGTCATTCTAGAGTTGAGCATTCTGACGCAATGAGCTGGTTTGACTCTTATTATCGAAGGATGATTCATTTTATTATAATCGCGATTGTGACAGCTTTTGTAGAAAGTTAACCCAATATGAGCAGGAAATAAACGTCCAGAGACCACACTTGCCTGAATGACAAAGAGCTTGTTAAAAATCACAACGAAGTGAAGCGCAATATCAGAAAATTTCGGGAACTCTCGTGTCATTTTTCACTTAGCTTTTGCCTGGCATAACTTTAATGATTGCGTTCAACGAAAGAGCTAAACAACTTTCTCATGCTTATTTAGATATACCGGAGAAGTGAGCGCGCTGGTCATCTCCAGAATTATGCGGGCACCTGTCTCACCAATCAAGGCAACTTGTGTTGAGGTGATCAGCGGCATTCCACCAAAATTTCGTAGCCTGTGATGATACTGAAACTCATCAATTCCGAACTTCGTTCCGGAAGTGAACTCAAACCCGTATTAATAAATTATTTTAGAAATCATGAAACATCAAAAGTAAATGAAGAGATCGAGTGAAAATGTATTCTGTCTACGTGAGAGTTAGCCACGCCACTGTTTATCTACCCTCAGTCGAATGTTAGAACACAAACATGCTTGAAACTCTTTATATACGTAATGCACTACTCACAAGGTTACTGAAAATTCTCCGACAGCCCACGACCGGTTTCGTCCTTCTTGGGACTCATCAGGTAGGCGCAGTCTCCGAGTTTCCGTCAAACTTATGCTCTACTTGAACCCAAATTGGACTGATTTCGATAAATACACTCATTTGCAAATCATTTTGCTTTGCGAGAGGCTCACCTGGAACCCGGCTGAATCTCTCGTTTGTGAAACTTCCTCAGTTCTCCTCCAGACTAGGAATACAATACGCTTATATAAATTCTTAGCTTGGTGATTTGGTTGCAAACATTTTGTCATTAGCCGAGGTGACATCATCTATGGGCAGGAGATTAGCTTCGCGTCGTTGTTTAGCGATGCGCCGTAGTAAAGGCATTGTGCACTGCCTTGGCAGAAGGGTGACCTTTGATGGCGAATGGCTCTTCGGATGATTAAACATGTTGGTTAGCTAGTTGGTCAGTTCCCTGCCCACGGGGTTGAATAAATTGGATTGATGGGCAAACAAGGGTGATATCAGGGCCATGCTTGCGTAAATGACAACAGTCATAGCAACTAGGCTAAATTGCCAGACTGCAGCAGCTTCATATCGCGTGATTCGCTGGTGAATCACATCAAGCAATAACGAATAGAATTCGGTCACGTGATGGAACAGACGGATGGGCACCCGTAATACGTCAGTGCGAGCCGAACGATTCGGTTCTGCGTCTCATGGTGCGAGAAAACGTTCGATAAATCCATGCGCAAATAGAACATAGACACAGCAACAAAACACATAGTTGATAGCCCTAAGTACACTCGTATCCGAATACGTTTCAGGGACAGCGTGACTTCCCAGGCTGAATCGATCCATGTAGTGTAGTTCACATACATTTCTCTATGATAAGCGGCCTTGGGACCTAAAGTTAGCACTATCTTGGAGTTGCTGATGAACGTAGAGGAAACCAAACAAGATTCTTTAAAACCCTAAAATAAAACAAATTCTCGAATAAAATGAAGATGTAATGAATAGTTTTACAATCCAAAGACGGTCCGTACTCTTGGTGTTATGGTGAAAGATACCAATACTGTATCAAATACCGTGGACTCCATTGAGACTTCTCTCATAAATGGGTCCTACAAATCCAGCAATGACCCAAACTAAACATCCAACGGGTTGATGGTACATTAAGTTCTCCAGATTTAACATGGTTTGTGTAGATTTTGCTCTGGGAATACAGAACATGACAAAGTATGACCCATCCCAGTTTTTTTAATAATGGGGCTCAGTACTGGTTAGTGGCAGAAGGCAGTGAGCTATTCTCTTTATCCAATGGTCCTGAGTCGTTTGCCACGAAAACCCGTGGAAAGCGCGGAAAATAGTATTTGCCCAGCGGTGGTGTTTACCTAGAGTTATCTTACTGTGGTATTTGATCAGGTGATTGTTGATCTGTTGGCCAAGCTTGGCAGATTACTTGCAGACGTTTGGAGACCATTCGGAGGGGGGGGACAAAGTCAATGCGCAGTCGAGTTGGGTTGCGAGGTTTTCTTATGAAACGGTACTTTCTTTTTTTGTGGTCCTGAAACACTAACTTTGTCATGAAATGTACTCATATTCGCAGTACATTGAAGATCTTGGCATGCTTTCTCAAAACATCTTATAAAACGGTTAAAGTACTCTCACTCCCCAATTCAATCCTAGCACTCCCCGAATTCTCAAACAGGCTGGAACTATAGAGTTCCCAAACTAATCGGTAACCTACACGTTACGTTCAACTGCTTCTTCACAACATTCGACTGGTTTAGCAGCACTAGATGGCTTATGTTTGAACAATTCTCGATGTCGTCTAAATTCTTCCGCAGATTCTTGAGTGCACTCCTCAACGTTCACCGCTTCAAGGTGAGAGCACCCCGAGGTCAAATACTCCTCACGGCCCAATTATTAGTTGTGGTCCAAAAGTCTCCGAGAACAGGCATACATACCTAGCAAAAACATCGTCCCTGATCGTGCTTTTTGCAACGGTTAGATGCCCAAGGATGGTCAAGCCACCACAACGGCCCTCATCACAATAACTATCGAGGCAAATCCTGGTCGGTCTTCTATATTCTGTGGGTAACCCCGCCTGGAGAATTTCCAGTTGCTTGTGCATCAAAACATCAGGCCCGTTTTTAATATTTGCAGGCATTTGGGGAACGAGCTGTCTTCTCTGTTTGCATCTTATACATTCGAACAAATTCGGGGTCATCCGTCGCTACCTAGGAGTGTGCAGCATTTCACCTCAAGTAATGCACTTTGCACAACCAAAGATGCTTAGAACATAATCCTATAATCTTTATTCAGATTTGCCCGTACTGACAGCTATCTGAAAACCACCTAACCATACGTGCAAAGGATACGGACAAGATAATGACATGATAAACTCTTGAAATATCAGTGGGGACTAAAAACAAGGGCAGTGATATGTTCGGCAGTTATATGTGCAGGCTGGGTGGTATAAAACATGAAAATCACTGGAAGAAATAAAAGATGAAAGTAAATGAAGCGCAGGCGCTTTGAATGATAATGAAAATCTGTATCACAGTCGATGGAAGTTGGCAACTTGAAACAATCACATGGTCTTTTTTGAAATGTGGCTTATGAGTCGTTGATCCAGCAGAAGTTCAGCAAGCTCGTTAGTCTGCGAAAAGAAGTGAAAGATCAGGCGAGAGTCACAGTGAGTGCAGTACATTCGTTGAATACCAGTTTATCTCATATCAATATCCATTCCTCATGCAGGAATTTGCGCGAGAAATTGCCGTATGACATTAAAATTGAGGGAACAACACCGGTTCCTCTTCTTTCAAAGCGGAGCTGATGTCCACTAACGTGCTATTATGCTAAGACTTCCTGATGGGTCTCAATGGGCCGCTGCCAGTTCGTCTATCTCAATCGCTGGGGTCTACACCGGATTTGCAAACTCAAGCAAACCGTTTGCGTGGTGTGTTTGAGTCCGTTGGCTTACTCATACCCGTATCGCATACCAGTCAATCAGGTAGAAATTACAGCTCCTTTTATCGTATCCTTCCTCGGTGAAACGACTAATTGAAAAATATAACTGAATATGGGGAAAACTTAGCTTCATGGCTATTCTTTACGTGGAAAGCACTACATAGGAACTAATGCTACTCAAATACACAACCAAGTGTCAAAACATAGGTTTCAAGTTAACAACAGGAAAGTAGCTGCCACGAAGAGACTGGGCCTTACCGTGGTGTGGCGGTTTGTGTACCTCGGCGACCCATTGAGCTATAACGGGAGGGCCTTGAGACACTCACAGTCTCTCATACCAGGTTGGTCAATGGCTAGAGGTCTGACGAACACAGTCTCCTGGCCCTCCAGGTTGGGGGTTGGAACATGTGTGGCGACGTGTTCCGTAAAAATGGTAATGTACTTGCATTTCCAGCCCAACACCGCTGCCTTGCATTTAGGCTTTTGAGCCAAAGGCTTTGGTTGAGGACCCTAATCGTCCTCCTGTCTAGGTGTGGGTGCCCTGGCAGTATCCCAGCCATCGTACAACCATGACATTCACAAATAACAGTACTTTCATGCCACATCGGCCGTCGCTGTTGCCATCAGCCGGGTCGCCTTACTTGCTGCATACAGCAGGGCGGGTAAGCGAAAACATGCTACTGCTGACGCCTCCTTCTTACACCTTCACGTTTTCCGTCTTCCACCCTCCCCGCCCCAATTTTAATACTTCCTCCGCAGGTCCCAGCTCTAGGACTGGCCGTTTTGCCCGCCCTGCATCACACTTAGCTGCAGATTCTGTACGTTCGAGTTCAGTTACAACCCTAAACACTTCGAAGTCTGTTTTCGAACCCCGAAAGCCTGTCTACTTAGCCACCTTTAATGTTCGTTCACTGAAGCAAGCAGGTCAACAGGTGGTTCTTGCTCGTACGCTGGATTCCCTCTGCATTGGTGCATGTTGTCTGTCAGAAACCAGGACGCAGGACGCAAGTACCGTGATCGAACTGATTGCCCCCTCGCTCTCTTCCAGGTTCCGGCTACGCACCTCTGGTGATGCAGAGGCCGCTGCCGCTCCTTCTGGACACCAGCGTGGACTCCGACCATGCACTTGTACGCTGCTGCTTTTCATTGCGCTTTTCAGGTGTACGCAAAACGCGCACACCTCGCTTAGCCATTGAGAAGCTAGTGGATCCAGAAGTCAAACGAAACTATCAAAACCAGCTCCTCGAATGCCTGCCGAACGGTACGGCCTCGGATATAAACGGCCACTGGGAAAGGATATCCAAAGCGCTACTCAAAGTCGGAACGTCTGTTTGCGGTACAACCCAGCCAACCTCATCAAACATTGGATCTCTGATAGGACCGTGTCTTTGCTGGAGACCCGGCGACAGATTCCCCCTGGCCGCCACCACAACTCCACCCGACGCATCATCCGACGCCAAGTGAAACTGAGTGTCCGTGCAGACCGAGAAGCTTGGTGGACCCGAAAGGCCGAAGAAATGGAAGATGCAAAGAATGCTGGAAATGTGCGCAGGCTGTTCCATTTGATTCGTTCGACTGGTCCTCGAAAACCTCTTGTCAGCGAAACAATCAGAGACCAAAATGGCTCCCTGATATGCAATAAAGCAGAACGTTTGGACCGCTGGGCACAGTACTTCGAACAGCAATTCAGCTGGCCACCTGCTACCTCCAATCCAGAATCCTGGCCTTCAACAGAAAGCTGGACCGTAAATATGGAGCCGCCTTCGGTCTCAGAAGTGTCCGAGTGTATTTCCCTACTCAAGCGTCATCGTGCTGCTGGTCCTGACGACCTTCCACCTGCTCTTTTCAAGGATGGCGGTGGGCTCCTCAGCCAGTGCCTGTCTAGCCTATTTGGGTCTATCTGGGAGAAAGAGACCGTCCCAGACAACTGGGGTGAATCGATAGTAGTGCCCATTTTCAAAAGGGTACTCGCAGTGAATGTAGCAACCACAGAGGTGTTAGTTTGACTCCTGTTGTGACAAGGCTTCTGGCGTCACTGATTCTTCGTCGTCTTACGATGGCACGCGAAACCTTGACTCGTGAGAATCAAGCGGGATTTCGACCGGGTAGAGGCTGCATTGACCACATCTTCACACTCCGTCAGGTGTTAGAGCAACGCCACATGTACAGACGACCCACAATCTTGTGTTCCTTGACTTCAAGGGTGCGTTTGATTCTGTCGATCGGTCAGTGCTGTTAAATACACTTGCTCAACAGGTATGCCCCAGAAGTTTGTAAACATAATCCGATCCCTATATTCACATACTTCTGGGCGGGTGAGAGTGTATGGCGAGCTCTCCAAAAGCTTCCCTACAAAAAGTGGTGTCAGACAAGGATGTCCACTCTCTCCATTCTTGTTCAACTTCGTCATTGATGAAATAATGAGGCGAACGCTGGAAGGTCTTCAAAACCCCGGTGTTCAAATTGTTGCTGGTGAGAGCCTTGTCGATCTGGAGTACGCAGATGACATCGCCCTCATCTTTGAAGACCAAAGTGAAGCACAAGCCCTGTTGAACAGACTGACCACCATCATACCATCTTTTGGCATGCGCCTTGCACCTTCAAAGTGCAAAGTCATGCTTCAGAACGTGCAGTCTCCGGACATATCCCTTAAAATTCAAGGAGAATCACTGGAGATTGTGGAAAACTTTACATACCTCGGTAGTTGTATTAGCTCTGACGGAAGTGTGTCTGATGAAGTCAGTGCAAGAATCTCAAAGGCTCGAATCACGTTTGCTAATTTGCGTCACTTGTGGCGTCAAAACATCTCACTAGATCTTAAGGGTCGTGTGTACCAGGCTACAGTAAGGGCTGTATTGTTGTATGGGTGCGAGACATGGCTACGGACAGATGATGTGAGGCGTCTCCAGGTTTTCGACCACCGTTGCCTCAGAAGCGTGGCTGGTTTTGGATGGCGTCAGCGTGTTAGTAACGAGGTGATTAGAAAACGGGTATTTGGTTGTGCTGCAGGTACTTCAATTGGGAAATCATCCAGCACCACCGACTACGATGGCTCGGTCATGTGCTACGCATGCCGAAACACCGTCTACCGAGACGAGTGTTGTTCTCCGTGCCTCCTTCAGCATGGCGCAAACCGCGAGGTGGACAGCGCATGACTTGGCAGAAAGGCGTGAAAGAGATCACGAAGAGTTTGGGTGTTGTTGGTGTTGTACGCCTTCCAGGATGGGGTCTCCGTGACCCCGCCTGTGCTTGGCTGGAGGTTGCAAGAAATGGCGGCTAATCGATGTCAGTGGCGTTCATGCTGTCAGTTTCTTTCCAGATTGTCTGATTGAGCGGTTGGAGGTGTAGGCACCTCAGAATGCTTGACATAGGCCAGCACTAGGTCCCCTCCCTCATCCACTCTTTTTCTCTTCTTTTCACTCTAGGGCTTTAATATATATATATATATATATATATATAATTAGACGAACTTTATGATTGTACGGCAGTGAAGCATCAGTGTCAACACTGATGTTCTGCCTTTGGTGATGATGATGATGATCAGGAAAGTAGGAGTCTGTCGAAGGCCAGCCGAAGACCACATCAATTGGACTAGTTTGATTGCACTGTACGAACAGTACCGGGAAGGTGCTTTTTAAGACGTCCACTCCATGGTCCTTAGTTCGAAGTAGCCTCATACTTGTCTGGTTCAACGCACAAGTGACGTGCTTCACTGATGTCAATTTTACATTAAGATCGCTCCCAAATACAGTAAACCGCCACTCCTTAAGTAGCAAAAATGACATTTTTGGTTTAACGTTTGACGATACAAATGGGGTGGCATACTTTATGTCCTGGAGCGCCGTGCTTCGGTTCAAAATTTATCGAACACACCTATAACCAGGAGGAACAGTGATGATGATGCTGTCCCGTTTATGTACGGGGTGTGTGCACGGGTCATATAACCTAGTCTACTACAATCCAATGTCACCAAAGATTTCTTCAGTGATACCATATCGGCTCAATAAACTGGCATTGGGTTAGTTTTTCTAATCCCAACATTTTAGGTGAAAAATTCACGATGGGATCAGCGCAAGCTCCGACTCAAACACGATCCTTTGATGCCGTTCTAGAAGGCATGTGGTTTAGTCGTCTTCTAACGGATGTGTCCTAATTTTTATCATGTTTATAAGTTATGAAGAGACTTTTGAGGGGCGTTACTTATGTTATTTGGGCCAGCCTCGGTCTTCCACCATATTATTAGCAGAAGTTCATGTATTTCACTATATACTACCTAACAAAACCAACCAAGCCATTCTCCATTCGTTGACTTATTTCTCGCGTATGTGAACTAGCCCTGAACCGTAATGAGGATACATTGCACCACGTAGGGAGGATGTACATAAGTAAGAAAAATCAATCCTTTGGCTGTTGCCCGCTTTCGTTATACAGGGTAAAATTGGGGTTGTAATCAAGGTTGAGCTCGAGCTAGGAAGCCCTTTGCCAAGGAATCTGACCACCTATATCTGGCTGACACACTTTGTATGATCCTTTTGACCCTATTACCTGTGAACCTGTGTACATGTCACACAACGCTCGGGGCTGTGGAACACCTTTACGCATTTGCATTTACTGGCCTGATGACAGCCACTGGAACCAAGGACCGTTAACAGCGTTAAACTAATCAGTTTGCATGTGTGACCATCATTATCGTCAATGACAGCAGCCCCAATATCGTCAATGATGCTTCATCGATACACCTATTTTAGTCAATCCTATGACACCAAAAATAGCCGGGAGGCGTCAGGGATATGTAGTTATTCTATGTTGTTCTACATTAAGTAAAGCTATTAAGTTAAGCTTTAAAGTCGCCTGGTGGTGAAATAAAATCTACCTACCTTGAGTGCAAGTTCTCCCAGAATGGATGAATTTGATTGGTACCTGAGTCTCAGGGTACTTCCACCTGCGGCAGCTGTTGAATGAAGAGCCTCCATTGATCGGGCTCGGGCACACAGCTTAGCGGCATAACTCATGTTCGAAGACCCCTTGAAAGATTGGAAATGTAATGGTGGTTTCGTATTGTCGTAAGTATGATGGATCGTAAAGACGTTATTCGACAGTTTGGGTGGCACTCTCAGAGGCCAGATAGGAGAGACATTAAAGATGGGGGACTGCCAAATGCCAGATGTCTACTAATGTAACGCCATAACGTTACAATAGTGACAGCAACAAGGAGCATTCCAGCAAACCCCAAATGTGTCGATATTGGCAATTCAAAAGATGTAGTAAAACACAACCCACACAAAACTACCAAAATAGTTTACTCGTTAGGGTTGACCGGAAGGACGTACATTCTGGTCAATCCGTTACTTCTCGTTCATAAAGTACGGTGCGCTGCCGGATTGAAACCTCCCGGGGTGTAGAAGAGTCCCTTTAGTACGAATGATTCACCTTGATAAGGATGACTAAGGCCTACCTCTACCTCCAGCGCCTTCAGTTGCTTTTGAATGCGTACGCGCACTTGTTCACTTTGGTGAGAGAGAGAATGTTTCATTTATCCGATGGTGGAACACACCAATACCATAAGGAACTGTTTTTCGTGCTGTTTTATGCTACTGGAATAGGAACTCACCAAGAATATAGTTCTATGTGTAAGATGCTCAGCTCTCACAAGTAGAACTCGGGAAATATTACGCTACCTTAAGTTGATTGATCATGTGTCTTAGAAAACACGTGACATGTTTCAACATGACAGTACTAAACCATCATCTAAACAGCAAGACCCGTTAGTGTGAAAGAATAGCGTTATTAGCATTAGCCCCTTTTGCACACAAGTCTGTGCCAATGAAATGGAGTATTTCCAATGCCATGTTTCGTCATGATGGACCGGAAATTCCCTCTAAAACTAACTTTGGGCTCATTTTCGTTTGGCTATAATAGTTTAGTTGAATTATGACAAGAACGTAGCATTCAACACTGTACATAATAATCAAAATACGCCGCTTAAGTAAAATTTTACACTTTAACTACGAGTACTGTAGAAGATTATGGGGAGGGGCGTAGAGGAGCAGGAGGGTGAACATGACCTAGGTCAGTTTTAAATGTTGATTCCTCAAAAACGGAAAAGAAACAACCATACATTGATAGATAGACCATTGCGGGTGATTACGAAGTCACATTCAGTGAACCATCGCAATTCTGGAACTGGTCCCTTCTAAATTCAGAACATTACAAACAGTTCCTTGAAGTCCACGTTTCGCAGCAAATAAATAAGCAATTGAGTCAGTAACTCAGCCAATATCAACGGATGCTGCTTCAAGGCCGCTCAAGTGCGTTAAAAACAGACTGCCAAATGCCACATTACATCGAATTATGGAATCCCAGTAGCAAGTCACACCAATACTGCCGAGCTGATGAAAGTACACTTCTCAGTGAGAAAAGTAACGGTTCGGCCGTAGCAACTGTTCAGTGCATAGCAGCCGAGTAACCCAAAGGAAGTGAGAGGGCCAGTGACCACCATGTTGTTCACGGTGACGCAAGTCTACAAAATAATCGTCAAAAGGTCAGGGTTGGATCCAAACCATGGGCCTTCCGGTTAGTATTTCGTATCATAACTGCGAAGCTATTTCGAGCTCACGTTGCTGAGTACTTCCTAGTGAATCGCTGATTAAAGACGATTCAACTACCAACACCATCCGCTGTCATCACTCAAGTCGGGTCACCATCACGAATTACATCTGGTGCATTGGCAGAGGTAATCAGAAGACTTACTCCGACTCGACCAGCCCTTTTTATTGCGGACTGAAATCTAAACCATTTCGGTATAACTGTCCCCGTTAGTGAACACAATTTGTCCAGATTGTAGACCAAAACTAGGTGGGGGAACGCTGCACTTACGCCCGACAGCGTGGATGACAGACGTACATGGATAAGGATCCCATAAATGTTCATACATATAGAATGCCTTGTTTTAGGCAAAAGCACTCACAGGCTTTTTCTTCCTATACAAATCCGAAGATCTGGATTCTGACAGGGGTACGGGAGGTACCTGGAACGCATCAACGGACGACTTTCCATCCGGTTCCGTCGATAGTTCTATCATGGAGCGCGTGTTTTGAAGACGAGCATGATACGATTCAATTTGGCGTTGCGTGCCTAAAGTGATCTGCCGCAAGGACTTCCGAGTCGATGAAGACCGAAGAGTTGACGACAGTGTTCAATCAACTACAACATAAAAATTCCCCGCTTCCTGCGTAAATCTAGACTGTCGATACACAGCAGCGAATCTTCCGGAGAATGGTGCTCGTCAATACTGCCAGAATGAGTTGGTGCGTTGTTACAGGTTGACATGTGTTTGACGATACGATTCATATTCTGGTAAAACCACACCAGAATCCGATTCAGTGCTTCTGCCGGCGATGGCATTGGAGAGTGCCATGGAGCGGGAGTATCACACGAACTGTTCACACCCAGCAAGTCATGCGCGAGTGACGTGAAGAGAGGGGAGCCTGAATTGATGGAAGTGAGTCAGTCATATTGCTTCGTAAAAATTTAGCTGCGCTACCGTTTTCGTGTATAGGTGCTCTGCAGCACCAAGGAAGCAGAAGGGCTGAGAGGTTGCTACGTTGTCCCAACCAAAAAAGGGAAGAAGAAAACCCGGGGTGAGCTATACCTGTTAGTCAATAGCTGGCGCCTTGACCAGTAGGCTAACTTACATTCCGGCTAAGGACGCCGAAAAGCTAGTATTCTGTTTGAATGACGAAACACATACATCAAGTTGTCACTTATAACCAGGCTTAGTTTTCGTACATCTAAGGATGCAAACTCTTAGGCGTAACCTGTTCCACAAAATGCACTGCATGCATAGCGAAATTCGTTAATTTGTAATCCGCGTAAATGTGATCCAACTGGCGCCATGCGCAGTGACCCATAGACCTATTTCACCCGTCTTTACCGATTTCCTGGATAATCCAACAAGATCTTGCTCTCTGGAATCACAGGGAGAGTTCGATACAGGTGTTCTTATGACTAATAGAGTTACAGTGTGAGACGATGATCAAATAAGTGTTCCCAGTCAGACAAGATTTATATTGGTACCTCTGAAGAGAAGTCATCGGTAAGAAGCCCAGTTCTGAGTAGGACCACTGTTGTACACCGAAAAAACACGCATTCGTTATAAAACTTATATCACCTTAGATCGAATTTTAGGGTCTCATTTCGAGCACGTTAGAAAAGATATCACCACCAAACAATGCTTACTGGCATAGGTAGCTTTCGGCACGTGGGGAATCAGAGCAGCCATTGCCTTAAACACACTGCGATTCTTCTTGAACTGACTCTCCAAGGCAATCCGATATGCCTCGATGGTGATTTTCATGTCTCGAACACTGTTGGTTTCCTTGTATAGCTAGAAAAAGAAGTGGGATCGATTCGACCCGTTAAAACTATTTGGAAAACTCTTGGATCATATAAGTTTGAAAAAACTTTACGTACGAAGTGGGATAAAAAACAGTGCGGCAGATTTATCCGCTACAAAAGCTGGTTTTCAAACTACTCCAAGTTTCAGTTCACATACAAGATTTGAAATGTAGTGAATTAGTACGCTATACATCAACACTAGTTATAAGGAAAACAGAATTAGTGAGGAAATTTTCGAGTCTGAACTGTAAATTTGTTTTGCAAGGCTAAACGTTGTACAGCTGTTTCACCATTACTGGAAGTCATAAGCAGTGCATGCGTCACAACCCAACGGAAGAATTCGAACCCATTATCCTCCAGATAGAAGCTGAAACATCTACTCTTGTATCACCGTTGGCCGGTCAGCTGCGTATATAAGTCACAACGCCACTCATCCTTCAGCATCAGACTAATATTAACTGTCGGCTTCACATGGCTTGCAAGAACCTCAGCTTCAGCCTGACAACCGGCCTATTCTGCCGGCATTTTCGGGTTCGAAACAGCGCCTAAAGATTGTGGGAACGCTAGCGCAGAACCATTAATAACGTTAGAGCTGCACGGTTTACATCCTAATCCTAGTTAAGAAAGTAACTGTGACGAACGGAAATGATTGAACGCCGCGGCCAATAAGTTGGATGGTCAGTACTACTTCCGTTGAATTCATAAATAATTATCACCAACACTGTTTGTGTTGGTGAGTAACAGTTGAAATGAACACAGACAACACAGTGATGAACCAACTCGCTCGCATAACCGAACTTCGAGAATTCATGGTATCTACAAGCATCTACCTAGTCCGTTTGCAGACATTTATTTTCTCTCAAACGTTTTGCTTACCCAACACAAAGTGAGCCACCTTATTCAGAAGTTTCCAAGGAAAAGCTTGAAGTCAGACAAGCCACGATAGGCCTTCGAATTGAAAATCAACTTCACCAGTTTGCGTAATCTGAAAACCTGCACTGTCACCGTCTGCTTTAACTCACACGCCTCATTGCCGTTGTTAGTATACACAAAGATGCATCCATTAGAACGCGGCATCATACGTCAGAGTATTATGATGTTTCCTTCTCCGTGTGCGAGTGGAGTACACCCTTTACAATGATTAATGAAGAAGACGAAGCAACATTAATTCAAATATAATTTACTAAATATTGAATGAGCGATCTACTTGGATTCTTCAGCTGGACAGTCGAGGTGACGAGTTCCTGTGATCATTAAAAACTTTTACTCAGTGCCATGTGATCGATCGTGCTAGATCCAACGAACGTAATCCACGAAAGCAAAATGAGTTGCAGCTTTCATAATTGGACATGCGATGAGTAAATATGAATAAAAAGATTTACACACTACAAAATACTAACCCTACTTTCTCAACTAGCAAGCCACCGTGAATTTGACGTGCAGCTAGCCAATTTATCGGTATGCAAAATCTAGCGAAGACATAAATAAGACCACAAGACACAGACGGTAATAGTGAGTCAGCTTTCCAGTACTCAGTTCATCAATCGACACCGTGCTCCCAGTACAGTAAATCCTTTCTAACTAACAGGCAATCCCTATGTACACTTTTGGGTTCTCAAAAAGTTATACTGATCCTCAGGCCGAGGTACCGCCTGCTCCACCGACTTTCACGTCGAATGATTGATATCCGTTGTACTGTTAAATGTGTATTCTCCAGCAGCCCCATGAGTCTAGTAAACAGAACAAAGTTATTTACCGTAGTGCGCAAAACATCAACATGGAGTAACGAGGTCGTAGACTGTGGTAGCTCTGATTATCCGATTATCCACTGCTTTCTGGTATAGCCAAAAACATCCCACTGCCGTGATCATTTGAATTTTTGTGGGTTTTTAGTGGTCGCATGCTCGTAAATGAAGACATGTGACAGAAGTTGACCAACACCTAATAGGTTCACTACTGCGATGTAGTAGTGCGCGTTTGAGTTACAGATTGATAGTAGTTAAACGAAGTTTTCCTTCATGCCCTGAAGAATAATCGGAAAATGTTGGAATCACCTGCAGGCAGCTGGGTTTTTTTTAGCTGACTGCAACAGGCAAGGCAGGTACTCCATGGTAGTCATCACACCCTCTTGGGTGTTGTGAGTAAATACGAAGTAAATACCTCTCGAATTCATGAATTGCGGCAATATGTTACACTACTAGGACGTAATCGTGAAAAGCGTTCTGAGTCTGCTTCGGCTAACACCAGTACAGTAGGCTGACTGGGATAATAGAGCCGGTATAGAAATTCACCAAAAATCGCGGTGGTAACTGCCGTCTCTCCGAATGGGAACCCTGGGACAAAAAACACCAACGATTAATGACCCTGATAGATATGGTTACATCAAAGCTATCGCCATCACCGCGTAGCTTTTACTTCCTGCCATTTATCGAACAAACAGAACCATTTAATGTAAATAAACTTATTGGGTCTTTCCACCATGGCGTGGCTCTCATTTGTTCATTGTCCTTATCCTCTGTGAACGAAGCTGTAGCAGCCGGAACCACTCCACTCCGACCAGGGTAGTTTAGTTGAAAAAATTACTGACTTATTTTCTTTTCTTTATTTTTCAAAAGTAAAAAACTTCTAACTCAAAAAGTTATTTCCCGAATTCAACGGAAATAATATCTTTCAAAAACAGCACATGCATTTTCCACTGTTTGATATCGTCTCTCGGTTTCCGTGCCCTGTTAATGCTATGCGCCTACGCTCTGCTTTGGTGCGGAAACGAATCATTAAAGGTCCAAACGATTCAGACGAAATACGCATTCAAATGTGTATGTCATCAAATATAGTGGCATGTGATTCAACCAGACGAACCCAGTAGCATTGTACATATCGACCAACAGATTGTTGTGCAACTGTCAACCCACACTAGGCCAAACCTCAAAAGAATGGCCGATTTTATTGCCATGGTTGGCAAAGCTTTGTAACAGTTGTTCGTGTAAATAAAGGACATAGTGAGTTGGATAACTGCACAACAAAATCTATGTAAGCTGATGACATCACTACCTGATGGGAGCATCGCAGCAATTTCCGTTGCAAACGGATACTTTCGATAGCACATGCACAGAGGGATTGGGATGTTGAAGAACAGGAACAATTTGCTGTGATAGAACTGGTGCTTTGCAAAGAAAGCGAGGAACCAAAGAATGACAGATCGCATTGAATTCCTTGCTCGAGTGTGCTTGACGTTTTATTCATGGAGGGAGTAGGTGTCAAGCGCACGGACGGGGGGAGTTCGCTGTGGTTAAGGCTAGTGCGTTGTTCAGCAAGCTGGTTGTTGGATGTGACGGGACAAGATGCAGAGCTCCGACCATTGGTTTCTAATAAAGCCAGAAAAGCCTCAGAAGTTATGAGAAGATGGCGAAGAGATGATCGTGATAACTCGAAAGTCGAACGACGAAAGGAAACACCAGTTGGAGGACAAGAATTTGGAGACTTTTCAGTTTCCACTTTGGAGTTTGATGGTGCTTTGAAGCCCAGATGTGCGAGTTTATCGTGTTTGTACAACAAATCTGTAAAAAAAAAGCGTATAAGATTTTACGCCTTCGATCACAATAGTTTTTCACAGGTGAAAGATGGTTAGGTACCTATCGATGAATGATAACTTAGGCGGAACAGATAAGCTAGACCAATCAGTCAGTAACACGCATAAAAAACAAGCTCCCAGTACTCCTCATAACCGCAGACACACTGACCGCTCTTTGTGGGTATGAATGTGTACACCATAAGTAGGGTGGACAGCCAAGGGCGTCACCGGTAGCTTGGAATAGTAAAGCGGGATTAACGGCATGTCCGCGCTTCCGACAACAGACGGCGATTTCGATCAAGAAGGCTGAGCCAATTAGGTTTATTTTACATTCAAGTAAGAACCCTCTCATTGGCAACTGTCAGTGGCGGGAAGATTAATAGGAATGAGGGTTGACTGGCTTGGCACCCGTTGGAGCTATGCATCATTGTTTGTGTTCTACGGTACAATTCTAGTTTTTGCACAACTCAGTTTAAGGTAAACACAGCAGGAGCATTGATGCGTGCTAGAAAAATGTGCTCTTCTAATCGTTTGTAGCAAATAGGAGTGACACAAACACATGTGGGGTCAAACCTGACTTAGTGTCTTTAGAAATAGAGGATGTAACTTAATCTAAATGTCTTATTACATATGGAAGGAGAGGTCACTGTCAGGGACTCCGTACAAAGTACAGATGAGTACGAAAACCCAGCGCAAACACATGGGCACCCTATGAATTCATACGACAGTGATAAAAGACCAACGTGCTGCTGACCGTTAGTAATTCCTGGACGTATGTTGTAAACTCGTATATGTCAGAACAGAAGGCCGGCAAAATGACCCAAGAAATCGTAGTAGAAAATTACATACGGCTCTGGCATTGGCACTTTCCCAGAAGTAGTGTGGGCTGCAACTATCTGTTGTTAACAAAGTTTACCCATAATACAACCATTAAAACCACAGAGTAGTTCTGCTTCCGGTGACTACCCGGAAGAGCCCAGATGATTTAACACAGCCTCCAACACAGAAAAAAACAGACTTAGATGGTGTTATACCCTCATTCGTAATTTAGATGATTGTCAACGGGATAGCTGGATTTCCGGGAGATTACGCCTACCTTAAAAAGGACGAAAGTGTAATTGGTTACCAGGAGGTTTTGGGTGATTGTATATGAGCAAACCATAACTGCGCACTGATGATGTCTCCTCGTATGGTGACGAAACGTTTGCAAGTCACTTGTAAAGCTCGGCGAACGGATCAACAGATACCTGATTAACAAACAACGATCGTTCACCTGTAACACCCTTTCGGCGCCTAAGTTCATGCCGTCAAAAGGATTCAGGAGAGCTGAGGCGCTATTGAGTTGGCCAAGCCCAAACAGGAGCAGTTGAGAGGCCGGGGTTGGGTTTGAAGCATGAATGTCCCAATTAGTGAAGTCGAGCCTTAACCAGTGAGCCATCTCAAGCGATGATGGATGGATCAAGCCTAGGTGGTGGTATTCAAGCCGAGCAAATATTTGATATTAGTGTCCATTCATACTCACATACTCAATTAAGGTCTACAAATTGTAAACATGTAAGAATGCAAATATGTCTGGAAGTTTGTCGCATAAACATTTCCCACTGCCAAATTACGTAAGATTCAAAGGCTCATGACCATTCGAACCACTGGAACCGACCAAGGCTTTATTGGTGTGCCACTACTGTCAGCGCACACCAATGAGAACAGCTGCGAACCTTTGCTAGTGCATCCCTCAAAACATGCAAAGCACGGCACAAATTAATTGCCTTCTGAAAGGCAGTTTCTGTCAGGAAAGTGACGACAGATGACCAGGATTCAGGATAGTGGCACCTCAGAAGAGGGGCGACTCCCCCGGAGAGCCTACAACGGCGTTTTCTGTCAACCAAGACTTAATGATAAGCCCTCTACCTGCGCGAAGAGGGGCCAACATGTCTTTTCTTCATTATGTCCTAACTTCGGAGGATTGCTGTGCACGTGGATAACAACTAGAGGGATTTTTAGATAAGAATCGCGGTATCCAATCGAAATAGTGGCGACTGGCATATACATATTGAGGTCAATAAGTCATCTTTTTATGGCACACCATCGTGATTCAGCCTTTGTATAATTGGTTTCTTTGGTAGCTTTCAAGATGCAGTTCATTTTCGAGCTCGCAGGGTTAATGGAGTCTAGACGACAAGACAAATAGGCTAAATATGTTCCATAAAAACGATGGCAAACTTACACACATTCTCTTGGAGCAGTTCCTTCATCCTTAGCTGGGTGCTTTCCAGTTGTTTCGTCAGGCGTGCATTAACTTCCGTTAACCTAATGGAAAGTACAAGCAAAACTAAGCCCAAAGCGTATTGTAGTACTATTTGGTACCAATAAGGGGAGGCCTTTTGACGGACAGTGAAGCCTGTAACCGCCATACAGTACTGAGCCTACAGCCAATGGAGACAGGTACACTGAAGTCGTGCAACGACGGCGAACTAGTGCTTTTCAAGGTCAACTCATTTGACCAAGTAGGGGGTTAACAAATAGCGCAGACACTGAAGTCGTGCAACGACGGCGAACTACTGCTTTTCAAGGTCTACTCATTTGACCAAGTAGGAGGTTAACAAATAGCGCAGTCTCACACTTAATTTTCACCTGCACATCGATTCTATATGTATAAGAACAGTTCGATTTATCTTCCTGTTTTGGAGTTCATAGGCGTATTAGTAGAAATAAGCCTGTCGCGAGAAATACTTCGAATCAAATAAAAAGCCTCGCGCTTCTGAACGGAGACTGCAAATAGTAACGTGTGTAGAATATACATGACATGAAAACAGAAAACGGGCAGTCGGAAATCCAAGGCTACTTATAAACGTCAGTTAGCTGAGGCCAGGGGCTCCTTCAAGAAATAATCATCACTGAGGCACTGCGTCGTAACGAAAAATTGCAGCGGTGGTCAAACATGGATCTTAATTTTAGGCATCAAGAGATCATTGGGTAAGAGGTCTAACTGAAGGGTTAATGTGTATCTTGATCAGAAAGATGGTCGAAATATGAGTCTCTCGAGCAGTCCAAGGAATACATGACAGTATCAGTAAATCCAACTGCTAATAAACCTCTGAATAAGGGTGACAGACACGTGCGACGTCCATAGCCCGTGAGCATAAACTGCGATTAGTCTGGCCTAGATGTAATTGGATTAAACATGATATCAGTTAGGGTTACGAAGTAAATGAATCTTGCTGCGACCTGACGGCGGGTGCATCTGCATAATACAGTATAGACTAGAGGGTGTACATGTGGCACACAGAGCCTGTGATACCAGTTTGGTTGAGGTAGGTAGGAGTGTAACTAAAAAATTTTCCCGGCCCTTTAATTTGGAGGTTGGGAAGCGTGTGGAAACTTGCTCTTAAAACAACGCAGACCGCTATGGTACGAAGCACAGCGGTTGAGCGGAAACCTTTGAATGGGGATTCTAACGGTCCTCCTATCTGGACCTGGGCGCCTTGGCAGTAGCCCAGCCCGTGTACAACCAAGAAGTGCAGAACTACAAGCATCCTCATGCAACATTGATCGTCACGTAGTTTCACCAACCAAGTTGCCCTACTTGCTGCATACAGCAGGACGGGTAAGTGAAAACAGACTAACGCTAACGCCTCTCTTCCGCCTCTTTCACAAACTCGTTGTTCTTCCCATCCTTCTTCAGCTCCAGCGATACCTCTGGAAGCTAGTTCTTAAATACTGAAAGATCCGTTTGCCACCTTTATCTACGGTTAACTCGGCTATCACTATCATAGACACTTCGAAATCATTTTACAAACCCCGACACTCAGTTCACCTGGAAGCCTTCAACGTCGCACTCTGAAACAAACTGCTTACTTGTGCGTTAGACTCTCTTTCTACCGATGTGTGCTGTCTCGCTGAAATGGGGAATGAAGACCCGAATACAGTTGCTGAAATGACGTTTCCATCGGTTTCTCCTCGCTTCTAGTTGCGCACATTTCGTGGTCCAGAAAACTGGACCGGTTGTATTGAGGTTGGAAATTTAAAAACATCAATCCGAGAGGACCCTGTCTGACTGGATGCCCGTTACGAGTTGCTCGCGTAAACTTCGTTTGGTGACGTCTCTGAAAGCACCCCACAAGCGTACCGATGATGGCTGAATGTTTGTTGTATTTCTTTACGCCGGAACAAATTGTAGCTGACACCGGGAAAGTTTTTACGACGTTTTGAGAGCAGTACTGTGGTTACCAAAGATAGGAGTGGGCAAGTCGGTGGAATTGACGCCGCTGAATCTCAATTGGGTGGTCGTCTTAGACAGCTGCAGTTGTTCCTACCAGTTCCGAAACAACCGAAACCACATGACCACATGGTGCCAAATTCGAGCCAGCCACAAGGGCAAAGGAACCGCATCGCTTCAACCTGTAGCGGCGTGGATCGATCACTGACATCGCACGCTCTGGGACACCCATGTGGATTCCGTTGATGCGCTTTTTTCATTGCTGCTTTTCGCGTTTTCCTGGGGCGTGCAACTTCTGTACGCTTGGCCCTGAGGAGGTCTCAGATCCTGAGGTGGAGCAAACCTATCAATCCAACTACTCAAGTGTCCTGTGAAATCGAACCTCACTAGCAGGTACTGTTCTCAACCCCGCAAGATCTGGAAATTTGATTGCCATACAGCGCAATCAAATACATCCAGGCACGCGAGCAAAAATACAAAATTTCTCGAAGGCCAGGCGCATTCCAACCTTTCGAGAGTACAGTACAATTCGGCGACTCCCGAATGTCAGATGAGAAAGAATATCTGTGCGGGTCGAGAGTGGTAGGTCCATAAAGCTGAGGTATGGGAATCGGTAGACTCTGGGGACGCGCGAAGACCATGCACCAAATGACATGTAGAACAATCATCATCATCATCATCGACAGCATGACATCAGTGTTGAACACCGATGCTTCGCTGCAGAACAAACCCAAAAACGTTTGTTGTGAGCAAAACAATTAATAAAAACCGATTCGTCACTTCTGAAAAAGAACGCTTGAATCGTTGGCCTGAACGCTTTCAATGACTAAACAAGGGACCTGCTGTTGTTAAGTAGCATTCCAGACCTGCAACGAAGCATTGGACAGTGGACATGAAAACCCAGAAGGCTTCGGAAATAGGTAAATGTCTTTTCCCTCTTAACCACACCCGAGCTGTCAGTCCTGACGAACTTGGTTTAAAGATGGAGGCAAAATCCTCAATCGGTACTTGTCTAAATTATTTACCTGTCTCTAGGTGAGAGGTGCCTTCTCGGTGAACTGAGATGGTGTCTATTTTCAAAGACGTGAGCATGACAATACTGGGAAAAGTTTGAACCGGTTGTAACTAGATTCCTCGAATTGCTTATTTCACATCGCCTCATGAGAGCAAGTGAAGGCCTAACCCGAGAATGGCAGCTGAGGCTCTGACCGGGTAGGGGTTGTGTGAACCACATATTCATAGACACCCTACGATTTTGGTGTCTCCCTACTTCAAGGGTGCGTTCGGCTCCGTCGATCAGTTTATTCTTATTGACATTCATATACAGCAGAGTATGTCTCAGAAGTTCGTGAATGCTCTTCAATTTAGCATACTTTCGGGATTGTATGAGAGTTCCCCAAAAGTCCCACAAAAATGTTACCCGGCAATGATATCACTCCTCCGGTTTGTCATTGATGAGATGATGAGGCGAACTCTGGAATGTCTCCTAAATTCCAGGGGTTCAAGGCTCTTCCAGCGGGGACCTTGTCGACCAGGAATACGTCGACGAGATTGTTCTCATTTTTTGACAGAGAGCAAGAATTACTAGTAAGTCTAACAAAGATCATCCAATCATTCGGCACGTGCTTCGCATCCACAAATTGCGAAGTCATGTTGCAGGACGTACAGTCTTTGAACATGTCTGAAGGAATTCACGTAGACGTGCTGGGGTTTATAGAACACTGTACGTATCTGCACTAGCTCTGACAGTACAGTGACAGACGAAGTCGAAGAACGAATCTGAAAACCAGGACTGCGTTTGCCAATTCGAGTCACTTTGACGTACCACTGCATCTCAAGGTATGTTGAATTTGAGTACGGTGCAAGTCGTATTGTTGTACGACTGCCATTTTGGTTGGATAGTCTGAGACAGCTGCAGGTCATTGACCACTGATATCTCAGAACTATGACCACAATCAGTTGTAACCAGCGAATTCGGAATGTGGAGATCAGGAAACGGGTAGTTGAAACGGAAGGCACTCCAAGCAAGGGATGCACTCGGCACTACAAGCTAGGATGGCTAGGTCAAGTGTCACCGCCTGCCAAGCACAGCGTTGTTTTGTGTCTAATTCGGAGTCACGGAAACTTAGAGGCGAGTAGAATTTGACCCAGCAGAAGGGACTGAAGGAAAATTCGGTACCGTTTTTCTTGAGGAAGGGACCCGTGTGTGTTCGCCTTGGAACTGAAAAAATGGCTATGAACTGAAAAAAAGGCTATAAAGCAACTACAAAATGAGTAAGGAAGAGTGGTATAGTAACGCGGTTCTTGTAGGTGAATTAGTGGATTAAGTGCGCCCACTGGTGTGTTCCACACGCGATTTTGGTAAAGCTCAGTGTGTTGTGTGTCCAGTAACAGCAGCTCAGTCCATGAGTCATTGTAGCGACACAACCACAAACCACGTAAAGGACTGCAATGATACTAGCCATTGCGGTCTCATCTGCCGATTGAAAATACACCAATCCGATTAGCATAAGCCAGTTTTTTATATCAAGGTAACGTGCTTGAAGTGACTTGAATGTTCGAATCGTTCACACTTGGTCCCGTCCACCTAGCTCATGTTTGTAAGACGTTTTGCCATTGCGATCCTTCAGAAGTACAGATTTCGTTCTCTAAAGAAACCAACCCTCAGAGGAGACTAATTTCGCCTGTCCCTTGAAGAGTTCTGTTGGATTTCAGCTCCGACTGCGGGAAGATGGGACCAACAGCTAGTCAGCTCACTGTGTCGGGTGGGCGTTTTGGTATTCCCAAAGGTTGCGGCGTTAAGTTCTACGAACTTGTGACGGAAGGTGCAAACATAACAAAATCACATGGGTGCATTATTGATATGCGACACTTGTGTACTGAGGCGGCAGACAAGTCCGTTCGTTGACTGTCTACAAAATTCTGTATTTTCAGACCTGTCTAGGATTACTCCACATCTTGCAACAAATATTAGTCGTTTTTAAAAGCTGCATACAAGCTTAGGTCCAGTTGTAGCACAGCAACTTTAGTTGGCAAATGGCATGGCAAAACAATTGTTGGACCATAAAAATGATTCTGACGATATCTCACAACAGGTAGGTTACGTGATAATAATAAAGCACTCACACGTGCATGGTTTCAATGTCGTCGATGACTTATTTAGTTCTCTTACCTACAGAGTTCAGAAAAACAAGTAGCCTCTGAAATTCTATCATTAGCTGAAGACCGGAAACGGTTTCAGGAAAGACATAAGGGAATGTAGGCTTTAGTTTAATCAGATACAGCTAGTGCCAGTGCTGAATACAACAAATAATTGTTAGTTGACCCATCAATGGTTTATTTCTCTGTTGTATTCAACCAATACATTTTAATGAACAAAACCATATCGCAGCATCCCAATTGGTCCAAGTGAGAAGGAGTATTCCTTTGGGAATACTTCTCACCAATCGGGAGATCCCTCGACCGCGTACCTGCGAACACTTAGATACTTCGACTAATTAGCCATCGATCCCCATGGTGGATCTGACAAGTTGATACCTGTCTACAGTGGATATGTGATTAGCTTTCGAGCACAGCCATGATCAGCTCAGTGCTTGGATGATCCGATTAAGGTCAACCTGGAAAATCCAGATAACGATGAACAGCATGGCGTGAATGAGATTTACGGAGTCTCAGTGCATCTTTACTATAAGGGCCTGCAACACTTAGTGGGTGTTTTCGAGATTTCAAGCAGTCTGCTATTTGAAAGTTTGAGTAACTCTGTTTTCACCGGTAATCGAGGATGAATGAAAACGCTCCAGTGAACCCCACAGTTTAAAAACAAGGGAAATGATGAAGCAGTTCAGAGACAGGAAACAGAGCCTGGAACTTCCAGGTGATATACAACAATAAACAAAGCCTAGTGGGGGGATTAGAATATCACCGACAAATGTTGAAGCGATCCTTTCAAGAAATTACTTCTTGGTTTTGTTGGTGCTCTCTTAGAACAGCCATCGTTCAGAAGAGGCGTTCCCTTAGGGTGATTTGTTCGGAAGCTGACCTCCAACCAACATAAGGTCTTTTTACCTGAAGCAGCTGATCCAGTTAGTTTAGGTGGTTCAAGATGTTGTCGAAGCACACAACACTTGTTTTATATACAAAAGTTGAAAAGGCACAAAACCGTCCGCCGCATCTGAGGACATAATCTAATGTTACATTTTTTTTACCTAAAACTGGCAATACTTGTGGTTGTGTAAAACGTAACAGACTGGCCGTATCCCTCGTGCGGTGGTGATATTCATAACCTAGATCATATAATCTAAGCCAGAATTCCACTGATGGGAGCGAATCGATTAATCCTGCGACTAATGTATTACAATTAAGAGTATGATCAGTTATTCCTTTGTTTGGATGAGAGGTTTCAGTTCCAACGTAAGAGGTAATCCAGCATCAAAAAAGCTCTGTGTACTCTTACGGCGCCATTGCCTGACTCCATAAAAATGCTTCACGCCCCCCTTCGGTTCGGAAGATAAGAACCAAATTCGCGCTCCCGATAATCTTCCGTATGGAGATTGTTGATATGGTGAAAGTTGTAAACTAAACTCTCAAGCTTTGAATCATTGGGCGATGATGATGAAGTTCATGTTACGAGCGTCTAGCTGTGCAACCAGGACATACCCGTGAGGGATGTTTGGCAAAAAAAAGCACTAAGCAAGACCAGGTTCCATTTTCACAGTTTGTCCCCAGCAGGTTCTTAGGGAATCAGTAACGGATCACGTCATCGATCACGCTTTCTGTGTATGCAAATATGCGAAACTGGTGCAAGGTAAACTAATTGACTAGTCTAAAGTAATACGAGCAGAACGCTGCGCCGCACAAATCGATTGCAGAGTCGTCGAGCAGTCTGAATGCATTTTATTAACGGGAATGTACCATACCAAGTGATTCAAGTGTTGGGGAAGTGAAAAGCCGATGTAATTCAAAAGACTTTCACGGGTCTAGACATGCGCTCTGACAAGGATAGTTGATCACAAACCCAACAAAACAAAATGGCGGAGGATTTTCGCAAACTGAGTTGATTTTCAGTAACCCTATGAGTAGTGTTCCGTCAAGTCAAAGACTTGGTTGCCGCACACAAAAGGATACAGTAACTATCCTAATGAGTCTATTTCATTCAGCTTTGATCAGGTCAAACTGCAATGATAGTATACTGTACTGGAAAATTTTGAGATAACTACCTGGAGCTTTAGTCACTTGAAGTAAATTTGAAGGATATGGACCCTAGTCTAGTCTAATTCGCAACGAAGTATTTGAATAATCTTCAATGCTCCATGAATGGAACAAAATTTCAACTCAGATTTACAAACAGTCAGATTAAGTTGGAGCACGCAAACCAACCCAAAAAGGAGGCATTTTGACGACGATTTCCTACTCACGCTGACCGACTATATTTGAACACACTGACTCCATTTCAAAAGGTCTTGAAAAAGAAATCGGTAGCTTATCAAGCCTTTCTGAAACGATGACTTCTCAATCGGTTCCAAACTTTCTGCAATAGACTGAAAACGATTACTTCATGTTTCCGAGGCTAGAGTTTGTGGTTCATCAATTCACGGATTCGTACCACATACAACTTACCTGAAACCAGCGTCAATGCATATGATATTATCACGTCGCAGCTGGAGCACATGACGAAGCGGGTAAACGTCGGTCAACAAAGTCACATGATCTGAGGCTAGTTTCATACAAACGACTAAACAGGCATGAGCGAGAGCTGTATAGTCGATCGAGAGATCATAATGGACCCCAGTTACATGCTTTGTGTACTCTGAGGGCATACAGTCGGCTTAGTTCAATGTCAGTATAAATCCTCGAGAAATTGGCACCCCAAGAATGATTATTTGGAAGTATACACCACGATATCCTGCTCGAAGAACTACGAAACCACACATTAATAAGTATGGAAAGTCAGAGGGAAGGTATCCGGAAGCATGGATTGTGCAACTTTGGGACTCGCAATAGATTCGTGGAGTGGGCGATAGAGTAGCCAAACAAAAAGACATTCTGAAAAATCATACGTTTTCGATTTTGTCTCCCACGCAAGCTGATTTGCTTGCAGTTTTCCTTCCAAAATAGCCATTTCCGTTTGGACGCGAGCAAGTTCCTGAAACAGTAGAGCAGAGTAAAGTTACTGCATTTAAATTCGAAAAAATTACAAGTCAGGCTCTGCGGCCTGAATAGCGAGGATCCCGTGTTATCGTCCCTATGTTATGCAACTCAACAGACTGAAGGTTGTCCGACCAGAAGCGCTCACAACTTTCAATTTGTCACCTAAAAATAAGTTGAAGTCGAACTCAGAATCCATCCCATCCGAGCGATTAGCTATTTCTCGAAAAATTCTCCCTATCGCTACGTGTTCCATACTGAGCTATCTGAAAACCACGAAATACTTTGGCGTGACAAGAGAGACGGCAATTGTGGCTATCGATCCGTTCGAGGGCTGCGCACCATCGGTTCCTGTATGAACAGCACTGGCGTAAAAAAATAATGACTTTCTGTCACTAAGGCGTAAATATAAATAGAGTTAAGACAACGTAGCGGTATGAATCCTCGACTTGTTGTGCTATACACTTAATAAGTGCTTGGTCACGTACATTTAAGACGTGGATGTGGGGTCACAAACTAGCACCAGTTACCAAAACGCGACTTTAACGAACCAAATAACAACATCATCTGAAAATCAAACGACATATTATTCTTCACTTTGTATTAAAAGACATGGAAATGGGAGAAGCGTGACTTGAGATAGACCAACCTGCCAATCTTCGGCTGGAGTAATTATGGAAGCATTTCAGCTATGCCTTCAGCTCATTCCTCTCAAAACATTGAACGATGAGGCGAAATTATTAGCACCATTCGAGAAAACAGATATCCTTTTTCAGTTTATAAATGACCTAACAAATTCATGTAGCTCAACTTTCGGTTCAGAGTTAAGCTTCCTCACGCATCTACGGTGATCGCTTGTCTAGCTGGTAAATCTACGGATAGTATTCTTCAGAGAATATCAGCTGGATTTATTTGTATGAAAAGAGGTCCATTGTGGCGGGTGATAGGTATAGTTAAGCATTGCGATGAAATGTAGATCGTTTGAAAGAAGAAGTAAGGTAGAGGGAAAGGCTGCTTGTATTGAGAGCATGCATCACCAAGACAATCCGTAGCGAGTTAACAGTTTAACGCAGCGCGGCCATTCATCTCGAAAGAAACTCCAGCGATGAATACGTTGCCCATCAATGAGCATGAGGGTATGGTTCACTATCTCCATCCGTAGATTGTCTTTCTCAAGCGCAGTTTACCTTGTTCAACAGTTTGATGTTTCAAATAATTAGTTTTTAAGCCTATGCCAACAGCGTTGTCATGCTGAGCGCGAGTATGTGTGAGTATGCATTTTCCATGAAACCAATTATTAGCTACAGAAAGTAGTCCCAATGAATTGCTCCGGATTGTTACGCGGAAAACTCTGCCAATTTTCAATCATTTCTCCGGTACAGCAAAGAAACAGATGCACTAATAAGTAAGATAAGAGCGTCAAAGAAGGATGAGCAACCGCGAAAATCAAAAACAGGCCCCTTGTGTAACTAAGACGAACCACAGAAATCAATGTGTGGAGACGATTCTCATTTTTAGCGTTTCTCAACCAAGACCATCGGTTTCAGAGAGGTTTGGTAAACAATCGGTGGATTTATTGCTGGGCAACGTTTCGCTTTTGACACAAAAGCTTCATCAGGCCAAGTAAGTAAGTAAGCAGGTTGATTGGGTTTTAAGACAGTCAGGAAACTAATCCGTGAGATTTCTTATGCCTAGCCGACTTGATCAGTGCTGGGTGTCAGTCTGGTGTTCCTGTTAGTGGAGATGACTAACATCTACGATAGATTGGTTAAGGAGTTCTCTTCATGTTGAACCCGGATTTTTGCGGCCTTGATTTCTCTGTCTAGGACACTTTAATGGAATATTCCTCTTGGGGTCGTCCACAGATTTTGTTCGCCTGTATTCGTCAAGGGGTGTTGCGTCAATTGATTTGGGGTTGGGGGATGGAGGTGGTTAATTGGATCTTACTCTGCTTGGATTTTGTACTTTTAGACCCAGACAATTTTGCTGATAACTGCACACCACCTCATGTCATCTCGGCTGATCTAAAACCGCTCTCCACACGCTTGCCAGTTCTACGCCCTCTATTCTACTTACGCTGGGATGCTTGGCGATTTCCACCGTCTCCGCCACCAGTCACTGAGGTGTGAATCTTAACCCCCGTCTCACAATGTCCACACTTTTCAAATCTATCATGTGCCCAGTGTGTAGTGCATGTCCTGCCATTGCCGAATCGTTGACTATCGCCTGATATTCATCTATGTTTCTCGGTGGTCTGTTAATGGATCGCTTATGCTCGCCGATTCTGGTGTGCAATTCCCCGGCTATGTGACCTTTGTAAACCTCCGTACAGTCATTACATTAAATCAACATTCCTAGTCCTGTCAACCGGAAGGCGATCCTTCAACTGCACAAACACCGAGCGTAGTTCTTCCCTTCTGGAATGCTACCCTAATGTTAGCCGTATTCAGTATCCTTCTAATCACTTCAGATGTCCCTGTTTTGTATGGAATGACTGCTGTTCCGATCCACTCCTTGTTGGGCCTTGGTGTTGGCACCAATACCCACCTTAGTTGCCGCTTAATTAAACCCACTGAGTATCCGCTACCTTGAAGTCGCTTTTTTACTTGAAGTTGTGCTACTCTTCGGTCGACCTCCTCTGTGCGCAGTGCTCTTAATCTCCTAAATATCGTTGACACTATGTTAGTATATATTGATTTTGGATGTGCTGAGGAGTAGTTCAAGACCGCACCACTATCTGTTGATTTCCGGTAAATAGTCGTTTTCAATTTCTCACCATCCTTATGTGTCATGCAGTCAACGAAAGGTAGTGTACCCGACGTGGACTCTAGCTCCATACTAAACTTAATGTGAGGGTCCAAAGTGTTAAAATATTGAAAGAATTCGTTTACCTTATCGCGCTTCATCACAACGAACGTGTCATCCACGTAACGCCATAAAACCCTTGGAGGACACCCGAATCCGTTTAAATCTTTCTGTTCAAAGTCTTCCATGTACATGTTGGCCAAAATCGGGGATATTGGTGATCCAATCGCTAGAAGTTATTCTTGAGTGTATATAATTTTGTCAAAAACAAAATGACTGAGGTTTAGGCACACTTTTATGCCTTCAACCATCTCGTATACGGAGAATTGCGTTCGCTCTTGCAGCGTTGTCTGTCAGTAAGAGCCTTCTCGCGACTTCCACAGCGTCCACTTTAGGGACATTGGTATACATCGAGTTGACATCAAAACTAGCCTGAACTTCGTCTAGCTGTAACCGAAGCCCTGCTATTTTTTTTAGTAAAGTCATACGAATTTTGGATGTGTGTAGGTGACTCTCCGGCAAGTGGTTTAAAGATACCTGCTAGAAATCTGGCCAGCTCATGTGGTGTTGAACACATGCCATCTACTATTGGTCTTACGGGGAAAGCTTCCTCGTAAATTTTGGGTAACCCGTAAAGTCGCGGTTGGATTGCACTTTTTGGGTACAATCGATACCACTTGCCTTGCCCCAGATGGTGTGTCACTGATCTCAGATACCTCCCAACTCCAACCGTACTCTTATTCATTATTGACGTAATCGTCCCGTTACTGATTTGTCGGTAAGGCCCATCAGCCAGGTGCTGTCTAACTTTCTGCAGATAGTCACTCTTATTCATGACGACCGTGGCCTTACCTTTATCTGCTTTTTACTTACTATACTCTCTACATGTGTTAATGTGTTTGAGGCTCTTCGCTCTGCTGGTGCAATGTTTTGAACCTCTGTTTCAGGAATGTGACTAATTGTACACGTAATTTCTCCGCTTCCATTGAAGAAAGCTTCTGAAACACAGACTCAACACTAGGAATGATCTCTTCCGCACATAACTCTTTTACTAACTGCACAGCTCAATCCCTTCTCTAACAGACAACGCTCTTCGTCACTTAAGGGTCTATCTGATAAATTGACTACACTGCGATAGCTAGCACATCGCTTACTCTTCTCTACTGTGTTACTAGAACAGCAAGTCGTGAAAAGCAATTTCTCGAACTTACGTATTTGTTTTCCCTTGCACTGTTTCGCTTGAGCTGATTTCACCTCCTTCACTTTGGTACCTAGTAGTTCGAATGCAACTGTCAAGTGAATATGTTCGATTGGCAAGATTGGATGCAAACTGGGAGAACCATCGCGTTTTCAACATGAGATGCATGAAGCATAACATAATTCTCGAATCTCTGGTTGTTAAGCCACCAGATGAGTCCCCCGCTTCTGCCCGAACCGCTTGCTCAGCGGCCGAGTCATTCCTAAAACGGAGGATCCATTTAACCACCCAACGTTTAACTGATATCCGCCACCGCACATGTCTCTACCACGATCTTCAGTCCGCACTCTCGCCTGCTGCATTCGAATTACTAGATACCTAAGTGAATGAGGTGAAATCAGGTGAAATCTGGATAGCTTCACCATTCTTGGAGATAAACAAGTGGTGGCAGTTCCCGAATTTCCAATCTCAACACCTCAATACCTATCGTTTTTCGGAAAAGTTTGGTAACAATCGGTAGATTCCTAATTACAGGTGCAGTACGTCCATTCGCAAATTAGGTTGGTGTTAACGGACAACTCAGCGGGAATTCGAATGAATCTCTACATTCTACAAATGAACGAGACAATCAGTTGAATTTCACTTTAGTTTCCCATGAAAACCAAATTAGCTTGCAAATGAGTGTTTCAAAGCTGGTGTTCCACGCCTTGCCGTTTCAACTCAGGTTTCTCGTAATGAGCTCAGACATCTCATTCATGCCCTCACGCGTCAATTACCACCAAAAGGTAGTGCGTCCTTCAGCAAATAGATTAATCATACTAGAATGTTAAGCAGCTATCGTTTGTAGGCAACTCACATCTTTCGCAGCCAGTGCGCCCTGAAACGCATCCAGATTGCAGGGTGTATCTCCAGATGGTTTATAGGCCTGTAGGTCGAGGAGGGTGGAAATTTGGGTTAAATTCGTGAACTGATATTATTCATGCTGAAAGCCGGGATAAATTATGACCTCCCAGAGAGTGTACTCTATGCAGAAACAGAAAACCCTGAAAATTCATTCCAATCTCAACGTATTTCCATTCATGAAGATTACCTATGTCATCTTGACTGGTGATAAACGTTTGCAACCCAATTGCCCTGCTCAGCGAACAATCCAATGGCCAGCCATTGGATATGCGCAGCTCGAAGTGAAGTAGTCGATTGGCCCTAAAGTTTTTAAAAGCCGTTTGAGCCTAGGGAGCCCGTGGTCATCGCTTTTGCTAACAAGCACTTGTTGAGATCCTGTCAAAGTATTTCCTTCCTATTCCTTATTCAGTTTAGAATGTCGAAATCCAATATGGCCGACCGGGTTAGTTGGCTCTTATGTAACAGCACTGATGAGAAATCCAGCGGACTCGGTGCCGTCGTAAATATCCACTCTGCCACGTCCTTTGGTTTCATTGTGGATGTTAATATACAGTATGTTACCGAATCATAGACATCAATGTAATTGAAGGACGAGAAAACGTCATCGATAAAGCAAACATTCAGTTGTACAATGTGATTCGCCACTCAAAACCTTCAAGTGGCTGGGCAACGATGAAAATTGCTTAATATGGAACAAACGTTAACAACATTTGGACCTCGTTTACGTATTTTAGTTATTTGTACTTTGTGCCTGTGCCTCGCCATCTATTGCCAGTAGTTTTTTCAAAAGGAAATCGTATATTCGATACACAGAACAACTTGCTGAACGAAGGCTCGGAAGTACCGAGTGTCATACAAGCACGGGCTCAAAACAGGCAACCTCTGGATCAGCAGGAGTACCTACGGTTATCATATGTTGAATCTCCATGAAAAGTAAGGTACTTGTTGCTCAACACAAGTGAAAAGACAAAACAATAGCAATCGGCAGCGCACTGCTCGATTCTGAGGAGAATGGTGCGTAAAATGAAAAAAAGCTACCGTTGTGTGTGGTGTAATTGGTCAAGTATTATGCAAAGAGAGTTCAATTTGTGAAGCATGCTACAATTCCCGATCCAGGGATGCGAAAGAATACACACAGACGTAGAGAGTAGTAGTAGGTGATTTCTCCTTCAGGACCACAACTGAAACTCAGATAAAGGTCAGCAGTCACACAAACTGAATCAATGGGAATTTTAAGTTTTGGCGGTAAAACTTTAGCAAATGTGTCCAGTTGGAATGGCTCACAAACATAAACATAATTCCCGTTTGACGGAGATTCGAAGGTAGAAACGTCTCAGGCAGTCTAGTTTACCTAGAAAATACTCAGAAGATAAAAATCTCAGAGCACCTGTAAAACATCTGCTGTTTTTTATAAGTAAAACTCTCAAGCCGGACGTATCCTCTCGCCTAACCCGGTTTCTGCACACTGCGTTGTGTGACCAAATCATTACCCTGTATGCAACTGAAACCTTGGAAATCCATATAACAATCTGCTCCAGGAACTATATTATGGAATGCGAGAGATATCACTCGGGTTGATATTCCTCCAATGCACTGCAGACAATACTGTTCAAGTATCGAAAATAACCCATAAACCGTCGGTCAGTCGTTGTCTTCCCAACTAGCTACAAACTTATTTGTCAAAAAAGGACCAGTTGGGAACCCGATTTCCATCCCTTCTTTCTGATGGTGTACTTCAATATTGAAGCTTATCCTACCACTGGCGTTTATCTTTTTTGCCGTGTATCTGAAATTTTGATTTGTGGGAGAATACGCCATATGTATTCAAAAAGTCCGCTTCGTACATTAAAATATCAGCAGCATCTCAGCTGGCCAATAGTGTGGTACTGCTCCCATGCAATAGTTTCAGAACAGCCAAATGCTCTCTGTCCCGCTGATAACGACTAGGAGAGTTAGTAAGGGGAACTGAATGAGGTGTTCCAAGTAAAGATAGGTGGATGGCGCGAAATCAGACTGTTCTCACATAGACCGTCAAACCTGACGTTTATTTCACCTTCATTGATAGTACTACGAGCCCCAGGGACAATACTTTCAGTGATGTTCCATTCAGCGTTAACAAATGAAAGGCATGTAGGTACCTATTTGAGTTGACTGAGAAATTCGAATCGATAAGTTTTGTGGATCAAGTACTAGTGGTTTATGGAAAGGGCAGGAGCAAGCATTCTTCTTCAAGCGAAACCCAGTGAATTTTTATACACTGTTTCTTCACTTAGTAAAAGTTTTTGTTTCACTAAGTTGCCAGTAAATCAATTATCCTGCTCTAGACGCACGTTCTCAGTTCGCGTCTAAAGGTAGGGCGATAGCTAGTGATGAAATGCTATGGTTAGCGGTATGCCACTTTACATGACGATGGGTCCTTGAAACTGTTTTTAAATTATCATTCGGTATTAGAGTGGTACATGATAATCACACCACAACCTAACAAGATTCTAATGAGACGCAAGAATACGTTTTAATTAAACCATGTGACCCTTGCAAAATCATACGTAGTGTCATTCAACACACTTTTCAGCCTCATTACTGCTCGTTCGCGATGCTATTTTGCCAACAATCTCATGTGACGAAAACCAAAAGAATTGCACGATTTCGGAAACTCGCCCAAGAGGACAGCACACCGATGACATGAAGTTAGTAATGTCTGATAACAGAGCATGACAGAAGGCTGAATCAACTGGAGGAACAAAACTTGATCCCTCGTAACACAGGCGTTCCAAAGCTCGACATCTTTCACCGTAACTTTTTTTGTCGAGATCCACAGCGACGTAGATCTTATTGAGCGAATAGCCCTTCTGGTTTGATTACCTTTGTAAGCTCCGACCTCAGCACGCCTTCACTTTTGTAAGCGCATTCCTTTAACTGGTATAAACAGCGGGAAACCACAGTTCAGATCACCAAGGCGCTCTGTCCGAAACTGGGACTATCTCACGGTCTTCGTTCTCCATCTGTGTGTGTGTTGGTTCTTGCTCTTGTTGCAAGATTGGACCACTGACGTGTATACAAGGTCCTTCAAAATCGTAAAACGGATTCATTAGTGAAAACAAAACTCCGACGAGTGATTTCCATCAATGAAGAGCCATGGACATTTGCCAAAGCAATAGGCAGACTATTCCTAAGAACATCAAGCTTAGATAGCTAAGAGAGGATAACTTTTGTTTCGTAAATTAGGAAGAACGCAGTACAAAATGCAGAAGTATCAAACAACGATAAAGACAGTCCGCTTTTGCCGGCCTGTGTGTCACATGCGCTGGGTTGTTGGGATAAGGCATTGTGATCTAACTCAGGAATATCGAGAAGCAAGTCCGATGGGGCTCTTTGGGCAGTAGGAGCTACCTATACGATAGTCAGATCATTTGGGTCTTAGTAGCTCAGTGGACTTCCGTCCCGACGTCCCAAGATCGGACCCCAACAAGAGCGTCTTCAAATCGACCGCTCGCCCCTACATCTCTTGGCACTTGTGTACAAATCCAGTAAAGATACTTTTAAAAATACTTTACAGAACTATGCAAGAAAGCTGCCTGTACCTAAACAGCAGTCAACCACAATAAAGTAAGGCAAACAGGAGCTAATGTAAGCAAACTACTCGTCCAACTAGTGCCTTCCATAGACTTTTCGGACATCCGTAAAATTGGCGGTGGATGAGGACAAGGGTCCCGTCAAAAATGGTGATCGGAAAGAACGTGCCTTGGAATAAAACGAGTGAGAGATAATGGTGATGGACCTTGCAGAGTTCCAATCATAAACATCATCATCGACAACAGTAATAGACCGGCCCCACAAACTGGCACTTAACCGTCATACAACCACAGGGAAAGAACGCCCCATTGAAGAGTGGAATGAAATGGAAAGGATGAAGACTTTGTAAAAGAAGTCCTGTATTATTATTAAAAAGAGCAAGAATAGTTAGTGCCGTCGAATAGGGTCAAAGTAAAACGTCGTTGCCAGCCTTTACTCTTTGCGAATCTTACCCAGTATAGACCTAAAAGCATACATTTCAACTAGGTAATCCAACTAGGTAACAGCAGCGTGCTTTCTCGTGGGATCAATAACGATCCATATCCTGTAAGGTTCCCGGTCACATGCAAGATGTGAACCTCGGCCAGGAAAGAGTGAACTTTTGGGAAATACTCTAAACGCTTTGAGTGCGTTTTCTGGATGACCTACGAACGATTAGACGGCGTTCGATAAATCACAGTGAACGGTTGAGCTGAGTTGACTTGGTGGCTCGTGTCGATCAGGTGGTTCATAACCGCAATGATCACATGTTTGGCTTCTCCGGCTCTAATGCATGTCGTTAAGTGCCAAGCTACTATACGAGACAACTGCATCCCAAAGGCAAGTGGATGCACTGGCCTCGGCCATCAAATGAACCTCCCTGAGAGCGGCTCAAGGACCCATTTGAGGACCAGTTGCTCCTGAGTTCTAGCCAACAAGGCTTCACTTATAATCCTCCATACCTCTTCAGATATCCATACGAGTACTTATCTGGTAGGGTTTTGTCGAAGCTACTACTCGCAACTTTTGTGTTCTGAATAGATTGGAACTGTTTGTTGAGAAGCATGTTGAAATTTTCTGAACAAAACGTCTGCCATTAGTCCACCTATCCTTTGAATGGATCATTCTATAAAGCTGATTAAGAATGGTCTCTGATTGATCACTTCTCATCCTGACATCAGCGTTACGGTGTAGCAGCTTTTCTAATACTAAAGTAAAACCCTACAGAGGAGGAAGACAGTGGAACCAGTAACACTGGCCAGTGTAAGAACCTGACCCTTGTCCATTTCCTCAGGATTTTTCGGGATTTCGAATTAGGATCATTCCTTAGCATTTCGTTTTCCTCCTTCCCAGTACAGTTTCATTCAAGGGTACACATGGTTAACAAGGATACGGGGCAAAAATTGCAAAAACGGAATCATGATTATAAGGCCTGAGCCGCGTATAATAAGATAACATGTAAGTATGCTTACTTGGCGCTTGAGTATTTCCACGGCCTCACATTTCGAACTGAAAGCCCTCCGCAACACCTCAAGTTCAGACTGCAACACTAAATTATCCTTTTGATAGTTGTGAGCATTAAATTGATGAATATCAGAATGCTTACCATTGACACTAGATGTAAATGCGTATGCAGTTTCTTCAACAATTCCTCGCAAGTCTTCCAAGATCCTGACAAACACGAATTATGATAGCCCTATATCGCCGAAGACTTACCGGATTGCCCCGATGCGTGTGTACACAAAATTTTACTATCGTTTATACTGAGTTGACAAGCTGGGCACTGACTTTGCTCACTATCCTTAGCGGGCTCATCTTCGGAATCAGCCGAACTCCCTATTAAGAATAAAATGGATTAAACACACTGTATACTAAAAACATACAGTTATCTTGCGAGAATGAACTTTCCCGGGTTAACTTCAGTAGGTCGGGAATATCTAGCGATGTTTCCGTCATCCCGTTTTGCATTTTTGCTGTCGTGTGACTGAAAGAAAAGAGAAGCATATCAAGACAGAAAAGTCTGTGTTGTACTTAGTGAAAAGAGCCGCAGTGTTAGTGAAGAAAGTCACTGCATGATTGGCTTCCCAAATAACGATGGGATCAAGCTGGCAAAGCGTAAAAATTCCACTCAATAAAAACGTACCGTGCATGGCTTCTACATCTGTAAAACAACGCACCCTGAAGTCTAACAACAACAACAACAACAACCAGTAGTTCAAACTATCTCCAAATCCAGGGTAAAAGACGCCACCATGTTGCCGCATGAATCATAAAAGCTGTATGGATGGTGAAATTCAAATGGACAGAGAAATGTACTGGAAGATAAGCAACTGATGAAATCCGTGTCATAGTTCTGGCCATTCCACACGATATTCAAAAACCTATGGTGAGTTAACAGAGCCTCAATTTCGAAAGACTGTTCAACAGCTCATCTGATCCGATAAAGTTAAAATACGGCTTCTCCATACGCAACTGAAATCGTATAGCATATCCCGATAGAGAGCTATGATCACATAGAGGCCTGATTTGAGTGTTTCAGTGATCCTATGGGTTCCACTGGCCAAAACCTCGCTACTCAAGAAGTGATTATGCTAAGAAGGGAAGACACTCGAACCAGCGAAGTTTCGTATGAGTAATCGTATCGAGATGACGTCTCGGATTAGTTTTTCGTCCTCAACATAAAAGCAGTCTATTCGTGCGAACAGTATTTTCAGATTTCTGGAAACCTCGATGCTGCCTTCTATTGAAGGATGAGGTAGAAAAGGTCAGCAGGAAAAATCATACGCTCCTGTTGCCCTCGTGAAATGTAGCCTCACTACCTGCGCCATCAGGTTAGGTCATCTAAATGCGTCAGACGGCCAAATCGCTGCCCTCGGGTACGCCCCCTAAGGAAAATCCTGACGCATGTTTCTTCGTGTGCTCAAGTAGGGATGATCTGCGAGTGTGCGTGTGAACGTTGTCCCAGAGACAGATTTGGTCTCCGCAGCATCACCGGTGACAATACAATCTGCAATGAGCCGCCATGCCTCCAGAGAACCAATAATGGTGAGCACTCTATGCAATCATGAGTTGCTCATCACTCATCGCAAAGGCAAACATTCATCACAAACAGACCCAAAGTAGAAAACATGACGGTAAAGTTGTTGAAGCGTCTTTATGGTCGCAACGCCTCTATGGTGCTGAGGAGTGCCATCTTACATTAGCATGCCGGTAACAATGAGCAGTCGACCCGCTAGGGTAGTAAACGAACTGACCGTCTTTACATTGAAAAAACTTTTCCAACACGGTTGTGTATATGGAGGGCCAACAGTCGTTGTCTTCTTGGATATCACAAACGGTGTTCAATGTCCCTCACCTAACATCCCTCCGACTCATAAATTCACGTTCATTGACAAACTGTCATCTGAGCGCCGATAAAAGTATCCGTTTTGAAGAGTCAATCCGATTAGGCCAAGTGGAAAGTTTGCTGTGTGCACTACTCGAAGCAGCATGATTGACCTTTGGATGGAGCTCCAGGTTACACGGAATGGGGATTAGAACGAGAAAAGTTCGGTCCTGCGAGCCTCACTCTTGGATCATTCAAGGTCCATTAGGAGTCAGATGTCCAAGAGTACGTTGACCGTTTGGTAATCGTTGACCATAGAAACCTGTCTATTCTCTAACTTTTTCATTGTCACACTGTTGCATATATCCCACCCGCTGCGTATTACTGTACATCTTGATCTTCCCCATCACTGCACTGAACCGGACAATGTCAGAGCACCATTTCCAGACGGAAAGTGCCTTGCTTATTCGTAGTTCGTTTTATTAAGTTTACCTCGTGAACTTATAGGTGAATGCGTTCAGGTTTGTAACACGCCGGTAATGGCGTTTCAGATATTGATCTTAGAGCGGTGTGGCCGGGTGATGGAACAAGCAATTAGTTCTGTGACCGGTCATCAGCTGAGTCACATCAAAATAGCTGAGTTTTGTGTTTACCGGCCAAACTTAGCGCATAAAACCTTGTCCATAAGATTTGTCTAACTTGAATTACGTGAGTGGATAAACACTTGCTTCTGATTCGAGGCACAAACAGCGTGCTGCCCTCGTGGTTTTTCAACACTTGCTCACCAGGATATCCGCAATGCGGGGAAACCCACACAAAAGATGGCGACCGAACGATAGAATAGAGTACCACCATTCAGAATATGACCAGCCAATACGTAGACAAGAGAACAAAACGAGGTGAACCAGGAAAGATGTCTTTTTGGATGACAAATATTCAGATAAGACAGGTGCATCGCCAGTACGGAGTACTCAAAAGCACATCAGTGTACAACAATGATATTTCGCTGCCGCATAGCCATATTTTGTTTGAAAGCTGTATTGTGAAATGAAGTTGAATTGAGACTTATTGATAACTTACCAAAAACCCAACACGACACAGTCACTAGAAGCTGACAAGACTGAAAACGATTAACAACCGCGCAGATTACGCCGAATTCATTCCCGAAGGTCAGTCACAGAAAGCACACAGACTATTCAAAATCACCTTAATACACATCTACAAGGTCAAAATATGGACTATATATCCCCGTACGCCATTCCGAATCGGACAGAGAAAGTAGCATACAGCTAGGGAAAAGATAATATTTACAACCGGCCACGGTATGTCCCAGAAGTTTGTGAACATAATCCGATCCCTATATTCTCATACTTCGGGACGTTTGAGAGTATAGTGAGCTCTTCGAAAGCTTCCCTACAAAAAGTGGTGCATCATCATTATCATCGACAGCATGACATCAGTGTTCAACACCGATGCTTCGCTGCCGTACAACAAAAAGTGGTGTCCGACAAGCATGTCCACTCTCTCCGTTCTTGTTCAGCTTCATCACTGATGAAATATTAAGGCGAACGCTGGGAGGCCTGCAAAACCCCGGTGTTCAAATTGTTGCTGGTGCGAACCTTGTCGATCTGGAGTACATGGACGACATCGCCCTCATCTTTGAAGAATCAGCTTCAAAATGTAAAGTCATCTTAATGAAATGCGATCTCTGAACATGCCTCTTACAATTCAAGGAGAATCACTGGAGGTTGTGGAGAATTTTGCATACCTCGATATTTGTATTAGTTCTGACGGAAGTGTGTCTGAAGTCAGTGCAAGAACCTCAAAGGCCTGAACCACGTTTGCTCATTTGTGTCACTTGTGGCATCAAATAGGCATATCACTGGGTGTCGACGGTCGCGTGTATCAGGCTACAGTAAGAACTGTACTTTTGTATGGTTGCGAAACATGGCTTCAGCGAGCAGATGATGTGAGACGTCTTCGGCTTTCTGACCACAAATGCATCAGAAGTGTTGCTGGTTTCGGATAGCGTCAACAGATTCGTAACGAGTTGATTAGGAGGCGGGTATTTGGTTGTGCACCAGGTGCTTCGAATGCGGAAAACATCCAGCATCGCCAACTGCGGTGGCTCAGCCACGTGTTATGCATGCCGAAACACCGTCTGCCGAGACGAGTGTTGTTCTCTGTGCCTCCTTCAGAATGGCGCAAACCGAACGGTGAACAATGTACGGCTTGGCAGAAGGGCATGAAGGACGTTATGAAGAGTTTGAACATTGCTGATGTTGTCCGGCTTCCAGGATGTAGTTTCTGGGACACCTCCTGTGCCTGGCCGGAGACACTGTAAGAAATGACGGCTGATCGATGCTAGTGGCGTTCGTGTTGTCGGTTTCTTTCAGATTGCCCGAGTGATTGTGTGGATGTGGAGGCATGCTTGCGGTGGGCCACCACCAGGTCCCCTTCCTCATCCACTCTTCTTTCTCGTCTTTTCACTCTAAGGCTTTAAACATAATTAGAAGAATTTTATGGTTGTCCGGCAGTGGAGGATCAGTTTCAACACTGATTTCGCTGTCTCTGGTGATAATTTGTGCGGTTTGTCTACAAACGTTTGTGAAGGAGTTTCGCAAGCCGGAAATTCATCGCTGTCTGTTCGTCATGTCTGCTTACGCTTCAACTGACTGTAGCTCTGACACCATCAAAGAGAGTTTGTACGATACCCTGAATGCCCTGTTGCAGCGAGCTAAAAGTATAGATATCGCTGTGGTTGTCGAAGATCTGAACGTACAAGTGGGCGGGCTGAGCGCATGTGAGACTCAATTGGGTGGTCGATATGGATTGGACTCCGTACGTGAGGACAATGGTGAACTATTGCTTCAGTTGTGTGCTGACCGCAGGATGTTTTCACGTAATACTAACTTTCGAAATAGCCGAAGTCGTCTGGTCACATGGTATCTTCCGAAAGCGTGCCGGCTACGAACTCACATTGATCACCATCAGTTACCGATGGTGTGGATCAATTACCGACTGTCGCTCGTTTCGAAACACATTTGTGGATTCCGACCACACGCTCGTCTTGGGTTGCTTCTCCTTTCGTTTTCCAGGACCACGTAAGACGCGGACAAATTGCTTAGCAAATGAAAAAACTGGCAGGTCCATGTGTCAGACCTATTTCCCAGAGTGATCTTATGGAATCTATTCCAACTGCTTCACCATCAGATGGGAACTCATGCTGGAATGAGACTGTCACATCCCTACACAGTGCTGGGCGTTCTGCCTGTGGTACAGCGCCGCCAGGTCCACTCAAGTATTCAATACCACACGGAACAACAGCACTGCTTAAATCTCGGAGAAGTATCCCAGCCGGCCCCTGACCCGACGAATTATCAGACGTCACGTGAAAGGGAGCGTGCGAGTCGGCCGTGAAGTCTAGTGGACACGAAAAGCCAAGGAAATGGAAAAGGCCCAGAAAGCCGGGAATGCCTGGAGATTATTTCCGTTTATCCGTGCGACCGATCCCCGGAAACCACCTGTGAGCGAAAACAAGGATCAGTATGGAACGGCCATCTTGACTAAAGAAAAACTAGTCGACCGTTGGGCCGAATACTTCGAACAACTGTTGTTGCGACCACCAGATACCAATCATTTGGAGCTCATAGCTGACACAAAATCCGGGACGATGAACCTGGAACTCCATAAGGACTCGGAGGCCTCTGACTGCATTTGTTCTCTCAAGCTCCACCGATCTCATAGTCCGGATGATCACGCAACCGCATTACTCAGAGCATGCCTGATCTGTCCCAGATAACTGAGGAGAACCGGTGACAGTGCCTATTTTCAAAAAAGAGGCTCACGGTGAAAGTGCTAACCACAGAGGGGTCAATTGGATCCGTCGTAACGAGAATGTTGGCGTCACTTGTGCTTCGTCGCCTTATGGTGGCTCATGAAACACTGACTCCAGAGCAATAAGCGGGATTCCGGTCTGGTAGGGGTTATGTTGACCAAATCTTCACATTCCGCCAGGTGTTAGAACAACACGATACGTACAAACAACCTGCAATTTTGATATACCTGGATTTCCAAGGTTAATTCGACTCAACCGACCGGTCTGTTTTCCTTAACACGGTTGTCCACCAAGGAACACAATGAGTTCTTTGTATATTCAGACTGCCGGGTGTATACGAAGCTTTAAAAGCATCCGTATACAAGGCGGTGTCCGTCGTGGATGCCACTGTCTCCATTCCTGTTTTATATCGTGATCTATGAGACAATGAGACGAATGCCGCAAGGTCTTCAAAACCCTGGTGTTCAGATAGCTGCTGACAAAAACTTTGTCGCTCTGGAATATGCAGACGACATCGTTCTCGTTTTCAAAGAGGAAGAAAATTTGCAGTTGATTTTTGATGAACTGATCAAAGTCACCAAGTCATTTGGTACGCACTTTGCCAGAGCAAAGTTTGACTTCATGATCTTGGACATGCAGTCACTGAACACGCCACTGTTGTATATTTGCTCTGTATTCCAAAAGATTTTCGCCCCTCATTGCTAAATCACTTTTTATCGTTTTGGCTCGCAATGTTAACGTTCTGGACGGATGAAGCCTAGCTTCTTGGTTCTCAGTCTTTTCCGTTCTTACTTTGATCGTTGTTGCTGACCATTCCTCGCCAAACACAACAGTTTATTAATCCAAGTCATCGAACAGTGGATCGATTCTTACGTCCTGAACGGTTCGATACCGGTCTCAATAACCGAGATTCGGCAAATATCTGGGAGCACTTGTTTTGTACTTTCGCGAATCCCTTTAATTCCATTGCTTCTCTCTCACCAGATAAACTGAAAACCTTGTTCAATTACGTTGCTCCTAGAGTTTACCGCTTCATTAAAGACTGTAAGGATTATGGATAGGTTATTGCTAACTTGCCAGAAACTATGTGCAACCGGAAAATGACATTTTCGCCCGGCACCTTTTGAATATTTCTAAGCAATACGGAGACTAATATATTCATCAGTCTGTGCAAAATCTTTACAGTTTGTTACCAGATCGCCGCTTTCCGGTTGTCAAGGCACATCATTAAATGTCCACAAAAAGCAACGGAATCTACACGGCCTTTGAGGCTTGCAACAACCTTAATCAATTTCGCCGAATACCGTTCGGAGTAACGGAGCCATCCGCCCCCCCCCTTCCCATCTCGCAAAGTGGTCAGAGCGCGAAGGTACTGACCGGAAGGTCCGTGTTTTGAACCCGACATCTGCCTCTCGACTTTTCCTGTCTAGGCTTTGGGAACCTGGCAGTATCCCAGCCCTCGTGCAACCTCCGGGTGGCATGGCAGTTGGCTACCGAAAGGGTGCTACAACCGTACTACGGTTCAATAATCGCACAACACAACCATCAGCCAGGTTAACCCAATAGGTAAACAAGCCGTTGAGGCTGATTCCCATGATTACCTAAGTAGGCGTTGGCCAGACACCCACATTCGGTGATCTTAGAAGCATCAACAATAGCACAGAAAGGTCGACGCAGGAACAGCTCAAGTATGACAGTGAAGCGTCCATCTCATCGGATGATAATACGTTCGAAGTCAACATCATCAGAGAGAGCAAAATCAGTGTTGACACTGATCCTCCACCGCCGGACAACCATAAGCCGTTCAGCTGTAACACATTTCCGGTGCCCAGCTGCCACGCCATCCGAACAAAGCACGAGCACTGGGATACTGCCAGGTTGCCCAAGCCCTAGAGTGAAAACGTCAGCAATGTTCAAACTCTTCATAACGTCCTTCATGCCCTTCTGCCAAGCCGTACATTGTTCACCGTTCGGTTTGCGCCATTCTGAAGGAGGCACAGAGAACAACACTCGTCTCGGCAGACGGTGTTTCGGCATGCATAACACGTGGCTGAGCCACCGCAGTTGGCGATGCTGGATGTTTTCCGCATTCGAAGCACCTGGTGCACAACCAAATACCCGCCTCCTAATCAACTCGTTACGAATCTGTTGACGCTATCCGAAACCAGCAACACTTCTGATGCATTTGTGGTCAGAAAGCCGAAGACGTCTCACATCATCTGCTCGCTGAAGCCATGTTTCGCAACCATACAAAAGTACAGTTCTTACTGTAGCCTGATACACGCGACCGTCGACACCCAGTGATATGCCTATTTGATGCCACAAGTGACACAAATGAGCAAACGTGGTTCAGGCCTTTGAGGTTCTTGCACTGACTTCAGACACACTTCCGTCAGAACTAATACAAATATCGAGGTATGCAAAATTCTCCACAACCTCCAGTGATTCTCCTTGAATTGTAAGAGGCATGTTCAGAGATCGCATTTCATTAAGATGACTTTACATTTTGAAGCTGATTCTTCAAAGATGAGGGCGATGTCGTCCATGTACTCCAGATCGACAAGGTTCGCACCAGCAACAATTTGAACACCGGGGTTTTGCAGGCCTCCCAGCGTTCGCCTTAATATTTCATCAGTGATGAAGCTGAACAAGAACGGAGAGAGTGGACATGCTTGTCGGACACCACTTTTTGTTGTACGGCAGCGAAGCATCGGTGTTGAACACTGATGTCATGCTGTCGATGATAATGATGATGCACCACTTTTTGTAGGGAAGCTTTCGAAGAGCTCACTATACTCTCAAACGTCCCGAAGTATGAGAATATAGGGATCGGATTATGTTCACAAACTTCTGGGACATACCCTGTTGATCAAGTGTAGTTAACAAGATAGAACGTACCCTTGACGTCAAGGTAAAACACGATTGAGTCATGTGTACATATAGTGTTGTTCTAACACTTGATAGAATGTAAAAATGTGGTCGACACAGCATTTACCCGGTGGACATCCCCCTTGATTCTTACGAGTCAGGTTTGCGCGTGCCATCGTAAGACAACTGAGAACCAGTGAGGCCTTGCTATAACAGGATTCAAACTAACACCTCTGTGGTTGCTACATTCACTGCGTGTCTGCCCAGTTTTTTGGAATGGTCTCCTTCTCTCAGATAGACACAAATAGGCTAGACATATACTGACTGAAGAATGCACCGCTATCGTTGGACAGAGTAGATGAAAGGTCGTCAGGGCCAGGAACACAATGACGCTCGAGTAGAGATATATACTCAGACACTTCTGAGGTTGAAGGCGGCTCCATATTTGCAGTCCATCTTTCTGTTGAAGGCCTACAGTCCGGATTGGAGGTAGCAGGTTGCCAAATGAACTGATATTCGAAGCGCTGTGGCCACCGGTCAAAACTTTCTGCTTTGGTGGGTATCAGGGAGCTATTTCGGTCCCTGATAATTTCGCTAGCGACAATCTTCCGAGGACCAGTCGAACGAATCAAGTGGAACAGCTTGCGGACACTTCTAGCGCTTTTCGAAACTTCCATTTCCTCGGGTCCACCAATCTTCGCCGACTGCGCGAACACTCAGTTTCACCTGGCGTCTGATGGAGTTGCGGTTGCGGCAAGGGGAAATCTGTCACCGGGCTTCTAGCAAAGGCATGGTCCTATCAGAGATCTAATGTTTGGGTGAGGTTGGCTGGATTGTACCTCACACAGAAGTTCCGACCATAAGTAGCGCTTTGGATATGTTTTCCAGTTAGCCGTTTACATCCGATATCGGAACGTCCAGCAGTCATTCGACAGGCTGGTCCTGATAGTTTCGTTTGATTTCTGGGTCCACTAGCTTCTCAGTGGCTAAGCGACGTGTGCGCGTTTTGCGTAGACCTAAAAAGTGCAATGAAAAGCAGCAGCGTACGAGTGCATGGTCGGAGTCTACGCTGGTGTTCCAGAAGGAGCGGCAAGCAGCAATCGACTCTCGCCACCGATAACTGTCGGCGGTGTGGTCTATTTGGATTCGGGGCTGTTTTGTTGATGGGCATCATGTCATCAAGCGTCTCATGTCGAATCCATGGCGACCAATCGGGCCCAAGCAGCGCTTAGTCTATCTACCGAGGCGTTCATATCACCACCAACCATAACCATATCCGAGCTTTTAGTCCGTTGTAAAAGAGCACTGAAAGTGTCACAGGTTCATAGCTGGTCAGTTGGGGCGTAAGAAGTCACAATAACCAGGGTTCGATGGACCTGACTTTCTCGATGTTCTCTCACAGACGTTGCCGAATCGCACAGGGGTGACTATCAACGGGTATCCAACCAAGTAGAGACGCTTCCGCCCGGTCACTCAATACAATACCCACCCCAGCATATCCAGCTACAGCGGACTCTGTATCGTCAGAGATGCGCAGCCGGAAACTGGAAGAGAGCGGGATGGCAGTCATTTCGATTGCAGTAATTGCGTCCTGTATCCATGTTTCTGAAAAATGGCATACACCAACGCAAAAGGAATGCAGCGTGTGAGCAAAAGCCACCTGCTGTGCTGCTTGCTTCAGTGTGTGGACACTGAAAACAGTGGAGTAGATCGGCTTTTGGGGTTTCAAAACAGACTGAAGTATTTAGAGTTGTCGCTTAATTCGAACGAACAGAAGCTGCAGATGAGTGTGATGCATGGTGGACAAAGCGGTTAGTCATAATGCTGGGATCTGGGGAGGTAATATTCAAATTAAGGTGAGATAGGGTGGAAGCAGAGATGTGAAAGTGCAAGAAGGGGGCGTCAGTAGTAGCATGTTTTCACTTACCCGCCCTACCGTATGTAGCAAGCAAGGCGCCGGCTGATGGCACAATGCGACGGCCGATGTAGCATGAGTCAGTTTGAATGTCTGCAATTCATGTTTGTTTGTGGGTTGAGATACTACCGGGACGCCCAGAGCTAGACAGGAGGACGACTAGCGTTCTCAACCAAAGTCCTTGGCTGAAAAACCTAACTGCAAGCTAGCGGTGTTTGGCGTGAAATACAGTTGCATTGCCATTTGTATAGAACAAGTTGCCACACTTGTTCTAACCCCCAACCACGAGGGCCAAGGGACTGACCACTCACAAACCACCACCTAGTGTGAGAAACTGTGAGCTTAATGAATTAACGTAACGCGAAATCACACAAACGCTTAACAGGAAAAAGATGCTCTTCGAAAACTGGAAACACGATTTTCTTCTGGAATGCCTGTGTGACAGCCTAATCTCCGGTGGTTAAATATAGGTTTGAAAATGATCTTTAAAATACCGATGTTTATTGGCAATAAAATTGCCGAAATTATGCAGCGTAATCTTGCAGTAAGTAAAACTATTAACCAGTTCACTAAAGGGACATACGCTCGGGAACCGTACCACATTTATCTGGGCGAACCCACTTCCGAAGTTCCAAAAAGACATCAGAAATCAAAATATTTCGCACGGTTTCTGCTGGCTCGTTTGTGAGTTAACGAAATGCTCGGAATGAGTAAAACCAAGTTCGTAGAAACTCGGTCAAACCCAGTTTTCGATAAGTATGGACAATGTCTTTCATCTCGCTTCTAAGTTCAATGTCAACAGTTGCATTCAAACGAACCGGGGATCTAATACCCAGTTTTCTTGTCCGCAGCGTCAGCCATGAGCACACTTGACAGACCGCCGTGCGGCGGTATTCGTGTTAACTCTGGCTCGTTCCGCCGCATTGATCACCGGTATCTCAACCACGAAACCATAGCACTGGACAGGTATAGGCGTTATTTCCCAAAAGACTTATCAGTTCGAACTGATTTCGTCCGTTTGGTACAGCGAAGCACAGAAAGCCTCTGGAAATCTGCCAAATGCCCATAAATGAAACCAAAGCACTTTGGCAATAATCCAGAAGCTCATAGAGTGTACAATGCCCTACTCATCAAAGTCCGCCCGCATTAACGTTAAAGGTGTTTAAGAAGATAGTTTCAGCGTTAAAACCAGTGTGGAAGGAGCAAGGAACCATTTTTAAAAATTGGTACAAGCAGCACTTTTAAGAGGATCTTCCGACTTTGCGCGTATCCACAGAGGGAAGGTGGTTCGGCCAGTAGTCATGCCTACCCAATTTCACTAAGATCATCCTTCAATGGATCCCCGAATTTGACTCCATTTTTAAAGACCTAGTCACTTTATTGTCCCGTCGTATACCCCTGTCTACCGGGTGAAAGTTTCTGTTCAACCCGCCATATAGGACGCACTATACGGCTTAACACTAGTATTGCGCAAGCACTAATGTGGTTGTCTCATTCATCATAAGTAGACAGAGTAGCTCTGCTGCTTCTTTCTGATCTGCGGCATCAAACGCAAAAGTGTCACTAATTCCATCTTCCAATAGCCAACATAAATTATCAGATCACATGAACCGAACGGACCATCGCACAGACGGTTGGGCTCGTCATTACCACTGCTAAATAGGGCGAAAATCTTTCAGCGTACTGATTAAGCCAGTTGTATGAATTACCACTCGCGCTCAAAAAAATTAGAAGCAAGCACCAGAATTCCAGAGCAAAATAGCAAGTTACAAAGAATCAACCAAACATTCTTCTAAAGAGCAGTGTTTTCTGGTTGGGCTAAAACTCATCTGAGGAAAACCGCTCGGGTTAGTGGGAAAACGATACAGGTCTTATGCGCACACACGTCACCAGAAAATCACGGACAGGGGAAAGCAGACCACCCACGAGTAATCATAACGAGGACTGAAATGCGCGCCTTAAAATCGATTTAAACATATTTTGTTAAAAATTCGGCGCCGCACTCCTACACAAGGAGAATTTTCCCGGTTTTTCATGGTTTTTCAACGATTTCAGATGTTCTTCTAAGGACCAGCTTTCATGGCCAGCCAGACAAAGCTGAAGTCAGCGAATTTGTGGCAGCAAGTACATTTATTGCATTTTCGGTGACATTTAGCAGGGATTTATCATGTGTCTGGTGATGGTTTTGTATTCGGTACTTCATTCATTTCCCGTTTGCATGTTACCACTGGATCAGCAAATATTGGGCACGCTCATTGTCAGCAAACCTCTAGCTAGCAGTGGGGTAAATGGATGCGGTACTCTGCCAAAGTAGGAAACACCGTCATTCGAGGTACACCTGCATGTAGTATATTAATTTTAACACCCATGTTGAACACCCATGTATTTCACAACTAGGAGAAAGTGTCTCCCCCATCGTCAGATAGGCGTATGCCTCCTTTTTTCTCACCGGTGTAAATAGCATGCCTTTAGTCTTCAAAAAATCTTGTGAAGCGGCTATTGAAACAACGTGTGAACCACGTCAATAACCTGTAAAATGCAATCAAGAGGGTATACAGACCCAGCGTATAGCTCATATGTGAGTATGAGGTGAAAACCACTTTCCACCGTCACCGCAAGCAGTTTGGCAGATGGCGACCATAAACTCCGAGTGGTTTACTGAATGGCGAAATTGGTCGCCAGCCAGTTTTATGTTGGCCTGTGCATACACGGGCTAGGCTGCATTAAATCCACCGGCGCAGGATGAGAAGCGCTCCATTACCAACGGTTAGTTTTTGGACAGATTCCTAATTTCCCCATGTGTTTAGTACCTCGGCTTTCACCTGCACACCAACCTTCAGCAGTCCATGTGGCTGCCATGCCTGCACTAAGCTTCAGTGTGCAGAGAACCCCAATCCCCTCACAGTAAGATAACCAAGCACAATGCCCTGACTGTGTCAGCATTCCAACCGCTGACGTTAAGTAGGCTAGCCTACTTGCGCGAAAGACATCTCTGTCTTTATGCGCGGAGCCCATGTCATCGCATACAGAAGGAGTGCAGAAGCTGCTGAATATTTCGTTCAATCAATTAAAGGTTTTGAAGACACACAGGGTGGTTGGTTTGTTATGCAACTCACACGGAGCGTGAAGAAGTAATCTGAATAAGCAGGCGCATGAACCAGGTTGTGCAATCTAATCACCTGAAGATGAAGACTGCAGCTTACTTCCAAATGGGCGAATGCCCAGACCCCCTTCATGGCGACTCACCCGACTGTGCTGAGAACTTAACGTGGTAGTCGCGCCTATGTACTTCCATGAGCCTGCAGGCTGCGCTGGTGGGAAGTACGTTTCGCAGGGCTTAACCCTACCGGAAAGGATGACGGTCAGAAACTGGACCGATTTTCATAAATTCTAAGTAGTTCCGGCGCGGTTTTCAGTATGTGTTCACGTGCTGCAACTTTTTTTGCAATGATTGAACTTGGCGCAAATGTCATTAGGATTGGTCCGTTACGGCTCATTACTAAAAAGGAACGGGGCTCCACTAAGATAGGTCCACGTCGGAACCTACGTTATTGTGAGAGTCATTATTTGTATTCGGTGATCAACAGATTGCGACGGTGAGCATCGTAGCTGTGTAGACAATTTGTGATAACTTTATGTGTAAGGACCGCAAGGCCGTGCACGGGGAACCCCGAAGATTCCTCGGCAGTAAGTTGGACCATATCGATCTTTATTTCAAGTTGCCTTGTCGCGGCCTGTCTCTCGCGACCAGTTGGCTAACAACGGGTTGTAACAGACAACAGTGCATACTTGGGTGGAGGATCGTGTGACCTGCGCAATACCGTCCCAAATAGACTTAACTGGCAACTTTATGTTGCGGCTTTGGCAACCCGGATTGGTCAAGGGGCACTAAAGTGTTCACCAGTTATTTGCTACGGCAAAACCAAAGCACAAGTAATCTGCGACACTATAAAAGAGCTCGAAAATCACGTACATCTTCGGACACTACTCACTCCAGCGTTTGATACTGGATGCCATAAGTAAATGGTAACGAATAGTTGACTGTCTAAAAGAGAATGCAACTTTCACCACACGGTATAGATGAATATAGCAAAATACTCCCGCTCTGTCACAGTTTTGGCGATTATGGGGACTGGTGTTGTAAACAGCCTGATGAAAATTAGTGCATGCACCAACTGCCACACCGCCTACTTCCTTACGATAACCGACGACAAATGTCATTTTCCAAAATATTTCTCGCACGGCAAGGCGGGAAGGTATGGACGAAAAGATTGTTGGTGACACAAAGCTGTTTAGACGCTTCATCACCAGGTCCATCAGGAATGTGCATTTAAAGATTTAGAATTTGGAACACATTTCTAGCTCTGCCGACTCCATAGTTTAGGTTGTTACGGACTACCTTTTCCAGTGGCTATTGTTTGTTGCTTGAGTATGGTAATCCATCGATGGATGTCCCTTGCTGAGTGGTTGCAACCAGGCCCGGTTGCAAACCGAATGGCTTATTGCATCGATGTTATCGAGCCTAACGCGCTGATACAAGTCGCCAATAGACTTCACCGCTACTTGGTCACTCTCAGGCAGCCTCAGCTTAGCCTGTCGCCAGGTGTGCAATCAACTGTCATCCGTACACAACGGGCCACCTTATTGCTTTTTGTAGCTCACACCTGTAATGGCACTCAAGTCAGTCTACGGGATTCATGTGCCCCGGACGTGAAAGCCACTCACAAGATGAAATATCATGCAATATCCTGGACTATGATGAATTGTGTTCTGACGTTTGACGGCATAGAATGCGGTATGGGGTTGGTTCCTAAATGATTTTTCTGAAGAGTGTGGTATCAACCGGCTAATAAAGAATGATTGAATGCACAAGAACTGCCGTATCCCGGGTGCTTTGTTGCAAAGCATCGGACTTCATGTATCGGACACTCCCTACAATTAAAAAAGGATTAAGGTGTGTCGGTCCCAAAGGCTCGCAAGGCTGATACTACATCTTGTTTGAAGCTCAGTGTTCGCAAACAACTTCCAAATAACAGTTCTAGTGTATGTCAACTGACAAACCATGTTTTCAGAGAAAACCGCTGGTCTTATGACGGGTAATAATTAAATTTGGCGAGATGCAAGTGATTTAAATTCAGTCCTTCAAAGTCCGAACATTCGAATTTCAAGCCTTAAAGCTTTCCTTATTTTATAATTAATGAGACTGAAAAGGCGTTCTTTGTGAAGGCTGTGAATCTGCAATGGATACTAGACTGAACAGAAAAACACGGCTTTTGGGGATGCAAGCTGAGAAAAAGTTAAATAGGGTCATGAGAAGAAGTTGCCGCATGATACATCGGGTGGCTTTTGGGGAAACAGGGTATGATAAATCTGATTATGTTAGAGTCATTATCTGAGTACTGACAAAAATGGAGTCCTGAACGTTCACTTTTAGCCTTTCCACAGAATCCGAGCTGCAGCACAGTTTTCCGGCTCTTCGTTGCAGACTGCTTTGCACACCCAATGGGCGCTTGCGTATGTCCCATCACATAAATGCGCTCTCTTTGGCATGTGAGTGTACGGCGAGGAAATCAATTTCAATGTCGCTCAAACAAACTGGTGCAGCTAAGTCCGGTGATCGAAAATTCAGCACGTGTCGGCTAGCTCAGCCTTAGAACCTGCTTTAACTACAGTGCAGGTGTATGCCGCTTGAATCGAAGCTGTCACCCCAAATAATTGTTGTGTTACAAATAAGTCTGTTGTAGGTGCTCAGAAATCATCGCAATCCAACCAGTTGGCTCATTTTTGCCGTGTTCCACATCGGCTGTTATTCATTCTTCCAAATCTGCTGGATCGACATAGATACAATACTCTACAGAATGCCGTTGTTTTTATATTGTTTTTCGTCATGGTCATCTAACTATTGGAAATGTTCCCCTAGTTCGTTAACCCGATTAGTTGACATAGTTTTTGCTGTTCACAAAACACTAGAACACAGGAGTAGAAAAATACGTGTCGGACGCCTAAATCATTCACTTTTGATTGGCACTGTTGATTTGGCATATTGGAATAAGCTGTATTCTGCAGCCCAGCGCAAATTAGATGACAATACTCTTAACTCCGAGCCCATGGTACTTACTAGCAAAGATTTTCTAGCCAGTGGTAGTAAATTAGTCAGTTCCCAGGAGTTTTTTTCACATGGAAGTGAACATAGCACCAAAACCCCCGGACACATTAGTGGAAGCTCACCACTCCATTCGTTTAACATTAGTTTTACTACTTCGGCAGGCAGAAATCACTTTTTAATTAATTCCTGCATCCACTCACGCACGCAATCTACACGTAGTGGGTCAGAGTGAGAGAGAGGCATAGCACTACAATAGAAAACTTTGTCAAAATAAACTCATTTCCAACATCGATTTGTGTCAGAGTAGGGTTCAAGTGAATCCAAACTGGATCTCTCATTTGTGACATTTGTACTAAGAACGGTGAAAAAGGACCGTTCAGTTGATACGATATCCGAGATATCGATGCATATTTTCATGACACTCTGTGCATCGTATTGCTGAAAATGAGACATTCAGTTGGGATTCAGCTGAGCTTTCCTTTGAAACCAGTCTAATTTTGAAATGAGCGTAGTCCCCTGACTATGTTTAATTTGCCGTTAAACTGGATCGTAGGACCGAAGGAAACTAGGAGAATACGCTTACCAAGGGAGAGCAACCAGAGATGAGACCGGTAGCAAACCCTCTGAGAGTTTTTAACGACCTAATAAACTGTGTCATATGATCAAAATTGCTCCATTTTCGATACTGCCTTAGCGGAATACACATAAATGTTGCATGTTAGGCGTATAGAGCCTCGAAACATGTTTTCCAAAATCTTTCGCACTTTATTACACAAGCAGTAAATTTCGTTTTAAAAACGTTAGACTTCAAAAGCGTATGACTTGGCTGTTTCACACTTACACACGTAGCTATAGAATTACATTGGCAACGTCCGGTGAGACAGAAGTGCAGATGCCCTTTGTGCTTCCAGCAGAATTTTTTTCAAACCGACTCTCACCAGCAGTATCTTTCTAGTGCGCGACAAAGTGCCTTAATATGCTACTCTACGACAATGGATTGGTCTCCTTAGTTAGTGAAAGCGAATTATTTACCTTCATCTTTCCGTTCATTGATGTGCCAATAAGCAGTAATGAGATTATTCCACCCTCACTTGTTAATGGTAAATGACGCGTAGATAGTTCCCTATGCAACCTGAGACATATTCAAAGAAATATTTTGGATAACACCTATGCGTGGTAATCACATACTATCGTTTGACACATATGAGTTTTCATGGCAAAACTGGTGTGTTAACTAAAACAAAAAACCGCGCTCGAGTGGAGGAAATGTGTGAGGCGACATTTGTTGTCTGTAATTCCATACGATTTTTTCTGAAAACTGTAACTTCTCAATGGTTTCCTGCCATCTGGAGGCATAAACCACTGAATTGAACCTTGGGCGCTTGTAAATTGCTTTCCCCTTCTGTCATGAATCCACATTTATGGACCAAATCGACCTGTTCATTTAACACACCGGAAATTGCGCACCAATGTGTTCGCTCCTCACAGCACCGTATTTCCTCTGTTGTGGTGTATTCATGGGGGAATAAACCGGTAAATACGAAGCAGCGCTCAGTATTCGCACAGTGGAACTGAATTTTCGAGTGCTGCGACGTGTCTCTGATGCACTAAAACAGACAGACAAGTGAGTTCAGAATACCAGTCCAAACTTTTGAGCCCCATCTAGGCATCCCGGGGTCCCAGTGATGCTAGGAAGGTGTTCCACCAGAATTTTTCCACCAGAGGTATGATTGCTCCAGTGAACAATGAAATTTGGTGAGCTGCGGAAATATGAAGGTAGATTTGGGTGGTTTTCGGTTTGAGCACATACGCAACGAAATGCGACATTTTGGCGTAAAAAGTTGTATTTCGCTGGCAAAGGTTTTGCAGCTAGGAGCACTGAGCGGCCGTGGAACCCTGGTGTTGACGCTGCACTGTGCCGGTCAGTGACGGACTTTCACATTTGTTGACGCTACGAAAATTGAAAATTGAAATCTATTGTATAAAGCTGCTAACCCTTATGAAAATTTTACTTTCAACCTCCCAACCCAATCGTTTGACATTCGGGATCGTCGACCCTACGCGGCACTCAAAGTTCCATATCGGGAACCTCAACAGAGAAACCTATCAAAAGTGTCCTCTCTGCCGTCAAGAAACGTCGTACGAAGCTTCCCTTCAAAGTTCAAAGCAACGCTCAGTCTCGCCACCCTCCTTAGCTGACGTTTTACACTGAGCGCCTCTGTACGCACGTCTCTTAAACTCGCTCCAGGAACCTGTAAATTTGATGCAATTTTCCCCGTAGCTTAATTCTAGCCTACAAACTTTATCATGGAAAGGCGACTTCGTCACAAGAAACCAGCTTGTCGAGTGAGCCCGAAGAGACACATTAAGAACGGTTCTCATTTTGAAGCACTTTGGGGGTGCTTCAAAATAGGGTTTGCCGTAGGCCCCACTGCATCAAACCTTCAACTGGATAAAATAATTCATCCCACAGAAGCGGGTTGAGTGATTTCGGATGCATGCATACCCTAACGATGGCTGTGGTTATGAGTGGAGATAACAACGTCCTTTGCTTAGGAGAAGTACGCAACGTTCTTCAGCTTCGGGTGATTGCTCCAGAGTCTAGAATTTTCATCAGGAATAGGTTCAGAATTGAGGTACTCCAAAAGATAAATAAACAATATCGTGCTACGTGGCTAGCCAACCTCCACCTGAAGCTAGGCAGGCATTATAACGAAGGACAGATGCACGCCGGTGAGAACGAGACTAAGCGCGCTTATGCTAGATTAATGGAATCAAAATACGTCACAAGAAGGAACCGGAGGAGTATGTACCGAATGTGCACATAGGATAAACAGCAGCAGTCTTGGTGTTTCTAATGTTTGTGTTGATGAAGTGTGAGCTGTGTTTGTTTCAAATAGCAGAACTGGGAAGTGTCAGGGTGAACAGATGTGGAACTATTATTAGTTTGGCAAAGATGGGCAAAATGACGATCTCGGACTGGGGCTGGCGGCACCAGATTTGGTGAGATATTCCCGAATAGCGCCCGTCCTCGAGGTGTTTGAAAGTATGAACATGTACGCAGGCGCCCGAGAAACTTCAGGGAGTCATCTGCGTCAATCAGGATAGCTTGCGAATAATGCGCTCCCAACATCACCCTTTATGGAATGCTCCGAGTTTATTATCGTGGGCCACTCACAGCCACAATATCTCCGTCGTGAGCAGCAGTGTGAGCAGAGACGTCCTCGTTTTCCACGAGAGAGGTATGTGGGATACCGTTTTGGGTGGGTGGTTGAAGGGTTGTTTCGAAAGTTACGCTTAGGACACTACTCCTTTTCACCATAATCATCATTATCACAGACGGTAACTTCAGGGTAGACACTGGCGCCTCATTGCCATAATCACTTCTTTTCGATTGTACACGGACCTCGATAGCCTACTGCAAACTACAAGAGTTGTTGCCACGTCTTTAGGCCATCGGTGCAAGCACGCTCCACCTTCGAGAAAACTAAAAATATGGTTAATTAACAAAACGGGTAGTGGAGCGCCACTTGTGGGTTTGGTTGGCGAATCGGCAAGAAGGACATTCAGATAGTGCCTTATCAACTCCTGCGTGTTTCCGTTGAAAAGTGGCGATGGAGAAGGTTGCAGAAATTTACATTTGCAGCTATATCAACGCAGTCAGATATATGCACACATATGCGGCCACACATACAGGCACAGATAACAGTGATCATCTGTACCGCACAAAGACTAGGTTCACCATTCACCTGAGCCATCAGCGCAAAGCAACCCCCCTGCAGGAAGCAGAAGAACAGATGACCCGATAGTAAACGCTGAGGAGAGTGCAGGGCTTAGCGGTGATCCTTGTGGTAGCCCGTCGTAGGTGTGGTGGGATCGGATTAACCCTGAGACGGTTTGTTTCCCTTACCAGTTTATGGACGCGGCTGGCAAAATTTTGCTGTTTAGGAACGAAAAATTTTCCCACTGTTTATGACATTGTCCTCTTTTCGCGCAATCCGCACTACCCGCAAATCCCCCAGTCATGCTTCATTCTGACTGTAAACGTATGATCATGCCAGACGGTATGTCACCCAAAATTTGGGAATAAACATTATTATTATAGTGAATGAAATTTTGAGAAAGCTCAAGATCCAAGACTCGAGAGGGGGGCAGTTCTAACAACCACAAAGCAGGAGTGCCCTTATGATTGATTTGTACACAGTTTGCTTGGGCTTTAAATTCCCTTGTGTGCAATTATGCGCATGATCTCTTAACTTGCACGCCGCCACATCAGTTTTGGACACTGCACACTAGTTATGGGCCAACCACCGATAGCGGTAAGTTGAGTCGGAAAAACTAGTTCCAGCCCTAGGTAATAATGCACAAACTAGTAGTGGAGAAGGAATAGCTTTGGTTCTGATGGGGGGCTAAACTAGGAAACCGCATTATTTTCCTGCAGACACGGAGAGCTGTAGGCGAGGTTGTGGAATATATGTGGCTTGAATGCGCCGCCTGGTTGTCGTTCTGTTCGTAGGGCTTGGCATGTGGTTTGAAATGTTCCATCACAAATCGGGATGACATTGTCAGTGCGGTATTGAATAGGTCCATTCAAGGTGTCGGTAAAACCTTAGTGATGATTGCCTTCCCATGAAAAGCCGTGAATACGCTCAACAAATAGTTCATTGCTTCTCAGGTAGAACGTCCCCTAGATTGCCTCTAAGTTGAAACCTACTTGGCTTAAAATGAGGAGAGACGCACTGAAGGAGTCAAATTAACTCGGGGCCACGCAGGATGTTTTCTTAACGGTCAATCAGACCTGCGAAGTAGCGTAGTTGATTTCTTTGTTCGGTGGTCTACAGCAAAACCATAATGTAGGGATTACCTCGGGTGCATAACTCCAATAGTTGAGTTGGATTATGCCACAAGGCCAATAGGCCTGCGTATAAGAATGTGCTTTCGCTCGTTTTGTTTTATAGGAAATAATTATAAGAATTTCTTGCGACGCTCAATGGCGCTGTGTTCGGCTGTTCAAGCTGCACTAGCAATGGCATTGCTGACGATTTTTTACTGAGGAAGGTACGCCGGTGATGCCAATTCAGGTCCTTTGTATTTATACGAACAGGGGAATCTTGTAAGCGTTATTTTTGGGTTAATCTGCCGGCGACGTGGGGTGAAGGACACCGACCTTATTATCCTAGAGTCTAGTCCTTTTCTCTGCAAAACCTTCGTGAGTGGAATAAAACGTTTTACGTCATCACGTTGCATTTTGTTGCACATGTGCGCAAACCAAAAATCACGCGATCTATGTTCTTTTCTTCGCAATTTGTTTTAATTACTTTCCCTTCTAAATTCTTGGCGCGCATTCGGCTTTGAACTTGCTGTGTTATAAGTTCCGAAGTAGCCTCACATGTTTATTGAGAAATTGGGGGCGATATCCTTTTCACCGTTCACGGCTTTTGAGAAGGCATTAAGTGATTACATGAAGGACAACTGCGTGGCATTTGTGAAGAGAACCAACACGGTTTTGCATCGCGAACGGGTGTACCTCAAATGCAGTAGGCGGCCTGCAAGACAGACGAAAATTCAAGGAATCCGAAGAAGCTAATAAGCGGAAAGGGTTTTGCGAGCGAAGCGCGAGCCGTTTAGTGAGTTTTTGTCTAATGAGGCACGGACCCATCTCTCGGTCACCTATTATTATCTTGAACAAAACCATGAAGTTTCTAAGTTTCCGTACGATCGGCCTCTGGTTAGTCGACGGCCCACCGAAGAGAAGTTGAGCACCCGCAGGACCCTGCCGTCATGTGAATTGCGCCACTTTGTAGCCGATGAGTTCGCATAGGTGGATGGGCGCTCTCGGCCCCCAGCGACCAAGATAAAAAGACAAATAGACGAACGTACTTTTCTTACGGCTGGAATCTATGATAGAATTCTGGATGAAAAACTTCAGAAATGACATCTGCTGTCACTGAACTCTGCTTGCCCATCAGCATGTCTGTGGGCAAAGCAAAGCTTCGAGTCGTCAGTCGAATGCTCTGCGGCCAACGGTTACTGATAGTAACATCCTGTATGTATACGCAATGCATTTCTTATACGGCCACGTCAGCGTGCCACTTCACCTATTCAACATAACAGATGCTAGATCAGGAAGTGGACATGGAAACGCAAAATGGCTCGACACGGGAAGATGTGCTAAGATTTTCTCCCTTGAAAATCGAACAACCGTTGTTTTCGGCTCGACGTTCACAAAAACGGGCTGAGTAACGTGAAGGCGATCACCTTTTAACCACTGTGTAGGGTTTTTGTTAGCAAAGCACAAGATCTTAACAAACTGTTACTTGCTAGGCTTCATTTTATCCGAAATTCCATCTTCTCCGTATGAGACTCGAGATTCGGTTCTTTTTTAGGCACATTCATTTTACCACGTCTTCTTTGACTGCAGCTCTCTTGTGCTGGTTTGGACACTCTCTAAACGACGCACGTTCCCAGGTACATTTCATTGCAAAATAATCTGTTCTGTTATTTAATTTTTCTTCATCGAGCCGCAACTACTGTCTTCGCCAAGACATTCATGTTCCAGTGTGGTGCGGAAACGATATCTTCTCCAAAATCAGTTTTTGCTTCTGCTTAAAAACCATGTCCGAACATTTGTTCCTCGAAACAACTGTGGCTGGTTGGAGAAATTTTCCCGCTTAATTCTGAGCACATCTTCCGAGAAGTTTGGCAAGTCCCCAAACAAAATTCGTTTGTGTCCGACACTCGGAGTAACCGATGGCCATTTAGCATGGCTTTACTGAGCTACCACGCGTCATACGTTGTGGAAGTTTCAAAAAGCCCACACACCTGAGGCCCTCTAAATGAGGTGTTTTCTTCCTACTGAAAAACCCATGGCAATAATGTGCACTGCTCTGACTCGCCTGGGCTATACCGTTCTTTAAATTTTGTGCAAGGTCTTAACAGTGGTTTCCATCCAGTCAAAACAAACCTCTTAGTCACGCTGCGAACAGTTGTCAAATCCCTCAAAACAAAATAAGATGCTACAGGCCTTTATGGCCATTGCCATGCTAACAAAGCTTAGATGTCTGGAGTGTGAATTGAGCTACAAAAGACAGGCAGCTGCTAACAACTTCAGAGGCTCAACTTTAGGTGTGTTTGGCAGGCCTCAGGTGCTTTTAGGAGCAAGGCAGCCTGTAATGAAAGACATTGCTCAGGAAAATCCGTTAATAATGTATCACGTATATGCGTAATAATTAAGCCACATAGTATGAAGATCAAAATGTTATACATTTTTGCAAACTGGGCTCCCGTGTACAAGTACCGTTCGAAACCGTAACCATCACAGCCTTTTCCCGTTAAAATCAGAGCCCCCTCACCTTTGGTAAATAAATTCATCCACAGATAAAGCGTAGTGAGAATGCATAGTGCTAGTTTCGCTCTTTTCGGCAAAGCTGCTCTTTTTGGTGATCTGTGGTCTTGTGTTTTCTAGTAAAGCTGGGTTGTCCTGTAAATTAGAACCAACATTGCACACAAATTTGTCGATGAAGAGGCGGCGGAAATTAAAAATCGCTGATTTATCACAAATCACCTAGTTTATCCATTGTTTGACAAGTCACTTCAAACGGACCCGCTCTAAAAAGGAGATGGCATAAGATTAAATTCAACCCCGCAGCTCATCTATAAAAATAATCTGAAAGATGGTGTCCACAGTAGACCACACTAGCGCTAGGAAACCTGCACTCAAATGCTTCCCGCAGCTGGAAAACTCCAGTTTACCGGCTCCAAACTTTGAAACTATCCACAGCTACGTCTTTTGCATGTTTAAAAAACATAAAAGCACAGTGCCTACGTACGTTAATTTGAGTACGCATGTGGTGTCACCCAGGTATATGTGAGAGAAGTAGAAAATGCTCTTGGTTCTCTGTCTCCACTTGAGGGTTTAATCGCCGCTTTCCACTTCTGCCAACTCGACACGTTACTCGAGACACGCTGCTTTGGTTAGCATGTCAAGAACAGTGAGTCAGCTTACGTATACTGTGGTTGCCAAATCGGTACCATGCGCAAAAAGGCAGTGCCAAATCCGTCCAAAAAATCAACTTATTACTGCTTTATGCCTCACGATAAAACACGTCTAGCCGTTCTTTTCTTCCATGTTAGACAACTAGCACTGTCTGGTACCGAAAGTTTTCCGTTCCATATTTGTTTTACCGTAATTGGTCCGCTTTTGTAAATCTGATTCTGTGCACAATATGCATTAGCCAGGAGATAGAGCGCTATATACACGTGTTCGCCTGGTGCCTTCGTTTTGGACTGCATAGGAAATGTTTTAAAAGAACCAAAATCTTGATACCTTAATCTCTGATATTTTGGCCGGACAACCATTGACACCAGAAAAAAGGTATACATTGCCAGATGAACATGGACTTTGTCGAGAGTCTAGGTATGACACGGCTAGCAACAGACAGGCCGAATCCGTCCGCCATCGTTCAGAACTACATACAAATTGTGACTTTTTCAAGCATATGTAGCTTTTTTGGTTATATATGTTACTCTTTTGTTCGCAATAAGCGAGTCGAACACTAAGTCACGATGCGTTAACAGATGATATGGGCGCACGCAGCCATACGTTAGCATACGGCGTGCAAGTGCGAGGGTGGCTGAGCCGAAGCCGGCAGATGCTCGTTTTCCGAAACGTTTGTGGGTCGAAGAAAAACGTACGCAAAAATGTTGTTTCGCTTACATGGGCTTAAACCAAAGCACACTGCAAGCTCACCTATTTTTTCAAAAATTGTATTAATTGATCGCATTTCTTAATTTTTCACGCGCAATAAATTTTAAAGTTGCAGTTTTGTGGCCTTAGGTATGGCTTCAGATATGTGTATTGAGAAATTTAATGCTGTCCCATTCTCATTCTTCACGGCATTTGAGAAGGCATTAAATTACCATGTGAACCAACCATGTGGTATTTGTGCACGCCGCGGGTAACCGAAACACTGCTGCTATTTAGCGCTACGAGTGGGTGTGCTGCAAATGCACTAAGCGATTAGCAAACCAAAGGAAAATCGAGGAATCAGCAAAAGCTAGTAAGTCGAGCGCATTCGCTAATAACAAACAGGACACGAAACACCGGCTGTCCAGTAGGTTTTGTCTCAGGAGACCTTGGAATTTGCAGTAAATCTCGGAAGGTATAGATATAATAATGGTTATTTTTGACTGGTGGATGGCATACCTTCAGGCATGATCACAATGTTGCAGTCAGAATAAGAAAATGACTGGTGAGGTCTGTGGGTATTGGGGAGTTCGTGGAAAAGGGACGGTGAGGTAAAAACTGGGCATTGGCCGAAGTAGAGTTGGTCACGCCTGAGGCCGCATGGGTATGAAAACAAAATTCTAGGGGCTCTTCCTTTCTTATAGGGGATATATATTACATGAGTTGAGATCAGATCATTAAGATTTGAAAGTGGCGCGTAAAAATAATACGGAAGAGGGCATAGCAAGAAACCTTCTGTCTGGCACGTGATAAACTTCAAACAGCATAAAACGTGCAACCAGAATAACGGATTTGGAGAGGCAGCCGGACCACCACGACCTGACCGGCCAAATTGAGCTAAGACCTAAAACCGTCACCGAGGCTTCATGGCCTTGGGCCTTTGGGCGTATGGCTAGGGTCACAAAAAACGTAAGTGAGGATGGTGAAGTGGGGGGATATGCAGTACAGATAAATGGTAGTAGGAAACTCAGAATCACAATATGCGGTGAAACTGGCGAGACCCACTAGTGTTGTTGCTGGAGCGGGGCAAGGTATAAAAGTCCCTTGGGAAAAGGAGTTCACGCAAACACACAAGAAGGAAGGCGAACTGCACGGAAAATGACTGGCTTGGTGAGGAGTACAAAGTATAAGACACCGAGATGTTTAAATCCAACGGGAGGTTCAGCAAATTGGAATGAACGCCTTCCGGAGGCGGGTGGGGCCAGATAAAGACTTTGATTGTGGTTGCAGGTAGGGGAGAGTGAGCAGTCAAAGTGGGAAGTGAACAGTTGCGGGTATGTTATCAAACTGGTTATAGTAGTGCCGTGCCGCCACTGCACTGAGATACTTCGGTTCCTGGACAGCCCCGTGAAAAACGTCATGATTGAGGTAGTTGGGCTGAGATGTGCATATCTGTGAGCAGCGGGCTGCTTTGGGTTTGCCAGGGGATTCCACAGGGAGAACAAAACCAATGTAATATCGCAGGTATTATTTGTTTTTCGTCCGGTCGGGGATCCCTTCAGGTGTAATGCACAGATCGGGGGGATTTGATAAAGGCCAAACGGGACGTCCGTAGCATGTATTATCGCAGGTCGAAACTTGGGAAGAAGATGAAACGGGATGAGATCAATAAGACATGGAGAGTTGTTAGGGTAATCCGGCAGGATACGGTCTTCTAATGGGGGAAAAATCGAACGTTTGCCACAGTTAGGGTGGTAACAACAAGTTTTTACACGAGACCGGCTGAGGGTGGATCTGCAATCATTGGGCTAGTCACCAATGTCAAGCTAAGCTTGCTAATATATTCTATACTACCTGAGACAGGACAGTTCGATGTAAGTACTCAGAGAGACGGCGTGGTGAGGGAAACCAAACACGTAAGGTGGAACTTCTGAGATGGTGGAGGTTATTAGTGAGGACAATGCTAGCACAACTTAAGAGGGAAGGTGAATGTAAGGAGATGATCACCAGTCCACGAAGCACTGCCATCAGCTTCAATCTATGATTGGTGCATAGCGCGGAAGACTCCTCGCCTCGCATGCTGGTAGTGAAGGGTTTGGAGTCTCGCTATATATATATATATCGTATGTGTCCACCCTGGAGCTGCAAGTGGGTGTGTTTTTTGTTTCGTTTTGGTGCGGTGTAGACTCTGCTATAGGGGAGAATGTCAGGCTAGGTAGTATAGATGATCGTTGGTTTGTTCGCTGGGCTGGGCAGTTTGATTGCAAACGTTTCATCACCAGTCGAGGTGGCATCATCAGTGCGCTGGTAGGGCGCGTGGTGGAGCGTAGTGCTACCCTTCACCTCTACGATACGCTCTATTCTGACGAAGGCAGCTACAGCTATGCACGTCGATGTAAGCCACGGGCATTGCAGAGTAATTTCTGGCTACCCCAGATACATTGTTCTTTTGACAGACGAAAACCAGTTTTTTAATCTGTAGTTTATTGCACTGCCAGATAAATAACTCAGTCGAGGTGAGTCCAACACCAGCAGCCACGAACAGAAGACAGCGACGCTCTTTTCCCAAAATTCCTGAATTAAAGGCCATGCGCAGAACCACCGGCAGTGTGCGATGCGCCACGGTGCAACGTAGCAGGGTGAACCGCCTTGCAAGGCATCTTCGTCCACCACACATTCTCGTGATTGCCATCAGATCTGCAATATGGAAAACCATCCATGCAGTCATAAATACGGTTCGTGCATCAGTAAAACACTTCAGCTGCCGGTTATTTTTTCCGTACGGGGGAGCCAGGCCATCAAAAACAACTCAGAACAAGCAAACGGACACTGGTAAAGGCAGGTCGCGGAGGAGACAAGTTAAACGACAGTTTTCGGTTTGAGAATGGGAATCGAATGTCGATATTAAAGGCGAGTACACTATGGATAAACGGTGAGTGAACGTTGGTGTGAGCTACCATGTCAAGCAGGGGCGTACCACAATGTTAGGTGTGTGTTAAGTGAGCTGTGGAGCAAATCATCAGTTGGATTTGGTATATATATCGGCCCGTGATGCATACTAATAACGAAGAAACAAGCTGACTTTAGCTTCGTTTTTGTCAGTTGGTGTTGGGTCGAAAGCACCAGTCACCAGACAGAGCCGGTACAGTGATCCGGGGTAGGGGCTTGACTAGAACGGAGTATAAATTAGCTTGGAAAAAGAGGAAGAAGAACAACCAGGCCAGTAACACAACATATTTAGGTCAAGCAAGCGTTTTAGTCCTACAACAGCCTGAAGCAAGTCAAAAGCATAGAAGGATATGATAACAGGATCTTTCACGTGCCCACCAACTGCATCGTCGCTAAGCTCAACTACGCATTGGACCCGATTCATAGAAGAGGTCGGAGGGTACTTGAGTGATAAATAAGGCGGCAACAGTTTCACAGGTAAGGAATTTGTCCACGGACTGAGAAAAAGAGTGATGATGCGTAATGCTTCGCAGCTGCTCAGGAAGGCTGCTAAAGATGCGAGCGTAGTATACTAGAAAGAAGTAGTGGCGTAGGTTTGTGCGAGCTGGGGGACACACGCGGAAACCTTGGAAACATCCTGGTTACCGATCGGCACTGGGGTGTGCCGTGTTTTAATTATTTAAAGAGCCGCGATGATTGGCAATCTCACAAGATCAATGAACTTCCGCCGCTTGATAAATATCTCTGCAAAAAACACTGCCATCATGCTCCGCTGACCCAAGTTGTTTTACCACGAGCGACAAGCCAGTGATTTTATGTAAGTTTTTGTAGAGGGTTTCGGGGGAAGCTTTTAAATGCCGTTTCCTCACATTCAGTCATGAAAATGGCCAGTTGTTTTAAAAATACTCTTTGTCAGGAGAAGCTCTCGGTAAACTGAAAACTTTTTCTCGTAACATTTTAAGGTAGACAGATCCAGTAAACACTTATGTACCCAACGCGGTTTCTTCTTCACTGAGAATTAGCATACCAAGCAAATTAATCTGTAAATGCAGGGCCCACATCGGATGAGACGTGTGCGTTGAAACACATAGGTACCGCTGACTGCACAGCACAGTCTAGCTTCCAACTTTCAGTCAGGCGTATGGATCTCTGAGTAAGACAAAATTCAGGTGCGTTCGACAAGGCACTACTAGATTCTCTGTTCAAAGTTTATTTGAAGAAATTGAGAGACCTTGTGCGGCCGCACTCCGATAGCGGATTTTCTGGACAAAAGTATGAGGTCAGCGACGTCATATTGCTTTCAGTGGCTGGGTACCCAACATCAACCAAGTGTTAACCAACGAAACACATAAGCATTTCGCATGGATAACTTTCTTCGGATGCTGCTATCCCTACGCAAGCTGCTACGAGAAGCGCTGTTACAGAGAAGATAAACGTGCTCACTGCCGCGCAGATTAATTTCAGCGGACATATTCTACGGCGCCGTTGTTTGCATAACGACAGAACTTTCCTCCGTATTACATTGTTTTGCGTGATGTGACATCAGTGAGCGAACACCGTGAGACAATCATGTTTGTTTTGACCCGATTAAATACCTTTTAACGTATTACATTGTTTTGCGTGATGTGACATCAATGAGCGAACACCGTGAGACGATCATGTTTGTTTTGACCCGATTAAACACCTTTTAACAGACTGGCTGAGAAGGACCAGCTTTTAATAACGAAAAACTACGAGTGATGCATGCATGATAGTTGTCATTCACAGGTAAAGATAAGCAAAACTTCAAGCATTTTCAGGATGGCACTGAGTTGAACCGAAGTACAGTGTAGAACTCCAGTTGAGCATGCAAAACTGGGTGGGTTAGCAACTCCCTCAGCCGCCGGACAAGATGCTGGTTATACTCTCCTTGAATAATCCAACTGTTTACTTTCGCTAAACAACTGCCTTCAGCGTAGAATGCAAGTGTCCAGACTAGCCAGGAATCAACCTTCAGACACCGAAGTCCCCAGGGTACCGATGATGGTACAGATGACAGACTTACGCATTAATAGCAAACGTCTTCCCGTTTTTGGCAATTTTTTCTGTCTAATACACTGCAATCTACTTTACTTGCCAAAGAGTGGGTCCGTTGAGCGTGATCTTACTGTTGACTGTTAGAATATTTGACTGGCGGATGATGGTCCTCTAAAAATCCCATTTAATTGGACCCCAGCAGATAAATTTTTCCTAGAGTAGGTCCCGGCCAGATCAGAACAAGAATATGGATTACGGCTGATCGCGCTTCGTGACCCGAGTGCAAGGGTTAGTATCGCGAAGTCAAATGGGAGAGGAGATTTACGCCTGATTTCGAGTGGCCTGATCAGGCCGGCATCAAAACGATATCAGCTGCGTTGCGTGCAAGGTCCGAAGCCGACCATGTATAGAAACATTCTGACACCCTAATGAAATCAGCATGTACATGGAGAAGTTTGTTCAACGCGATGAGCCTGTGTGTTTCACACATATAAAATTTCAATGATCAAGCCAGAATAAGCAATGATTCCAGAGAAAAAAATTAAGCCAGATAACGTGATGTTCCCGTGGTGGGCCGAACAAAACTTGACCACGAGTTCTGCCCACACCAAAAAAAATTCTCGATCGTCCTTTTCTCAAGCGAAGTAAGATTCAGCAACCACAGACCAGAGGATGTTGATTTACGAAACAGCTGTTCCTGCTGGCATCAGGAGATCACTTTATCAAAAAGTATTCATGCGAACACCCAGAAAGGCCATGTGGAAATTGCCGGGAACAGTCTCCTGATAAAGTCGTAGCAAAAGGCATTTTTGACCGCTGGACAATTCAGAAACGTTACACCATGTTTTGAAATTGTCAAACATTTCAGCTGAGTGTTGATGACAATTCCATGGCTACCACTGGGAATCAGACCAAGAAGCGGGGGTATGCACAGGCACTGCACTAGCTGGCCTTCTATGTGGTTGCCAAAACGTCTGACGAAACGCATTTGAGGAGAGCTGTTGCAAAGTTAGTTGGAACTGCGTCATGCTCAGCTATGCATAAGATATTTTCAGCCCACCACGGCACTACCAGACATTATATTATCCATGGTGGGAATAGTTGAAAAATTAGGGCTGCCGTCGTCTTTAGCCTGCAGGAATATGCCGTCCGGCCAGCACAAGGGAACCATTTATTAGGCCAACGGTCGAGCGAAATTTTGTATGTCGATATGCTTTTGCAGCCACCTGTTAGAAGCTGCGTCAACCGTGGAAACTTTTTTCCCTGTGCACGGGCTTATCGACCTGAAGGAGAAGGCCACGGGCTGAAAGAACCTGTGCTGAAGGTAATCTTACGAGTATTTTGCGGTATCCGCCACCAGAATCGGGGATCGTTTGCCAGGCGGTGTACAAGCGTCTGTCTTTATAAATACACGAGCGTCTCGAAGCCTCCTTATTTCAATAGTGGTGCGTGATTCGGGACGTGCAAGACAGAGCATCAGGAAGATCCCTGGTGTAGCTAGGGGAACTCGTGCGAGAAGGTAAGAAGTTTCTCTCGTGGCCGAAATAGCTGCTCGGTCATCAGAATATAAGTTCTTGAATCCCAAATGGGGTTAAAAGGCACTCAAAACTCCAAACTTTCACGTTGATTGGTTTTTGAATGTGAGTTCAAAAAAATACATAGGTGAGCCGTTAATGAAGTCGACCTCAGGAACAGAAATCAAATCTTTCGCGCACCGGACAAGGCCGCAACTTTCACAGCCCAATGTTGGGTTCAAATGTGGCTTCGTTGAGGCTCTTTTAGAGGCGATTCCTGCAGATGCAGACTAGGGTCATTTTCAGAGACTGAGGCGCATTAATTTGGGAAGACTCAGCACGTTCATCTGAGCCGAGAGCAGCAAGGAGGTACCAGGCTGCTGCAGTACGGATTGGACATCAGCGGCACACCTCTTATTGGAATATTTCCGCCCGAATTTCTCGTCATAGGCCATATAGATAGTTCAGTAAATGTTGAACAATGGTGTTATTAGACGGTTAAAACCGATGGATAGCCACGGTTTCATTGGTGAAAATAAAGACCAGAATGTGTTTCTTTGCGTTGTCTACCGACGGTTGAGTCAGCTGGGGCGGCATGACATTTCTTCACCCTGACAGGCCGACGATATATTTGATTCGCTTGCAACAGGCAAGATCTAGGAAGCTGAATTTCGTGTTCGGCAGTGGAAGATGGGGGCGGTAAGTAGCAGACTGAAAATATCGTTCTCGGCATCCACTGAGTTATGCTAACTTCACACATTCACATTACATGGTGTGGGTATATTTAGGATCTTTCAGAGATCTTTTGGTGAAGCAATCTATGCGGAATTCTCAGAAGAAGGGGGATTCGTAGGGCCACGGAAAACTTCTCACTGGCGTTGGTCGACAGTGGAATCAGTCACCCAATACGAACTGAGTGACTGACGGATGAGTATACCGTTAGCCTGTCCAAGTGCGCGAAGCCCCGATCAACAGCTTGCGGCCGAGAATTTAGGTGTTCTAATTACTCGCCCTAAGATGCAAGCTCAAAACTTTCTGGAGCATGTTAGGATTTCCAAATAAGGATGAAGCAAATGCATAGTGACTCCTGTTATTCTAGTAAACGGTAACTTTACTTGCGGTGGGCAGTTTTTACTGCAAGCAAGTTTGGGCTAAAACATCCGGACAACAGTCCAAAATCTGATGGCCTTGTCACAGATTAATCAACAACAAACGGAACGAATTATGGCTCCGAGATGGTGGTTGTCGGACATTTGAAGACATCTTTCTTTGAAGACGTCTTTCTGCTCGAGTTTCTGCCAAGTTTCGTAACCATACGACAGAACAGCCTGTACTGTATCCTGATAAGGACATCTCCTGAGATATAGTGATGTAACGCTTTGAAGCCATAAGTGTCCCGAATAGACAAACGTGAGTCTAGCCCGGCATATTCGTTCATTGGCCTCAGCTCCGACACTAAATTCGGGACTAATGCTATTTAAAAATGCCATAAAACGCTCCACAACTTTTAGTGACCTGTGGAAGTTAAGTGACGTGTTCAGTGACTGCAATGGCTGACTACTTGAAAATTAGGGCTTTGAAGAAATTTTGGCGTTCGAATCATTATTTCATTGATCATGAAGGTAAATAGGAAGGGCCAGAATGTGTGCCCCTGAGGGACATCGGTTTGTGTACGGAGGCTGTTGGAGAGCTTTTCGCATACTCACACGCGCCAGAATATCTGCAAATTCAGAGAACCTATTATGTTCACCAAATTAATTGTTGTGCAAGGGTGTTAGGGAGAGCAAATGGGTCAACTGATTTGAGTGCACATTGAAAATCTTAAGGTCGGTCATACTAATGACGTTGTTTCAGCATCTCATGGAGCGTACAGATGTGCTCAACGCAAACCCTACCAGGTCGGAATCATGCAAACTGTTCTCGCAATCAGTGTTCTACAAGCCACCACAAGGCTCCGAGGGATTGTGATCTGAAAAATCTTATTTATTTTAGGGTCCAACTGATCATTCTGTGTATATCACACTCACCACAGAGTCATTTGACATCCGACAGTTTCTCGGGCCAACGTATAGCGGGGAACAATGGGGACATTTCTCCGAGATTCTAGTAGTGACGCTGTTTTGCCTGGCACCCAATGTTTCAGGCGGCTATTAGCGCCTTGGTGCGGGCAAAAATCCAAGTACTGTGCAATCGTGCCAGGTTGAATTCACATTTAGTGTTGGATCGGTTGGAGGAAACTCCTAAAGGCGTTTCTTATAAACTAGCTTTCTCATCTGCCGACCTCTCACACACCATGTTGGTTGTTTGCATCCTACGTAGCCCCAAAAAACGAAGGGAAAACCGACTCAGGACGGGCCCTTTTTGGAGTTCACCTATGTGTTTCAAAACATGCAACTCTCAGTTATTGTTCCGCGCCATGGATGACTGAGGATGTGGTCAATTTCGCTTCGTGGCTGGCACCGTTGTAGGACAACATGTAGCTGGGTGACTTCAGTTATTTCGGGGTTTTTTATTACATAAAAAAGCCTATGGTCGGCACGTAGCTGAAACAATCGTCCCCACGACCCACGCTTGCGAAGCCCAATCCACATTGACCGCCAAATCTGGCCGCCGATTCACCAAGCCTCATCACATGTGCATTCAAAACCACCACGATATCTGTACATCTGGTTTGCCGCAACAAGGCATGAAAGACGTCGAGAAACTAGTCTTTGTTGTTGTCAGACCAACCGTCGGCTGAAGCGTAAGCAGACACGGCCGGGAGACAGCAGTCGAATTCCGGCTAATGGGACTCCTTCACGGACGTTGCGAGACGGGCCGCAGAGAAGACGGCTATCTACATTCGTCCAGTCCGGCAAGGATCCTCCACGCTGGCGCCCTGAGACTATTCAGAAATCTGCACGTCCTACCGGAACGGCCTCTGGAACGTTAGGACTGCGAAGCCGGAAGCGTGTGGAATGCAAAGGGCTCTCAGGCCAATTATTATGCATCTTAATTTTTGTTGCTGATGGTCAGCAACACCACGTCAATTGGGTCCATTGTGAGAAGAAGAGCGATTTGTTGTCTTACTTGCGCCAGAGTGCGAAAAGTAAAAACAGCGTGATTGACTGGGCCTCCACGCTTGAAAGTGGAGCCCATGACACATGAGGCTGTTGACACCGACTGACGTTCAGAGGTTGAGACAAGTCGACACAAAACGAACGGGTTATAGGCCTCCGTAGTGGTTTGTTTTCCCTTCCCTACCTTGTTGCGCGTAACGGGAAACTCGACCCGGCTGGTGACCACGCGATGACCGGTATGGCATGAAAGTATTGTTAGTTTAATACATCGTGGTTTTACGTAGGGTGTTTTACATTCACGGTGCTTAAAGCTCGGTAGAAGACGAGTAGGGTCCTCATTCAATACATTTGGCTAGCAGCAAGGTAGAGGTGTGTGTCTCGATGTGTGAATGCATTACAATTGTCAAAGAACAAGTCTCCAGGTATGTTCTAACCCAAACCCGGACGGACAGGAGACCGTGCAGGTCAGAGCTCTAACCAGTGATCTGGCAGCTACAGGCCTATAAGTCTCACTAGCTTGCCATGCAAGGTGATGGAACGCATTCTGAAGCGAACCATTCTAGATCACCCTAATTCCAGCAACCTGATTTCTCCAGTTCAACACGGATTTCTCCCAAGCCGTTCCTGCGTGACCAACATGCTCGCATTTATTGACAGCTTAACCTAAGCCAAGAACGAGGGACTCAGAGCGGATGGCATATTTTTCGACTTCTTAAAAGCATTTGATCGAGTCCCACACGTCCCGCTGCTCCACAACCTCGAGTCTTACGGGATTCAAGGGAAAATTTCTGCACTGAATCAAGGCATTCCTATCAGACAGATCATTCCGTGTGAAAGTAGGCTCGACCCACTCTTCTGCGGCGCCGCTCTCCATTGGAGTTCCTCAGGGCTCTGTTTTGGGACCTTTGCTGTTTCTGATATACGTCAATGACCTTCCAGATGTTCTTTCAAGTCCATGTCTACTTTTGCGGACGACTTGAAATCGTGGAGTTCCATTGCCAGTGCCCCCAAATGGATGTAGACGCCGCAAGCAGTGGTCGTTGGACTGGCATCTTCCTCTGAATGACGAAAAGTGCGTCCATATGTCATTTGGAGGAGACTCAGCGAACTCCTTTGTCATGCATGGTGAGAAAGGACCAGAAGACATCACGAGGATGGATGCCAAGGAGGATTTGGGTATCTGGCTCTCTCCAAATCTGTCCTCCTCACTGCACCTTGAGAAATCGGCTCAGAAGGCATTCGCTGTTCTACGAATGATTCGGCGTACCTTCCCTCGTATTACTCGCACGGACTTCCAAATACTCTATGGGGCCTATGTCAGACCGCTCCTTGAATATGACGACCCGGTTGTCTACTCAGGACGCACGAAAGTTGTAATCCTCATTGGGCATGTCCAGCTAGCTGCTACGAAAATGGTTGCCGGTCTCAAGTCCATGGACTACGAAACGCGTCTCGCGGTGCTCGACCTCTTTCCCTTGGAGTATCGTCGCCTCCGAGGGGACTTAATTCTTACTTACGCCCTGTTTGAACAAGGCTTGGCAACAGGTTTTTCACCGTTGACCCAGCAAACACGGCGGGGACATGATAAGAACGTTTGTAAGCTCAGAACGCACACCTTCATTAGGCAAACTTTTTCTCATTTCGAGTAGTTGCTGCGTGGAATAACCTTCCTCAGACGGTTGTCCACGCTCCCTCTAGAACTCAGTAACACTATTAGACACTTATTTACGCGGGTCCTCGCGCTGGCAAACATACCGCTCCGCAATGAGAATGTAAAAAGCAGCGCTGCACCCTTTTTTCGCTCGTGCCTTTCAGGTGAACGACAGCCGCTGAACGACAAGAACAAAACCGACCCGGGAAACTTGGGCAAAAGCCTCGATCCCGTGTATGAATCCGTGAATCCGTGAATCCGTGAGGGAGTCTACAAGTGCCGCACGGATATCCTAGTAGTGCTAAGTGAGTCACGGAGACACACAAAGTAGTCTCTTCGGGACAGTAGGTTCAAACCAGCAGAGATTAAGTAAGATTTGCCCATGTATATTCCCCAGCTAAATTTCGAAAATTCCCTTTATAGGAGTAACCAGCTGCTGCGGCAGATTCATAACGAATTTTGCTCACAATGGCAACACTGTGCATCCCGATCAAGAATGACAGGCCACCCAAATGAGAAAAACGCTCTGAATGAAAAGTCGGTGGCTGAGGGAGTTAGGTGTCCTGCTCATCACCGCTCCTAATGCTCGTGGATATATCATAAAAGCCTACAGATTCACGTTGGATACTGGTGCCAGCGATACCACAGTGAGAGATTTTCCTCTCCGAAGAGGCACAGTGGAACGAAGCGTGTGCTCGCCTAGTGAGATTAGTGAAAGTAATAATGAGCGCCTTTAGAAGCATACATCTACGTGCGATGCTGCATATGAATGGACATTTCGTTTACCGAACACCAACCGAAGTTTTGCTGTTGTTTATACTAGCCGATTAATGAACACTGTTCACCTCATGGTGAATACCACTCACTTTCGGTGTGATCTGAGCGCCGGCGATCGCATTTCACACGTCTTTACTAAAATCGGCTCTCTAAAGCCAAGTATCATCACTGAATCAGTTGCACCTATACGGACGACACAGAGGTTCATTATATCATTAGCACGCTGGTAAGCCCGCTTTTAACAAGTCTCAAGGTTAGTTCTGTTGTTACTGCTGTCTTCTTTTCGTTCGTCCACTGAGTGACTCCGACAGGCAGTCGAAGATTTTGGAAAGTGAGTTTGCAGCAGAAACGCCGTGGGCGGATGGGCCCAAGTTTTTTTGCCTGGTCTGGAGACCTCGGAAATAATTCGCTTATAAACGTTTACTGTCGAGCATGGACCACTGCAGCTACATAGCTGCGAAAAAAGGATAAGCATAGCGCAACATTCGGGCGCAAGCCAATAAAAACGATACAGGCTAAAAACCTGAACCCGTCAGTTAATTGACGAGACATGATCATGTCTCGTTTTGATGCGGGACGCTGCTTTCACGGATTCACGGATTGGTACACAGGATCGAGGATTTCGTCCAAACTTCCTGGGTCGGGTTCTGGTCGTCTAGCGGCTTCTGTTCGCCTGAAAAGCGCGCGAAAAAGGGTGTAGCGCTGTACTATACTTTGTCAGTGCGGGGCAGTAATCTTGCGAGTGCGAGGACTCAACTAAAAGGGCATCTAAAAGTACTTCGAACTAGTTACTAGATGCATTAGTAGTAGTAGTTTCACAATTATTGAGCGTCAAAATGCGGTTTAATGACGGTTATTTAACCGTCCAGAAACACGGTTATTTGATGGTTATTTAACGGTTCAATAACTGGAAAACACGATTATTTGACGGTTATGAGTCGGTTATATAACATACAAACACGGTTCACAGTCGGTTATTTAACCTCCAGATAACCACGAAACGTGATTATATGGCGGGTCTGATGGTGCAAATAACCACCAATTAACTGTAAGAGGCGGTTATTATTATTATTACTATTATTATTATTATCATTATTGTAACCGCCATATAACCAGAAAGCCCGTTTTTTCGGATTGCGTGTGCTGCTAGGGGCGTTCCAGGGTCCAGACCGGATGGTCTGTATCCAGCCCTCTTCAAAGAAGGCGGGGAATCCCTGGTGACCCATCTGACAAAGCTTATTGGTGCTATATGGAACGAAGAGACGATGCCTGTAGAATGAGGCAGACAGTTATTCATATCTTCAAAAAGATTAGGCGGACGCTGTGTGAAAACCACGTGGCATCAGCCTGGTAGTTGGTATCGATGATCCTCACTGCTCTTATCCTTCAACGTTTGACTGAACACAGGGAGAGGCAGATCCGTGGAAACCAAGCTGGGTTTCGTCCTGCAAGAGGGTGCACCGATCATATCTTCACCCTCTGACAGATTCTGGAACAGCGACATTTAGCAAATGCCAATCTCAGCGAACGGATCAATTACCATCTGATCAATCAACAGCATAGTCAAAACTATTGGTCGGACTGGGCTATGCACTTGGTCAGCGGCATACGTATTTCAAAGCTGCTGCCTTCGATGCATAGTCACCCAGTTCCGTCACCAAGAGACTGAACCTTATCGAAGTGTGACAGTTTGTGCACCTCCATAGCCCAAGCTCTACTGGGAATTTTACGTGCGTCACTCGTACAGCGCCCCCCCCATACCAGGTTGGTCAAGGAGTAGAGGTCTGACTAACAGTTTCCTGGTCTTCCAAGCTGGGAGATGGAAAATGTGCGGTGACCTGCTCCTTAAAAAATATAGGCTGCTATGACGGTCTTACGCCAACCGCCCCAGCCTTGTGGTTAGGTTTTTGATTCAGCCTTTGGTTGAGGAACCTAATCGTCCTCCTGTCTAGGTCTGGGCGCTCTAGCAACATCCCACCCCGTGTGCAACCATTAATATCGCACATACGAGTAGTCCCATGCCTCATCGGCCGTCGTGTGGTGCCATCAACCGAGTCGTCTTACTTGCTGAATATGACAGGGCGGTTACTCGGAAACAGGCCACTGTTGATGCTTTACTTCCTTCTGTTTACATATTCATCTTTTCCGTACTCCCTACATCTCTATGCGCCAGTTCTTGAGGGCTGACAAACCTTCGCCGCCCATTATCGTTAGCTGAAATATATGTAGTTAACTCGGCCTCCACAGGCGTTGGCGCTAGGAAATTATTCTTCATCCCCGACACCCATTTTATCTAGCAGCCTTTAGCGTTAACACCATAGCTCGTGCGGGTTGGTGTTGGCGAATCCGTTATGAGGCAATTAGAAAGCGAGTTTTTGCTTGTGCCACGGGTACTTCCATTGAAGAATGTGTCCAGCACCAGAAGCTGCGTTGGTTGGGACATGTGTTGCATATCCCTAACCATCGTTTGCCGAAGAGAGTGCTGTTTTCCATGCCCAATCCAGAGTGGCGTAAGCAGAGAGGTGGCCAACCCTTGACCTGGCAGAAGGGTATGAAAGAAATCACGAAACGTTTGGGTGTTGTCTGTGCTACTCGCCTTCCAGGATGGGGACCGCGTGATCCCCACTGCGCCTGGTTGGAGACGTTGCAAGATATGGCTGCCAACCGATGTCAGTGGCGATCTTGTCTCCACATTGCCTGAATGAGTATGGAGGTGTAGGTACCTCGGAATGGTTGTAGTAAGCTGTAAATAAGTCCCTTCCCCGTCTACCCTTTTTCTCTTCTTCACAATAAGGCGTTCAAATAAATCATGGTTGTACCACAGCGAAGCATCGGTTTTGGACACTGGTGTCATGCTGTCGATGATAATGATGATGAACGTGTGCTACAGTTAGGTGCTGACTATATCGCCGTTAACTATAACCGGTATGGGTCGATTACTGATTGTAACTCGTTCTGGAAGACTTAGGTAGACTTGAATCACGTGCTTCTTCGAGGGTACAGAAGATGTCCACAACTCACTTGGTCATTGAAAAGCTCTTGGACCCTGTTGTGAAACAATCCTAGAGCCACTTACTGAATCGCCTTTCGGACAAAAAGGTGTTCATCCGTAGCACCCTTTTGGTGTCTAACTACCATGCCACCAGAAGGAAGCATAAGGGCTGGGATACTACCAAGTTGCCCAAGCCTAGACAGGGTAAGTCGAGAGGCAGAGATCGGGTTCGAACGACCTCTTCCGGACAACACGTCTTCTGGTCTTAGTCCTACTGGAAGGCATTACCCGCAACCCTAAAAGATGCTAGGCGCTCCGCTTGTGGGTCTCGAGAGGCACTCTAAAATTGCTCGAAACTGCGACACATGCTTCCCCTGGTAGAGAGTACAACTGGAAAAAACTGTCGAATTTCAGGTGGAAAAAAGTATCTGCGCAGATCGAGAAGCTTGGTGGATCAAGAAAGCTGGAGGGATAAATGAGGCGAAAACCTCTGGAAATGTGCGCAAACTGTCCTATCTAATAGGCGCAACAGGTCCACAAGCCGCCGGGAAACGAAGCAACCACTGATAGAAACTGCTCGCTCACATCTAAAGAAGAATGCCAGATTCACTGGGCTGAACACCTTCAAAAACAATTCAACCCCCACCTACAGTAGCTCAGCCGGATTCCCGACCCGCAGCGCAACCCGGGACAGTGAGCCTGGAACCCACGATGGTTTCGGAAATAATCGGATGACCTTCCTCCATAAGGCATCGCCGAGCTGCTAGTTCTGACAAACTCCAACCTGCTGCTGAAATCCTCATTTGGTGCTTGTCTAACTTATTTTCTTCTATTTTGGCGAAAAAGACTGTAGTGAGTTCTTCTCATTTTCAAAACCGAAGTTCGCATTGAGTGACGCAATCATAGGGGAATTGAACTGACTCCCCTTGTGATCAGACACACTGCGTCGCTCATCTTACGTCTTATGAAGGCGCGTGAAGACGGAACTCCAGAACATCAACCATGATTCTGGCCGGGAATGGGCTGTATGGACCACATCTTTACACTTCGTCAAGTGTCAGAGCAATTGTATGCTTGTTGGCTCCCTGAAATCCTCATTTTCCTTGACTTCAAGGGTACGTCCGATTTTGTCGGCCGATTGGTTCTTTTCAACACGCTTGCGCAACAGTGTATGTTACAGAAGTTTGTGAACAACGTGCTGTTTGTATTCACAGACTTGCTGACGTGTGAGAACGTAAGGGGAGCTCTTCAAAGGCTTTCCTACATGCAATGGTGTCTGACAAGGGTGCCCACTCTCCACTTTTATTTAGTTTCGTCATTAGTGAAGTAATAAAACAAACTCCAAAACTCCGTGTGAGAACCCTGTGGACTTGGAATATGCAAAAGGCCTTGTTTTCATTTGTGAAAAGCAGGAAGAAGCGCAAGCACTAATTGAAAAGCCGACCAAGGTCATCCTTTAGCATGTGTTTCGCGCTCACAAGCTGCAAAGTCATGCTGCGGGACATACGTCTGAGATAAATCCGACATACCCCTGAGAATTCAAGGAGTGATACCGAAAGTTTTGGAGCGCTATACGCATCTCACAATTTGCATTAACTCTGACGGTAGTGCGACAGGAAAAGTAGACGAACAAATCTCAAAGGCCAGGAATTCTTTTGCCAACTCGCACACATCAAAATGGCATACTACTGCGTCTCAACGGATGCTATACGTCTGCGAGACTTAACCACTTCAGATAAAGGATCTGAGATATCTTCAGGTCTATTTCCACCAGATACCTTCAGATCTCTGCAGTTTGTGACCACTGATGTCTCGGTTTTGCTGGTATCGGACGGCGTCAACTATTTCTTAACGTGGTATCGAAATGTTTCCGGGGCGTTCGCTCACAGACATTGAGTATGCGGATGATATTGTTTTCGCTGGTTCAGATCCTTTAAAGATGCAAGTCATTGTAAATCTAAATAATTTTGCCCCGTGGTTTGGTACACCCTTCACAGATGTGAAGTGTAAAGTGCTGTTACGGGACTCGGTGGGACTAAGCCGAAGTGTCATGCTTGCAGACCAGCCAGTTAGCGTGGTAGATAAATTTTACCTGGATATGTATTTCAGTGGATTGATTGGAAACGAGAGTATTTCTCCAATCCGGAATGTCAGGGCAGTTTTTGCCAACCTCCAACAACTATGGTACCGGCATGGTGCACAAAATGCCGTAATGCTCTCCACCACTGAAAACTAACTATAACGACAAGTTTGCTTAAATTGTATCGTTAGAGAACATTGAAGCACACGGATTCACCGCTCACCATAAACCCAGACATTCAACGTAAACCGACTTGCTGAAATGAGTTGACTATCAAAACCGCCCAGTGGGACCCATTTTTACGTAGCTACGCGACGATCACTGTTATATACGACGTGAAGACGAACCCACAAATTCCCAGCTACGGCGTGAGCGCAGTCACTTTTAGCTCAGAAGACGGAGAAGATGCGACCTTCGGAGAACTTTATTTTCTTGACCAGAAACGATCTACGGTGATAGCAACACTATATACACTATATATATATATATTGCACTGCCTTGAAGAACGAGAACTCCTTTGGCACACACAAAATGTGACTAGCCAATAGAAGAGAAATGCGGTCCTTTGGAAAGTATCCGAGATGCGCGTAAAAGGTGCGAAAAATTTCAATGGAAATTTTATAAAACTGACTTGTCAACAATGCAACAATGAGAGTTTTTGGGAATACGACATCCCCAACACCCACTGTCCCATACTATCCGCAAAACAGACCCTCTCCGCAGCTTTAACATGAAGGCAGACGTTCGGAACTGCACAACTGTCGAAACGTGAGACAACGGCTGATTCCTTTCTGCTGCCTTGATACTTGGGGAACACAACAGTCAGTAAAACGTTAACTTTTCATGTTCTGTTCTTAGAAATCGATAAAAACTCGGTTATCTCTAGATAAATCTCAACCCAATACTGCAACATTGTTTTTAGGTCACAAACAGCATTTCCAACCACTTCATTAAGTGTTTAGATCTCACTGCTTATGATTGTTCCTCTATCTCATAGACTCTGCGACTTAAGGGTTGATCGATCTTTGTTCGAGGTCGCCGTTTGTTTTAAGCTGCAGTGCTGATAAAAACGGCTGAGCGTTGCTGGTTGTGTGATCGTAGCCCTATCTTGCTTGCTGTAGGACGATTTCTCAAACCTATAGGTCTGTGGATTTCTGCAGCGTTGGTTCCACCTTAGATTCTATGTTGCCTGATTTCTCGATTTCCATTTGACCAAACCAGAACGATTGACAGATCACACCATCCCGGGTCAAAGGTTCAAACAACTTCTACCGAACCCGTCACCACCAATTGCGGTGCATCTTGCAAACCTAGGGGAAATGGGAAAGGTTCCATTCGCTGCAATGGAAAGTAGCTCTGAACTTTCAGGTTATACACTTATACACTAGCGAGAATTAGCAGAAGGGGTTATCTAAACTCGAAGCCATAAACCGCGAGGGACTGAACGGAATTATAGCAGGCGTAATGCAAGAATTATGTGTGAACACCAAAACACTTATTCGGATAGTGGCAAGTCCAGATCCAAACTTCCTCGAGATGACGCTGTACTCAATATTTGCGCCAACCCCCACGGCCCTGTTCGTCTAACCAATCTGCCTCAACACATGCCAACTGGAATATCACTGATCAACTTGGCGATGGCACCTAATTTTCCCAACCTCCTGTAACGACATCCATAGGGATAGATCACGACAAGTGCTTTTACTATACTCCCATAGCAAACTAGAACTCACCCTTAGAATTTTGTATCTAGATTGTGCTGTCCCTCTGTTATGGTTTTGATAATGCAGCGAGCAGCGATAATATGCGCGGACTGTGACTATATGACATCCCCAGCTATGTTGTCTGATCCCGACTCCTGGTACAACGGACTAGTAAGAAGACGGAAATCTGGACCCAAGTAACAAGTTTGACGTGGGTCGACCTGGATACATTCTGTCTGGCAGCGGCGCCGGTCTGTCCACCGCCTGGGAAAAAGTGCTGAATCAAATACTGAGCTGCCGGTCACACTCTCTTCTTTCGAAACTGCCTCAGCTTTCAGCTCAAAAGTGTCGGGCAATATGTCCAATGGTACGGTATCCGAACATACTGGAGTTTCCGGCGTGCTGTTAAAGCGGGGTTGGTTTTGATGTCTGGTCCAGGTGTCTTGACCAGCCAACACGTCGTACATCACACTGCCGCGTTTGTTCAGGATACGACCTGTAATCTACGCATCGTGTCCCAGGCGATAATCACGGACAAGTACGGGCGTTCCTACCTTGAATGGAGCTCCAGCTGCCACCGGTATGAACCTTGACTCAGTAGACTGTGTTGGCAACACGGAAGAATAGAATGCACAGTTCTCAGCTTACGGCCCACAAGTGCCTCTGCAGGTGACTGGTGTTTCGCCAAAGCATCATTCGGGGTCGTTCGGTACACAAACAGGAATCTCTGAAGGGCTTCGACGGATGTCTCCTCCCCTAGAGCTTTAAGCAAGGCTCTCTTGAATGTGTCGACGAACCTTTCTGCATGACCGTTCGATTGCGGGTGATACGGTGGTTAAAGGTGTGTTATAGCATGTTGACTGCAAAACTCGCGGAACTCAGCAGAGGTGAACTGAGAACCAGTGTCTGAGATGATGGACTCCGGTAAGCCATGCTGACTGAAAATGTTGGATAACACGCAGCGTATTAGACGCTGTTGGAGAGGACAACGGAATGATTTCTAAACACTTAGAAAAAGCGTCAATCAAAATCAAATAGGAAGTGCTACGTATCGGTCCTGCGTAATCAATGTGGACCCTAAACCAAGGCTTCTCAGGCCGAGGCCAGGGAACCGGTGGTTGATGCGGCGGGTTCTTGGCAGCTCGTTGGCATCGGGAGCAGCGTTTTAAAAAATCACTGATGTGCTGGTCCATATGCGGCCAGTAAGCGTAACTGCTAGCTATTGACTTCATGCGGTTTATTCCTGGATGCCCAGAATGGAACTGACGGAGGACGCGATGGCGTAAAGATTGGGGAATCACGACGCGATCTCCAAACATTAAACAATTGTTTACGACCACCAATGCATCTCGGCGATGAAGGAGCTGTCGAAGGCAATCATCTTTGAGATTAGGAGGCCATCGAGAATTCACGAGTCGGATCGTCTTTTGAAGCGTCGGATCAGCCTTAGTATCTTGTTGAACTTCTGTCACTGTCACGGGCAATGCACGAACAGACTGGACCAACTAGGGGCCGGCGGGCTCCTCGAAAGCAACCTGCGCATTAACCGTGTCTTCTCCGTGAGTTGGCTGATTGCTGATCAGGCGAGATAATGCATCGGCCTGACCGAAGTCGGTTGTGCGACTATATTGAATATCAAAGTCGTAGCCCAGCATAATAGGCGCCCATCTTTGCAGGCGGTTGGCAGAGTGTGCGGGGACACCCTTCTTTGAACCGAAAATGGAGAGTAATGGTTTATGATCGTTAAGTAGGTTGAAACGGCGACCGTACAACAGCTTGTGGAAACGCCGGACGACGAACACTAAGGCACACTTCTTTCTCTATCTGTCCATATCGTTGTTCTGCTGGCGTCAACGATAATGCAGTGAGCAACGATACTATGCGCGGACTGTGACGATATGATATCCCCAGCTATGTTGCCTGATCCCGACTCCTGGTACAACGGACTAGTAAGAAGACGAAAATCTGGACACAAGTGTAATGCTCCGAACAACAAGCGATTTACAGGCGATAGCGGAGAAATGACAATGCATATATATATCCATAGTTTGACCTTGAAAATGCCGGAAATTCGTTAGTACACACAAAGGTACAGTTTTTTTTGGGGGGGGGGATATTGATATCCCCAACACCCTCCCGGATATACTCACCGTCCTACTGGTGGCGAGGTAGAGATTACCCGAAACTACAGCTGGCTTGAGGCCTGACAAAAGACTCCATTTTTCCTCAAGTTGTCTACCCTTGGTAAAGTCCTATCTAGCTACCTGCAAGTTCAACGTACTGCCCCCGGGGGTCATGATGGACTTGTTTTGCAGCAGAGAGGATGCAAACATTCGGGGTGAAAACGGAAACAAAGCTTGTGGTCTGTCCTCACGTGCAATCCTTAAACCGTGTGGCGCTGGCCAGAGTGATGCTGGCATTTTTATTTCGTGTCTGGAAAGCAAGGTTCCCAACATGAGATGTAGGTGATACTCGTCCACAGGAAGTCCATTCCCAACATCAACTTTTCTCATTGTGTGGCACTTCATTCCGGAATTTTAGATCACCCATTAGTAATTCAACACTTCTGTGCCATATCCGCTCTTACCCTTCGACGAACGGCACTATAAAGTTCAGAGTTCTTGGTCCTTTTCTCACAAAAGACCTCCCACCACGTCATTTACGTGTGTTTTAGGCATGTGTTGCAAGACCATTAGCAAGGCTACTCTTAAGTATGGCACCCATTTTTGAGACCCTGTGCGTCTTCTTGTCTGCTCCGCTACTCCGCTACTCTTCAGCATAAAAAGCATCATCATAGCTTTGTTGGAAACAGTCTAATTTTTCTTTTACGGTATGCTGTTTTAAAATTCATGTGTCGTCAATGACTTGAGGAACATCGCAGCTCCATATCACATTTTGGTTCCCTAAAATCGCAGGCAATAAAATTATTCATTCCCTCTTGGCTTCCTTCATGTAAAAACATTCTCTTATACGAGGACTTTGCTTTGTGTTTAGGATTAAATGGGCACTTCCACCAAACCCAGTAAGGCATACCGAATTGTGATTACTGGGTTCGGTGCTTTCGGCATTCATGAAGAGAATTCTAGTTCAGTTGCGGTTCAAACTCTACGTGAGTTGTGGTTCAACACCGACGAATTGCATTCTTGTCCTGTTGAGTTAATAACATTTGAGAACGTTCCTGTAACCTATCGGGATTGTATGGATATCTCTAACCGTATATGGGATAGCAATCCGGTAAGAATTTGGTATTCACTGTCTTAATTCTCTAAGCAGCGCGTGATAAAGTTTATGCGGAATGCGTTTTGCGTCATTTGTGAATTCCTCTATCTGCTGTCTATTCTAACGCTGATATGTTGTCTTTCAGGCCATCAGGCGCAATTTTTAGAGCCACTTTTTGTGTCGCGCTGATATGTTGTCTTTCAGGCCATCAGGTGCAATTTTTAGAGCCACTTTTTGTGTCAAAACAGCATTCACTGCTACTCAACACATTGACGGTACTAATGCTTGTTTGGCAATTATTTCATGGCTTCAAATTATTATTCACCTCTGACTCACTGGTGTAATGATCATATGTCTATTTTAGGTTTTTTTAGAGGGCGATAATTTCAGACGCGTCCTCATACCACAAAGAGCCGACGTGGCATGGGTTTATTTGTATGTGTGAAATTCATGGTTGTACGTAGGCTGGGATACTCCCAAGGCGCCCAGACCTAGACAGGAGGACGATTGGGGTCATCAACCAAGGCCTTTAGCTCAAAAGGCTGACCGCAAGGCAGTGGTGTTTAGAGGGAAACGCAACTGCATTACCGTTTTTATAGGACATGTCACCACACATGTTCTAATCCCCAGCCTGGACGGCCAGATGACTGTTCGTCAGACCTCTAACCATTGGTCAACGTGGCGTGGAGGACTCTATTAGTTTCGCGTGGACATCACCCAGCATAGGTCAGTGAGTCACGCAGACACACAAACCGTCACACCACTGTAAGGTCCTGTCTCTTCGTGGTGGTTACTATGCGTTTCCAAAACGGAGGGCGAAAGCATCGCGCTGACGGAATGTGTGGAATTATTCTGTAACTTTCACACAACAGTTGAACAATGGTCCCTCTAGAAACCTTTTAGCCAGTTCATCACGTTCAGCGTTCGCATGTACACTTCCTTCATACCTTCATTGACTTGAACAAAAACTGACATTCTCCGGAATACTTCCTAAGGTATTCTGAAACCAGCATACAGTTTTTCATCTTGTATAGGATCTGGTGGTTCACGTGGGACTTGATTCTTCAGCCCGTGCAGTAACGCTGGAGAGTCAAGCGTTCAATGGTCCATATAACATGCCGGATGTGGACGGGGATACTTGCAAATTTGATGGTTGGTGCTATCCCAGCGGCTTTCAGCGTCTCTGCTGCAAATTAGACTTATTCCACTCCTACAACGCACTCACAGAGAAAGGTGTTCCTATGTGCCTGTCGAACAATCCCGGGTTGTTTTTATGCGGTTACATCTATTACCTGTGAGTTGTCACTTGTTTGTTTCAGATTCACATTTATTATTAGGTCCTTTTGAACAAAAGTGACTTCTTGTATTGTGCTCTACCACGTGTGATCATCGTATCTCGGTTGATGCTGCCCTTCGTAGGACACATGTGATCCTCGTTGTTACACTATGCGTACACATATTAGTTGGAAACATACGTGTTTCAGTACAACTGCTTCTCGGACTTCGGGTGAAGTTCTAATCGATTACAGATTCTTGATTACACAAAGCATAGTCGTACTCTCACTTGTGGTGGTTATCATCATCTTTGACAGCATCATGAGTGTAGATGTTTCTGTTCTACTTCTTGCCAGGGCTCAAAATACTTACGTAGCTTTCCGTCTTCTGTTATTCATTTTCCTCCACCTACCATGAGAATTTTTACTCTGCTCTATGGCAGCTGAACCTTATTGGCATAACGCTGCTGTGTAGTGATGAGATGTCAGCGGTAGAGCGAAGCGAGGTGAACCATTTCCTAGATCTGAAAATGTGCATAAGGACAAGTGCTAGACCGCTGGTGCAAAACGGTGATGATAACGTCAACTTAAATACCTATTTCCTTTGAGCTCAATGAGGTATTCACAGGATCCACTGAAAAAGTCAACCATTCTAGGGTCCGAGAATGTCGTCATATATTTCGCGTGCCGATTTATATAGGTTGCCTTGGATTGCCCCTAACTACCTGTGATGTACACTTGTCACCCATTGCATCACATGCTCATACTCTTGCCTATCTCTTGTCGACGCCTATTTCAGATCTTTGAGTCACAACACCAGTCGAACAGTCTTCATTCACGTACCACCCATTTCGGAACTATTCAGTCCAGTGAGTCTTGCGCAGACGCTTTTCTCGATCATTCAGGACCTTGCCGCTCAACTTCTCATCCCAATTCCTGCAGTATCCCTGTACCAACCATCAGATTCTGGTGCTGAACAGCCCATTACTTCGTGATCCCCACGATCATTTATGCAACATTTATGCACATGATGAGTACATTATTTAGACTGATGCTTTTTGACCAACTTCTAATAGATTTATTTTCATTCCACGTATGTCTTATTTTCGCTAGTTTCTACTTCCTTTCCGGCTTTGAACACACTAGAAACATCAACGTAGCTATTATCGTTGCTTAGACTTATCTGATCACAGAACTCTTGCTCTATCGTAGGATAATCTTGGGATCCCATTTTATCATGTGGTTTCGATTCCAAACCAGGGACACTAATTCGATTGCAGATGTTGGGAGCGATAAGGAAGTCAACAAGCTTATCGACCGTATGACATGGAGGGATTTTCCACAGCATGTCACTTACTTCGATTTGCATGATTCAGCTGTAGAATCTGTTGACAGGTAACTTATTGACTGTTGTGGAATGTTATGCCAATCCAACTCAGGGCTTTGTTGTTTAAAACTTAATTAACACCTATTAGGTCTGATTACCTAGGATGGAGTTTCACAGAGTGCATCAGTTTGATGCCGGTGTCATGTAAGACACGGGGAAGCTTCCCACTCAAAATGAGATCGTTAGTTTTACTGAAGAATATCTGCAAATTCGGTATAGCCTGAAAGGCAACTTGCTTCAGACTGTGGCCGTCTTTGTACTCTTCGACTGGATGCTAAATTCCATGGTTACACACTCCCGTCACTGCGGGGCTTAACTCGTCCCTCGGTTTTGCTGCTCTTCTGCTTCACCTTCGAAACACCGTTCTCACTTAAGTGCAAACCAGGATTCATCGTTGCAACAAGCCCTTAGATGAAGGTGACCGAGTTCCCTTGTTTTACTTCTGCATTCAGTTGTTGGTAAATTAGGGCACCTAAGGGACCATTTTTTTGCTTGAGGTTTATCTGAGTTTTGGGATTGATATGGTTTATTAGGTTCAAATTCCATCCACATTTTGCAGCACTCCGATCGACAGTAGATCTTTTTTCGTCAATATGGAATACCTCCGGACTGTAACGTACAATCATTATAATAAAAGTCAAACTGATTTTGTGATATAGGATTCACCTTTCCAAGGGCAACAAAAAATTCGGGATTTGTGATACAAATCACTTCGTTCATCCTGGTAATCTCGATAAATTAGTACATTCTCAGCCACCCTTGTGTTACAGAAAGCCCTGATGCTTTTACCTTCCAATCAATAGTTCTTGACGTTCCTAGTGTGTATTGTTTCCGAATTCTTGGGTATCTGATTACGACTGAATTGAACCACACAGACACCTGCAGCGCATGTTTATTGGCTCACCCGGCTGTGCATAAAGGGTTGCATGCCTGTGTCACTCAGATTCAAAAGAGGACAACAACTCATCATCGTTAGCTTCGTTGCTACTCAGGTGGCCATAAACTTCCATTCCTTCGTCTTGGTCATACTACAGAGTATTGTGCGACGAACTGCGTTAATTTTTTTAAAAAAAAAATGAAAACTACCTCTTCTACTTCAAAACAGACAGATTTCAAATTGCCCAGCCCAGCGACTATCTACGCTACCTGAGCTACCAACACTTTCCTCTATAGAAAAACACATCGTTAATTCATTTATTCTCATTTGATATGAACATGCTACATAGTAGATCTGGGTCTATTCATCTACCAGATGAGGCTCATATCGTCGAACCACGTGATCTGTTTTTTGTTATGGTCTAATGCACATTAAATGGGCTGATTTTGGGGTGCGAACTAGCCCCTTTGTGGAAATGGCTATTTTACCTTTCGGCTGTCTGGCTTTCTCCATGATTTGTGCACATTCACATTGTAGATTGAGTTAGTGGGCTGTTTGTGGGATTGCTGTGCAATGTTTTAGTCCTCGAATTACACATTATCCGGTTGACTCGATAAGTTCCTTGATTTCACACTTTAATCAGCTATTCAGCAGCTATTGGAGTAAGTACTTAATCTGCTACACTGTTTGAAAAGACTTATTCCAATAAATATCTCTTTGCTCTGCTCTTAAGTTATCTAGCCGTTCGCCTAGAAAATACACAGTTTGTGTATTTAGTGGTCATGAGGGAACAATCGAGGCCTACCCTAGGGAAAACCAACAATGGGTACATGGCTGTATACACTAGAATGTTAATTGATTAATGAGTGTTTTGCTTGTATCCTAGGAGAGACCGTCCCCGTTTGGAATTCACAATTTGTCTACTTAAGGATAAAAAGGGTAGCAACCGGTCGATTTCTGGTGATATGAGGTGTGGATCGTATGTCCAACCCGCCAGTGTTATCTTTAGCCCCATCTCGTAACGACTCTTAAAGAGCCCACAGTGCTGGCTCAAAAGTCTATCCGGTTCGCTTTCTCTTTTCATTACTTTCCGGGCATTTTCTTTGCTTAACATGGTCCCTGTTCATTCGCAGATGTTACTAAGTATTTGATTTTATTTGCTGTGAGTGCAGTCAAGCTATTTGCCCCACGATTTAACTGGTAGATTTCAGTCGTTTCGATATTTGCCATCAGTAGTGGCCCCCTTAAATATAGTGCTCATAGCTATAGCAGCTTGTTTTGATCTAAACCTTTGTTAAACTGTTAAATTTCGGTAAACTCGTTTGGCGTGTCGCGGTTCGTGTCTACAGAGGAGACTGAACTAGCGACTCTGAAGTAGTAAGTCAATAAGCACCGAATCAGTTGGAACACAAAAATTCAGGGTTCGAAATTGTTGATTCCAGTTGGTTCTAGTTTCACACCGAAAGTTTTCTATGGCGGACGGAAGGTGTAGTTTTTGTATATAAAGCACTTCCTACTGAACTTTGCGTCATCCGTAGAAGCGTGGAAGCGAAATGACGCCTAGTAGATACGGTAAACAATAGCATTTTACGGACTCGTACACTTGCTGCACTAACTTCGACGGTGGCTTATAGGTCCCCTCTGGCGGTACTTAATTGCGACTTGCATGTGGGAGTTATTCTTCTAGGTACGTTTTTTGACGTTAGGAGTTTGTGTTTGTTTTCATTTGTTTTCCTCTTTATGCTGGTCTGACGCTCATGGACCGCCGGGCTCAGTTTATCCTGAAATCAATTTTCCAGCAACTACGTTTAAATCCCAGCGTAGGAAAACTACGCCCGTACGTGGCATGAGTTACTTCTAGGATATGAGTAGCAGCTATCAACCGTCTAATCCTCGAATGTTCGGACGTGGGCGACCAGTTACAATGGTGTTCTTGTGACTTCTAATGCGCCCAGCTGAAGTTTCCTGAAGATTCCATCGGTGGGGTAAATGAAACACTCAAATAAGTTGCTGCCCCTAGATAACATCCCGTCGACTAAGACTGTTATGCACAGGCCTTGAACTGTTCGCCGCTGATCCTCACCCTCACAGAGCTCGTCCTAATATTGCGCTGAGACATAGCCGCCATGGTAAGGAAACATCTACATAGACGCAGACGATTTGGGCTGCGGACAAATCGCCTAGCGACTGAAAGACTGGCAGATCCGGATGTTAGACGAACTTACCTGAATCGTCTTCTAGGGTCTCTTCCAAATGCTCCACCATCAGATGTGAGCGCATACTGGGATGAGATTGCCATCTCTTTGCATGCTGGGAACTTTGCCTGTGGCACGGCACCACCAGGCGCACTCAAGCACTGGATATCAAACGAACGGTGCCACTGCTTAAATCTCGGAGAAATATCCCAGCCGGCCCGGAACATAACTTGGTGCGACGAGTTATCAGACGTCAAGTGAAGGTGAGTGTGAAAGCCGACCGCGAAGTGTGGTGGACACAGAAAGCCAAGGAAATGGAAGAGGCCCAGAAATCCGGTAATGCACGAAGATTATTTCAATTGATCCGTGCGCCCGGTCCCCGGAAACCACCTGTGAGCGAAACCACCAAGGATCGGAATGGAGTGAACATCTCGAATAAAGAAGAACGCCTCGACCGATGAGCCGAATACTTCTAACAACAATTGTCATGGCCACCAGCTGGCACCTATCTGGAACCCACAGGTGACGTAGAACCCTGGACGGTAAACGTGGAACCACCTACGGCATCGGAGGTTTATGACTACGTATGTTCTCTCAAGCGCCACTGAGCCTCTGGTCCGGATGACCTCCCACCCACATTGTTCAAACATGGGAGTGGAATCCTCAGTCAACGCTTGTCTGATCTGTTTGCTTGCATCTGGGAAGAGGAGTCTGTCCCAGACAACGAGGGGAGTCGGTGATAATACCCATTTTCAACAAAGGGGTTCGTAGTGAGTGTGGCAACCACGGGGAGATTAGCTTGACCCCGGTCCTAACGAGACTTTTGGCGTCACTTGTGCTTCGTCGCCTTACAGTGGCTCGTGATACACTGACTCGAGGGCAGCAAGCGGGATTCCGGCCTGGTAGGGGTTGCGTTGACCAAATCTTCACACTTCGTCAGGTGCTAGAACAACGCCATACGTATAAGCGACCCACAATTCTAGTATTCCTGGATTTCCAAGGCGCATTTGACTCGGTTGACCGGTCTGGTCTGCTTGACACGCTTGCCCACCAAGGAATGCCCCGGAAGTTCGTGAACATAATAAGCTCTTTGTATTCCAAGACTTCCGGACGTGTGAGAGTATACGGCGAGCTCTCCAAAAGCTTCCGTACACAAAGTGGCGTCCGTCAGGGATGCCCACTCTCCCCATTCCTGTTTAACTTCGTGATCGACGAAATAATGAGACGAACGCTGGAAGGTCTCCAAAACCCCGGTGTTCAAATAGCCTGTGACGAAAACCTTGTCGATCTGGAATATGCAGATGACATCGTTCTTATCTTTGAAGAGGAGGAGAAGGCGCAGGTGTTTTTAGATGAACTGACCAAAGTCATCCCGTCCTTTGGTATGCACTTTGCACCCAAAAAGTGTAAGGTCATGCTCCTGGACATGCAGTCACTGAACACGCCACTTACAATCCAGGGAGAGGCACTGGAAGTTGTGGAGCGTTTTACATATCTTGGAAGTTGTATTAGTTCTGATTGTAGTGTGACAGATGAGGTAAATGCGCGAATCTGCAAGGCTCGGGTCGCGTTTGCTAATTTGAGACACCTATGGCGTCAAAGTGGTGTGTCCCTGAATCTCAAGGGACGTGTGTATCAAGCTACAGTGCGGGCTGTTTTGTTGTATGGCTGTGAGACTTGGCCTGTTCGAGCAGCGGAACTGAGACGTCTTCAGGTGTTCGACAATCGTTGTCTCAGAACCATAGCTCGTGTGGGATGGTGTCGGCGAATCCGTAACGAGGCAGTTAGAAAGCGAGTTTTGGGTTGTGCAACGGGTACTTCCATTGAAGAATGTGTCCAGCACCAGAAGCTACGTTGGTTGGGACATGTGTTGCGCATGCCTAATCATCGTTTGCCGAAGAGAGTGCTGTTTTCCATGCCCAATTCAGAGTGGCGTAAGCAGAGAGGTGGCCAACCCTTGACCTGGCAGAAGAGTATGAAAGAAATCACGAAACGCTTGGGTGCTGTCGGTGCTACTCGCCTTCCAGGATGGGGACCGCGTGATCCCCACTGCGCCTGGTTGGAGACGCTGCAAGATATGGCTGCCAACCGATGTCAGTGGCGATCTTGTTGTCAGTTTCTATCCAAATTACCTGAATGAGTGCTTGGAGGTGTAGGTACCTCGGAATGGTTGTAGTAAGCTTGAAATAAGTCCCTTCCCCGTCTACCCTTATTCTTTTCTTCACAATAAGGCTTTCAAGTAAATCATGGTTGTACGGCAGCGAAGCATCAGTGTTGAACACTGATGTCATGCTGTCGATGAGGATGATGATGAGACGAGTTGGATATAGCGATCGATGAGCTTCTCCCTAACAGTGCGGTATTCGCGTTGGTTTGATTTTCCCAAGAGTGCATTATATTGGCGGAAAATTTATGTTCAGTGTGAATTTTCTCCACGAGTCTCATCCTTTCAAGCACCTATGAACGATTATTGACCACCATGGCGAATTGCCGAAGCAATGTCTGACTACCACTTGTGTCAGAATGATGTTGAGAATCAACGATAGTTCACGCACAGAGCTTTCGGTTCTGAAACAACCTCGGATAATATTGGGTACGTGGTATTAAGCTGAACTGTGGTTCCGCCTTTTAAGCGAGAGTCACGCTGTTTCCCGCAATCAGCGCCGCTGTACAGCACGATTGACCTTAGCCTGATAATGATAAACTACTTTCGACACTAGATGAGTAGCCAGATAAGTGATTAATTTCGTATCAAATCGTAGGGCGACTGGAGCTCTTCATCATAACCTGCTTATGGGTGATGGCGTTATTGTTCATTAGAAAATGCAGCCGAGCTTGTGTCTTGGGGAGTTACAGTGCACGGCAGAAGCACTGTTCTGCTCTCCCTCCCTCTTTGTGTGTGCATGCTAACACGGGAACGTCTGCTGACTAAGTGGTGACAGCTACTTAGAAGAAAATAGTTGGCGGGTTTTATAGTCTCGGCTTGAAATTCCTTACGTCATCATTTCACTATCATGTCCCTTAAATAAAGTCGTCTTCGGTGCTCTGATTTTGTTTAGATGTATGCTTTTTTTCAAGTCCCGACCTAAAGCTGCAACTTTGACGTGGTGGTCGGGCTTGAGTGCTGCAATCATTTCGCAGGCTACACTGGCTGGAACTTCGTTCCACAAGGTGCAACAATGCCAGGAAGGCCAAAGGGGAGCACAGACCAAGAGCACCGAGACCCGTACTACGGGTAATCGTGCTACGAGGTCTCTGGAGGTAAAGTCGTACTGTCCTCTGTGATAGGAGTGTGAAGGCAGTGGCGCTTCCCCCAGGCGACCAGCATGTCCATATTCGTGGAAGCAGCGATGCTGCCTTTCCAAAAGGAATGACGGGTTAGAAAGGTCGACCTTAAAAACCGCAACTCCGATCGCCCAACGGTTGACCCTGACCGTCGGCGCATTATCCAACACGGCCGAAATACTTTTGAAACCAGAGTCAGGTGCTGCTCGAAATGCACCTACTGTGCGCAACCGCAACAGGAGTGAGACGGTAATGTCTTACTCCCTACACCATCGGGTTAGGCCACCACCTGCAGCCGAGCAGGTCAAACTGTTGAGTCATCGGCTCCGGGCAGGGTCCCCAATGAAAATCCCACTGTCTGCTGATTTGCGCGTCAAACTTTTGGGTCAGAAGCTAGGGACAGGGTCCCCAACAAAATCCTACATCTCCCACTGCTTTGTGGGTCAGATTTTTGAGTCAAAGGCTCAAAATGGGGTACCTCAACTAAACCCGCTTCCTCAGCCTGGGCAACCGGGAAGTATCATTTGCCTGCACAGTTCTGTGTCCACCGATTTCCCTCCCTAATCCCCTCCCACCACACAAGAAACATCGCTGGGTCATTTGACTGTCAGTTATCTGACAGAAGGGCCTTATCTTCACCGCTACCAGTTAACAATAAACCAAATAACACCTCTAAATCCACGAGATCATTTCTATATAGGGGCTTTTAACGTCCGTATTGTATGTCAAATTTGCATACAGGAAATGCCCGATGAATACTCCCTGTCTTCGAAACATGCATACAAGACCCAAGTGTGGTTATGCATTTCAGAACGCCAAGGATAAACTCAGCTCTTTTACATTTCTCCCTCCGTGTATCCGGTGATTCAGAAGCGTGGAATATGTGGTGTGGGAGTTGCTCTCAGCCCCAGAGCTGAATGCGCTTTGTTGGATTGGATCCCAGTGAACAGTTGTCTTTGTGCTGTCCGGTTATCCAGTTCAATCAAGCTCAACGTCCCTCGACATAAGCGCCCATCGACATTCGCCAAGCAAGAAGCACTGACACTGTGATGATTACGGGCGATATGAAAGCTCAAGTCAGTCGTCTGAGCTCTTTGGAGTCACGTTTGTGCGGTCGATTCGGAGTCGATGATCGTCGCACAGACAACGGAGATCAACTCCTCCAATTGTGCTGATCACAAACTGGTTCTTGCCAGTTCAAACTTTCAGCAAAGACGTTCGCATCGCGTAACCTGGCGGCCATCAACTGCAAATCAACCGTGGACCTAGTTGGATCACGTGGTCAACAACCGTCGGTGGAGAGCTACGATTCAAATTTACCGTTCCTTCTGGAGCACACAACTTGATTGCGATCACGCCATGGTGCATGCACGCCTGACAGTTCGTTTTCCCCCAGGCCGTCGTAAGTCAGCAAGAAGTATGCCAGTTCACCATCTTCGGAAAACTACCATAGTTCAGTAGAACCGATCTGAGCTGGCCCAACAACTCTCCACAGTAAACCAATACTCTACTGGTAATGAGCATTTGGATGAAGCCTGACAAAATGTGAAAGGAGCAATTTTAGCGGTCTTCACTGCTGCCTGCCCGACTTCTCCGGTTCGACCACAAGACCACTGGATCTCTTCGAGATCACTATTCATGATTGATGCCAGGAAATCCGTACCAACAGGCAGCGATTACGACGGCGCGTGCAAATTCCTTAAACGCTAAACAGTGAAGAGCCTAAGGAAAGATCGAGAGCTCTGATGGACATCGGAAGCTCGGGAGACGACGAAGGCTTTTGCTGCCGGAAACAGCGATGCCTTGTACCAACTGATGAGATCGACTGGCTCTGGGGGAAACAGCGGTCAGTGAAACGATAAGTGAAAAAGGCGGCTCATTGATTCATTCGCAAAAACGTCGACTGGAAAGATGAGCCGAACACTTCGAAGAATACTTTAGCTGGCAACACTGCCTGTGGAGAAAGTGCATACGGGTGAATGTAGATCTTAATCGCCCGTCGGAAGTAATAATTTACGAAATCTTGGTACTGAAACGTGATAAGGCACCAGGACCAGGCGGTCTCTATCCAGCCCTCTTCAAAGAAGGTGGAGAATCCCTGGTGATCCATCTGATAAATTTTATTGGTGCTATTTGGAACGAAGAGAAGGTGCCTGCAGAATGAGGGGTGTTGACAGTTATTCCTATCTTCAAAAAGGGGAGGCGGACGCTGTATGAAAACCACCGTGGCATTAGCCTGGTAATTATGGCATCGAAGATCCTCACTGGTCTTAGCCTTCAATGGTTAACTGAACACAGGGAGAAGCAGATCCGTGGAAACCAAGCTGGCTTCCGTCCTGCAAGAGGATGCATCGATCATATCTTCACCCTCTGACAGATTCTGGAGCAGCGACACTGCTTCCAGCAACCATCAATGGTGGTGTTCCTTGATTTGGAAATTGCCTTTGACTCTGTGGACCGCCAGGCACTATGGCAGTGTCTATGGAGCAAAAGTGCCCCCCATAAACTTTGGCCCTCCTTAAGGTGCTGTACACCAAATCCCGCGGACATGTGAAGGCTTACTGGAAGCTATCTCCTCAGTTCATCACATCGTGTGGTGTCAGACAAAGTTGTCCCCTTTCACTTTTCCGCTTCAACTTCGTCATTGAAACGATTATGGGAGACTTACTATCAACCTCGAATACCTGTGGAGTCGAAGTTCTCCCGGGGCGTCCGCTCACAGATGTCGAGTACGCAGAAGGAAGAGCTCTTCTTGGATCTGACGCCGTCGTAATGCAAACAATATTAAATAATCTAAATCATTCTGCCTCACGGTTCGGCGTGCGCTTCACACCTGATAGGTGCTATTGCAAGATTGGATAGGCTCGAACCCTACCCTCATGCTTGCGGATGAGCCACTTGAGGTAGTAGACAAATTTGTTAACCTGGGCAACTGTATCAGTCCCGGTGGTTTTGGGAAAAATGATCTTTCCATCCGGATTAAGAAGTCCAGAGCAGCATTCGTGTACCTGCGTCACCCGTGGCGTAGGCGTGATGTCAGCTTATCCGTCAAGGGTCAAGTTTATATTGCTGCGATACGATGTATATTGCTATACGGGTCAGAAACCTGGTCGCTGCGCGATGAAGACCTCGAATGACTTTCACTTCTTGATAATCAATATCCTCGGAGCATTGCCCGAGTCTGGTGGGAACACTAGCTCAGCAATGCTGAAATCCGTCCAAATGGTATTCGGAAGAAATAACTCACCCACCATAGATGAACTGATCACACTGCATAATCTGTGCTGGGTTGGTCACATGCTCCGTATGCCAGTCGGCCGACTTCCTCAAAGGGTTGTTATAGCAAAACCACGGGAAGGGTGGAAGCGAGCCGTGGGAGGTCAACAATTACTTGGCAGCGAAGTATGAAAGCCATTATCAGCAAACTCAGCTGCGCTGGTCATTGCCATCTCCCTGGATGGGGACCCCGATACGGGACACATCAATGGTTAGAGGTATTGTCAGACATGGCCCAGTCGCGCCCCCGATGGCGATCATGCTTCCAAACTGTCGCCTTCAATGCATAGCTCTTCTCAATTCCCTCACCTAACAGTCCACTGACAGACCTGTACTCACCAATTTATCAGCTCCCGCCTCCAATGCGCGGCTACCTACCCCAACTCCCCAAATCATCGGTGGATGAAATTGTGGTAGTTCCAACCACTGTACGACAAGTACGCGGTTCTTACAACTGATAATGATGATGATTGTGCTTTTTCAACTGGTCATCATATGAAACTATGGGTTTTGGCGTATATCGGTATATCGTGCTCACTAAAAAACCAATGTGCTGCATTAAATGGCGAGACTACCGCTATACGCATGATGTCTTCTGCAGCAATCATTTATCGGAAGGCTTATTCAGTGTTCCTACATTTTTTAGTGATAGTGATCGTTGTGTAATAATTTCTTGAGTCTTCATTCAGTTTATGTCAACATCACTTGGTCTGCCAGGCAGCATTTTATGAAAGCACCAGTTTCAGACTGCAAACGAACTATGTTGTCTACTTGCTTTTGAACGTTTACCATTGTTTGGACGTAATGCACTACTCGTAAGGTTGCTGAAGGCTCTTCGACTGTCCACGACCTATTCCGCCCTTTTTAGAGCTTATCACATAGGTACAGTACCCGCGTTCCCGTCAATCGTATGTTCTGCTTGAAACCAAATTGCACGGAATTAGCGAGCTACACTCATTTGCATGCCAATTTGGTTTTGACGGAAGGCCCATCTGGAGCCCAGCTGAACTCCTCGTAAGAACATCTCAAACAAGGGAATCAGCTGGGTTCCAGGTGGGTCTCGCGTCAAAACCAAATCGGTATGCAAATGACTGTAGTCCGCTATATCCTTCTTGCTTCAAGCAGTTTGTTGGATGTGAAGCTCGAAACGCTGAAACAAGCGTGTTCTGTTATAGAGCTGTCTGTAAAATTCTTAAATCTCTCTAACTTCGGCGGCGATAATATCAAGGATTTTCTATTTTCAGCCTTGTTTTTCGTTTCCTAAGCATCGATAGGCAACTAGTGGGTAGAGTTAGTATGTCCAAACAAGCTTCGTTGCCAGCTATGCCGGTGGATTCTGACAGCTTACTTGGACCACTTTCTAACTGACTGAAGAATAAAGTGGATTTTGCTGTTACGAGGCTTGCACCTCACTTTAACTGTGTCATTCGAATTTCCACTTCGAAAAAGTTTTATTATTCCTCTCGAAGCATGTTAGATGGATTGTCACTATTGTAGTGCCTAAAATTACACGGCGCCTGAATCGGTAGTCTCCGAACTCGGTGCCGTCTCTATCTTTGGCTGCGGGAACTAGTTTGTCACGAAGAATCATAGATTTGGTCAACCTCGAAAATGAATTAATCTTCTTATCATATGAGCTTTACTGACCCAACTTTACTACTTGTAGGTAGTAAAGTCGATCTTGAATGACGAACAAGGTTTTCTACTGGATTGTTTAGCGCCTAGTGATGCTTTCAGCCTCCACAAAATGTGGTCGTAGAAAACTGGTTGCGGTAAAGCAGGAGAATTAGGCCGAAATATATTTAGCCATTTCGAAGGTGGGAAGCAGTGGATAGTCCCACATACATACAACCGCTTTATTTAGATTCCTGTTTGGCATGACAACATTGCTCGGTTGATTAATAGCTTCTCTTTGATTGCATATCAAAAGTAGAATTTCGCACTGTTACCCGTGGCTTTTATGTTTGCACGAAACAAGCTCTCCAGTATTTCCTGTGCTAAGTGCGACGTGTATGAACGTGTGTGCCTGTGCCCAACTGAATGAGGGTGAGAGGGTTCAGGAGCATGTGGGTGACATCCATCCACTTCGAGTAATTCAGACACCGTCAAGAATGACAAATGTGCCGCACGCGTCTACAGACACCCGACAGATGGTATACTGGTAGTCGGTTTCGTCCACAGCAATCGTTCTCGCGGCGACTGACAACGCAAACAACTAACGTCACTCGTCGGTCGATCATCGTTGGTTCAAAAAGTAGAGAAATGAGTGTGCACGACACAGGTTACATATCGGATCTACTCAAATGACATTTGGCGTTGTTTCGTTCATTTTTCGTTGGATCTCCCACCAGACACCAATTCCAGAGGCGTTAAAGTAACACATTCTGGAAAAATTCCGCACTCGTTGATATTATATACCTGACTCATTTGGCCAGAGGAGTTGGATTCAGCTGCAAATCACAGTCAATAATAGACGCAATCAGGTCCCTCTGATACACGGCATTACATGTTAGACATCAGTTTTCTTCCATAGGCTGATGTAGCTGAGCTAACCTGAGACATTTATGTTGACAAATTAGTATTAGCCGCGCAGACTACTGTCAGGCTTGTTGCGTGTGGTCATCACAAATTGCGATGGACTCGGTTCTGACTAGGTTTTGATCGGGAATTTTCGTTTCAAAATTATGAATCTGAAACATGTCGGTCAGCTGTATTAAGCTCCTGCAGCTTTTTGGGCCCCGTTAACTCATGGTGTGGCATGATTCCAGTAGCAGACAACAGGTGGCTGCATGATGTGATTAGTGGTGCTGTATACTGTCTAAGTGCGAGTTAATCACGCTGAAGAACAGTCGCTAGTGGTCAGAAGGTTGTGAGTCCAAATCTCCGAAATTTCGTGAGCAGAACACTTTTGATGATTCTCAAAGGATGAAATAGCTGTTTGGTGGTTCTCGGCTTTGCGACATAGACTAACTTACAGGAAGAAATCTCGAGTGAAGACTCCAAAATTTTTCTTAAAAAACATAGACAGCTGTTTCTGAGCCTTGTAGGCAACTGAACTGTCGGTCAATTCGCAGTAGATGCTTCTGTACACCTGTTCTAATCGGGGTCCACATCGAATGACATTTCTAGCTGAACAAACTAAGGGGAACTAACAGTTCGTGCGCTTGGCGTCCCATAATTCATTCATAAAATAGAAATGTTGAGTCATTAAGAAATTTCAGGTGTTGAACATTCAGATGCAACGCCCCAATCTAACTAAAGCGTTTTTTCTGCTTCTCAACGAAGCAAGTGGCAGAATACGTCTAACTGCCTTGCAATACTTTGAGTGCCTTTATCACGACGCTTGTACAACTGTATGTCTCCATATCTCTAAAAGCAAATTCATGTCCATTCAGGGCATTATAATGCTGGCCGTTCAGTAGCATCTGTGTGCGTGATGTTCGACAACTGGAAATGATTCATGATGCCGATACTGCAGTCCACTTGTCAAGACATGAGCTTTGTGAAAACAGCACATAACATTTTGGGCATCCGATAGATGCCTAGACTGATATGGGTGCAGGAGCAAGTGCATCCACACAAATACATCCAAAGTAGCGATGATTATCCCCATCACTTTTCCCATGATTTATGTGGTATATCATTCGTGAACAAAATCAAGCTATGTTTACACAATAGCACAAACGGAAACAAACAGGAAGTGTTCAAGTAGTTCCATGTAAGAGTATCCGAAAGCCGTAGTTGACTGTTTTGTGATTGGTAATTAATGAATGGAAATTCAAGTGCCAAATTCGCTGGTTGAATAGGTACAGAATCGCTTACCTAAAATCGCCACAGGAGTTTCAGTGTTTGCTTTGGAATAAAGGCTGAAGCTGATTGGTGGCGGTCCGTGGAGTTTGTTTGATTTTACTGATATTTGTCCACTCCACTACAATTCATAAGATGTAAGTCGTAGTGCCTAATCTTGTTAATCCACTATCGTTCAATGGACATCACCAACTTATCTCAACTACTCCGCAGCAACTTCTTCAAATGTTGCTACAAAAGGCTATTCCTCGCAAAGCTACTCAGTATGGATTAATTTCATCATTGAAATGGTATGAATCTTTGACGAACTGTCTCAGTCTGTAGCGCGAAGTCGTTGGCAAAATGATGATTATCAACAGTAGACAGCACATTTGTTTTCGTCGGTTGCATTGTTCTTATGCTACCGATTACTGTAATCAGCCTCTTCACTGTCATGAAAGTTCCAACTTGAAGGCGCTTCGGATGCTTGCTACCCTTAATGTAGCGGCCAAAACTTAGCAAGATATATAGACTGAATAGATTGTTATCAATATAGAGGGTAGTGGGCGGACTAAAGAGATGATCAGGACGCGCGATATATTTTTCACTTACGGCAACTGACTCCTACCAGAGTGTGAACCGGATTTTCAAGGCATCTCTAGTAGTGCGTTATATATATATATATATAATATCACATGCGGACTGTTCAAGTAGTTCTACCCTGGGTTTTGCGCACGTTTTTCCCCCCTGAAGAGCACCGGCTTTTGACGCTTGCTGAAGAGCATGGGACTTTTGACAGAGCACAGTATTGTCTCCTGCTCATGATCCTCTTTATCTGGTGGGATAAAGGAGTTTGGAAAGTGAGGAGTTTTCATAGTACGTTAAAGGTAGTGTGAGATAGTTTCTTAAAAGGTTTACAGAACCCAACGATGGTAGAAAAAAGTGGGAAAACGGATTCTGTTAAAGAAACAGTGCCGTGTAATTTAAACAGGGTCCCTGTGAGTCTCAAATACATGGCTACATAAAGCCAAACAACACCCTCTCTGTCGCATAGCAGATCTGTCCGTCGAGAAATGTTCATAAAATATAAAAGTGTTCATGAAATGTTCATGTTAGTTCACTGGCACTCTTCAAAAATGAGCAGCGAAAGTGGACAAGATAGGCAGCGCTCCTCAGTGTTTAGGATGCTACACGGAATACACTTGACCGCGAGTCCATGATGAGTTATGGTATTTTCAGAGAGTTGAAAATCCTACGCTCAATATTTCCTGTCCGATCTGTACAACTAAGATGGGTCACGATATAGGAGTAGTGCATGTTGAAGTTCTAAGTTCGGACGTGCAAATGAGTAAGCCATTCAGGAAGCGAGTAAATAATGCGTTAAGTGAGGATCGATTGATTAATTGTTAGCGGCAAAGCTGTTGGCGTCCTAAAGTCCCGCGAAATGTAGTGGCCAATGTCTCCTGTTTAAGTTTATGGAAAGCATACGCACGTGGTTCACTGCCGGAAGAAAATGTCATTTGTTTTTTGTGTTGTGCTAACTCAGAGAAATTTCATAATAAGTTCATACTACGATAAATTTCTAGCAGAGTTTGCAATCCTGTGGGAAAAGAACTGCGATGAGCGCGTGTTTGCGCGAATCAACAAAGAATGTAACAAAATTTTGTGCGAGGGACTTGTACAACCAGTTGCTCCCAACCACACTGCTGGACCGAAAAACAGCGTCAGTTCTGTCCAGCTGATTTTTGTTACACCGGTCGGACCGGGAACTGAATGATACGCGTCCATACGTTCGAAAATTGGATAATCCACTGAGTGCACCGCTTTCGAATCATAGTGAGCTGAACAAAGAACTAATGAACTTCCATTCACGCTTCTATCCGGAACAGTTTACTTGTTCCAAGTTGGGGAGAGAAGTTAAGCAAGGTTTTGTTTTGTTCACGTGTGTATCAGTTTTCTCGAAACGATGTCCACTTTATCGACGTCAGCCATTCAGCAACCAGCTCGTTGGTTGCCAATCCGGTATGTAGCGTTCTGTCGTTTCAATCTGGAGGAGCCGCTGGCCCGTTTCCTGGACGTTTCGCAGGGCCTGTCCATCAAGTAGAAGAGAACGGCGAAAAGTTCATATTTCTGGTACCTCTTTCGTTCTGACTAAGCACCCGTTTACCCAGTTTAGCTACAATTTAGATGGGTTGAGAAAGCTTCCCCTTTAAGTCTTGTTGCTCGAATTATTTGATTGATAATGTTTTACTGTCCACGATTTTATGAACACTGAAACGACCTATGGTTACAATGAAAAGAAAATCGAGGTGACCGTCATGCGACAGCCTATAAGATATTGTCACCCCAAGAGCCTATCGGATTCTTCGTTGAAAAAATTGGAAATTTGACATTTTTTGAAGAATAACTTCTTGCAAGTGACACTCATCACAAAAGTTTTACGAAAAATTACATCCACTATTAGTTTTAAACAGAACGCATTGTGTAAAATGCCTTGGTACTCAAAGTAACAGATGCATATCGGGCCACCTTCTAAATATCACACTCGACATCCTTTAGCAAGCTAGATAGTTGAGTAGTGGTAGCTCAGGCTGTAACGATAACTTACTCGGCGAGAAATTCAACAGCTATCAGTAAACGAAATTGATAAATACTGCGGCGCTGTCAAACGTTTGTCGTTCAATTCAACCGTTCATGCATTTATGGCCAGGGTTGGTAAACTTTAGCAAAAAAATGAAATGTCTTTTTCGGAAACAAGATCCTCGTTCACTTCATTGAAAGAAGGTGAATTCTTTTGCTGTACACTGTATAACGTAACCAAATATGCCGACCCATTCATCTTATCCTGAGGAGCATGTTTCGACCTTAGTTACTGTTGGTATATTCCTCGGAGTGACTTTCAGATTGCTCGACAAACGACACAGGTATATTCTTTTCATAGCCAGGGCTGAGGACACATCTTTAAGTTTCGAGAAGTAAAAAAACTGGGTTTACTATGTGATAACTTCCAGCTTCAGTTATCTCTTGAACATTCAATTTATCTTAACTATATCAACTCAAAAAGTGCTTAAGCATCGGCGTTGCACCGTATGAATTTTTGATTCAGAATTTTGCGAGTAACCGATTATGAAAGGATTTGATTTTACGAAGAGCTGTGTTTATTAACGAAATACACTCATTTGCAAACAAATTTGTTTGCAACACTGGGCACAGAAAAGCGATGGTGGCCCGAAACTTCACATAGCAAATGACTTACTATGACTTACCTTGTCTTAACTCAGATTACTTATATTGCCAATCATGGCTTGTCTGTGCGGTTTCAAAACTTGATTAGGCTTTTTTTCTTATTCTGTTCACTTTTCATTTTTTAAAACCAAGTGAAGGCTTAGCGAAAACCACCTACTGTCTATCCGGAAACTAAATCTGGTATGTAATAAAATAAATTTCCTTCCCTTGAATCTCATTTGGAAGTGCACAAACGTTTGCTAATTGAAACCTATGCCTAATCTCAACCCAAAGTCGGAATGACCAGCCCAGATTACGCTTCTCGTCCCCTGGGGTTAATCAAGCCAATCATCCATCCGAGCAATTTTACTCCAACGATATGGGTTGGGATACAGAGCGCGTAGGTGCGCTGTTGTTTTTACCCTCAGGTTTTTGGAGATACTTAAATAAGTTTCGGGGAGAGCCTAGTGGGTTTTGGTCTAATTATTGGAATGGGCTGAAAAGAAGTAAAATATTTGATCAGCAAAAATAATAATATTTTATAAGGTTTTCAGATTCCAAGTTGAAGCCGATGTGGCTAACCTAACCTGATAATCTATTAGGCTAAATGGTTCTAAACCTGATGAAAATCAGTTGCACGCAACCCAACACTACAAAGCTTAGATCGTCCAGCAATCTTTATTCAGCACATACTTGAATTTTATCAACTCAAGAATCTCGGGATCATCTGAAGTGAGGAGGCTTCAAATGAAATAGCGCGTCCATAAGAAAAGGACTAATAGCAAGATTGTTATTATCGAGAGCTTCACACAAGTCCTACGTCCACATCACCGCAGTTCACAAGTGTCCAGGTCCGGATGTACCGCAGTTGATATTCAGCTGTGAGACTTGAGATTAAGTCTAAAACACGAAGCATGTCTCTAAAGGGTCATCACCAGACCCCAGAATAACAGCTGGTTAAAACACACGGATAGCTTAAACATTAGCTGGATTGATACATGGAACAGTCTTTACCAGGCATAGCTACGTGAAACAATAACTTTTTTGGATCCTTAGAACAAAACACAACCTTCTATATGCTACCAAAAGTTTTGAATCAAACTTGCTCATCCGATGGCGACGTACATTGCCTGAGCATCACTCAGAGCGTACGAACTACGTATAACGTGATACAGCATGATATGGAATACGATAAGAGATGGTATACTAGTGGTGTGGTAGTAGTATATGGCATCTGAGACACCGGTTGATAAATCATTAGGGGACGACCGGAACTCCCACATGGGAGGCTAAACGATCACGCGATCAATAGAGGAATTACAGAATCCCAGGGGAAGAATCGGAGGATGCCTTCTAATCAATACTCATTTCAGAAAGTACGTGAATATCAAAACTTATCACACAGTAAAAATTGCACATTAAGTGCAATTGGCATGTTCTGGACGGATCAGAAAAACTTTCCGCCCAAGTGATATATACCACCAGGTGCGCCTCCAACAGCACTGGGAGTCCAGCAGACAACTGGCGAAAAATTTCATTCACATAACATTCACAGGATAAAGCAAAGCGCTCCACACAGGAAAAAATGCTGGTTTATGGCGACGCTGAATTGTGCCCCATGATGCTCAGAACAAAGCCCAGGAGAGGCCTCTAGTTTTCGTTCCGTATTAGCCCTAACTGACGCATTAGCGTAAGAATCCTGATTAACTGAGGGTAGAAATAAAAAGTTTAGGCGTTGTGCGCAAGACATATCACGCTCAAGTTGCTTTTGGATGAAATGATTTTCTTCCACTTCATTGCCCACTGTGATGAAAACTGAGGTCGGGTATTCTGAGTCGGTTGCTACATCAGAGACACTTGGTTTTGTATTCGAGCTTAGCTATGCTGTTTGGTTGTAACAAGACTTTAGATATGAGGTGCTATTAGGAGCACTAGGGACAGATTATAGAAATAACCAAGTGATAAGGAAACCCAATGTCTTCACTTTCCGATTGTTCTGTTTGAGAAGTTGCACTGGTATTAGCCGAAGCAATTGTAATTTACTGACATGGTTAACTCTTTATTGAAGCTTACCGAATTTCTTGAAACTGACCTTAACCTATAAGCGACTCAGAGGAAGATAACTTCACCTATGAGTGAAATTTCCCTCTGAAAAGTCATCTTTCGAGGAGCCAGAATATACCTGACCACTTTATATGGCTTCTGTGATTGAAAAATTAGCAGCGCTAAATGTTTTTGCTTGAGGGCTAAGCTGACTACTGTTCAGCCGTTCTTAGCCGAATGCTTGGGTGTTCAATCACTGGTCGGAGGATAGCGAACTCGAAACCCTCTGAGTTTTGTGAGAAGTGCACGGCCGATGGATCCCAGTGAGGACGAAACAACTGTCCAGTACTTTTTGGCTTTTAAGCATAGATTGGTTTGCTGACAGAAGAAAATTGCAGTTGTAAATTGCAATCCAGTTAAGATACATAGCCCAGCGGCGTTACGCAATAAGGCCATCCCCATGAAGGTAAACCCAGGACAAAGTGTTGCAGTCAGTTAACCACGGGTGGCTCTCCAATTTGTGGAATGATTTTGTAGGCTAACGTTATTGACCAGCTTTATTGCAGTGTGTATTTGACAGGCGAGAGCACGTCGAAGTTATATGATGGTAACGTGTGCAATAAACTGTTCAGTATTTCTCAGTAATGGCGGATGTGTTGAGCAAAGCATATGCGTGCGTTAGTGATGTTTGTAAAATCGGACCGGCCCTGCGATAAATACTCACCAAGATCCTGCTTTAGACCCGAGCTCATCTTACACGCCCCTGACAAAACTCAGGACTGGCAATCCGGTCAGGAATGACTGCGCTCAAAAATTGCCAAAAAGTAATCTAAAAAAAAGTAATATTCGCAAAGGTGGTTTAAGCAAACTCAAAAGTCACACAATTCTAGTAACAAAAGAATTTTACCGCGTGAGGCGCTGTCGATACATAAGTGCTGCTGTGGCGCGCTTTTATCCACGATTTCCTGTAGATGAACTCCAGCCCCAAATCACTCACTCAAACGATCATGATAATTTCACAAGAGCGATATACCGATATGCCCACAAGAAAAATATAACCATGTTCCGTGAAAATTCCATAAAATTGCTCCATCTTTTTAATCGCGAACAAATACTTATTAAAATAAATGAAAAGGTCACTGACACAATACATATGGAACTAAAGCTTAGAGGGATCAAGCAATAAGATCATAATCGTAATGCACTACTCAGAAGGTTGCTGAAAATTCTTCGACAGCCCACGACCGGTTTCGCCCTTGTTGGGGCTCATCAGGTAGGCGCAGTCCCCGAGTTTCCGTCAACCTTATGTTCTACTTATGAGTAGTGCATTACGAATATACATGTATCGCGATATCTCGAATATCGTAGCAACTGGAACATGAGGCGGCCTGGTGCAGCACATTCAGTTGCCTGAAAACATCGCAAACGGGAGATTCAGCTGGGTTCCAGGTGAGTCTCTCGCAAAAACCAAATTGATATGCAAATGAGTGTATTTCTCGAAAACAGTGCAATTTGGGTTCAAGTAGAACATAAGGTTGACGGAAACTCGGGGACTGCGCCTACCTGATGAGCCCCAAGAAGGGCGAAACCGGTCGTGGGCTGTCGAAGAATTTTCAGCAACCTTATGAGTAGTCCATTACGAATATACATGTATCGCGATATCTCGAATATCGTAGCCACTGGAACATGAGGCGGCCTGGTGCAGCACATTCAGTTGCCTGACAACATCACAAACGAGAGATTCAGCTGGGTTCCAGGTGAGTATCTCGCAAAAACCAAATTGATTTGCAAATGAGTGTATTTCTAGAAGATCATAACCCTCTCGGAGTGTTTCTCAAGTCGTTCTGAGCGTAGAGTGCAAACGTTATTCAATTAATCAATATTGCTCTGAGGAAATTGTCTACGTGTTTGACTGCGCTTTGGGCCACGGTGTTGATGGAAAATCACTTCGATGAATAACCGTGTAAGGAAAGAATATGCAACTCACGGAAACTCCGCTTCTTCATTGTAAGCATAACGTCAGAGTGTCTCTCCGGTAAACACGTGGAAGTGTCGAGTGAGATCGCTTTGGTTTTGAATACCCAAACCACTGCTTGAAGTGACAGCACCAGATCCATTGACTGGTTTGGGCACTGTGAGATTCCCATTGTTCTCGAGGTTTCACAGCGGTTTTGCACACTGTGCCGACAGAGTTAATCTGCTATCTTAACAATGAATTTAAACGATTACCGGTGTCACTTAGTTTGAGTTTAAACCAGCTACTGGTCTAGAGAGCACTAAACCTTATCCCCACAGGTTGGTAAAATAGTTTTTTTTAAAATCCGCTTCCATAACGTGTGATCAATTTTTTGGGCTGCTTTTTTAAACTGGTTATGCTTTCAGATAGAAGCGAGTTAAGTTAACATTGTGCTCTAACACGTCAACAGCAACGGGACCCGCGGTCCATAGATTTTCCGTAAATTCGTCCGGTCATACTGCCATAACTCAAGAGCTGAACTCGTTCAAGTAAATAAACCACAGACTTGTTTGCATTGACCCTGAGGGACCTTGTAAATTGTCCTCCAAATTGGATTTAACAAGGCCATAAGTAATTATACACGGTCTCCGTGATACTAACATGCTGTCGTATGTTTTGCTTTACTTACGGAATTACTACTTGGTAATAAAATTGCAGGACAAACGCCCCGTGTTCCAGACCCTAGTCGGTAGAGCATTATTGGTCTATACTCCAGATAGACTACCTAAAGAAATCGAACCACTCTAAAGCGTACTGTTATCAGACAACCATTCCCACTGTTTTACTGAAAGAAGAGGTGCGACTCATGGTAACGAAGAAACCTATTTACTCAGAGGTCATCTACACACTCATCATGCTTCAACCGGCGTTAAAGGACCTTCGTGTGTCTCTACGCTGAATACATGCGACAGGTCGGCTGAATTTCAAATCATACAACAGAGTTATACCAATATCGTATATGGAAAGTCTAATGAGAGTTTGAACGACAATTCTCGCGTTCATCAGTTTGCTTTCAATTACGGCGATACATACATGCACTGTTACAGTTGACAGAAGACTGAGGCCACGAGCAAAGGAGCATCTACCAAAGTAGCTTCATGCAATCCTAGCTGACCCTAATTTACTTTTCAATGGGATGAGAACCAAATCGTCGATCCTGGGAGATTTTACTTCAGCCAAGTCAAGACGTTGAACTTTGATTCTCTTCCAAGGCTGTTGCAGGAATCAGCCAACCACATAAAACTGGCTCCTTGAAACAGTACTACTTATTCGATCCAAGCCTGTAATCTGCACGTGGAAAGTCTGGCGTCCTCAGTATCAGGATGTTCTGTGTATTTTATGTAAATGTATCCAGTGCAAATGGTAGATTAACAAAGTTCCTTCTGCCACACTTGATATATATATGTATATATATATATATATATATGGGTGTCGACAGCCTTTGAGGGCAGGAAATGATACCGAATTTCACATTAGCGTGTCTAGATTTGGGACACTTCATAATCTTACATTTGTCTTGTTTGAAACTACAACTCTCTGACAGACAGAAAGAGAAACGGAGAAAAATAGTAGTATAGCATTGTGTAGACTTAATACACTTTTCATAAGGTTGCTGAAAACACTTCGACAGCCCACGACAGGTTTCGCCCTTCTTGGGGCTCGTCAGATAGGCGCAGTCCTCGAAGTTCCATCAACCTTAGGTTATACTTGAACCCGAACTGGACAGATTTCGACAACTACACTCGTTTGCATAGCAATTTGGTTTTGACCGGAGACTCACCTGGAACCCCACTGAATCTTTCGTTTATTATGTTTTTAAGCAAATGAGTGGACTGCATCAGGCATCCTCCTGTTTCAGTTTATACGATATTTAAGATTTCGCGATGCAGTTCAGCAGACTTATGAGTAGTGTATTACGTGTGTACAGTTGGTATCCAGATGAGTGTATTTGTCGAAAGGGTAGTGTGGCAGCATCACTGCTCCCGTTAATTTGTTATCTAGCGCCTCGCTGATAGTTAAAACCTTGAGCGAAGTGACTCTCTGGAACACGGTCATCGGGAGAACCAACTAAAAATGATGCAATCTATCTAAAATAAACTGCGTAATAACTAACAAGGCCAAAGCCGACTTAGTTGCGGTTGTTGGTGGTTTGGAGTTCGTTTGAAGTTTTGCTTTAAAAAGTCGTTAACATGCTGTCTTTGGTGAAGGCTGCATGAGTCTAACTCATTGTCTCACAGAGAGACGCTTATCCAAAGCTTAACGACATAAATTCACTCCAGCTGCGAGAGTAGTTCGTGTATGTTCTGAATAGCTTTGGCCTCTTTATACCTACAAAACCGTAATGGTGCTTATCAGACAAAAAACAGAACAACAGTGAAAAGGCTTACGCGCCAGTTTCAGTGATCAAGGAGATCACTGAATACATTGAGCGGATCTGCAGTTGATTAGCGCGACTGCTAGAGCTCGCAAGTCAGGTGGCAACAATGCCACACTGACAGTAGTTCGTGTTTTTTACCATGTATGCCCCTCATTCTTCATCGTATTCTTTTGTGATTATTTTGAGGATTCCTCTCTGAAGAAGGAAGCACTGTGAGCGAATGTCATACTTTTGAATGCTTATCGTCAATGCAAATCTTTAGTCATGCCTGGATTCGAACTTAGATCATAGAGGTGGACCTTCTGTTGACAGTGATTTATCAGCGCACGCCGGATGCACCCGACATAAGCAACTGCATTTGTACCTGTTTGGGTTGTGTTTAGCTCCAATTGAAGGTTTTAAGTCAAATACAGCAACCTTTTCGAGTGATCTCACAGGACTTTCTGAGAAATTTCAATCGCCTGAAGCGCTTCGCTACTACACACCTAATTCAGTCAACGCAAGAACACTTACCTGGTAGTCTTGTCAGCCGTCTTGCGGCCCATACACTTTTCAAGCTCAAGCACTCGATGCTACAGACAGGGTGCTTCAAGCTTGTACAGCGTGTGCTAACATCTTAGTGGTAGTGTACCTGACTTGCATATCCAATATTCAGGTTTCAACTCTCGGCATGGCCAAACAGGTGCTCTAATTGTGAGCCGTAATAAAGGCAAGATGCGAATTTTTTAAGTACTGCAGACGGTACAACGTTGACACTCATGGCGTCTTTGAAAAAATCTGATAGTTCTGTTCACTAGAAACAGATTCATTATTGATAACCATTTCGGAAGTAAAAATCTGATCACGATTCAAAAATAACTGAATGATTCGGACGAAACAAAACCTTCGTGATTTCGTCCACGTTGGAACAAAGTACAACAACTCAAGTGTCAGGCAAAGGTCAAGAAGTCCCAAACAAACAAAAACGCTTATGCCATGTGTGTAAGACACACTTTTGAAAGTGGAATAGTGAACTTATGCGGGTCTAACAACCCAGAGAAGGGGACAATTCTAGCATGACCATTATACATTCACCACTTATTGTTCGGTAATCAGTTTCTCTAAGCTTATTAATTGAGTGAAGAATTCTTGGGAGCTAAAATACATTAGAGTCAGTCTGGGACAAGTTGTTGCATTCGAAGATCAGCAAGCGATTTCCTTAATCCACTGATATTATACACTACTGGTGGAAAGACTCATATAAGGCTTTGATAATATCACACCATGGGTAGTAGAATGCACACATGGATAAACATTCATCTAGACTGAAACTGAGCGGCTGTAATTAATCAATCAACTGAAATTTTCTTGCATAGCCGTGGGCCAACTGAAGCGATGTCATATCAGGCATATATTTTGCTGAATGTGTTATATTTTAGTCGTTAGCCACTAACATTGGTAGGCGAGGTACGGCTGATCGTCTGACTGATTCAGCCACAGGTCCGTTATTATAATTGCTTGAAAATGTTCATTGAGACAGGCACGCCATATCAAGTCGTCGAACTAATTGATAGACCTCTGGAGGAGTCGGAACGACGGTCAGAAATGCGGAATTTTGTCTATACCTGCAAACCAGTAATCCCCGTTTGTCAGTTTTGCTGTCTTTGTCTTTGTGTGCAAGCAACTGGGGAAAATGTCTCCAACAGATATCACCGACAAGACCGACTGTTTGTGAATGGTTTGTCAGGCAGACCATAAACAAGCATTGGGAAACGTCAAAATGGTTTCTGAAAACATAAATTATTCCGTGCGAAAATATTCCATTTGACGTCTGAAACACCTTCAAAGGAGTCACGCAATACACTAACACCGAGAAGCAGCTAGTGAAAGATGGCACACAAAGTTGGGACGCTATAAATGCCATAATCTCAAACTTGTCTCAATCAGAAAGTTGGTGGAGATTATTTCGTTCAAAAGGCAAAATGTCGCAGTACTTTTGGAGTACGTGCTCGAAACAGGAATGCATTTCTTGGTTGGTACGGAACTCAGGAATGTTGGTTTCCATAATATTATCAAGTGCGCTCAGTAAATAAATTCACCCTGGATCCTTACTCACGGTGACTTCCTTTAGTCTATTTGCGGAAACACTAAGTGAGCACAGTAATGACAAGCGTAAAGTTAGCCGTGCGTCTGTTGGCCCAGGGCCTGATAATTTTGCATTTGAAGTGACAAGTGGTGTAGTGATTTTCTGAGAACCATTTTAATTTCGTCGATGTACTGCAGAATTTTCACCTACACGCAAGCAGTACTTTGTATTTTAGCATGACCAAAGCACTGTGGAGCAGAACTGGTGTCAGTAGCGTATGGACGCAAACATGTAGCATTGGTCGTCCGTTTACAGCGACAGAGGAGTTTTGAATTGATGTCTTATAATGAAAATGGGGTTATCCAGCCTGTATTTAACTGTTCCACTATCGTTGCGCCAGTTAAAACGCACTTCACAGACTATATTCGTGGTGCTGACACGAAGATCCTTGCACCACGGCGCACCGACTTCAAGTTTTCGAGGATATCTGTGCAGACTTATTATATATATATTATTATATTATATATATATATTATATATATTATATTAGCTTTCGTCTCAACGTGAATGGCCTTGGTGATGTCGGGAACTTTAGCCGAACAGACAGGTTTGAATTAGACAGTCTAACTAGCCTGCCTCTTCACTGGGTCAGAACGTTCTGATTCGGTCCGGCCATATTTCACAGACTGGTGAGTTCCGTATTTGTCTTTTGGCACCTACCGAATGCGACCGACCTCATATACTCTACATCTCTGGTGGCCAGTCATGTGGGTCCTAATCTTGTTTGCTGTGCGGAGGAGGTCAGTTTCACTGTAAAATTACGTCACCAACTGAATTTTTCCCTCTTATACAACGAAAATACATTATTTACTCCCCAATATTCCCATAGCCATGCACGAAATTGGCTAGCATGGCTTCCTAATGATGGTCCTCCCAGCTTGTGCAGCTGTACGTCCCATCGTTATGTCATTCTCTAAGTGAGCTGAGACCGTCCGCAGTTTCCTTAAGACAGGTGATTCAGTCAACCAGGTCTCTGGTGTGCATTGATGTAAATGGACTGTTAACGTCGAATCCACTTCATTTAACCATCCCGTATAATAATAGGAATGGCGATGTATCCCACTTCACTTCGCAACAGAACTTAAGATCGTTCTTGCGACGTTCATGCCTGAGATGATGCTTGAGGAAGGCGGCAGGCGGAATGATTACGTAACCTTATTACACTTCAGCTTCTGATTCGGTATATCATCAAGCGGTCTGTACGTGAATAAGACGCAAGCAGAGATGCTGTAATTGGGAGCGACTTTCGATCCTAAACTAAGACATCTCAAACCTTGAATAATGCAGCCTCGTAACTATAGTTCTACTATCCCAGTAAAACCACTTTGCCTTGCCAGGAATAACGCAGACCTTGAAAACCATCTAAATATATCCACTTCACCAAGCAGTCTTCTGGGTTCTCAGTTTAGAAGCTCATCGGCTTTCCATGATCCTGCCACACCGTAAATTTGAACTCTTTAGCTGAAATGTTTTTAATTATCTTTTGGGACTTTTGAGCCATAATGGTGATTGTAACCGCGGCGATTTTAACCATCTTGTTCGAGGTACAGGAAAACGTAACTGAATTACCTATTTTGAAATGAGATGAAACCCGTTTTTGTGACCCAGAGGGTAATCGTGAACATACGTTTGCAGGATCCTTGAGCACTTTCTGTCTGGCTAAGGCCCTTGGCTGGATATGCTTTACACTTGACGTTCCGTCTAAACAGGCTTCAAACATAGTTTCCCTCATTTTCACACTGGTGACCAAACAGGTACCATGCGCACTGCAAGATGATGGCAAGGTCAAACTGGATATTCATTATTGTCCTCAACTAACTGTCTTGTTGGCAAACCCATATATGCAAATTGGGCTCTGCGTTTTGATGCAACTTCAAAACTCATTTTCATTACAATTATCTGTGTGAGATACCTATTAGTATTCAAAAGGAACAGAATGTACTTTTTCGTTAAAACGGCAAAAAACTGTTTTTCTGTTCCAATTATCGCACCTGGAGAAGTGTACCCAAGGTTTTTTATTGTGTTCCTTCTTCCAAAACGTTTCTGTGATCAATGAATGACCTCAAAAATACATTTTTGATAATCTGGATATGTATATTATTGTACGCTGTTCCCGGAGAGAAAACAGACTCATACAAAAAGCCTCCAAGTTCAGCCAACCATCAAGGGAACGTTTGTGGCCTTTAATTTTGACGTATTGCCTGGTATGAAATTTAAACTTGACAGGGATCATCTAGCTATGTTGAAAACTGCGTGGCTTCAGGTTCTCATGTGTTCCAAGAAAAATGTTGGTGGCCTATTTATGGAGATCAGGTCTTCGGTTTCCTATCGACTGCCCTTGTTTTCGGGTTTTTCTTCCTAAAATTTCACGGTTGGCACACACAATATGGTTATTTCTTACTAAAAAAGATTTCAAATTATCTCAGGTCATTTTAAGAACAAATCGGGCAGTAAGACGCGGTTGGGAAGTGTGTCCGTTTCCAAGCTGATACGCGATTCGCATAAATAAAGTAGAACTGAATAAAAGAATCCACGTTGGGGAACACTTAGGCTTAGTGATGACCACAAGCTCATTTGCGGACTGTCTCATGCACCTGATAATTTCCCAGGTACATGTTCCTTCCTGGAACTTCCTCTTTGAAATTAGAATTTTTAAGTTTTAGTTGCGACTCGTAAGGTAGTTCTAGTCACCACAATTCAACCACAACCGGGGAGGATATCAAGCAACGGTGCAGCCTCTGAGGAAAGGGAGTTCGTGTGACGTTGGTCACGTGGATGGTAGAATGGTGGAGGCGATTTATTTTACGTAAAGCCTGACTTTAGAAGTAACATGCAAAGTGTAGTTTGCTAACGCCGTCTCTTATCTGTGTAACCCTTTTGATATTTGTTGTGCTATACGAGACTTGTTGATAGCTGAGCATGCATTGACAAAAGATACGTAAACAACTTTTGAGACCATTTATTTGAAAATATGCGTGTTCAGTACGTGTATTGTTTGTCATTTTTTGTTTGATCAGATTGTATGGATGAAATGTGGCTAGCAATCAGCAAAGGCTACTGTACTCTTATGGATTTAGCTAGCACTTGACAACCCGAGAACGCAAAGAGGTTCGTTTAAGATTTTGAAGGGAAATATAAGAGACTTGCATGTGAAAACAAACTTATAGATTTTAAAGGACCTCTTTGACGGAGAACCACAATTTCACGGACCATTGCGAAGAGAGAATGGAGAAGGCAGTCCTATCACAATGCAGTCCATGAAGGAGAGAACCAATAGTTGAAGTTCCCAAAAAAATCGTTATCTGCACCAGAAGCCACAACTAGCTCTGAAGATGTAGAAAACAATACCAATAACCTGCTGACCACAGAGGACAGTGTGGTTATTGTACTTAGTAGATCCAATCTGCACAACTTGATTTACGCTGCCTGCAGCAACGTGGTGAAATACAAACACCACCGCTGTACTCCTTCAGTAATGAGTGGTATAAGATATCACAATAAAGTACGTTGTTACAATATTTTTTGGTTGTTGCTTCTCCCATTGTTGCAGAGGATGCTAGACTCGCAACAACTAGACCGTTATTTTGCAAAAATATCTTATAAGGGAGATTCCTAAACTAACGGCATTCTGACCATTCCACATGGTGTTTTTATTGGGATGTTTATGAACATTTCAGCTTTCCCAATGGTCACTAGTATTACTGACAGTTTTATTCGTGCGGTAGTGTTCGTAACAGTGAACAGAAAGTACTGAAGTTCGCTTTACTGTAAATGTTCCCGATCAAATGAAATAATGGTGCTAAAGCCTTAATATCAGAATCTGGCCTCAAACCCACTCAGAAGAGGCGCAAAAATGAAGCACACTTCCTCCTCAATCTAATTGTGGCATAGTTAGATGTTTGGTGCCGACTCCAGTAACGTGCTTTCATTGTACTATTTTTAATTTATGAGAGAGCTATCTTTTCTGAGATCAACCAGCCCACTGTAACAGTGCTCCCAAATGCACTGTCCCCTCCAAAGCACACAATAAGCCTGTCTAATCATGATTCGCATATATAGTCAAAATTGGTATACATGGACAAAACTGTTTAAAATTTTAATCACGTTGTGTCTGATAGATCTATATGCATTTCAAAATCTCACACACCTGCGAAATTTTTCGGATAAAACGCTATGGAAAAGGTTGCCATGCTTCGAGCAGTGCCGCTGAGCTTAGTATGGATGATCGCATAATCAAGGAGAGAAAAGTCACTGAGACAATTTTCATAAAAAAATGGAGTTTGAATTCGTTCATCTGTCTGCAAAGATTGGTGACGGCACAAAAGCTGGGAGTTGCAGATGCACTTTAACACATTAGAATTATGAAGGTCTTGCAATCATTCGCCTATTGCTGTAAAAAGAAAAGCATGTGATGGACCATGACACCAACATTTGAAACCCTCAAAATGACCGGGATAACTTGGTTAAGTCACTTTACACTTCTTCGTATTGCAACTCAATTTTGCAATTACAAAATGATAGGCCATCCTCACCCTCCCCCCAACCCCAGTGAATTTAGCATCATGTGGAATACCCACAAATGTGGGTTGATTGTTCAGTCCGTTGATTTTTACTTTTCCGGGCTCGTGTCGCACTCACCTTTGGAACCCCAAGGTGAGTGCATCACTTGGAATGTTCAGCATTCAAGTATTAAGAAAAGCGAATTGCTTAGCGGTGCTCTCTGGGGCACTGATGTGCCTTATAAGCTGAATAGAAGAAGGGATAAGGTAACACTCTGCGTTGGGAATAGTCATGTCCCGTGTGTACAGCAGTTTTTGAGCGCTTGGCTGTATAGCCCATATTAAGTATAATTGCCGGCAAAGACCATCATAGTGATAATGTCCTGCTGAACTGATTTATTTGAGACGGGAACCTGATGAATCCTGAATTTAGTCTCAAGCACCCAATGCACACGAAACACCAGAGCCGTTTAGTGCAACTAGATCCCTGCTAACCAGACAAAAGCCTCACTAGCTGACCACTCTCCCAGTAAGCATAAGGTTGCGCGTTTGAGTCCCTGCATTGTCTGTACTTGGGTCTTTGGTTCGATCCTGGTTAGCCTGAACACTTAGGATAAAATTTGTCGACCGTCAGTTATCTAGGCCTTGTCAAGCTTCAAACATTCATGGTTGCTACAGAGTGCCAGCGCCAAGTGACAGAATCAAGAAAAACCAAGGCTCATGCTCCTAGGTGAAAACCGTTATAGTTTATTAGTTTTTATTTCAAACAGACGTTAGAATAGTCTTTTCAGAGGATGGATACTAACATTGAAGGAAGCGTTAAGTGAATCTTCTGAGGAATGGCCTTTCCTACTAATCGAATTTTGTTCTTTCAAGCATAGTTCTGTTTGCATTAACTGTGGAATATTTTACAGAGTTTAGAGAATTTTTAAAGAGTAGCGTGGGGTTTTGTGCAAAACACACAATGCGCGTTCACTGGTAAACTTCCTGGCTCATTTTTATTAAAGTAGTAAATGTCGGGTATCTGCAATCTTTTCTGGCAAAGCCAGCCTACATTTGCTTCAACTAAATGTGCACCGTCCAGAAATGTTTGTTGTTTACAAATAATCACTCACCGGATAGAGCGAGAATTTGAGTCTAAAAAGCAGTTGCGTTATTTAGACAGTGGAACTAGGCGGTCTGTCTCATCCGAATGTCAATCAGTCCTCTCAAACGATCTGAAAGCAATACTAACTGTAATGTCAGTAACACTGCTAATAACAATAATAATAATTTTACGTCTAATTTATATTCCACATCTGTAAAGACCGATAGGTGGGCTTGTGGCGCTGTGGTTGAATTAAACTCTTGGTTAGGATGGCAACTATACAAATCCGCCTAACCCCACCCAGTGTGTTTTAATGGGGACGATACTACCTTGTGAGAGTGCGTTCTAGAAATCGCCCAAATACCACTTTTGAGCGAGGCGAATGAAGATGAGCACTGTTTATGCTGCTGACTTGGAAGTGCAAGCGTTACCGCGCAGGCTAACAGAAACCAAAATGCGGAATTGTGTCAATGTGCATTAAAAGGGATATGCTTTTTCTGGCTGGTGCATCCCGGTTGGTTTGTCTGGAAAACTTAACCCAAGTGAGGACAATTTTTGGCCAAAAGTCCTGCCGAACTTAACCGAAATGCATTGCCTATCTCAAAAAGCTCTCTAGCGATCAGCAGATTTTAAGTTATCCAGATTCGTCGATTGGTGGACGTGGTACTCGCATTAGGAAATGCAGCGTATTATTAGCAGAAAACCTTAGAGTAATGTGAGGAGCAGTCTGCTGCTAACCTTGATTGACAACCAGGATGGTGTTGTACCAACAACATAATCGGAGAAACCAGCTTCTGAGATCTATGTGGATGGTAACTGTTGCCAGTCAAATATTGATACACTCGTGATCCAGCCTTGTAGCACAAGGTAATACGTGACTAAATAAATGACGTAAAACTAAACCAAAAATAACGACATATCTCAACTGGACTGTTGTGCCATGGACCATTGTTTCCAAATGTCCCGCGGGTCATTCCAAGATATTTTGACGGATCACCTGGTACTACTAGTTCAAGCGAGGCGCAATATTCGAACCGTAATATTATACGTAGTGAATCCGAAACAGAAATTAGAGCAATCCGGATATCGAACGTATGTCCATACATGTCAAACCCAAAGCCTCTAGTCGGGTGCAACCTCTAAATTTTGGTGGCCACCTGGATGTAGCCTTAACAAATTAATCCTCTGCAGCGGTGAGACCGAATAGGACAAAGTCCTTATTCACATCAAAGGGTCAATATCAAACCGAGTGCGTTACTGTGTAGACATAAGTTTTCTATAACAGATGAGCATCAGCGGTCACACTCAAAACAAACTACATAAATATTCGTAAACAAATGTGCGGAAAAATGTGTGAGTAAATGATTTTGACAAAAATGGGAACGCAATTTCAGATGTCAGACAGATATCACCTATGAATGAACCGACATATTGGAAAAAGCATGGTAGAATAAATCAATGGCGCCACGGCGTAGATAGATAATATACACTGCACCTGAAATCTTATCTTTGCGAAGTGAACTAAAGAAAAGTCCACCAGAATTTTAACGGTCATCCTGGTTAAATTACACGCAGTCGATTGGAATTCCTTCTCGATGCTTGAATAGACCAATACTTGTTGTGTATCCTATGATTTTGGAACAAGCGTTATATTTAGACATGATGACACAGCCTTAGTTTTTCTATAGATCTGCTTGAATGCTGGGTATCACCGTTTTTCGACAGGATAAATTTATACAAAATGCTCAAGGTAGCTACCATTTTAATTATTATGTTGTACGTCCTGGTCTAGGACAGGTAAGTATACGGCCAACTTATCGTTTGTTTGTAAATAGATCTAAGGCAAAAAGGAAGCAAAAATTACGTGCCTTTGCTTAAACGTTACAATGGGTTACCAGCAATGATCATACGTGTAATTCCTGCTACATACAGGAAAATTCCTCAAAGATCGCATCCTGTGTCCAAAATTTTGTAAGATTTACTTCGCACAGACTTTGAGAAAATTAATTCGCGCTTCATTTTGCCTACTAAAGCGAATTTGCTGTTAGTTGCTGAGACCTCCGTTGTATGCACGTGGCTTTCATCGACTGTGACCATCAAACATCTGTTGTAGTTCCAAATTTCCAGACAGAAACTTAATCCTCAGTTTTCGGTTTCAGTTTACTCTCAATTTGGTCTCGGTTAATTATCGCTAAGCCTGATAAACAACCCTCTCTGATACTTTTTGAGATCTTGAACTTAATCTGCCCAAAGTTTAGCAGTTTAAGGATTACGGTAATCTTCCCAGGTATAATGCCTTCCGCCTCGAGAAAGAAAGGCTGTTACAGACAAATGGATTGAAGTTACCAAAACGCACTTTTAGTCTTCTGTCACCTGCTTTTGATATATTCATAGAGTTAGGCAGTGAATGAATTAACCCTGAAGATTAGCTTATCCGGTCGGGCGCTTTACCACAAGACACTTTTCATTGTAGACTACATCGGTGATCTACGCAACCGCGGATCCACACTTTCCGCTAAATCAAACATGGAACGTGACTTTAAATCCTGTTTAACCAGGCTAGCGTAGTTTTTGGTAAAATTCAACAACGGAGATTGAAACCGAAGAACATGCTTCGCATCTAAATGGCAATGATTCAGACTTCTTGTATGGCATTGGAACACTGCGCAGGTACTGGAGCAACTCCTGATACTTAAGCGGCTTTTGCACGCATTGTCTGAGGTGGATATGCGGATTAAGCGGAGTTCCTCCGACAAGCGCGCTGTGACGAAATGAAGGCCACCGTCACATTCAACTTTTTACAGTAGCTAAGGGCATGTTTGCCGAATGCACATGAACGGGAGTATATGTGATCAGTTGAATTAAAAGAAGCGAAACCCCGATGGACTTCAAAATGTGCGGATGCACAAAAAGGTATGGCATAGAGGGAAATGATAGGAAGTGAAGTTCGTCAACTCAACTCAGATTGGAACCAGAGAGCTCTCTGTCCTGGGGACCGAACAGGCTAGACTGCAGCAACTGCACTGAATTGCTCGGCCATCAAACAGCACACTGTGATTCGTTAGCGGGACGTCGGTGGATAGATTAAGCTCACAAGACATGCCTTGGTTTTTTGAAATTACCATGTAGCTAAACCTAAGACAGTGATAGAAATAACTTTCTGCGACGATAGTCTCACAGACCAAAACCTACCAAAAGCCTTAATATATAGAACCATTCGGTGTACGATGCCCGCGATGGTACTAAAGGTGACTTTCAGTGATCATCACTGCGCGAGCAGAAGTAAGTTAGATCATGGCAAACTACGGGATGTCATATGAATGCATTCTGAGTTCAGCTTATCCGTAATGACGCCCCAAGCAAAACTTCGCCTTGGATACTTTGGAGAGCTAACCAACACAGTGCTGTAAGTGACTTTCCATGACAATCACTGTTCAGACCGAGCTGAATATCGCCTTGCATTAGCCTGAAATATGTGTGCCTAAGATGTGCCCCATGTGTGACCCGGGCCCCCAGCAAATCTTTCTGCATACTGTGTATCGGCCGTTTAGTTATGCTTAGCGCCCTAACCTAGGTCGGTTTAAAGTGGTTCCTCACGGTGAGGCTGCGGTTTGGTTGTCAGGTTGAACTTAGATTTCCAGTGCTGCTTCAGATTCATTTTGTGCATTTTGTATTATATTGTTTTGCATGTTGTTTTGAGTTGTGATTTAGCGTTGCATTTACGTGTACTTTGCATATCCATCTGCAAATGAACCACACTAGTACTCCAGATATCCCGAAGTTTCAAGCCAAAGAGGTGACTGTCTGTGACGTTTGTACAGACCCGGTTGAACGGCGTCTAATACTAGTCAGCTGTATGTGCGTGACTAAGAAGTGTCTCATTTGTGGCTTCTGGCTAAAAAAACAATCCTTTGCATACACTGTTGGGTTAGACTCTTCAGTTTTATGCATTTGAATTGGCATTTATGAGCCACTAGCTGGGTATTTCGATGACCATAGAATCACCTCCCCATGTTCATCCTCCGGTTTCATTCCATCGGGTTTAAACTGGGTACAGAGAGTTCAGGTAGATGCCAGTATCTGTATGTGCCAGTACCCACTATGTGTGAGCGTCCATCAGCGTAGTTCGATTCCGGAGTGAATGCCAGTCCAACATTTCCAAACAGACCCCAAAAACTACTTGAATTTTCTCCCAGACAATTATTGATAAGCTCACCTTGACTGTGTTTTATTCCATTTACGTCAATGGGGATGCAACGAGTTTGCTTGCTACTGGTTACTTTGATCTCACCAGCTGTTCGCAGATAGCAGACCAAGGGGATACTAGGCCTATAACAAATTATTAGCTGTTTACTTATTAGTGACAAACTACTTCCACTTGTTTCGGCACCGTTTACATTCAATGGTCCAGTGACTTTTAATAATCTCATGGAAGACTGACATTCGATAATTAGTTCAAAAAACGAAACGCCCATCTATAAATTATTCGCAACTCAGTGTAACTTGACGATGCTGATTTTCCCCGCAATACCTAAGTTAAGATTAGTATTACCAAGTAAAATTAAAAAAAAGAAAGTAAGTCCTTCGATACTGCATCTCGAACCTGGAAAAGTGAAGTGTTCACTAACTATCCATGGAATAAATAAATGACTGCAACCACGTAACTACTAACTCTGGTTGTAACGCACTCATTGCGTTCGGAGGCTCAAAAATTCTTATCACTAGGTGCGCTACTTATTTGGCTGAACTTAGTCGTCCACAGCAAATAGTTTGCATCCATCAATGATTATTTATCGGCACAAATAATAACAAAGGGGTGATAAGCAGCTTTTTTGATCCATATTCTGTTTTCTGGACATCTGGTAGAGCTTCATTTATCACAAAGACAACCAACACAACAATAGACACGATCAACTTTTCCGTAGTCATTTTTCTAAACAAAGAGACAGCATACTCGTCTATTAAGACAGTTCCCAGAAGCATGACTCATCCCAGTGTAGTTTGATTACTTTATATTCGAAATAAACTTCGAAACTCGTTCCGAGATATTTCTACACCTAAAAAGTTCCCGAACAATCAGGGTTGCTTTATCAGATCGTTTTATCTGGTGATAAACAAATTCATGTGTGTGACACCTAGCCCGGTACGCCCAAAGCTACCGCAGCACATGACGTGACACCAAGCGTTTTATCAATTATAAAACAAAACCTTCAGATATAATTAGAGAAGGGTATCACATTACCAATTTGATGGCAGACTTGCACTCGGCATGTGGTTCCATTCGGGAAACATCTACATAGAAAAATTCCAGGTATTAAAAAGCGTGAAGGAAAGTGCAAGCAAATTTTGGCTTCGAAAACGACGGTGAACAATGGAAAAGTAGTGAACAGAGTTAGTATTTCCACAGCTGAGCAACCAGGCGCTTAATGATGGGCCATAATCTGATGATGAATTATCTTACCCTGTTATTTCAACCTGGATGATCTGAAATGTACATGCAGAATTTTTTATGAGGGGCTTCTCCATGCAAGGGATGACGAAGAAGGGGAATGTTTCACAAAATGCTGGGCTTTCGTACTTTCCTACTTAACAAAAAGGTTAACCAAAATCCAACCTAGATGACGATTTATTGATGTGCTACCAGCAGTTGCTGCGAAAATACCGAAACGCATGCTCAAAAAGTGTTGCAAAAAGCGCACAAAAAGAAGGCGCTCTGACTAAGTTTCTTCGTCTAGCAAAGGCAACATTGTTGCAGATATGGTAGACAGAAATGACCGTCTTGTAGCAGTCACCAAAGGAGAAATCAAGCGTAAAAAAATCAAGGCAAATTTAACCTTTGAGACAATCATATGTTGAAAATTTTTTGCAGTCCCATTCCGGCTACACTCATCGGTCTTACTGAGAATTTACACTTCCCGGTGCACATCAAATATTCTACACTTCCACACGATTAACAGTTGGTATATGGGAATTCCGATATGGTGTAGGAGAAACCAGAAATGACGATAAGTTCACGTTAATAAAAACAAAAGATAGGCAAAACGCACTCCAGATTTTAACGCAAAAGTCTTCCGTGACTTTGGATGCCCTGTCAGAAAACCAGTAGTCGCTGTATGACCTAACCATAATCATCCAGAAGGGCTTACTTCAGACAACAACGTTCGGTAAGGCTCTATCCATTCGTACATTGTTCGGTTGCACGATTTGCACCGACAGAACCAGTCGGCTCTTTGTAGCATTTTATGCCAAGAACATACACACCGGCAACTGGAATATCATTCCAACCGTAACATTAGGTGGCTTTTAGGTGGTACATTTAAAATATAACTGAGGGATTCGAATGAGGCTGTCAAGAACCAGCGTAAAATTTCAAATGAGTCGATTTCGCTTGGAAGCTTACCCTTGGTAAGCTTCGACCCCATTATCCCCTATCGCCCTTCAGGTAAAAATATTCAGCTCCTGACGAAGACCACATTCGATGGGCAAAACGTAGAGCAGTAAATGTATACAAACAACGTTGCTATGTAATTAAAGACTCTCTTGAAAATGTGAGCTAGTTTTGAAATTCCCTATTTTCATCCGCTGTAAAATCGAAGTTCAGCTCCCACGGAAATTGTTTAAGTCATACGAACGAAAACCAACTCTGGGCTTTTTTGCCTGTTCTTAAAAAAACAGGGTAAGGTTCTTTCCCGGGATGGGCCCCTGCATCTCATGGAAAAATTGTTCCACAGTGATTGTTTCTTTCTGGATAGCGATCAAATCCTCATCTCTGAATTTCTTTCTGCACTGAGAATCGACGGTCGCAAAATAGCCGAGGTGCCCTTCATAGTTGATTCATCCCTGACCAAAGTTTTCAGCACCACATAACCAACGAAACTGAGACCGAGTCAAATCAAGACAAGTAACGCATACGACTTACGCAGATGAACTTTGCTTCGGAAAGTCTGAACTAACAGTCTTTAGTTCAGTAACCTACCGAGTTTACTATCGACGTGCTGCTAAGCAACTATGTAAATGACCTGTTACTAGAACAAATCGCAGCTTCATTTACCCCCCAATCATGCGATTTGTTTTTTAATTTTGACCGAGTCGAATAAAACCCTCATGGGCATCGTTTTTGAATGACTACTACTTTTATCTACGGCACTGTCACTTTGTTTGCAATGGAAAACATGAGAGGACCAGGATTCCCACGAGTAGTCTTCATACAAGCAGCGAGTGTACGATATGAAGTACATGAGAGAGGAATGATTAGCGCCATATCCTCTCCAACTGCAGATTAATTATACTGGATACCTGTCAGACGAAGCCGAATCATACTGTTTAAATTTCTGTTCGAAAAGCGGAGGGTTTTAATTTCCCTGTTGCACTTTCACTGCAAGCTACTTCAAGCCTAAACGGACCTGCCTTTTACTTTTACCGATAATTCGCAGTTCAAAGTCCACCGAATTTCTATCCACTTCTAACGAAGCTACTCTTGCAAGTCCCGGTCTTGGAATTTACATTTCAGCACCGCTGAGGAAGCATAGTACTGGTGAGCGTTGGTTAAGGCGAAAATGATGCACGGATTTTCCCCTATTTAGTTCAGACTGAACAGAATAGCTCTCATAATTAAGAGCATTTTTTGTGAGACCTTTTATGCTCAATGATGCACGCCAGTAGATACAGCAGTATGCTTTCCCAGGTTGCATGCCAAAGGTAAACCTGTTTACCTGCTTTTCATTGCCTTTTTGTCCAAAAGCTTCATAGGCATTTTCATCCTTCCTTAAACCAGTGATGAAATTTGTCCACAACCAGTTCCATCATGACTTCCCTAAGCTGAATTTACACAGCTTCCACATCACTAAGACGGTCAATTTTAACTCGAGGTCATGTCCCGTAAGTAAAGTTTATCAGTGCCGAAATGTCGAGAAGGACTGTACAGCCTGTTCAGAACTATCAGCAGTGCGCATCTCAAGGGACTTCAAAGTGGATCGGACCGGTGACCTTTCATCCAGCAGTTGAAGACTAAAAGAGCTGTACATTGTTTCTTAGTACTTCACTATAGAATGACGAAAGCTGTATTGCGGTTTTCAAATCTCCAATAAGTAGCCCAGAAGAAAGAACGATTCGTACGATGGATGAAGGCTTCATCTGAGAAGTCCTTACTCGATGAGCAGTACAACGCGTAATTTCGTGATGTGAATCCCTACCTAAGTTTGAGTTAAGCACATTAATGATCAACCGCTCGTAACCGAACGGTTTACACTTTACCTACTAGCCGGGAAGTCGAGAGTTCGAAACTCCTTGAAGTTTCATATGGTCTTTACTGCTGGTGAAGATGTTCTACTGTGCTTATAGACTTTCTGGAATAGAGTGGCTTCAGTTAGGAACGAAATCTCTACTGAAATATTCAAAACTGTTCTTACCACCCAGGTCAATTAATTCCATCTCTGACACAAAAACTGTATTAACAATAACATTTTATCCGTCATCAGCTGTCGGCGTCGTTTACTTACATTGCTAGCAGCCCATTCTTCACTTGTAGTATAGACCACACCTTGGGTATGTAAACAGTGCTGTTTGTGTGAGACAGGTCTTTGCTAGATGATGACGTTAAGATTCATTTTTTTCGGTGAAACAGAAAGTCCAGTTATGAACATCAAACATAATATACCGCAAAGTGATCAGTGCTGAAGGCTAAACGGATGTACGTGACAAAGACAAGATAATAGTAGGCGTTCTTATTCGTCGCTTAAATTGTTCCTCCTAAAGCTCCGTTATTAAGACCGGCAACCCTGTCAAGCGAGGGAGGACGGCAGCGAGCGATAACTATTATCGTTTTTGAGACCGTCCTTGAAATTCGCACACGGATAGCTATAGAAGCTCAAACTTTTGCAGACGGGCAAATAGCTAAGTTGTCAGATTACGGCATTGCATTTGTGTTAAGTGTGTGCGAAAGTGGTGCTGCAGCCTATTTGATTTTTTCACTTCCTGATTTGTCAATGTACAATTTGGACCAGCTATGAAGCTTTTACAATCTGGGCACTTGACACGCCATTCAATGAGCCTTTAACATATTGCAGCTCACCACTGTTTGGCACTCACTCCCAAAATATTTGACTCTCTAATCTTATCAAAATAACCCGGTTAAACAAGGACTGCCCGCGCCGAGCTTGTGATGATAAGGACGCCGCATTTAGATGCCAACTTTGCGCAGGTGCCATGGAAGTACTGGCTCAGTCTCACGACAGATTTCAATAGCTGAGGACAGACCGTCGGGTAAACCGGCACAAGCTTTCTCCTAAAGAAACAGGAAAACCCGCACTATGAACCACCCATTTACGAGAACAGGTGTTTTGTGCAGACAATCGAGGACTAATAGGGTCCATAAGACCAGTAAACGGTTACACCCAATGAATTCCACGTTGTGAAAGCTGTGGATTCAGAAGGCATTATCAATAATATCGGATGTTCGCAGACCAGTTATTCGTAGACTAAGCTAAGGTTGCTAGCTGTTGTTGCTCATAATATGCATTCTCTATTCTACTGGACGAAGGTTGCCTAGTGCATCAGATGATCATTGTTCGGAGGGTGATCTTTGTGGAGAAAAGTTGCAGGAAAAACTGGATAACTCAAGAGAGTGCCATATAACGAGGGTCTTCTAGTGGATGTGGACTTGAGGAAACTTGACAACTACTCGTGCACGATCAGTCATTTGTTCTTGGCTCTTTATCTTTTTTAAAAAATTTAATACCTATAAAACAGTACAGTCGTTTGCACATTATCCACATTACCCAGGTTCAAGCCATACAAAAAGTCTATGAGATGACTTGGCTATATACGAACTGTCAAATAGCTGCTCCCGACATTTTCCACCACTAACGATGCTGATAAACTCCAAGACTTTTTCATTTGGATTCCAGAGATGGTAATATTCTGTCAAGATTGTTCACTCCTCTAAATTTACCCTTGCGCCTTGTCCAATTTCCGGATCCACGACGATTCTTTGGTGACAGGTTCCAAACTTTATGGCAAAATCAAGCTTCTCGTCTACCAGTCGACTACACACAAATAATGGGATCACTTTGGCACATCAGCCAAGTCGAACCACCAGTTCATTATGTTCTCAGCAAGCACACTTAGGTGACTAAAAGCTGAGCGGTGCTACGGTTGCCTGTTAGTCGAAGAGTTATGTGGCCCAAATTTGATTGGCCTTAATCAGAGTGAAATGTCCAATGTATTGGACTTACAGAACTAACCATTGCTGTCGCACAGCATTAAATTTATGAGGAGTAGGCTGCAAACCCTCCCGTCTAAACAGGGCTGCCACAGCTCCACTCCCAAAACGGTTTTCCATGCTCGATCGCTTTGATGCGCTTTTCTGGAGCTGTGAAGATTACAGCGACTATAGCTAGTGCAACGACTGCACAGCACGCATATCCACAACAATAGTAAAAACAGGAGTTATTGATCATGAGTTGATCATGGACGGTGACGTACGCTCCCAGAAGGTGCCCTTTCGGAGGCCGCTCTGGAGTTACAAATGTGCAGACCACACAAGCGATCCTTTCAAATTGGTAATTTTTGATTGCCCCTACTGGGTGCATCCAATAATATTCCACTTGCCTTCGTATAATAGTCACTGAAATTCCTGTTCCTGTGTTGCCGCGAATGAAGATTATTTCTAGGTAAATGAAATCCTGCTGGAAAAATTGTCTCAACAATCTAGTCAAACCAGTAATATGAGGAAGTCCAGAGCTATATCTAATCAAAGGCCAGTTGACACGTTTCACTTCGCGTGTTCTGTTGCACATGGCTTCAGTTCAGCTGCTCCTAATGATATTTCCTTGGTAAATTAGTGACCCTTATAAAATTTTGTCTACCTCGGAGATTCTATTAATTTCATCCTCCTCTCCTTTGGTCTACTGATTCTACTTTCTCCGATTTTTATCCCAAACTTATCAAGAGACTTCTTCGAGTACCTTGTACATCAAAATCACAACTAGTTTAAGACAAATGCATACCGTCAAACTTCGCCGTACCAGTTGGCATCACTTAAGCCATCTTAGAACAAGATAACTACTAGTATAGTCTGTGGGAGCATTTTTTGGGAAGTTATGAGGAATTTTTACCAAACCTGTCAGAAAAATCTCTACTGGATTCACACCAATAGCTTTTGTTTTGTGTCAAACTCGGTGAGGATATTTTGCACCGCTTCCTCATCATAAGAATTTACTTCCCAGAATGTTCTCCCGGAGAGACACGTTATTGTTCGGTTTTAAGGCTGATTCAAGTTGAAGGAAACTGTTTAAATAACCGATTCTTGTTGCTTCTTTATGAAGCAAGAACTGGTCGAAAATGCGAGATGTTGCTCTTTTTGAATTTCTCAACAAATCTGTCAGGGTGGATTTACTGAGAACACTGCTTTGTGTCATTTCACTTGCGATCCGATGGTCTGTATTGACGGTTTGAACGTAAATGTCAATGCAGTTCGGCGAATTGACAGGAGCTTCCGGTGTCGTGATCTCCCTCGCTGTCACTAATAGAGAGATCAATATGCTGTACACACGCACACCCTGCTGCCAACAGCCTAGTCAATTAGTTGGTGAGTAATGTTAACACACCACAGCCTTCAGTCAGGAAGTCAAAGCTGAGCGTGATAGGCCTGCAAGTACAATACTGAACCAATTCACTTCGGAATGCGTGATTTCCTTCGTCAAAAGAACCAGGAATTTCAAAAAGGAAGCTGTCTAAATGTCCACTTTGAATACAACTGGGATTGCAGTGTTTACCTGTTGAAAAATCGCTGCAGTATCAGCAAGTACAACTTATTTACCAGCTGCTATACCACAGACTTATTGCACTGCGTGGTCCTTATAGTCCAAACATCTCTATTCGATCACACGAGTTAACCGGAATACTAAACTACAGTATATAAGATGACATGCTCAACACTTTTTGGTCGACTTCGACCAAAAGTCAGTGGCTAAAATAAAGTCACTCCATTCAGTCAAACTATAATATATCCTGTTTAGCATACATCTAACAACAAACCAACCCCGGTTCAAAAACACTTGAAGATTTTTTATCACTTAATTTTTATGAGAAGAATGACCTGAGACGCTTTGCTTTAAATGAAAACAGGCAGAATGTGGACCTAATTAAGAATCTAATAACATACAGCTGATGCCTGTTTGCAGATTAGGGCTGCATTTTAATCAGTCATCGAGTGATCATGATCCACTTACGCGAAAGGTTCAGCACCCGTGCGCATTTGCCTATACTTGACTCAGTTAATAAAGTAGTAAAGCCTCTGAAATGCCAGTTAATCGAAAGTAAATTTAATATAAATCTGAATTCTTCAGAAGCTCTCTGGCTTTCTGATATTCTGACCTGTTAAGAATTATGTGAAACCAACCGTAATAATCCATTAATGCCTAGACCAAATTAAAGCATAGAGGAGTAAAAAATATTAAACGATGTGACCTTTACTACAGAAATGTTGACTAGGCGTATTGGGAAGCCCGACTTATGAATGTCCAATAGGTATCCTTCATTTCACCACAGTCTGTAATGAAATGCTTCATGCAACCCGAGTACTTTCGATCAGAAGCGCTTGTACACGCTTCGAGTCTTTCATGTTCTGCCCACGCGACCGCTGTCCACCCAGATCAATCGATCGTGACGTAAACAGTCTTTACAATTTTATCGTAATGGGTCAACTAATCTTTAGCTGTCAATGAATTACGTGCGATAATTTTAAATCGACGGCAAACCAAACTTCTAATAATATCCTTCGATCTGGAGGATCTCACTCAGTGTAAAAATATGTGTGGAACTAAAAAGTGACTCACATTCAGTCTCCAGCAGCACTTCTAGCTGACTAAGAAATGAGTAGTATGTGGTACTCTCCATGTTTTGAACCTCACCAGGGAAAAGGGTCGGTATTCCAAAGTGTATTGCAAGCTGCCTTTCGAACAAACAACGGGACAAGTGATCTTTCAAGACAGACTAGCATTAGACGGAGTTGCATCATGTATCGTTGGTTTAAAAGTAGAGTTTAATTTGGTTCCCACTAGCTCTCCTTCATGAGTGTCTACATCGCTGGTCATCCGCTTATTCGGTCGAACAACGCAAACTGTTCGATCCAGCCACTGCTGATAATTTTTCTTGTTTCTCATTCATACAGTCGGCTGTGATAAACTGAATTTGATCACCTAACGGGCCGACCTTTATTTGATCAGTTGAACCTCTTTAAATCTACTATGACATCTAGTGGTAAACTGTGTTGTACATACATCGCACCAACAACCTGCTTGTTAAGCTGTTTTATTGGCTGTTGTTATGGATTCATTCAAAAGTATCAACCTGATCGAGTGATTTAGTTATCCAAAGCAAGAATATTTCCTGCATTCTGGCTACATCGACATCGTCTGATAACTCTCAAGCGAGTAGTTTAGACGTTACTTTCGCCGAAAATAATGTCTGAAAGCTCAAAGTTATTGTAAGTGCATGAATAGTGAGTTGCCTGTGACATGAACTGAGCAAAAGTTTTCCAAGAATTCGCAGTGGAGTGTATTTGTTTTGCATTTTGAACATCCATGGTGGTTGCTACTTCAAGAGGCCACCTTTGAGGATGCTTAGACCCTCAACAGGAAAAAGTCCAAAAGGACTTGAAGACCTTTCTTGTACCATCTCAAGGTTAACCAAAGTAAAAAACAAACCGTAATCCGCAAAAAAAGCATTTATTTGGACACGATGACTTACGTTTCCTGCAAGTAAATCAGAGAACTTTCTTCTACGGTTGTATGAAAGGTGGTTTTTTCACGAAACACCTTTTTCCTAGGTGTTTTACACATTGTTCATTGCCTTTTCCCGCATCCGTCATTTTGACCATAGCATTGTGTATGAAAATGTGCCACAAAGTTTGTACATAAACTTTTAAGTGTTTTGTCATGACATACCTGCATCCTTAATTTTGAACCTTTTCACGAAAAGCAAGGAGTTTTGTCTGGAATATTAACTTAAAAGTGCAGTCCATCTGTAGTGACAGACTGTGACACACTTCATAAAAATTTCATCCTCTCTGAAATTGTCATTAGTGCAAATCTCTAGGAGGCTCCAAACCTACCACCCCTCATTACAGCACTCCTCAAGTGCGGCTGATCAGCAGTTTGGCAGGCAGTTTACGGTGTCGCCATCTTTAAGTGTCATTTGATTTTGGCTGTTTTCCACAGTGACAACTCAAAAACTTTTGAGTTCGATTTGCAAAAGCTAAGTGTCGAAGATTGCCAATGAGATATTTCATGGTAAATTGCAAGCACAAAAGCCAAACTCTCTGGAACAAGATAAGGTTGGTCACCAGGGTATTAATAAATTTGGAAAACCATTGGAAGAACGAAGTTTCATTCGCATCTTAAGGTGAAGTTTCAACTGAAACTATAAAGTGTCAGCACTACTCACATACAAACAGTTGCGTGAAAAAGCCATCGATTGCTTCAAAGTACTGCCAAAGCAGACGTCAAACTATTGATGCATGACGCATTTATACATAAACTGCAGCTGACCAGTTTTTCTCCGTTCAGTCTAGCGAGTAAAATAAAGACTTATTCACAAATGAAACTCTAACTCACTAATGTGGTGATTAGTTTGCTTGTTCGTAGTTTTGCTTTATGAAAACCATCCGTTTTCTCTTGACTACTGAGAAATTGCATTTTCAGCGTGAATTCACTCGCCCAAATTTCACTTATGAGATTTGTTTCCTCCAGGAATTTTGTGCGGATTATTCGTACGGAGGGAAAAACTGTATGTGTAATTTAATAAGATTACAACTGTCAAAACCATTTCAGTACGATGTTTAGGCCTAGAGATCATAAGAAAAAATGAGAATTTTGGGAACACTTGAAGTGGATGGAGATTTTGTGGAAGGCTTCTTCTGGCTGTAGTGGCAAAGCACACAGTGAGGCGATAAATTACCCGTATTTGGGTTAAACGCAGGTACTTCGATTGGCAATACGAAAGTTGAAATGTTTTGCATGAAATTTTCCGTGGGGAGGTCAAATGTCTGTTGACAATCATGTTATTTAGGAGGACAGCGCCAAACTTATTATTGCACTTTTGTCATATTCACGGGTCACGCCCAATTGTCATAAGGTCTATGATAATATTAATCGAAATGCCCCAAAGTCGGGAAGGATAAGCAGAAAACTGTTTTCTCTATAGCAGCTCATCCATAAGTTTACTGGACAGTTCTATACCAGTTTTGTTGTTCACATCGGGAAGGTCTGGTCACAAAATCCCTATCACTCTTATGTAGCAGAAGGAAACAAGCTTATGGTTGCGACAGTAAGCATTTAGTTGGTGTTGAGGAAAGTACCGAGTACAATTTAGTTAAACCTTTTTTCTATACTATCCGTCGAGTGAATTTGTTGCACGGTAACCCTCCTTTCCAGTTGGGATGGTATACAAGAAGTCCAAGTATTTTCATAATGTCCGTGGGAACTCTGGGCAGCCAACCACCCATTTTACTCATTTGAATTCATCAGGTAAACCTAGCCTCTAATGAATTTTTTTACAAAAGCGCCGCTGAACAAATTTAGCCACCTTCTATCGGAAATCATATACTATTTGGGAGGATAGTGAGCCAATCAATTGCTCCGGTTTGGCCGTAATCTGGGGGGCATTGTTAATTGTAAAATGCTTGCATATTCCTGCAGTCCAACGGTCGGCGACAAGGTCAGTCGGCATAGGATCAACGAAGAAAAACAGAAAACCATTTGTTTGTTCAAATGGTATTGGAGTCAAACTGACATGAAATTTTGTTTTGAATACACCGAAAGAAAGAGAGGTCAATCTGTCAAAATCGGTGGATTTCGATAATATGTAATCGATAGAAGTTTACGATGGATTTCCTAACTGTAGCGTACAAATCTAATAAAGGTAAAATTTGCAAAATTCTTAGTCTAAAGCAGTAAGTGAGAACTTTCTCAGATATCTGAATATCTTGACCACAGCTCTCCCAATAAACCTAAATAAAAAATTAGAACGTAGCATGGTTTAACCACTGTTTCATTCAAAGTGAGTTCTAATGAAATTGGGTACTGCCTGTTTACGAAGCCAGTTTTTAAAACAGTGCTAGATGGATAGGATGATGAGTAGAATACTCTTCTGTGTTTGCGAGGCTTATGATGAGTGCCGCGGTGTTGAGTGCACGCAAATGCAGTCCACAGTACCTTGGATCATGGGCCGTAGACACTACGGAAATTTGGCAATCTTTGACTTTCGCACTCTGAAACATACCGGCCAGCGGACGGCTCTTTTATGTATGCTACAATCGCCATCTGTCGTAAACTAGTATTTAAGACCCAAGTACGGTTGTTGAACAGACCTCTTCACTGCTTTTGGTTGCGTGCCTCTGACGATCCGGAAGCCGCTGATGCTGGTTCTGATGGGGTTGTTATTGTTCTAAGCCGTCGAACTGAAAGATATCCGGTTGAATAGTTACCCGTAGACAGTTGCCTCTATGTGGTTCGTTTGACAACGTATACGCGCCGATAGTCGCTACGTGTTAACCGTATCTAACTACGCTTCAGCAAATTGTAGCTCTGATGCTCTCAAGGGTAGCTTTTACGACGCTTATAGCGACTTATTACAGTGGGCTCAGAGCTCAGGTATTGTTGTGGTTGTCTGGGACAAAAATAAACGCTTGTTGCAGGTGATAACGGCAGACCGTTCCAAAGCAACCGAAACTGCTTGACCAAATGATGATCTGCTGAAATCCCTTACAGAAAACACTTCCTGTGTTGAGTCTCAGTGAAAGGTATTGCCGGCAACCGCAAACACTGCTAGGCGTCCCGCTTGTAGAATGGCGCAACCGAATAGGTCTAAGCACTGGAGCTCGGGAAATTGTTCGAACATCGACAAGTATTCTTCCTGGCAGAGAGCACGATACTGATAGAGGACCTATCCAATTGCAGATGAAAAATGGTGTGTGCGTGGATTGTGATTCTTGGTGGATCAAGAAAGCTGAAGAGATGGAGTAGGCAAGAGCCTACTCCAGCTGATCGATGCAACGGGTCCAGAGGCCTCCAGGAAACGAAACAAGCACTGACATCGCAAAAGAAGGCAAAATGGTTGGGTTGGATAGTTTCAAAAACAATTCAACTGACTGCTTCAGTAGCTGAGTAGGATTCCCAACAATTATATCGTATTTCTGTTTTACTTATTTCAGTCATTATTCAGGTACTGAGGCAAACTCCAAGACACCGTCGTTTAGATCGCTCCGCGCGAAGACTTTGTAGACTTGGAATATGCAATAGACATTGTTCTCATTTGTGAAGAACAAATCATCGCTTGAAAAGCTGACTAGGGTTTTCCGGTTCTTCATCATGTGTTTCGCGCTCACAAAGTGCAAAGTCATGCCGCTGGACGCTTCTAATTTGAGAAGCAGACAACTGGGGTGAGTGATACTGGTGTTTGTCTTCAAAAAGAGCACTTTTGGCCAATGTGGTCTGCACCTGGGCCTTAGTTTGACTCCGGATGTAAAAAGACCTCTGGCGTCAAAGGCTTAACTGCCGAAAGCTCATCGGAAAAATGTAGCAAGCGTGACAACGGCTTATCCCTTTCTACTGCCTTAATAACAGTCAGTAAAACGTAAACATATCTCACAGGCTCTGCGACCTTAGGATTGATCGATCTTTGGTCGAAGTCGCCGTTTATTTTAAACTGCAATACTGATAAAACAGCTGAGCGTTGCTGATTGTGTGATCATAGCCCTAGGTTGCTTGCTGTAGGACGGTTTCTCAAACCTACTGACCTATAGGTCTGTGGATTTCTGGAGCGTTGTTTTCACCTTAGATTCTGTGTTGTCCAAGTTTCCATTTCTATTTGGCCAAGCCGGAACGACTAACAGATCACACCATCCGTGTCAAAGGTTTGAACAACCTCTGCCGAACCCCTGACGACCAATTGTGGTGCATCTTACAAAACTACGGAAAATAGAAAAGGTTTCATTCGGTGCAATGGAAAGTAGCTCTGAACTTTCAGCTTATACACCTATACACTAGCGAGAACTAGCAGAAGGGTGGTATCTAAACTCGAAGCCATAAACCGCGAGGGACTGAACTGACTTGTAGCAGGAGCAATGCAAGAATCGTGTGTGAACACTCCAGAACACCTATTCCGATAATGGCTAGTCTAGATCCGAACTTCCTCGAGATGACGCTATAGTTAGTGTTTGAGTCCACCCCCACAACCTACTAAATTAACCAATCTGTCTCAACACATACTAGCTAGAATCTTACTTATCAGGCTGGCTATGGTGAAGTCGAGATGCAGCGGTCATAATCCAAAGTACTGGTTAAGTAGATGGTACTTCACTTAAAGAATGCACCCATCACCACTTGCTAAGTTGGCTGGGTCATGTGTAACGTATGCAGAGTTGCCGCCTGCCGAGATGAGCGTAGTTGTCCATGCCTGATTCGGAGTAGCGGAAACTTAGAACTGGACAAAATGTGACATTACGGAAGGAACTGAAAGATGTTGAGAACATCTGGATACCGTTAGTGCCGTCTGCCTTCCAGGATTGAGTTCAGGTCACCTTTCTGTGCTTGGCTTGAGACACTGAACATTATGGCGGCTAACCGTTGTCAGTGAGGTTCATGTTCCCAGGTTCTACCCCAGTCCCTTTTCGTTCTCCTTTTCATTACAGGGCTTTATTAACATAAACTGATGTAGTTGTAGAGCAGTGAAGCGCCAGTGTTCTCAGCTGGTTTTGCCTTCAATGATGAGGACTGAGTCAGGCTTGATAAAGTCCATAACTTTTATTGCGAGTTACCTGAAAGCTAACGTTAAGGGAAGTATGGGTTTCCAAAGATATTAGTAAATTTTAGGGTCATTCACACTTTAGTTTACGTTCATTCATACGTTATTTTTCATGCGTTATCGTGATGTGTCCCAATTTGGCAGATTTTACTACGCTCATAAAACTGCGAAACACAGCCTTGTGATGCAGATCGCAATCTGAGACAATTTGATTCAGAATATTGTGACAGAATGCAGAAGCTCAGCATCTGCGGAAGCATTGTTTCTTTTGGGAGGTTTCAAGCTACTCAGTATTAACTTAGAGTCCCATATATATTTGGGAGCACTAGCGCTCTCACCTGGAAATTCCTCAACTGCTTAGCTAAGTTAACGATTCGCAAAGGGATGTAGATTTTATTGTACCTCACGTACATGCAGAAGAGTCCAACAATCACCGAACCTGACTAGGGTTGGCGAAATATGTCTCGGCCTTTGCTATCAAAAAATAAGCCGGATTTTTTGGTGTCCATGCATAGAAGTGCAGTACATTTCGGTGAACATGTTATTTGAGTTCAATTTGACGAGGAAAGCTAGAAAGGAATGATAAATTTAAGGATGTAGCTGGAATTTCATTTTGAGGTTGAAGTTTCTCTGTGCTCAAAGGCAGAGAACCCTTATTTATTTCACTCTCGGTAAGAATGATCAGCAATGCAAAGCTCACCAAGAGCCAAGGGAAATCTAACATATGAACTCCAGGCTATCAGCTGAAGACCTAACCGTTCAGCAACGAGCGGCTGTGGGTATCACAGATTTAGATGACATATAGCGCATAGATTTATTCACAGAAAACTCAGTTTACGCGATCCGATCATGAATAAAGACTCGAGTGACAACTTTCCAGGACAACAGCTTATTAAACTTTGAGGATGTATCCCTTTGCTAAGGAGACTGCCTCTATTGTTTAGGTAGTGAATAAATGGCAGTCACTTTAACTACATCCCTTTCACTAATTCCTAGAATCCCAGAGGCCAACAAAATTGTTCACTACCCTATGTACGAAAAATTCCTTATTTTGAGTGGCAATGCACTCGTGACTCTATACCTACGGGTAATTGATGCACGTCAAGAGAGGTGCAAACTTAGTAAATTCCGGTATAAGAATTTAATGGACTTCTAAAAGTTGTAGTGATATGGAGCAGATTTTTATATAAAGCAGAGCAATTCCCTTTAAATCTACATCAGAAATATGGCTGGACTGATAGAATGTTAGTTTCCGACTTGATGGGAAGAAAGCTATTTAACTTTCAATCATGAATGCATAGTTCCACATATCTAAAAGCTTCCATCTCTGAATTTGTGCCCAGGTGATATTATACCCGATAATTCACAGAGTGTTGCTTGCAACTAACCGCATTTTACACAGTATTAATCCCTTATCAGCTACTCGAGCAACTGTAACCGAGTTTTATGCATTTTCAGCTGGAAAGTAGTAGATTCAGTATCTTCGTTCATACATTTGCAACTAATGCTGTCAAACTAACGTGGGAATTAGCTCAATTCCAATATGTGGATTGCGATTTTTTCAAGTTTTTCTCTCTGAGACAACTGTGTACTTTTGCACACTAGCGTGCTCGGTTTCCCAAATTAGGATTTACTTTAATACTACAGAGTCAGCTGATTTTTCCGTCTCCTAGAGAATAATTATGGCAGGACAATTTTCCAGATAAATGGACCAATATCACCATGATGAAGTATGTTACGGTTAAGATACGGACCTTACGAGTTTGTATTGTGCCAGACAAACAGCCATGCCGCCTTTATCCATGATACACTTTACACAGCTGTCATTTCACAGACCCTGAATGTGTTCATCAATTTACCGATTAAAAAATGCTTGCGCATGTCGTTGCAAAAATAATGTAAAATGCGAATCAGAGAAAAGAGACAAGCACACCACTGTATTCGTTTACCCGAGGCTTTCACATAAATCACAAACTTAACTGCATACAACATTTCAGCAGAAGATTTCATCTCCGTTTGAAGCTGCATGCTCCATACCACAAAACATCTGCTCGCCTTTTCCGTAGTCATCTCCGGGGAACTTTCATTAGATGAGTCACTTACTTTCTATCTTGCATCTTGCCACTGCATGGTTAATTTCGATCCCACCATACAGAGAAGGCACACTTTTACACGAAGCTTATTCGTGTTTCAACTAGTCAATCTGGAATCAAAAGGTGTTTTTGCGAACTATAGGCTCCCAAATTGATTTAGGATCATTGTGTGAACCGTGGGTATTTTACCTAAAGTTAGAATGTTGCCGGTGACATTCAACCCCAGGAAGTTGTCCTTAGGGGTGGAATGTAAGTTTTCAAGCGAAAAATGACGGACAAAGCTTCGCAAGCTCAAGCGTTTACATTATTGATTTCGGTCCATTTTCAGTGCTTGATATGGGTTTCTACTCATATAGCACCAAAAGTATGCATGAAATTCGATAATATTTTTGTGTTGAAGACTATATTTTCGGCCAGGAGATAGCAGTTGCAATAACCTTGAAATGTAATGATAGAACTTCAAATTGTTAGGCTGGAACATTTCAGTTTCAATATAAACTGAAACAATTCTACACCGTTAATTAGCAAGTCTCCAAAGTAATTCATTGTGGTTTCTTAGTAAAGCAACAAATAACCATGGATGACGTTTAAGGTCAAGGTTATCAAAAATTTTACTCTCAGCCAGATTGAGTTTTTTAATTCAGATGAATGAAATTACTGTTATATTGGCCGTAAGATGCGTGTCGTATAAATTCAGCTCCCCGCGAAACGACAATTTATATTCAGCTTTGAAGATACTATAGGTGTGATACTCAGCATGACTTCGAGGACTTGTTGTAGGTCCTACAGATGCTTCTCATTTAATATAGATCTCATTGTAGAATCTTAAGAAAAACTTTCTCAATGAATGCCGTAACATTAGAGATAAAACTAGAGATACTTAAAAATATGTATCTAACTAAATTGTAAGTGGAACATATTACTCAAAATTTTAAATACTGAAGAATTTTTGAGGAGTGTTAGCTGCCAGACAGTAAGTAAAATTTCTCACATCCCACAAAATTTGTTTCCTACGTACTCCATTAACTCTGGTTAAACCCGTGTTTAAGATCCTAAAACGAGAAAGCAAGGAACAACCAAGGCGGATCTTCATTTGAAAGTTTCCCTTGTGATCCCTTTTTAAAAATTCTCATTTCCTTTTACGACTTGCGCATAAATAACGCGGTTAATGCATTAGAACAATGAAACAAAGAAAATCTTGTTTAGAAAACTCACACAGTGGCTTTAAAGAGCCAAGAACTTTCAAAACACTTTTTTTTGCTTCATCTCACAAAGGTTTAATGGCCCTGAAAATGCAAGTTTTGCAAAGAGCGGCGTGGCTCAACCATCGAGGGCTTTTTTGGTTGGCCTGTTTTTCTTGAAGTATACATATGTGTGAGTATGACAGCTTTCAATGATTAATAGTTAGTAAACATTTTACCGTTTCTGATGTTTACGAGTAGCGTCGTGACCAAGATACTTTACTCTAGCGCAAAGGAAAAGGACACCGGAATGTTCTAAACAGAATCGTCTGACGGGTACCAAAACATGGCAAAATATTATAGACAAATAGTAGTTTATGTAGCTATCTACTATGTCTTGTACGTCATACTCATTAAAAACAGAGTAGTGGTGAGAGAAAAACAACCCATTAGAGCCGTTAAGTTACTTCACGTTATTACTTCCTCCTTCCCTGTTCTAGTTGTAAGCAGTTTCAATGGATCACTACATGGAAACCTTTTCTAATGCCTAGAAAAATCAGGAATCGTCATTAGGTCCCCATATATGGCTCCTCATCGGTGTATACTTACACTGTGACCCTCGAAGTTCCTGATAACACAGTGCACCATCCAAAAACGACAGAGTCGGTAAAACCAAGTTGCTCATCCAGTCTCGGCAAAAGCATAAAAGCGGAGTAAAAAAACAGAGGGAAATACATGTATCCGGTAGGCTTTCGGTGAACCAGAAAAAACTTGTTCAGACTCATCTTTAACAGGCGTGTAGGACCAATTCCCTTGTCCTGCACCGGTTGGCCAATCTGTGCAAAGGATCTAATGTTTTTTAGGATTCACACTGCCCGGCCTTAACACGATTGTGTGGCTTCCGGTTACTGATGCACCTATAAATTAAGTTGATAGGATGCTTATTAGTGAGCTAATGATTCATAAAACTTTATGGCTACAAGCACAACCGGTCAAATTAGCCCAGATAAACTTACACTTTTATACAGTTGTACAAAGACGTTTTTAATGAGTTATGGTTTTTGCTTAATGTTGGTGCTTATTCACACGTGTACTATTTATATGATGTGAAATTAATCGCCCAAAAGATTGATTTATTATCATGCATAGAGTGGCAAATTGCTTTCATGTGGTAATCAATTATCACTCTGCTCCAAGTAAGGCAACCGACCTCAGACATAATTAACCAGTTAATAACAATTCCATCACGCATCTTTGGTTGCGATACAAAAAAGGGAATAGATTACTTTGTGGCAAGTTCTAATGGCAACATTTTCGTGCCAACCTTGGTATAACTTTTACGCACGTGTTTGCTTAACTTTACGCAGTGATTTTTGGCTGACAGATAATTTATATGCAAGTTCCTTAAGTTAAATGAACCCTTTTGCCAAAAAATAGAATCGTAAGGGAAGAAATAAAATGTCCACAGTTGTGGAGTTTAGTAAATATACAAACGAATACCTGAGAATCACTGCATCGGCCCCATATACCGATGCATGCAAACAAGTAGCGGCCGGATGAAAACGCCTCGGTGACTTCTTGATTAACAAAGTTTAGATTTTGTGGCGTCTTGAAAGACACATGTACACAATACGTTGTGAAAAATTATTTTACTTGGGCGAAACTGTGGTAGTATAGTCCAAAAATAGCTCTGTGCCTTATGCAAAGTTGGTCCACTGGGTGTTAACGGAGTTAGTAAAGCCCCTTCCTTTAGCTAATCATAGCTGTCAGCTGTGTTTTTGCAAGATAGTTTTATTCTTTGCAGACACGACCAGGTCATCATAGGAAAATGTGAGGGGGTAGCATAAAGTTCTATGTTTCAATTGTTGGTTGCTCAGTCAATGGTCACACCAAAATTAGGAATTTTTCGGCTGCTTTGCTATTTTGTTTCCAGCCTGTTCAAGCCAAAAAGCATGGTTTAATCGGAGGTGCAGACAAATTAACCTAGGACAAACTAAAACAGCACAATCGTATACAAGTTTGAATAACAGTATGAGGGAACAATTTTTGCAGGATGGAGCTTTTTATCACAAAGCAACTGAAGCAAAATATTTTCCACATATACTGTTGAAATTCTGACCGACAGAAAAATATTGCTTTGCACAAAGCAACGCCCAAACCGTTCAAAGTCAGTTAAAAAATGAGAATTTTTTGTGAATTCTTTCTAAAACTAGAAGAGACGAGCACATCAAGTATGTATACAACTGACAAGCAATTTAGATCACAAAAGAATTTGCTTCTTGTCCAACTAAACCAGAAACTACTTGCTTGCTTCAAGGGACTTGTGTAATTCAGTACCGTAACTTTCGTAAGTGAAAGTCCGCAAAGACCGAAATGAGTCCTAAAAATGGGTGTTATTGCAAGACTTCAGAGAGATATAGACTCAGTAAAGCCAAGGATCATATTTGAGCAAAACCAACTTTATGGTGCACTCAAAGAATACTAGATGCTTGGAGATGTTCCAGCGTATAGAAGTGACTTTGTCTAATGAACTTTCATCATCTTTTATAGACGCCGCAGCAGTGTGCAGACTAGAGTTGTGTCAGATTTTATGGTCAGTAATTCTGTCATCTGATTCTTGATGGTTGCGAGAATTGTAGAATTCAGGCTTACATCGCTCCCGTTTGAACAGTCCTGGCCCGATTATTCTGGCTATTCCACACAGTGGACTCGAGCTTCACCCTTATTAGAGCTTGTCAGCACAACATATTCTTGTCCATGTCGGGTTTGAACTCTGAACACTGAACACACGAGTCAAGCTTGTTACCTCTACCGCACCAGTGCGTGCTGGTAATAGGTGAATTCTCATTCGATTGCCAGTTGGTATGATCGGCCGATTTTGTGATTACTTGATTGGTTCGTTATTTTAAAGTGGAAAGTCTAAGAAAAAAATAATGCACCAAACAAGGCGCTGGGGGATAAGCTCCAACCTTTGTCAGATTTAGCGTCAGTCTAAATAGAATAGTGGCCAGATTGTATCGGGGTAGCATGGTAAGGTAACAAAAGTAAACGGCAATTTGTTGTTTCTCGTAATGCAAGTAACAGATCCTACGAAAAGCGTACAGTTCAGGCTAGGGGACACTTTACAGTAGGTCTGTTCTATCTTTTACACTATTCTATTTCGTGCGGTTTGCACTTGGCACAATAAAGAATGGACTAAACCATTTTACCGAGGCTTTTCCAGCTTACGTTCAGTCCTTTGGAGATCGTGTTTTATTCACAGCGTCAAGAAGCACATGCTTTTGAACCTAATGCTACTGATTATATTCGCGTGCAACTGTCACGTGTTTCTGGCAAAATTCGATCGACTCCATTGGTAGCAGTGTTCAGTCAACTGCGGCTGCATGCTGAGTAGAAGTGCTGCTCGGTAGTACAACGCTGAATGCCGCCGTAAACAACTATGAACGGATCGAATGAAACATACGAAAGATCTATCTCGGTGTGATCAAACGCGCAAATCCTTAAAGTACATGTTGTGTGGCTTGGCAGACCTGGAATTGTTCTCACGTGAGCATGTTTAAAAAAGTAGTAACGTGTCGCTCAAAAATACCATTGGGAAGTGTTACCACGCTGTAGGTACACTCTAGTGTCAAAAGATCTGTGAAAAATCTACAATACCGTGTAGCTTTGTTTACATTCCGGAATGATTGTCTATCGGTTTGTCTCACTGTAACCGAAATACCTAGATGACTGGAACAAAGAGGGATTCATCTGTCATCCAGTGGTTTAATATGCCCGAACAACCCAACGTGAATGGCCGTTTATGGTGGATGTGGATCGTGGAAGCGGATACAATAAATCTCATTTCAGAAATCAGCAGGATCATCAAGCGAGTAGCCTCCATGAAATACACCTGCATAAAAGCTACACAATTGCTTTCTTCTTGAGGGGACTGCCCCCATCAGCCTGGGAGCACAGTTTGTGGTTTTTTCGTTGAGTAAACAACAATGGACATTAGAATTCCAGGTTTAACCAGAGACATGGTTTCCCGTTGACTGCAGGTACTCTTTCAAAGCCTTTTTCTATTAGCAGTAACAGAATGCAACTAAAAATGGGACGTCACCACCGACTAGAGTAATCTCGGCAGCGACTGAATTTGAAGCAATAGGCTTTTCAGAATGTCCATATCGATCCACACCGCACGCAGATATACCGATTAACTACCATACCTGTATATATTATGCGCTGAAGGCTCTTCTTTGTCATTTTCCGCACAGCATACCACCGGCATGCTTGAATGACAATATTCGGACTAATTATACATTGATGGGTAATAATCTATGAGCCTACTGAAACTAGTCAGAAACAAAACTCGACTCTATCCACAGTTTCTCTTTGACGAAGTGATAGAGTGGGGCCACTTTTATGTATGTCACTAGCACGCTATATGGGGGCCCTGTCACAGGGTTTCTGTTCTCTGATGGTAACAACGAGAAATAAAAAAAACATTGTACTTTGAAACACAAAGTTTTTCCCAATGTCCTTCAAACCAGGAAATCAGAGGCACATTCTGTTTGAAGGTGCAATGTAGCTCTCGAATCCTGTTTGCTTCAGCTTGCTAAGTGTTCAGAATTTAAGAAAAAATAGCAATGGGAGTCGATGGGTTACATTTTGCGAAGCTACCAGCTATAACGAGATCAGACTGCCCAGAATCTGCAGCGTCGGAATGCTTGGTGACATAAGGACCCTCGAAAGGTTTGTAGTTTGATCAGCCGCTATGACATATCATGACACCGCTGCGGACTGGTCGCACGCAATACAGTGAGCCTTTCGCGCGGTCAGCTCTGCTTGTCACACTACTGTCACTGACCTCAACTTTGCTTGAGAGCATGGTTACTTGTCCGCCTGTTTATCCCTCCGAGTATGTGGGTCTTTGATGTTGCCCATCTGACCAACTCAAAACCGACAGGCCTCATCAGCCCTGCCAATGCGTTCCCCTTACCCGCGCATGACATGTCTGGTCTATGCAGTCCTGTGAGTGCGTCAGAGCGTGCGTTCGTGGGTCTGCGCCTGTACACGACAGCCACCAGAACACATACGGCGCACACACGACCGCACGCTATTTGTATACACACATGTGCGCGCTTCATTAAGTAGGAGAAACACTCGACTGGACAGACAGCTTACACGGCGTGGCCCGTCAGACGCGAATAATTTATGGGCTTGTAGTCGAAGATCGACGAACTTATGGCCCGGCACGGATGATAATAATAATGAGGCGGCTTCTGCTCACCTGCATAGGGTTTTTCTACTTCATTGTCGGTAAGTTGGTGTCAGTTTATCATTTTACCCTTTTGAATCCTGAGTGCTGTGAAAACAAAGACCCACAGTGGCATACTGACACTAAGTATGTAATAAATTTTCTTGGTAGCTCGCCACGCTCTGGCATCATTTGGATTGTCGGGTGCACCGTTAACGTTGTTATTGTTGTGGAAGTTAAAGTTTTGTGCACCTGTGATCACGTGGCAACAGACATTTGCTTGTAATATTGATTGCGTTTTTATACTTTGATCTAGATTCAACATACATTAATGGGAAGTATGAACACTTTGGGTGTTAGTGTGACCAGCTTATGATTAACGATGGCCTAATCGCAGGCCAGTGCAGGCGAGTTACATGATTGTGTTTTTCTACGAAAGTAGCTGGACTCTAATGGCATTCCAATTAGTGCGTTTTGTCCGTTTACTTAAATAGGTAGTATAGCATGGCCTGAATGGATCGCATTTTTGAATCATAAAGGATTGATAAGTATGGCGATTAACCAATCTTAGAAAATTGCGCATTTGTTTTTGTGAAATCATGGGTTTAGACGGGCAATTATAACTTGGAGATATATCTGGGAATGTTACTGCAGAGCAGCATTGTTGTGTTTGCTGTGTAACATCGAGGGTTGGCTTGGTGTACGAGACTGGAATTGGTTAGCATGTGACGTCATTTTTGTCCTTCGGTCAGAACCAGCGGTTTTTCATTCATTCTGATCGGTTGGGGATAGGTATTTCAACTATTTGTAGGTGATCAGGTGCTTAAAATATATGAGTCTACAAACCTCACGTAGATCCTGATAACCACAAAATCCTGGACATGGAGCATAATCCACCTTTTGTAGGAAACATATAGTCAATACTGACAACAGTGGCCGTGTAAGAAAGTGCCTCGTTTTGGAGGCAGATGAAAGGGAAAGATTACTCTTTGCAGTAGTTGCAGCAGTTTTTTAGCATTTACTTCGTTTACATCCAGAATGTGGATGTATGTAAGTCTTAAAGATGAGTAAATATATGAATTTCATTATATATATACATATATAAGGAAGTCTCTTAAATGCGCATCTCACCCGGACTATATTAGGAGATGGCTCGGCGTTTCTAATTTTCAATCATTTTTAAAGCTTGATTTTTTGGTGAAATTTCCTGATATGCAGAAAAATATTACAATTTCTGAATGATCAAGCCACGGTTACTCACAAGGCCTGGCTCCAAAATTTAATCCCTAAAATGTTTAAATCAAGAAAGTACCTAGTGTCTTTTAGGTTTCGACGTTTACCGACGTCCAACTAACCACAGAAGGGTAGTGAAATCACTGGTGGTGAGCCTAGGATACAGGCTGGTTCCTAACCACTACTGAACAAAATTCATTTTTTATTTCGCTGTTTACTATCTGTCTAAATCACATCAGTTTGGTACCAGTTTATTGAAACGTTATCATATAGTACAAAGGAATCTCGTAAGTAAAGAGACCGTCAAAATTACCAAGCCTAGACAAGTGGATTCAGAAACCACTTCGACTACAATTTTTGTGACTGCAAGTTAAAACTGTAAACGGTCTCGGAAACATTGTGGGCATAGAAGTGAATGAAATGAATTAAGTCCGCTTATTCTGTTTTGTGAGCATGAACGGGGTCCTTTGTGCAACTTGATGTGGGCTCACGTGGTGAGCGCGGCTTTATTCATGTTCGTCATTACATTGGCTACGAGAAGACCACATGATGATAGAAACAACGGTGCAGAAAATGAGTAGGGCAACAAATATCGTAAAGATTACCTTACCAGGAAAGACTATGGCTCGGTAAATTACGGATAATAAAGCTGGGGCATTTCTTCAAGAGTTAGTATTCTTAAGTTTGTTGGTTCTAACGGGGTCAGCAACCGTGTTGATTTGCATTTTTTCAGATGACTGGAACGCTAGGCACACAATGCTATACGAAACATTGTCAACTGTCAATTTATCGACCGGGTTTTCCGATCATCCAGGGTTTCGGCCTCGAAAATTGTCAGCCCGTCAAATTTAGGGATAGGATTGCGATCGCATTTTGCAACTGATTACCTAACCCTACTCCATCGAACGTCCGAAAGTCAGGTAAGGCCACTGTTCTCTATTGAGTCGGGGTGGCTACAAGCCATTCAAAAGGTTCATAGGTCCATAGTGGAGCAATTCAGTTTCAGTTTTTAGGATCCTAAATCACATTTCGTTTCTTAGTGGTAAGCAAAACACTGCTGCTTATTGTCGGACCATTTCGAAAGTACCTGGCATGTGCGGATAGTTGTGTGATCAAAACCTGAGAATTTAGTCATCTTAGCAGTACAACATTGTTGGTGAGAAAAAGCACGTGTTGATCAAATCATACCAATGCTTTGCTGATGCACTTGTCATCACAAATAGTCTCATCGATAGAATCAACAGAAAGAGCAATTTCATTTGTTTTACTTGACCACTGCTAAGCTCTAAATCTCTTATCTCCACCGAAGGATTCAAGTCATGAAAGGGCTGTTTGTGTTCCTGATTAGCCGATTTCGAAGATACAACAGAGAATTTCTGTTTGTTTTTTACCGGTTAGGATTATGGTGTGGGTATTTGTCGCATGAATTCCATTAAATTGAGTTGTATATTTTTTGTTTTCAAAGATTAGTGGATGATGCACACTTACGAAGCAGTCCTCCGATATAGTAGTTATACATTCTGGTAAAGTGCCTTTGCTGTCAGCTACACTTACGTCATTTTGTGAAATTACTGAACGGGCTCCATTGCACCAATCGCACCGCACCCAATCCATCTAGCCCAGTAAACTAGACGAGTTACGTTAGTTTTTCAAAAATACCCAAAGCACTCTTGATCGACGGGCGAAGAAAACGTGAAAGAATGGGTAGCATTTATGTCGTTTTTTATTTGCGAGCATATGCAAGCATGATGTGAGCTAGCACGAATCAAACCATTCAGCAGTGTTGTTGATGCTTAGTCTGTTGGAACACCAGCAAATGGAGCGTTGAATGTGGGTCTAGGGAGATAAACAGTGACCATATAATTTGGCTGGAAGAAAGTATCTGCCTGTGAAAGACAAATCTAACAAATGCGGTTGACTTACGACAGGAACTTTGACAAACAGAAGGAGATGCCTGAAGTTAAGTTTAGGAAGCCTTTCTCCTTCCACGAGGTTATGAGCACGCTAGTTTTTAAATTTGATATTGAGTTGACTATGTAAATGAACCTAACTGACTTGGTCTTGAGCAGTTCAACTCAAATAGTAATGTGATATCCAATGACTTCGTGCACCTTATGGTTAAATCAGACGGACAAATTAGAGCGAGAGTATGATCTTTGGATCGATAATGCCAAGCAAAGTGCTTCGGGCTTGTGCATGCGAAAATATAGACAGGCAAATACCTTGAAATATGTGACCATCATCCATGCCCAACCCGCCTGGGATCAGAAAACTTGGTGCAAACTTCTGCCCGCTTATTGATTATGGTCGCCGTAATTAGCCCTGTCACTGTCACTGGTTTCGTTCACAAATGCGTTCAATAAATCATTCGTGTCTGCAAGCCATATTTATCTTCTCTCTAGTCTGTGACTAAACTGCCTGGAAGTAATAGACACTTCCTTATGGATGTCATGTTATTGCAAAAAATATGATACCGACTGACTTTGTGCTGAAAAAGTAAAAACATGTCCAGGTTTTTAAAATTACTTCTTGGTTACGAAAGAAACTAATGGAACTTAATGGAAATCCGGATATTATTTTGCAGGTTAGCCAGTTTGTTTTGTCCCAGTTCAGGGATATAGACTGAACTTAGTTAGCTATGGATCATCAAAATAGAACAATTCTGCCCTAGCTTAGGTATACGCATAACTGTAACGTTATAAAGAACGGGAAGGATGGGGTATTTACGACTGCCTAGATCTCACCGGAGCAGTCGGACTTCCGAGTGAGGATCAGACTACAACAAAACGACCGATCAAGACTATTTTCAAGCCACATCAAGCTTACCAAGCTCATCGGTCGAATGAAGCAGCAAATATTTACCATATTTTAGCATTGTAGATCAACGCGACTCAACATTGTGTCAGGACATGAAGAGGACTACAGGTGACAACCTGTGTGAGTAAAATTGCACGTATCGTCCCTAGTACATTTACGAAACTTAGGAATTTTGCATGCAAGGCCCTCATGACATTTAGGATAGGTTGTAGGGATCAGGTGGCGAAATCATCTCTTATAATGAACAAGTTGCAAATGCCTTTTAGATTGTCGCAACTTGGAATTCGCTCCTGTTTTCCTACCTAACTTTCGGATTATCGTGCTTGCTAATTTCCTCTGAATGGACAACTTGGGTCTTTTAAGTCGTTCTCTAGGATTAGTAGTTTATGAACCTAGAATTTTACGTCTTTTATGCCACCGAAAATCTTGTAATCATGGTGGCCATAATGGATGCGGAAGACAACGACATGTATATGTACTGTAACTCTCACGTGGCGTGTGCGTCAGCTACTGTATTAAGATTTGCGCCCACGATAAGGCGTATATGATTATCATTAATCACACCTTGCCAGGTGCATGAATTTCACGGGGTCCTGGAAGGAAAAAAGCTAACAACAACAGAAGGGGACAAATGTGTTATTGGTCAACCTCGGCAACGTACTCCTTGGTGTAAGGCTCAGTTACACTTGTTGTAAGGGAAATCGATTCAGAAGGACGTTAGTGCGCTGTTTATTCATGTTCAGACAGCATACTAATCAGGTTCGACCTGAACGAGCTCAGGTTGAATATGCGGAAAAACGGAGCAGTCACAGTGATCAATATAACTGTCCTCTCTGCATTGATTTGGTGAGACAGGCGACAAGTTTTGTCCAACTTGATTGCTGGTGCGAGTGTGTTGGTGAGCGGCTCCACGGCACAATAAATGACAAGGAATTGTGTCTTCAACTCCCATTGAAAACATTAGAAAAATTTACACATACAGCAATCCGTTATCAGGGGGATATCTCAAGGTTCTTTGGATTGGAATCACTAAGTGTTTGGCGATAATTATACTTGACTCCTAAAAGGTGGATACTGTGAATGCTTTGGTTTCCCTAAGGTTTTTGAAATAAATTGGCTGATCTCCCTCTTAGGCGTGACTTTATTTTGGTACCCGAAAGGATAAACTGCTGCACAAGACGTTTACATTCTGTGATTTGTACTCTTGTTCGTCTGGATTTTAACCAAGTAAACGAATTCGGCGGAGCATTTCTGCTCCATGTTACTTAGCTAAAGATCACGTTGGCTGAGTACAGCTGACCAAAGTAACACAATCTTGTTCAAACTCTGCGATACCGTTAACAAATTTTCTCAAACAAATCGAAGCTGTTATTGGCTGGTTCCAGGATTCAGCCTATCATTTTTCAGCTTGGTATCCGACTAGTGACTCCCGACAACAAGTCACAAGAAAGCTCTCTTGTCACCTGTATATCGCAATTTGCACTACACTGGATAATTTATCCAGAAATACACACAAAAGCATACAAATCCGGTGACGGTGATATGCCAGTTATAGTTTGGTGAGTAGAATAGATAGTAGGGCATGAGTTCGATGAACCCTTCTCGATCTTTGATAAATACCTTCTGAGGTCGGTTCGATCAGAAGAATCTACCTTGAGAGACTCCGCTTGAAGTTAATTCCTTTTGGAAAAGAATGCAATCAGTTTTGTTATTCTGGGTGGAATAACGTGTTTTTGCATAAATCCTCATCGGATCATACAAGTACAAGTGTATATACATACTTTTACATAGAAAACACAGTGGAAACATATGGAGCGATGCCATTGTTCTGCACGAGGTTAAACAGATAGACCCAGGTCGCCAATTCGATGATCTTTAGATGTAGACATGACAGAATTAGTGCTGGTCAGTGTGTGCATGGCCGTGGGTTTGCGTATGAGCATGAACTCGGGGACGTTTTTGGCAACTGCAGCTGAAGTACGTAGTTACAGAGCTTTAACAAACAGGATAGGATTGCAAAATCTGGAAGAAATCGCTTTTACCATGAAGTAAATGTGAGATTATATCTGCTTGATTTGATGCGACTGTTTTCACTAAAGGACCGTCAAAGACTCAGTAGGGTCTACTTTATGGCATGCGTTGTTTCGTACGCGCCACTTCGACCGGGTAATTTTCACCATAAATTGGTGTTTAAAGACCGTGTCCTGAACAGGGCTAGTAAGTTAGTAATTCGATTCTTAAGGCTTGGTACTGCTTGTTTGATGGGAGATTAATTCAGTCTCCTGGTAGGTGCCTTACGAAAATTGTTTTGCATGTATGTCTACCAGTTTTTTAGTCAGTGGGCATGGGCCGACATGGGCATGGCATCCGACCTTGATCGAATGTCAACTTGGTACGCGCTATCGCTCTCACACGCTGTCTCGCCCACACGGTACTGGTGATGAGGAATGGGACAAACAACACAGGCATACAAGACGCATACACAATAAGGCGTGGGCCGGTCACTGTTTTGTGGGCATCAAGCAATTCATCACTGTCTAGACCCTAATCGTCTTATCACTGAAAATCCATGTGCATTGTCATTGCTTCCATATTTTTGGTGTACCGTCCATATAGATAATCGTGTTCCGAACAACCTGAAGTTAGTATGTCAGAAGAAATGGTTGTTTGAACTTGTCAGACAAAAGCTTTTGCTAGGTCAGTACGTCCGTTTAAAAAACAGACCAATTCATGATGGAACATTGACTGTAGATGGGTAGCCTGTGGTTGGTGTGCATGATAAAAATCGGTTGTTTGTAAATGTGTAAAGGTCATCCTTGCTTCTTCCAATGCTTGCACAAACCTGGTACCCACGCTGTCTGCTGTTAGACACCTCACACATCACCGAACAAGATGGATGATCCACGAACAATAGAAAACCGCGTAGAGAGGGATGTTTGCCGACCATAGTGTCAGGTACATCATCATCATTAACGGGATAGGGGTGGTCAGACGGATGCGTAAGTAGTTTGTATATGTCCTAACGGAACACTCGTTAACGGCGGCGAATTAGTCGCCAATCATTTGTATGGTGACTAATACCGAGAATATGAAAAGAATCATACACAACTCAGCAATCGGCTTCCCAGAAAACTCTTGACACTCGTGATTTACTTAATAATAATAATATTAATAATAATAATACAATAATAATGAGTCAGTTGTATCAACTTTTCGGTGGTTAGTTGTCATGCTCCCAAGGAAACATGACGGCTAAGATTCTGTCAAGCTTTCCAAGTCTAGACAAAAGTAGTCGGTATGCAGAGGTCAGCTTCGAACCGAGGACCTTTCGGTCAGTAAGTTTGTGCCTCAACCACTGACTCAATGACCTTTTTGTTGATCATAATCACTTGTATTTCTGCGAATTCTCCTTTTTCTTTGTAACTTAGGCATTCACTGAACTTTATTTTTATTTTTTGTTCAAAGAATAGTTGAGAAATTGATATCATTTTCTCCCGGAAATAAGTATGTAAAACATAGTGGGAAGGGGAATCCTTGAAAAAAGTGACCAATGACTTATACCATCAAATAATAAGACCTGTACTCAAGTAGTTGCACTGTGTAAACACTAAGTGAGATGTTTGGAGCTGTCTGGATTACAACATGCACCCGGTACCCATCTGCTGCAAAGTCAAGGAATTAGAATGCATAACCGACATCAACATCACCACCACCTTCACGCGCATCACAGTCGTCACCATCCGTAGCAGCATGGTCATCATCGTCATCATCATCCTCATCATCTTCTTGATCGGCATAAACATCACCATCATCAGGAGTGAACTGTGGAAAATGACACCCAATTCTAGATTCGAGCAATAACGGGGATCTGCGTATGTGTCATCAGCTTTTAAAAATAAATAAATGTGGACGTTCTGGTGCTAATGAACGGCACTAGCACAAAGACCACATTCAGATATTGGAAGGATGGTCAACTTGTTTCTCTTGCGTAGGAGAGCAATGAGGATGTTTATGTGGTTGATCGGTGATGGAAACGATTGCACAAGCATGAAGTCCGATAAAACTACACAACTGTTGAGAAAAACGGGCTCAAATTTTGACTTGTGGCGTTCGTTTCCTTGGCTGATACTAGTGTCCTTCTATACGTCCGTGATATTCAAATCGTGTTTTGTTGCTCGGACTCTTCTCTGAGTCGGATTTAAAGGCTACCGCGAAGCAATGCGAAAACATACTGTACTGTTACATTGTTGGTTCTCCATTTTTAAGTGTTGTTTGGTTTACTGCAGGCGAAATAGCTATTCATTGGATTAGATCACATGAGGTTCTGAGAATCTTAGCGTCTTCTGATGGCACGCTTTCTTCTATTCGAATCGATGAGTACTTGTTTTTGTATGCTCCACATGCAACACACACTCAGTTCATTAAAAGGAAACGCGTTTTAACTACACTGACGATAATTTTGATAACAAACGAGCAATAATTTATTCAGTACACTGTACCTAATCTTCACTGTATTTTTTTCACATTTCGCACTAACCAGGTTGCTTACATTCGGTTAGTGTAACAACTGTCCACGATGAACACACGTCCACTTTTAAGGATATCTCCCTCATCCTTATTTTATGGAAAAAAATTCTTTGATTCATTAGTTTGGTGACATTTGCTTTGAAACGTTACCGCACAGGGGCTAGAATAGGGAAGTATGTAGCAAGGTAACTTTTGATTATTCAAAAAAATTAGTGGAAAACTTCTTGGATAAATTTGCTTGCAGGACTAGTAAAGAGCCAGGGGCTACCGCAAATGAAATGTGGAAATCCAAAGGAAAGTCGCTTAGGACCACATGTGGCCTTGAGCGTAAAACAGTTTTGGTTTGCATATAAAGTTATCCGATGAGTGCTTTGAAATCTCCGTTTTCCAAATAGATATAGAAGGACAATTCAGATTCTTTGACTTAAAGGCATATAAAACACAGATTTAAATCGGTAGGCTAGAAATTTCAATAGCACACGTGGTTCACAGGTCCGTAAACTCGCTGAGTGTATTTTTCTGTTCTGTGAAACGGGTATAGAATTAACAGAATACAAAATTTAACTGCAGTCAGCTGACGGGACATAATTATCACTACAGTGCTAGACTGGTAGATGAGCAAGATTGAAATGCAAATATCGCAGTAAAATAATTGTCCTGAGGTTTAATCCGGGACACATAAATTCCTTTTTCCACTCGTCGATCAACATTAAGCCATCTTTAAGTTGAGAACTAAAACCTCATTGTGATAAAAATTAAAATTCCTGGGTCATGGCTTGAACAGCTAGCACACCAAACCAAAATGAGGTATATGTAACTGAGGGTGAAGGTTACGGTTGTGTGATATAGCCGCAAGTACAGATTCCAAAACAGACTGAAGTAAGTGTTCTGCAACCGAGCATATTATTCAACCAAGAAATCCTAGCCGCAGCCGATTTATCACATTCTAGAAGCAGAAAAGGTGTCAAATAAAGCGGCGTGAACTGGGTGTTGAGTAGCTGAAAGGTATTTCAGTGAAAAGTTTTGGCGCAAGCTACTGCTCCTGCTGACTAGAAAATCGATAAACGCATTCCTTAAAATTCCAGTTGTTTTCAAAAAGTTCTCCAGTGACTTTGTGGTAGGGCATAAGTTTCTCTCAAGCAGTCCGGAGAATACACCCAAGGAGCATCACGCACACGAGGCTGTAAAACTTGTTCTACTGTTCTTTGATAGAGATGCTACTCTCAGTTTCAGGGAGTCAGAGGCCCTTCGTCAGTCTTTTCTGCAAACAATTTGTAAAGGAATCAGTTTTAAGTTCTCAAGATTTCGTGTGCTTAATCTTTGATATCTAGATGTTTGGAGTGTGAAAACGCCTCATCAAACTCTGTAGGGTTACTTTTCGGCAGTTTGACTCTTGAGAGGAGTGCATCAGACAGACCTTTGAGTTTGCTCCGGATAACTCAGGAGTAAAAACCGGTGACAAACCTACTTAGACTTCATTCACGGAATTCGCTGTTTACATCCAAACGGTACCCACTGATTAATTCGCAAACACTCGTTTTTTATTTGGGTAAGGCAACTTGCGTCAATTATTCACGTACCCAAATAGCTTTCTTCTATTGTCCACATGAAGTTTACACAGCCACTCTCAGTTCCAATGTTGTAATCGAATCATTTATTGTCGGTGTGCCTTAGTTAACATGAACACAAATCCTAAAACGATTACAAACCTGAGCATGTTGCGCAAATAATTTTGCCGGTACTAATCAGTAGTCAAGTTGACGCACAGAAATTCGCCATGCATTTTAGACTGAACGCGGAACCCCGAGCAATGGGTCAGCTTGCTAGTTGAGCTCAATCTATCGCCTCATTTTCACCGGGACATCCTGGTTTTTGTCTTAAGTAGGGGAGCCGTTTGGCGCAGACGCTTTTCTGAATAGTATCACATGTTGTGAATAGGTCATCCTAACCACTCTGTCAGTCAGTTTGTTTCTGGGACATCTGCTTACCAGAAAATGTATTTCCGATAAATTGCTAGAGTAACTGGTGCCGTGTACATTAACTTCCCAGATGACTTCTAATTTACTCACATAAAGGTGGGGAAGCCGAATACATCTGGTGTCTGCCGCATCACATGGTATGCACCACATGTGTCGGCTTGGTACAGGAGAACCTTTAGATGTCCGCAATTTTTAGGTTATCATCAGGAAAAGTAAGCAGTCCGCTTTATCAAGATACACTTGTCAAGCAAGCGTAACTACTGTACACCAAAGATTTTACTGTTGCACAATGTCGCAGCCAAAGTGTACGAATAATTTGCAGCAATATAGTCAGTCTTGTTTATATTTTTTAAAAATATACCAGAGGGCCAGATGGGTCAATAAATATCCCTATAAACTAAAGAGTGCTAGTTCGGTGTCTGGCATGGATACCCAGCACGTTATATTTTATGAGACGTCTCTTCCGTAAGCAAAGATATCTGGGCGTCTTAAGGTGTTTGAAAGCCATTGTCCCAAAACCATCGCTGAAGTAGAATAGCGCCAGCAAATTGCTCCCTTGCACTCTTACAAATCCGACTGATTTTCTTTCTCGAACAAGGCACAAAACGCCATGTTCGGTCACTTTGGTATTTTGTACAACTAAACCAAACTGGGGTCAAAGCAGCCTATTAGAACTTATTTCTTTCTATATTGGCGCCGCACTCGCATGTTAGTTGTTACAAGGAGTGCGAATTTCCAACAATGTATGGATTCACTGACGGGCGAATTTTCGATTTACCGCCAATACTTCATCAGGCCAGCTGAGGCGAATTCCGTTCCACTCAGCCATAACACTCAGCCGAAATCGAAATTGGCAGAAAAAATACATTTGGTCGTGTTGTTGGCAGCGGAATATAGCAACCAGTGAAACCTGTCCACAAACCCGTAAGACAATCTGGACGATTTTACTTTCCTAACTTCGTACTTTTTGACGTGTGTCCCCTGGCCAGTGGGAGCATTAGGTCACTCGTCGTACATTAAAAATAATAACATATAAGCGTCATTTCACTGTTCCTGTCTAATATTCATCTCATGAAGGAGCTTTAGGCTACGAAAAGCCGTTGAACTTTTCGTAACCGATTGGTTTTCAGACAAAATTCTTTACAACTTGGATCTGCAGAGAAGTTTCACCCTAGGGGTATTTCTCTCTGCAAATAACTAACATGAAAGTCTTCAGGACTCGTGACAGACCAGTCGGGTCGTCTTGGTTAAAAATTTGCGACGTGGATTTATATTTAAAACTGTGCGTTGCAAGACGTTTATCATCCTTACGGTTGAAAGAAAACCGGGCCTATAACTGACATACTTTGCAGAACTGCTTTCGTTTTACTTCCGGCAATTAACCAAATAGCCATCCGCAGCACCTATTGGAATAGGATCTTGCCTTAACTGTGAAATACTTGCCTCCAGTAGTGCCTCTGAATACCTAGATTTGAAGTCTTCATAATACGACCTGGGACTCTTTGAATGAATGTAATGATATGTGATTCTGTTTCCGATTACTTCACCGATTGGTTAAATTGCAGGAATATAATATTTGAAATTGTTTCAGTTTCTTTACCTGATGGAGCAAAACTGCTTGTTTTACTAGCCCGTAGGTCGGATAGCAAACATCTGTACATTGTTTTACTGGTTTTATACTTTCAAAAGCTCAGCCATCTCCAGTCGTTGTTTCTGATGTGGCCAAATGCTGCTTCGAATCCACTACTTTCATCTCAGTACAGTAGGTGGGAGTCAGCATTTTGCCCGAACTACTCAAGTCTTTTTTGCGTACAATTTTGCGCAAGGTGCCCACTCGCTCGAATTGGAGCAGGGTAAAACAAACCCAAACTATATCGGAGCACAAATGAGTGCCTACAAATCCTGGTGAATTAAATTCGATTGGTCAAAACGTCCGTGACTGTGACATGTGCCTACTCCAAACATAATCGTTGAACATCTCCCTCTACATTCAAGTTTTGGTCTACTCTGACTGCAGAGATCTTGTAGAGTTGCGTGTTCCAGATATTAACCTTGCTAGACGATGAGCGCTACAGTAGCCTAGTGAATAGCAAGGTACACCTGCACATAGACCAACCAGATTTTTGTCCCCAAATAATCGCCTTCAAATCGGCTGTCAGTCCTCATCTTGAAATACTGTAGGCGTACCGTTTTGTTAATACAAACGCAGTGGATCTTTGTAGGTGCACGGAACAGAACTGGTGTACTTGTATACACCAGCTTCCAACATGCGAGATGATAGGTTTTTCAGCAGTGGGTCGCGAATCTTTTAGAGTTTTGTTTCAGAAACCTGTAAACTGAGCAGAAAAATAAGCAGACATCCAGACTAGTAGAAGATTTTTGCACGATAATATGGTCAGTCAGGAAGGCCCAGACAGTTGTATGGTGACCGTGGCGCATCACACATGTTAGGGCGTGGACTAGGACACAGGTCACATGAGTGACTGCACTACGATCAGTGGTAGTTGTTCCACTCATCGACGAACGTGGTCTTATACATTGTGCGCAGACGCACACGTCATGTATAAGCACACATCACAGTACGTGTGTATACACAAAGAAAACCTTCACGCTTCAGTGCACGGTCGGACGTGACATTCTGACAGCCGACATCATCAACTCTCCCGATTCCTTTGTGTCCTTGTCGTCAACAAATTTAAAGTCAACCTATCCGTTTGCAATACTACCTCTACACGCTACCACCAATACGGTATTCCTGCAGCCTAAGCCACCCTTGTCATGGAGCAAATGAAGTGTTCTCTTGCTCCACATCTTGACAAACATACACACCATATTCCAAAATGATACCTTTTTGCCCGCTGTCATCTGAATTGAGTGAGAGCAAAAATACTGAGCACTGAATGAAAATCACAAGTAGGAGAACAAAACGCTGATAAAAGCCATTCTATCAAGAACAAACAAGAACTAGACTGTTTGTCTCAATAGGTCGAACCATCTGTCAGTTGGCGGTAGTCGGTGAAGCGGTAAGTCGGTCTACCGACCTGTCATTATTGGGGTAGAAAAATCGATAATTTTCTTGGCGAAACCCGATTAGTTATGGAAATTCAGTGTGATCAGTGATAGCCAACACGTGCTCTGTCGCGCCGGAGTGGATAACACCTATGTTATGAAGTTGGCGTGCTCGAAACCATCTATCTCGCAAAATGACGGACATGCTTACAAAATGGCTCTACTAATTACTTAGTTCACAATGTATCCTATTTGCCCAGTAATCCGCTATTTCGGAAGCTCGTTAACGTCGCAAAAGCATGTCCTGAAGGGAAATCTGGGACAGTTTTATCACCTAGCTCTCCGGAGAAGGGGGTACAACACACGTAAATTTCCAATACTGAATTCGGTGTATCGTTCGGTGAAAAATGAAAATATGCATGAATCTTTTGGCATCTGATTATGATTTGATCCCCACAGTTCTCCGTTAGATTCAGAATTGCAGCTGATTGCATAAAATATGCGCCTAATCTCTAGTAGGTTGACGCAGTAATTCCGTTTTAGTGCAAATACACACATCCTCAGTCAACAGAAACAACCCTGCGTATGACTGAAGTGATAAATGGAATAAGATTCCAATTGATAGGAACCATTTTTAGGGACAGAAGGGTAAGTGGCATAAAGTGGGTTTCTAGGAGAGATCAGAGGTAAAAACCTAAGGCTGTAAACCAAACTGTCACGTGCCCATCCGTCTGGCACCTGGTGAGTCCCAGCAAGGATGTAAGCACCCGCATGACTGAACACGCCGTCACTACGGATAAAAAGTCTAAAAATGATAAACAAGCTTAAACAAAATAGTTTGTCTCTCAAGCCCAATGATTTGCAATCCTTCGTGACATCAAAAGTTACCGAAATAGTCTAGCTGACCGAATGAAATTCAGTGGTAAATTTGACGGATGCGTCAGCTGCTACCATGTATTCATATCACGTTGGTTTAAACAGTTCTTATCCTGTCCAGATAGGGTACTTTCGTTTATTCCACATCAGAAGGAAGAAATGGTGATCAGGCATTTCGCTGTTATTAGATCTCATCATTAGCGTTTATCCTAGGCAGCGCGGGATTTGAACCCCGAACATCTGAGATGGGAGCTGTAGCATCGATCAGCTGTGTATTTTTTACCGTATAGCTATACTTCATATCAAAAACGCGAAGAATACGCAAATCTTGCCCCGCAGTAAGAGCGAAATCAGCCAAAACATACCGCCTCATCGCTTTTTGTATTATAACTAAATGCTACCCACCTTCCCTAGTTATGTATAACAGTCACATTAAGCTGATTTAGAAGGACACACACTAACTTGAGACCAAATAAATCTACCTGGACATCTCGCTTATGCCATTCTTCTCAGTCGAATGTGCTGCACGAAGGCCCCCTCATGTTTCACTTGGTACAATATCCGAGATTTTGGAGTATATTGTGCAGAGGAAATACATTACTCATAGGGTTGCTAACACCTCTTCGAAGAATATTCAGCAGCCTTATGAGTAGTCTATTCCGTCCAGAAAAAAATTTCCTTCATTAGTCGTTTTATGTTTGCAAACGCACGCTCACGCATGTTTGTTTAATTGTTAAGGACAAGCTCCTGAAACCACTGGCTTCAAAAGTATCTCAAAAAGCAGCCACTTTTTAGTAGGAGCGGCTGATGTATCTGTCAAAAGTGTGCCCTAGTGCTGGGTTCCAGCGGTTTTTCTATGTAAATCGCGTGTAAGCTATGTTTCACGCTACACCGCCACTTGGCACAACATAATACACAGCTGATCCATTGCGGAAAGGAAAGCTAATACTGGCATGGTAGGTCCCGATAGTGCTTTTAGATCTTGTCACTGGTTAAAATCTCCCAGTATTCTCCGAATGTGTCGTTAGTTGGAATCCTCTGGTGAACGAATTTTCTTTGGCCAATGAGGTAAAGCTTTGCAAACGTAAACAGGGACTACACGGAGAGTCACGTTAAAGATACCAAGTTTTATACATAAGTAAATACCATTTCTTCAGCTGCGTATCCACAGCTGTCATTGTAACTTTCGGCGGTTTCATTGTAACCGATTATTTGAAGGCAATAACTTGGTTAAGCTTAATGAACCTGAGTTAATTGGCCAAGTTGATACCTGGACATAGATTATTGAAAGCTTGATTTTCATAGAATTACGGTCCACGTGTTTCGGAGTAAACTTACTCATCTGACATGTGTGGGAATTCTTCCAACCATCATCCAAAACTGAGGTATCGCCATCCAATTCCAGTTCGCCTCAATAAACTCTAAAGGATCTCTTTAATACATGCTCAGAAAACCAATCAATCGGATGGTCTTGAACTATTAGTGACAGTATCCAGGTAGGATATCGAAGCCAGACGTGGCCTTTTTGTATAACCACACATATAACCGCATTCAAAAGATTCAGAGAGAAATAGTCGGACGGTGGCTCACAATTAGCTAAGTGCAAAAGTATGTAAATCTGTGCTGCTCTCAGGAGGCAACGGTTTAAACTTTCTGTGTTACGCTCTAGTGCCAGGGGAACAGGCGAGTGAAGTTTTGGTCTAAAACGTTGAAGTCACTGTTTGCGCATTAGCTGAATTGGGTTTAAAGCTGGTCAGTCAGCTGAATCTCCTAATGCTGTATGATACAACGGCTCATAACTGGAATTTGAACGATATTCCTCTAGACTTTACCCATGGGCACGAACACAAGTCCTGGTTGCGTATAAGGTGTCCTCTGTTGTTCTATTCTCATTTAGGATCTCACCAGTCTATAGGAACAATTCGCAAACTATCCCTCTTACACTGCCCTTCAAAGACGACAATAGTTATCAAAATGACACAGTTGGCCAGGACTTACGTTTGCAGTCACGTTAACTGCGAAAAGATATTTTTAAATAATCTGCTGTCGAACAACAAAACCTCATTTATCTCTGACAGTAGGTAGTACAGATTCTAGGTAATTTATCAAACTGGTGCGACTTGTCTTTGATATACATACGTAAAGCCATCGGTCAAAACTTTCCGTATCCAACAGGCGTGGTTGGGGAAATTCCTTCCCTGAGTCGAGAGTAAAAAAATATGTTCCATCATTGGATCCCGATCTATGACCTTACAGAGGTCTCACATATCCCTAAAGTATGAAGAGACTGTGTACAGCTTTTTCATACTGCCCGGATAAGACCGATTTCACTGTAAGTCAGTAAACTAACCTATGTATCTTTCAACAGGAATCTTGATATCGGCCGAAAACAGACAAACCGCGAACCAAAAAATAACGAAGTGTTTTCGGAATCACATGCCTGCTATACACTGGTGAACTTCGGTAATATTATATTCACAATGCACGGTAATAGTATTATTAGTAACAAAACAGAAAACACCATTATCATCCAAGCAGCCCTTAAGAGAAACGATTCTTTGAAAAATATTGCGCTGCTACATCTAAATGCCCCATATTTTTATTGTTGAAGATTCAACTATACTACTAACAAGCTGAGAAAACCTAGCAAATCGCCCTATAGAATTACAGATTAAAAACTCCACGTTCCTGCATTTACAAACTACCTGTCACAGTGATTTGGTATGATACGTAATTACTGTAAACAACAACAATAATCGTCCGACTTTTTTGACGGTTTTTTGGCCCTAATGGGTAAATTTCACACCTTCAATTCAACGTGGGCGTGAATCTGGAGGAACTCTTCAAACATTCTGACTGCTGTCGTAATCTCTCCTCTCTTCACAGTAGTACGATATATAAACTAATTTCTAACACAATATTCAAAGGCCATGGATTTATTTGTTTGTTTTAATGATAAACTCTGCTAGAAGTGGGCGATTTTCCTTTGATTAAATTTATGAAAAAATAAAAATGAAGGCCGGAAGCACGGATAAGGGCACAATAGTTACAATTGAGGTGGAATACACAATCCACAATTTTCAGTCTACTATAGCGAGGCAAACATATACACTTGGTCTTTCGTCTCAAACTTAGTCATTTGAAGTGTGTTTGTTATTTTTGAGACCGGTAGTGAAAAGTATATAAAGGAGATTTCGCTGCTAGACTGGTGGGTGGCTTGGTAGTTGAGTTACAAACAGTATAATTTTTTGGAAAAAAGATTTACCACAGTTTTAGTAAGCGAATTCTAAATATTGCACCCCTCCTGTTCTCTGTTATAAATTGATGGATTTATTCATAATGCACTACTCGTAAGATTGCTGAAAATTCTTCGACAGCCCACGACCAGTTTTGCCCTTTTTGGGGCTCATCAGGTAGGCGCAGTCCCTGAGTTTCCATCAACTTTATGTTCTATTTGAACCCAAATTGGACTGATTGTGACAAATACACTCATTCCAAATCAATACGGTTTTCACGGGAGACTCAACTGAATCTCTCGTTTATGGTGTTCTCCAGCTGAATGTGCTGCATACAGGATTTACGTTCTTTAGTTTTGACCACGCCGTTTTCTCTGTCCTGCATCCATCCAGGAATCTGGTTAGCATCAGTATCCTTGCACCAAGTCTGCACGGAGTTCGAAGAACTGGTAAAAAACCGCATGGATATTTCATTCGGCGTGTACGGGTCTCCCAAGCGGGTGGTTTTCCTTATGCGTTTATGAATTTCTTTCATTGTAACAAAGTCATTATTTAAATGAGTTCCAAATGCGTTGTTTATGTTCCTACTAAACCGACACCTTTGCTAAATCTACCACGTATTAATTTTCGAAAACTACTGCACACGTGACTAACTGAATGCAGTATCATTTCGTTTGTTTTGTCCCCGAGTCAGTGATTCAAGCTAGGGAAGAGCTGCGCTAAAATTCCGAAGATTATCATTAGTACGAGATATTTCTATATTTGCACAACAAGGGAAGCCTACGGGATAATTTTATTAGTCTAAGCACCATTTACCTAAGACACTGGGGACAATGCAACATGACAAGCCAAGACGTATTCATAAAGACATTCACAAGGCAAAAAAAGACACGAAATATTCACTGAAGGCGTGTCAATAGCCTGTTCTAAAGCGCCAGTGCAACCGGTTAGTATATTTGCTTGCATCACATATTCGTTCGTTATGGAGCGATTCTCGGATACCAATAATGTCTAAGGTGGCTGGGCAATCATCTTTTCGCTATAGTCCATTTATTGCATGCCAACTTAACATTTGAACAATGTTCTTGTGAATGCAGTACCAGGGTAAGTGTTCGCCGGAAAAACAATTGTTTATACAACCAAGCAACCAGCAATATTTTGTTGCAGGACAAACTTTACCAGGGAACGTTTTGAAAAAATGTGGCTTTTTCCCGGCGAACATCTACTTGCTCTCCGTTTAACTGCAGAAGACACTCGCTTCTACTCTCAGTTTTTTCAACATACAAGATACTTGAAATCTTTACAAGACATCGAAAAAATTTGCTTGCAAAATCCGCGAGGAATCTCAGGCTTCTCCGTATAAATCCAAAGATGCCTCAGTTTTTTGTAAAGTTTGCCCAACGATTACAAAGTCTCTGATATGTAACCCGTATTTTTGCATACCTTTCAAAACATCCAAGGCTGACGTAAAGTCATTTAGCTGCCTGCCGTGACGCAAACATTACTGTTTTTTCATGTCAACGACTTAAACTACAAACATTTCGGGTACCTAAGCATGGAATAGATCTAGATACGTTGTGATTCTTCCGTTGGCTAGGCCCCTGGATCCGGTCACAGTAACTTTTGCGCATTGGCGTGGTATGACCTGCCCATCATTTAGCTGTTCCTGAAACCGGATTGCTATGGGTGCGATAAAAAATCCCATCTTTTTCGTTTGTCTCGCTCTACACTCATCTGTGCCGGTGCATAAATGAATAAAATTAGTTAAAGGGAATAAATAAAAGTGAATATGATTTAAAAACTGCACTCTCAACGTAGCACGTTTTCCAAAAGAAGCAAATTCTAGTGCCAACAAAAACAGTTCTCATGCGCAAGCATCCACAGACCCAAATATAATTACTTTCAAATTCTTACGGAGAGCAGTGTAAAGACCAACGGCTCTGGTCATCCTACGTCTGATTTTCAAGAAAAACAAAAAGTAACGTTGGAGTTTTTTGCTCCCAAATGTTGACGGCTAACCAGCTGTCCAAAACATGGGCGAAATATCCAATTGCGATAGATTTTTTGAGTGAAGTCAGGTGGGATGAGTTGTTTGGAGGAATCATGGTATTCGTGCATGTTGCTTCATCAAACCGACTTGGGATAGAAAAAAAGTAAGATTCGTTGTGAGAGTTCCTATGACCTGGAAAGGCAGCACCTAACGTTTTAGGTGGTTCATACCTGAGGCATTCTTTCGTGATTCTCCAAAACAACTTTGTGGTTGCAGCAAAAACGGATACACACGCACGAGTTGAGGTACTAGGGGGTATTATTGCGGTTTTCTTTAATCAAATGAATTTGTTGAAATCGAGCAATAGACTTTCAGGCAAACCCCTACCTCTAGGGCTTTGAAGTCCTGGAAAAGCTAAACACGACTCAATATTACTTTGCTGCTTACGCGTCACTGATATGCAAGATTTATGCGGTTATGGAGCAACGCTTTTCTATGATCGTTTTTATGGGGCGTTCTGTTAGTTTGACAGTCATCCCACTTGCTGTTTTTCCTAACGTAAAATGTATTTTGGGTTTTGCTACTATGTAGGCTATAGTCAAGGCTGTGAGTATGATTGTTGATTTGGATTGATGCGTCATGTGGTTTGCATGTTTGCGATTTAGTTTTGCAGGTCGCCAGAGTTTCCAACTAACTCAATTGTCTGTGGAGTATAAACCTGACAGTGACTGATTAAGTCATGCAGCCGTCGTATGCTTAATCTCAACCATTCGATTACTTCGAAAATTATTATTCTGGGCGCTAATGTGCTCGGTGATGTTTTGGCCAAGTGATAAATTTTCCGGTTATGAGTTTACTTGGCACCGAATTGTCTTATGCAGGAATAATCTGACAACAAATTAACTGGATGGTAGTTTACTTGCGGCAAGTTATTAAGTATCTGTTGGTGTACTTTATAGACTGTTTTAAGAAGCGCACTCTTCGTGATACGTCATTCGATTGCTTTTAACCACATGGCCAGAACACTTCGCCATGTGGACCACATCGACTTAAAAAGGCGCTCTCGAATGTTCAATCTACTTCAGAAAGTCAATCTCGGTAATAGTTTTACAATAACTTTTGTAACCAGAATTCTTTGCTATATCGCCCTGAAGTATACCAAATCCAACTGGTCACACACCAGTCAAGAGTAAAGTTGTCTTGTGTAAAAAGCAACCGGTACCAGAGTGCTGCACATGCATAACCCGGCTGTCAGCAGTAGTACTCCACATACCATCCATCTTCCTACTTGAAAATGAAAACAGACTGGAGCGACCTCCTACACATGTTTTGTTACAGGCCTGTGTTGGGGCTGTCACAATGTCATCCTGTTACTTCCCTACCCTCCCAAGTAAACGCATGTCTAACTTCCCAGTTGATCCCTTTTAGTTGCACGTGCTGGTGTGCGCACACATGCACATCAGCCTACGGTCCGCACCTATTGTGCCTGACATGAGCCTAGAAACGCCCTTGTCATTTTGATTTGGCATATTTTGCTCTTTAGACCTATTGCGAATAGTGGGAACTTATCGTTGGGCCTGGGAATAAACGCATGTGTGCATTTGTGCGTACACATGTTTGAAGTGACTCGACTTGGCTGGCATATGCTGACTACCATCTGGAACGCCAAATGATAAAGACCGGAAATTTTGAGTGTAGCTTGGTGTATTCAACGGGTGCATAATTTTCTGTAAAATAGTTTCGTTGAAAGCCTCACTCGGTAAAATACAGATTGATGCGTCCACACTGAACTTTTATGTAGAAAAATATCACTATACATCGCCTAATTAGGCTTTCGCGATGAGGTTAATCACAGCGAGTATTGCTTATTGAGCGCCTTCTTTGGAAGGATCTGGGGGTGATTCGACATTATTTTAGGGGATTTGTCCACAGCTCTGTAGCACCAATTGTAACCACAAGGTGATGGTGGAAATTTTCAAACTGCATTTGGTGAGTCATTGGGAAAATATTTGTAGACACCATTCAGCTCAGGTCACTGGAACCATTAAAAGATGTCAGCAACATATCGTTTAGTCAATTCTTGAACCAGGCTGCACCTTTCGTGTTAGTTGCGAACCGTCCGTTGAATGTTGAGGATCATGCTACATTTCCCGCTTTAAGGCAACCGCAAGTATTGTCAAAAATTGGGGATTTTAGAATGACAATTCAACCTCACCCGGTCGCTGTGCATACTATGAAATTTTTCGCTATGCGCACATAAACATGGAGACGTACTGAAGGTTGGACTATGCGTACTGAATCGTCTCCTCTGTACAATTTTAGCCACAGGGCTAATTTACTGCTTGCTTATTTACGGTTCGCGATACGTAGAAACGCATTATCCGATTGTCAGCTCCCACGAGAGAGAATACCAAACACGTCTTGATTAACCAAAAGTCTGCCCCTCTTCCAAGCCATCGGACCAGGCAGGTGAACTCTAACTTCGGATAGGCATCAACCATCTGCTTCAGAATCCTGCTACTGCTTCAAACTTAATGGCACAACCTAGTGATCGATTAAACTAAGCCTGTATGAAGTTCTATCGTGAATCAGGTGATATATTTGCTCTGTGAATACTCATGTGAGCACACACATTTTTCTCATAAATTCATCCATCAGTTGACAGCATTTTGTAGCCTGACAACTATGGTGTGAGTTTAACGTCAGAATACGCTGGTTCTCAGTGTGTTCCCGCTTATCTGCAAGCCTAATCCAGAGCCACGCCTTTGAGCAATTATGTGACATCTGAGGTCTTTATTTAGGGATGTCTCATTTCGTTGCCAGTGATTTGAGATAATCCCGAAATGAATCAGGGTATGGTTGGCCAAATCATTAGCCTTACGCTTGATGAGCGAATGAATGCGAGAACAATGGTCTTGTTTGCAATAGTGCTTCATTTTGTATAGTTAGCCGCTTAAATAAGGCCCCATTTGGCTCAAACACCTTTAGCTTTCCATTGGTGGATCGTCCTGATCTCTCCAGTTGATTCTAGCACAAAGATTCGCTCAAGATTTTATTTCAACCTTTCATCTATTTTTATGGTTTATCATGTGTTTACCAGACCGACTGCTGTAAGTTAGTCCTGTATGGAGCTATGGACTCTTGGTTTATACCTAGATTGTGGTCATCACTTAGGAACGTGCAGTTGAAAATTGAGCGCGTAGTATTTTCCATTACACTGTGGGGATAGGAGTAGAAATATAGATCATTTGATGAGGCATGGATAAGTTTCCCCATATCTTCACCGTTCTCAGAGGGACAGAGTTTCCAATATTTGCCAAAAGTACCTTGACAGCTTGGTGAATGAAAAAAAACAGTTAAAGGACAATAATCCCTTTAGTTTTTTCCTAACAACTGCCACTAGCATTGCTCAAAACTTCGGACTGTCTTATTCAACTAAACATTTTGCACCTATGATTATTTTAACTAAGAGGAGCTCCTAGCTGTATCGGTTTCTCCGAAGACAGCTTCTGAACTTATGGGCATGCAAAAAGTAATTTTGCGTTGAAAGAAACACTCCTTTATTGAGGTTGCTTCTGGCAGACCTCGTCGATCTTCTACAGTGATCCCCACAGCATCAGGAACCTAATCGCTTAAATTTTCTGTTCGCAATTTTTCGATCAAAACCACTAGTCCAGTTTTTATGCTCAGGTCGACATAAGGGTCCCAAATCCACTGAAGCATCCAGTTCCCCGGATCGACTATCTTCAGACATATGATTGCGTACTGTAAAAGAGTTAACCTTAAACAGTCCAAAGAGGACTGACATACGTGCTTTGCCTTAAGGTAAACAAAAATTTGCCAAAGCACTCCGGCAGAGTCCCAACACACGTCTATAAGCCACACAACTCACGTTGTATGCCTACTTGCGTCCCCAAGCATCCGTGCTGACCAAAGGCGACAAATCCCATCGTGCATGGAGAAGATGCTGAAAATCCTGGTAAAATATCCCAACGTTCTTTCTAAGGCCAGTTTATTAGCTGGAACAATGGTGACTATGTATATGAAGCTGTATGCTCATAGACATCGGGCGTATTTAGCGCTGATTTCCACCAGATATCTTGTGAAGCCACATTGAGGAATTCACATAAGCGGATTCTAGTTACCTCAATGAATTATGTAAGTGAGTGAGGTAATGCGAGGCATTTTCTTGGGTCAAGTCCCATTGGGAAATAGAAGAGATCCAGTTCAAAGTTTGACTTCATATACTGAATGACAACTAGTGGTGCAAAAATTACCCCACCAACCTTTTGAATTTGTTTTATTCCGCAGTCCGTTTTAGGACTTTGCGGTGTCTCATGTGCGCGCATCAGCATTTAGAACTGATGATTCTCAGAATAAACTGGATGTTGTAGAATTTTGACTGAGTAACAGTAAAGACTTCCCGAGATATCACGATTTGCTGTTTACATTCTTCTCTTTTTAGTTGTATTATAAAAGTTTAAACGTAAATTTAGGACGATTTGAACGCCATCGTTGCATTTCCGCTAGTCGGCGTATGTTAGAACAGTGGTTTTATGGATACTCTCTTGCTTGGTTGAGGGACCCTTGGGCGCACATTCTGGTGTATTTCGATGTATTTTCCTGAGAATGCAAAAGCAATATTAGAAGCTGTTGAAAAGGAACCTAAGTGTCCATAAGGCCGATGACCTGTCCTTTGAAGAAACTTCTAACTGCTTCCCTCTCTTGCCGGACGAGTGGCATATATTTTCAAGATTGTACAAACCTCGGTCTCTTTGACATCTAACTGACTATTGAAAACGCATTTTTTTCAAAATTCGGTGAAGTGCGAACAGATTTGATTGATCAAATTCTGTAGTTTGGAATCTAAAACTATCTGTCTGACAAAAATTACGGTTATCCAGGAAAATGTTTTTGGTACACTAGTTTTGTAAGTTTTGTAGTTTGTTTCGCTTAATTGGTTTTGGTCCAGAGTGTTCGTGATGCAGGAAGTGTTTTTTTTAAATTGCCTATCTGAGACAATTAGAACGTGTCCGAGAGTGAGTAAAAAGTTAGTCCATGTTATCGAGGCTAAACAACGCTTTACTTGTCTAAGAACAAACGTGGATGAGCTGAAACGTACATACAGAGCCTCAGTGTGCGTATATAGGGTAATTGTTATAACACGCAGACAAAAACCGTGACAATATCTTACAGGATAACTAGGCTTTTTTAGGTCTTTATATTGTAATTACTCGATTTCTCTCTCACAAACGCTCTACCTTTGTAAACTGGCTATTGCTGATGATGACGAATACGTATGTTGACCCACTGAACAGTGTTTGGGTTGCGGACGGCCGCCCAGTAGACGAAAACTGTCAGCCTTAAAAGTTATATCAAGTGGCGAACCGCGAAATTGCAAACATCTCTTCATTGATAAGAATAGGTGTTGGCATTATGTTTATGTAGTAAACTTCCTGCGTGAAGAAATGTTGGCACTGTCAACTTATTTTGCTTGCCTAGGTTCTTCCTTGAGAATACGTCCTACATGCAGTGTTCTTTGGATTTTTTTTCAGATCGCCAAAACATTCTGGTTATGATTGGCCACAGCTGCTGTGCATTTTCTTTAATGTGAGAAGAGCTGTTGATTTCAGATTGGTGATGGTAAAGCGAGTGTGTTCCAGTTGCTTGATTTATTTAAATGTAAAATCCAGCGGCCAAAAATCCTCGAATAAAATTCTGCTCACTCTATGGGACGGAACTTACTTCGTCAAATACAGGCGAAAATTGGTACGGGTTTTGGTGAGATAAGGACTTGGTTTCACCCTTAACAGAAGGGACCACAGGTTTTTGAACAAGAATCACATGCTCATTTGACATTAGATAGGTTTCGCAGAAAAATCAGAACCCTTGATACGAGGGACTTATACAGACCATAGGTTTTTTTAACAAGAATGCCCATGCCCATTTGACTTTGGATAAGTTTTGCCAAAGAAACCTAAATCCGTCATATAGTATCCTCCACTCATTCAGCTACGCATCTCTTCCATGACTAGGTTTGAAGATTTGGTACCTTCACCTACCATTTTGCCAGTGTGTGATACAATTAGCTACTTGGTTTAACTTTTCCAAATAAACTGAGCTCAATATCGGGATGATTAAATAACCGGGCACCCAAGTTTGATCAGTATCACTTCCCAAAAGACGATTACTATTTGGTTGGGACGGATGATTTTACGTGTCAAAAGACATCACCAAACATCTCATGAAAGTACTGCTTTTTTCGCATGACTTAATCGCTAGAGATAGCACATGGGGAAGCTAAGAGATCTTAACCGATCTGCAGCATGGTATTGGCCTTCGCTTGATCTTCCGAGTGGTGAATTAACCTGACGACATCTGCTTCTTTGTACTTCCTTTCTCCGTTAAGTACAGAAAAGGTTTATAGCTAAACGATTTGAGTCTATTTGCTTTTACCGTTTGTTACGCGTTACGGCCTGATGGATCTATATGACCTGTCGGAGTCAATCTCCGTCTCCATTTCACTACAGCTCCATTTCAATACAGCTAGAGTGTAGTTACGCCGCGTTTGTCAGTCGGTTCGTTTTAGACAATACATTTGCAAATGCCAATCAATAACAACGGAGCACAGTCCGTAGACTTTGATCATCAACGTCTACAGTAGAGACATGTAACTTTGCAGTTCGTTTAGAAAATAACATTTGACTACATTGTGCTCTTTCATTTTGTTAGTAAACTGGTGTTTGGGTTCTGATGAGTTGCATGTGAGCACCATCGCAATTTTGTAGCCAAAATCTTTGAGTGACGGTGATTTGACAAGATCTTCTACAACAATGAAGAAAGCACCGGATTGTTTAGTTAAGAACAACGGTTGAGCTGACTGCACGGAAAAACAGGAGAGAGAGAGAGAGGGAGAGAGAGAGAGAGATAGCCAGACGTAAAAATGGTCTGCGAAATTCGTCGAAAGCCTTACTCAACCGGACTGAGTCGATGTCAGGGAAGTAATACAGTGCTAGGAAACCCATATGACTGTACACTGTTACGTGCAAAAACGAATTGGTAGAGCTTTCCCATAGATACTGGTGGTTTTTTGGGTCTTCTAGAAGTTTTTTACACTTGAGAAGATCCAATTAAACTGAGAAATCTACTGATTCCTGAGTAACTGTATCAAGAACTGCATAAGTACATTTTAAGGGACGCTTTCGTTGACCCTTTCTACGGGAGGAACCAAAAATAACATTAAGAAGACACCCAAACTCATTTAAAAATCTTAAGCTAAGTTTTGGATGTGACAGAAAAATAAGTAAACTTTGCTTTTCAATGGGCGCTTTGGAGAAAAGAAAGCCCAAGCGCAGCAGATAGTCAGTCAATATTTAGCCCAAATGGCCTAGTTAGACCAAATTCTGCGCCCGTCAAAATCGCATCTAACGGAAAGGCTGATGAACGATACTACCTTGGAAGCAAGGAGAGCAAAATGGGGCAGAAAATCTTAGTTGTAGGAACAGCACTTTACGGAATAAAGCATATGTAGTGTTTATTTTTCATGTGCACTGGCAATTACCAGGACGAAGTCCGCAGGAGCAAATTTGACGATATACTCACCTATATGGACCAACATTTACCTCGTATGCAAAGTGTAGGGAGAATGTAAGATATCTTCACCTCCTCCATGACTTCTAATGGAGTTGCAGTAAAAGATAGTAAGGGGATGTTTTTAACCCGAGTTTTTGTTGGGCTAAATATGAGCGCGATTCACTAACCCTTGGTCACAATATTTTATATGGTGTGATCTCATTCGACTTATTTATGCACTGTTTACGCAACTAGAGACTTTTACCTTCTGACAAAGAAGGGAATTTTACAGTTTGCATTAAAGTCGGCCGCACTGGTAGATGAGACTGAACCTTGGTTCGCGGCATTCAAATAGGAGGTGTTGGGTGTCTATGTCAGAATTCCCCGTACATTCTTTGACGAACTCAATCCTGTCGGGCTTCTCACTGAAGATACATAGACCAAGTCTATACGTTAGGAACAGTTATGACAATAAAACCTGCCCTGAATTTGTTTGAGTTGCTGTAAAAATTAACTTTCTTAGGTTACTAATGAAAACCAAATGCGGAGTGTCGAATTTAAAATAAGAAATATCCCGCATGGAACATGTGGTCTCAGTAATGCTAACGATACAAGTGCAGAACTCTCTGTTCTGATATGGTGTTCATAGCATTTTGTGTGAGGGCTACCTAACTGGGAGGACACAAACAATGGAGCAGTTAAAGTTCTTATAGGGTACTGATTGTTTGGATAAAACCAACTTATTTGTGTGTCGTTCCTTGTTAGCCCATTACTTAGGTCGCAAATTTCCGAAAGAAGGAAGGAGTTAGGACTTAGCCTGTAGAGGTCACTAGGATGAAAATATTGCCAATGGTACTAGATGAAACCTAAAGGCGTCAAACGAATAAGCACGCATGACTGTGTGAAGTAAGGGTAGGACATTGGGCTTCGAAGTTTGACATGACAGGAATGTGGTGAACGAACTTGAACATTTAGTGGCACGTCTGAGAGTACAGATTAAGGAAACTTCTGTACTCTTCCTCATTACATGTTTAGGTCAACAAAAGTTGGGAGAAGAAATAGCTGTTAAACTGACATCCGGGTAGCTCTTCGAAAACGATACGTAAACTGTAACCAAACGAATGTTTTGTGGAAGCTCTACTCACAAAGCCCACTGTAGGTTGTCAGTCGTGTTAAAATAAACATTTCTGGTATCATATGACATTGCAGGTGTGACACCAGGCACCACGGAAAAAGCACAGCCATCGCTTTAGTTTTGGGACAGGAATATAAATTTCTCGGTAAAAATATGGAAATGAGTATCGACGCAATAAGTCATGGAGAAGACATTCTAAGTGTTTGGCAATATTCTCTAGGAATGAAGCAGTTTATTACACATCATTGAGGACGTTCTTTCGTGTTGCTTCAGAGAATTTAGTACCTCACTTGGTTATGAGGCCGTTGCCCTGACATACCTTATGGTGTTTTTGGAGCGATGGGCGGGAAAGGATTTAATGACGATCAGTGGGGTATCCAATAGAAGAAGGCTATTCAATCCCATAGGTGACGTAAGGTGAGGGTTGTATTGTAACAAATGACGCCAGAATGTGCGTAGACTACCCAAGGAGAATATGACAAGAGGTTTGTGCACTAGGCGGTCAGTCCATTTTGCTGCTCCTCAAAAGCACTAATGTGAGTAAACTACGCGGTGAATTCGCGACTTTGTACATTAACTTTTCTATAGGTTATTGATTAGCGCTTCGGACTCGTGATGACTTGCAACGATAACCAGATTGTACATTCTTTCTGACTATGTATAAGAGTGTAGAGGGTGATGGTTCGTCGTCAAATTTGATCGCTGTTGATAATGCTGAACAATGTGGAGCAAAACAAAACAAAATGGATCAAGATCTTTGCGTGGAGATACTTTGATGTGAAAAGGAATACATCTAAGCTGGGGTGAAAGACTAGGTAAACTGTGGATAATGCACCCGTTTTAGTGATATTTTCAAACACTCACGTAACAAAAGACAAGAACAAAACTAGGGGAAATCAGATCTATTTTGTAAGCGCCATATACCTGAGAAGCCGTTAAACAGTTGAGCTGAACAAAATTTTCCATATCTGCTGTGTTTAGTTGACAAATTTAGGTCACGGGACGTTGCTGCATAATGTTTCACATCATCCTCTTGGCTTTTTCAGAAGTATGGCTGACATCAGCAGTGTTTGGGGGTTTGCAGGAAGTATGAGTTTTATTCCCGTGTTCTTATCATGAGCTTTTCCACTACCCCTGGTCTATATCACTGTGATGTTTGTACGCCTTCCAGGATGAGGCTCCCGTGACCCCGCCTGTGCTTGGCTGGAGACGTTGCAAGAAATGGCGGCTAATTGATGTCAGTGGCGTTCATGCTGTCAGTTTCTTTCCAGATTGTCTGATTGAGCGGTTGGAGGTGTAGGCACCTCAGAATGCTTGACATAGGCCAGCACTAGGTCCCCTCCCTCATCCACTCTTTTTCTCTTCTTTTCACTCTAGGGCTTTTTATATATAATTATATATATATGCATATGAAATTAGACGAACTTTATGGTTGTACGGCAGTGAAGCATCAGTGTCAACACTGATGTTGCTGTCTTTGATGATGATGATGGTGTTTGAATATATATGCGTACGTGTGCCACCTATGGTGGGTATATCTTTTTTGTGAGACTTCATTCTTACTCTGACCAAACGAGCACTGGTTCGTAGCACATAAATCTCCTCCTATAGAGTTTTACTAGACTGGCTGAGGTGGAGGAAGAACAAGTAACTACTACCCTTGGGTTCTCAGATGACACAATGATTGCGCTGGAGTTAAATTAAAAAAAATTCGTAACCGTCTCGGTTTTTGAGTAGTTTTTCCTTAGTCAGCACCTTTAAAGACTACAGATTGAGTAATAACAAAAATTCTTAGGCTGAATACACTTTCCAAACAAGAAAATCCGGACCCATTGTTGCGCATAATATCGAGTCCCTCTTTATATGTTCCACCGGGGCGCGCGACCAAGAGCGGACGCCCCATCCAGTTTTCCCCAAGGGTCTCTAGTTGTGGTAAGACTGCCAACCTTTATATGGGCTAGAAGCGTGCCAAATTCGTTAGTGCAAATCTTGTAACAGCATGGAAACAGCCAATTTTTGATGGGCAGAGCACTCAGACCGTCATTTACTCTCTTATTTGGCCGTCGGTGTGCAAAGAGGGTTGGTCTCTGCACAATGCACATATGCGTTCAACACCACTGACCTCTGTCTCGATGACCTGGTTTCGAATCTCTGCATGAGTGCCATCAATTTAGCTAACACCGAACTCTTCATATTGAGCCACATTTCAAGCGACCAGTAGAAGACGTTCATGTTGAAGCTCACTTGCCGAGGACTACCGAGTCCTCCGAGGCTATTCTGAGGTCGTTGATTAATGACAAGTTTTTCATGGTCTTTCATACAAACAAAAATTTCCATAAGTGAATGTAGCATCCCTGAATAAGTAGACGTCCTAGTTCCCTTGCTCAAAGTATAAGGTTAACATCAAGTCAACCTACTACCTCCCTGAGGAATTTTGAAGAATTCTTGTTCTAACAAATGGGGCGTGCTTTCTGAAGGCCTGCGGACGTTTGCTGGGCGATAGGTTCCAGTTTCAAACCATGCTTATATGCCAAAAGCTATCCCAGTGGATGCGTATCTGACCTACACCAGCCGTACAGTAAGTGAAAAATTTTGAACCGCCTGAAAGGTATTTCAGTTCATTTATTCTTCAAGTCAATGGTGAAGGACATTTGTTACTTCTAATCAAAGCGAACATAAATGCATCACCCCAAACAGATCGCCAAACATGTGAATGGAGTTTTTGCATCAGGAATTACCTGGAAAGAAATTTACCGATATTTTCTCAAAGTTTTTTTGCAAAACTATCAGTGTCGCTGTCTTTGTAACCAACCTAGGCATACTTATTGAAGAGTTTGACCGTTACTATCTAGTCTTTCTGCACTACTAGTCAGTTTTTCGTTAGTTTCCTTTGGCCTTTCGGAACTAGCGAAATTGACCTCCTATTTGACTAGAAAGATATGAGTGGTCAATCTTCTACTTCATGTGACATTGAAAGCATTCTGAACTTGAGATTGTCGTGACGCTAATGTCTGTTAATGTTGACTTGTGTTTGTAGCAGACATCCAACCAGGTATCCGGTTCTACACCAAATTGTCTCCATCAGAATTGTGTAAAAAGTCGTTTTTGATACCGCGAAATAGTCCCAAAGTTATTTAGCTGTTTGGACTTTTAGATCGATTTTCACTCATGGTTAATTCGCTTGCCGAGAAGGTGCTTGCTCTTTGAGTTTACTTAGTACAAAAGTGGGTTGTTTGTGGTAACAGCAGTGGATGTTCATCTGTCCACTACATAGTCGGACAAATATGCTTATTGCTAGGCATACCTTAAAGAGCATGTGGTCATCATTGCTTTCCCATTGAATTGGACCTAATTACGTCAACAACGTAGTCAATTTTCAGATACCGGGTGAGATATTATTCCTGAGACAGCTTCATATCCTTGAATCAAACCTAGACCAATCGATGCTCCTTGTTCTATATGTATTTGTGTCCAAAGCCCAAGTGGCCTCAGTTTCTGTACCTGCCTGCCTGTTGTACAGTTTGGCACAAAATGTTGCGTAGACCATAAAACATTTCAATGCCACTTGGTCCCTTTTGAAAATGGTCTAAAATAGAAAAAGTGTCGGTCGCTGACGCGTCGAAAATACAATGTTCCGTCTGAGCAATGTACTGCAGTATCTTGAATATCGTACCAAGGGAAACATAAGGCGGTCTTGCGCAGCAAATTCAGTTGAAGTACACCATAAACGATAGATTCAGCTGGATTTGCTTTAGTCACTCGTTAAAGACAAAATGGGGTGCGATTGAATGCATTTGGAGATTCGCACGGGATTTGGGTTGAATTAGAACATAAGAATACCAGAAACTGGATATCTGCATCGCCCCGACGAGATCAAAGAAGAGCGAACGAGGTCGTCGGCTGTCGGAGAGTCTTTAGCAACCTCAGTATTACTACAATGTATAGCTTGCTTGTTCCAATGAGTATCCAACTAGTAAGTGAGTTCCCACTGAACAGGACTGACATGAGCACCTGATTGCAGCCCGCTTACCGACAGCTTGCAGACAAACATTATTATTTGTCCTCTTTATTCGAGATCACTCCGCTCGGATGACTCGAATAGGGATGAGACAAACTGTATCGATTTTTTGTTCCCACCACATTCGCGAATGACGCTTGTGACAAAGCTAGGCCAACCACACAAACAACAAATGAGACAGTCCGCTGTCCTCAAAGCCAGTAGGGTCTTTGTCTGACAAACTCCACTGGGATGTGGGCGGCTTTTCTGTTTTTTCATTCAGGCTACTAATTCCATCGCTGCGTATACGGCTCACCGAGTGGCTAGAAATTGAGAAAATCATCAACAACCGAAAGCCTGGAATTTACTTGCGGAAGTTGGAATAGAATTCCTGCACAAAAGGCACTTCGTAAATCAGCCCAGCATTGTTGAGCTACAGCCTAATGTTCCCTATCGCCGCACAATCTTATGAACATCTACAGCTAAACGTAAGACTTTCAAGGCTACATACCGTAAATATATAAAATTGGGTAATGTCATGAAAATTTTGACCAGTGAGCTTAAGAAATTAGTACTCACAATGAAGCCTGCAATACCAAGTGCTGCAGCTCAGTTTAAACCATATTTTACCGGCCGGGACTTATTAGCGTCCCCACTGTGATCTGCATAACAAATGGATGTTCGTCCACAGTCGACGGTACCTTCCTTCAGACTTCATGGATTTTTCTCTCACTCGAAGGGAAGGGGTCTGCTAATCCACGTATTCTCCGAAGTGCAAACTCGTGTGGATTTAGGTATTCAATATCGATGTAACCCGCGGCCAGAGTTGTGGGTTTTGTTTGTAAATCAGTTCTTCCCACCCACTGAAACATCAAGAAAAGCTAAGTGATCATTTTCCACTTAAAGTCCACTAAGCAATGAAATTCCATGATTGTAGGGGGTGGTTTTTTGGTAGTTCTGAATGAGAAAACGCATTTAATCACGCAATTAAAGAGGGAATTTAGCTGTTTTCGCGTAAATGCTTGCCGGCAAGTGAAAGCTCATCGACGAGCTCTTTTAAGCATACAACGCTCGAAATTGTCAGCAATATTTTGGTAGCTTGGGTGGCTTTACTGACTGTTGATCAGGCGGTACTTCGCCTTTTCGCCTACCTGGCTTGCAAAAGTTTCGTCACCAAACGAGGAGACATCGTCAACGCCTTGGTTGGGTTGGCCGACACTTGCATTATGACGAAACGTTTGCAAGCCGACTGACAAGCTCGGCAAACAAGTCAACTTACTACTGATCAATGCCCAATATAACCACCCGAGTTATCAACATTTTTACATATTGCTAACGGTGAAATCCCGATGTCATAATAAGCACAGAAATCCAACGATACCATTTGTGTGAACAAAATAATATCTGATATCACACGACATGCCTACTAAAATGGAAAGCCAGCCTATGATTGGTGGACATATTTGCCATAGGAGGCTGGTGAATGATAGAATTAGGTGAGCACCTACCATGTGAATCCCAACAAGTGTTTGGTGTGCTTCTTCCGTAAGCGTTCGTGTTTATCTGTTAAAAATAAATGTATAAACATAAATAAAATAAAATAAATAAATAAAATACATATGAATAAATATAACCTGGTTATCATACGCTATGCACTGCGAATTTCTCATGCAGTGTTACTAACTTCGTAGGTTGTCAGACGAGGCCAATAATAAATAAAAGGCATTGAATATGCTGAGTTTCTCGGGGAAGCCGTGCCTACTTCAGTGAAGGAGCAAAAATCAAGAATGTTCAGTTGTAATACAAAGCAAGGTACCTGAATTCTATCCTAGCCGTATATTCAAGGTTTTATACCCAGAATACACGTTTCTGTATTTCATTCTTTTCAAATGACTGTGTAAGAAATGAAAGAAGATTAGAATTTCGTAGGAAAAAAGACAGTCTTTTCGGCAAAAGGAGAGTCGGTTAAAAGCTATTTTTTGTATCTTTACGAAAAAAACACCGTTTGTGATTTCAATTTTAACTTCGAATAACGACTAGACCCAATCTGTCCAAAAGCAATTTTCTCAGCTGAATGTGTTTGAGTTCTTTTTAATTCACATCAGCTGTGTTTCAGTTTTTGGTCTTGGAATCCCTATAAACAATACAAGAGGAGTCCAGCATGTGAAAGCCTTCAAGGTAGCCTTTAATCTAAAGTCATTTTGTTAGTGCCATTCTTCATCGCGAGACAGTCCCCGTTTCGTTCTGGTTCGTTACACTGAGGCAACGGATAAATTTTTTGTGACATGACTGCTTGTGCAGCAACCGTGTGACTAAATGATGTTTCCTGAGCAGTGTGCAAAACGTCTGATTTATATCCCCTGGAAGACGTAAGGCAAGCTCATACTTAAATTCAAGGCCCAATAGTGGTGGCCACATGAGTAGAGACAACGACTATATGATGTGCATCAACACAGACAAATTGATTCCAACCAGCTGTTCTACAGATGGATTTCCGGATGGTTCAAACATATTAAGTTGAAAATTTTACCCAAGTTAAATTTTCCAGAAACGTTCATCCTACAAATTCCAACAGACGCAAAAACAATGATCGTATGTGGGAAGAACGTTAATAAACACTGTTGAACATCTTGTCACACGAACAATCACAAACATTAACTTGGCTGATTTTTTTAGAATTGACACAAAAGTGGGTTTGAGCTACCTGTCGACTGAATAAGAGACGGTCATTGTTATACTCCTCTACATGAACCAAGTTTTTTGGAAATAAGCTGCAAATGTTGGCCATATTACTAAGCAAGAAACAAAGAAGCCCCTAAATTTCTCGCATGAAGCAAAACTTGCCGTACTTTTTAACTTTACCAACTACCAATTTCGTTCTCTAAGCTACTACGGGGATTTTGAAGGTGACGACTTTGAGTAACATTGAAAAAAGTACTTTGAGCACCCATAATATCACCGTCGTTGGATTTCTTTGATTACCCTCCATAACTTCTGTTCAGCACAGTTGGTACGGTGAAGGTGTTTTGGAAGATCCAATAGCTAAAAAAAACAAAAAATTGTTTCCTATGTATTCGGAAGTATCAGTAATTGGGAGTCTTGAATCCGTGATCTCCTGGCTAGTGGTGGAGCGCTTAACCATACAGTAACGAGCAGTTTATCATCAGTGTGATTAGCTCGCGCTTGGACCAGACCCAGTATGACGGACACTTTGAGCCTGATGTGCGAGTCTAGACTGTGCTAGCGCTTACCGCGCTTTGAAGAGCATTCAGCATTGTTTGTCCTTTCTTCGGTTGTTAGACTTTACACGCGTTTCCTTACCAAAATTCTTACGTACGTTGGGATTCATCCTATCTGACTGGAACTGTCGGTGGCATGACTTCGAATGAGACATTTCTTTCTTTTATCTCATTCTCCTGTAACCCTTTCGCATTCATCGCTTGCATTCATTTTTTATGTCTGTGACCATGCTCTTCAAAAATAAACGATAATAGCGCCACTTATCCTTGAATCACGGGATCCACGTTATGTGGTCAGGTGTTGACTGGCTCCCCGATTGATTCTTTCTCAAATGGAAGCTTCACTGGTCATGTGACTTCTTCCTTTCTAGCTACTTATTGCTTGTTGGTAGTGTGAAAAGATGTGAGCAGTCTTTTAGGAGTCCTATGGTTTGAAGTCCCACACGCAGTACTATTTTGTTAGCAATCTTCATTCCCATAGTTTTTGGCGATTATTAATTCTTGTCAGTAGGAGCAACCCAAAATACCGTTGGCGGAAATGACTGACTGGAGTGTTTAGACGTTTGAGTAGTTGTCTCCATAAAGAGACATAAATACACATATCCCAAGAAAAATAGTCATTAGCCAACACCGAGTAAAAGTTATTGGAGGAGATTAATTTCAACAAAAGGCCTTAAGTTTTTGCGGCACAAAACATCAATTGTACGGCCAGAGAGAAAATTGATTTGATTTTCACGGTACACCTAGCAGTAATTTTGCTCCCGGCCATTTTTATGCAGCTCAGGGCTCTCGCATATACGAAATGGGTTAACCTAAATTTCGATAGTTAACGACACAAAACCTGTATGAAGTACAATTAGCATAATGTGAGGAAGCGAAATGCGTGTCCAGCTAAGATATCGTAGGCGTTATTGCGGATGTTATGTTCATATGGGTATGGTTCTATGCAGAGGAATTATGTTAAACAGAGTTGTCTATTTTGAGGTAATTTTATCATTTTTTCCAACAATGGTGGTCTGCCCTCGCAAGTATCAGCGGAATGAACCGACCAATAGACTGTTTGCGTCACTTACGGATAGCAGATTGCCTTTCATCGTCAGTCCAAAAATGAAAAATGAGGTTGATCAGAGGTATTTTGTCTCGGTAGCCTCCTAGTCAATATACGCTTCGTTCAAAATCATAGTTGAACCCATGCTTGTAACGCAGCATTGGAACAACGAGAATTTTTTTGTGAGTAACTAGTTCAGGTTATCAGTACTGTACGTATTGGACACTTAAGTATAACAAGCATGCGTGGTCATCTGTCTGACATTGTATTTAGCTGGCTAGTGTGAGGAGTTGTTTTTAAGATATATATATTTATATATTACATACAGTGCAGTAAGACCTACTAGAACCCAAACCTGTTATGTGAAACTAAGAATATACTGCAAGTAACGAACGGGCTTTGGAGGAATTGCGGAATAAAGTACCACTGAATGCCTAATATTTAAATAGTCTGTAATTCTGGCCGACATGTAGAGTTGAGCTCTCGTGGGAGACCCTTAGATGGGAATAATTTTTCCCGATCAGTTGAGGCTTTCGTTATAACGTAAGACAGTGTGCAGATCATCCCTATCTTTGAATTACGGAATCGTTCTGAGAGCAAACTTCGCTGAACTTCTCAATGTAAAAAGTGTAAAAAGTGTAATCAATTTGCTTGCCGGATGCGCGGCCTGGCGTAAACTATTCCAGGGGATTCCATTTTACCGTGTTATGCTACTCTAGGTCACTGAGTACCTGCTGAGGTTAACAGGGATCAGCTCACAAGCTGTCGTAGATACGGTTCGAATGAATCCTCGTCCTCAATGAAGCGGCCATGATTGCTAAGACGCGTACCACGAGAAGGAAGCTGTATAATTAACGTTAAAGAATAGAGACGTTGCTATCTTTCATCGATAGAACCCACTTCAGAATCACATACAATTGATGATTGGACCGTCTGAAAATTAGAGATATTCTAATCCTGTAATCCGTGGTGGTTCATGGTCTACACAAACAGATTCCTAATATTAAAAACTAGATAAAGTTCCCACATATGTGAGTTAGTTTTACGGTGACTTCAAGCCGCACAAGTTTCGAAGAGTTAATTATCTTTTCTTACAGGCGGTAGAGCCTGCATTTGAAGACTTACCTATAACTTATTAGAGAAAATAGATGCAAATTAGGGAAAATGGTAATGTTTATATATATATATATATATACATATACATATATATTACTTACTTGTCTAATACATAGAAAGAAACCGACTAGATATGAGCAGTAGGCACTTTGGGCAAGCGTGTCGCCGAATCACACGGAGAACTGGGTAATCCACAAGTGACTGAACTGAAAACCATTCACTGACTGAATGTTCATAGTTAGCTGGTGTTCAGCTTTAGAAAAGCGTAGCGATACGAATTTTTTGTGCCATAACCACCTCCACCAACACCACCCTGAGCGTGCCATATGACGGAGGCAAGCCTTCTTCTTCCTCTTCTGATTACAATATCATAATGATGAGTTATTCATCTGCGACATGAACAATTGCAACTTCGCAAGGATTGTTTCGCTCTTTCAGGTGACGAACCGTACACCCGTAAGCCCGTGAGCACACAGCTTTTCCCGATTAATATTATTTTTTGCTATTCAGTGGCTTTACTCGGAAGGGACTGATTTGTGGTGGTGTGATTTGTGGTGTCTTTATGCGAAGACGCCCATACTCTAGCACTGGTCCAAAAAGCTATTATTCCGCATGAAAATAGCGGTTTGCTTTGGCTACTGACGAGCTTGTCAGTAGTTCAATCGTAGCCGAACCATATTTCACTTGACCGATCTGCCTCACTAGGCTGGCACTGGATTCATATCGTGCTATTCAAAAGCGTCTGACGGCTTGTTTCGAACTGTATGAATATTCATTCTGTCATTTTTAATCCTACGCATTTCGGGGAGCTCTACTAAGAAACGTTCACTTGATATCCTCCACCTCAGGAATTCAGATTAATCAGATGTCAGTTGGAACGGTGAAAACCATACAGCCGTTATTAGTTATAGGTCAGTTGTTGCAGTGAAATAAAACAAGGTGTTTCTATGGTATTTAAGGGAGTCAATGAAAAAACAGCTCCTACTACTTGTAATCTACGATTATCGAGGAGCCTAAATGACCAAGGCGCGAACTTACCAAACAGGAGGTCCATGGTACGAAACCAGCCTCTGCAGCTCGACTGCTTGAGCAACCAGCTGGTATCTTAGCCCTCGTGTCTACTTCGGGTGACGTGGCGGTTAGGTATCGAAGGGGTGTTCAACGTCAAAGATTATTCCACACAACAGGACTAAATCAATAGAGCCGTCCAATCTCGAGGAACTAAATACGTAGTTCTCACTCCCAAAATGTTTTAAAAATTTAGCAGCATTCTTAGCATGCTTGAAGCTCACTCCTGGAGCATCCACAGATGGCTAGTTCAATGTAGTTTTGAACGAGCCTTTGTTCTAGACGGATGGTCAAGTCTCTCACATACGTCAACCAAAGACACGGTTGATTCGTTGACTGATATCCCATACGAATAGACACCATACTCCATAACATAAGAATATAACATCAGATTGGAGTGAGGTACCTCGGGGCGTATCTTGAAGAATTTATGCACACGCGTCCTGTACTCAGACTAGCTAATTCGAGCAGGAACGTTACCGGATTCGGACCACATTTACTTCTTAACAGTCCGTTAAGAACGGCAGGCGAACAATATAAAATAATCTGCAATGCAGTGGTGTAAAATGTTTACACTCGAGTAAACAGCGCGTAAACTAGTCGTGTAAGATAAGTAGAAACGATGCAACGTCATCAGACCAAGTGGAACCAATACATTTTATGCGTATAACTTGAAACGGTTGTTAATTTTGTACGTCTGGATGAGGAGAGGAACTATCTTTGGGTTACTGACCTCGACTATGTACGAACGATCTCAGTGCGTGCGGCTGAGTTCGGATACGGCGTGATAGCTGTTCTAACAAAACCGTCGTCGGCATGCTTTGTTGACTGCATTTTTCGCCGAATTTTAAAGAAACTGCCAAGAAACTGATGTGAATTGGTGACAAAACAGTTTTATGAATTAAGTAGCATCTTTTTGCCGACATAATCATACTGCTTTCGGTCGATCGGTAATTTTTGTTGGAGTGATGCCCGCCACGAGATTTCAGTCGGCTGAAACAAGCCAGCGCAAGAGCTTGTAAAGAAAGTGAGAAAACTCCTTGTTTTGTCGGTCACATCCTTTGGTTTTGTGTAATAGAAGCCAACTACAGATACAGATCTCCTATGTGCAAATCGACTTACACTACCCGGGGCTTCATAAGCCTCACTAGCGCCGCGAATAAAATTTAAAACCGGAGGAATTTGTTGGTAGTGTGAGGGTATATGGGAATTTTTTTGGAGAGCGAAGCAAATTTAGGTTGAAGAGCCGAGGAGCACTGTACAGCTATTTTATCCTTATTGAGAAACGTCAGAGTCGCGCATCTCACAAAATTCTAGAGAGCCTCGAATCCGCGACCTCCCGGCTAGTAATTTGGGGACTTAACCATTCCGCTACAAGCAGCTGAAGAGCCAGTCAACACTTGTGCCTACGTGATACAGACCCCGCGACCGAAGGCTGCGTGGCCCAACTCCTGTCTAAGTGCGAGTTAATCACACTTCTGATCAGCCCCTGGCCGAACGGTTAAGTGTCCAAACTACTAACTGGGAGGTTGCGGGTTCGAAGCTCTCCGGAGTTTCGTAAAACGCATACTGCTGACCATTGCAGTGTCTGTCGGTTCAGCATAGATTGGTTTCTCCATCAAAATTCCAAAATCTCCTCACACTGTCAATAGACTATAAGCAGCTCATAGGAAGAATAGAATTCACCCAGTCTGTGAAACTTCCATCTGAGAAGTTGATTTTCGAGGAACCAGTCAACACGTGTGACTACATGGGCCTTGTGTGAGCAAATGTTCACCAGGGCCAGCGTAGATGGGCTCTGCAGTATCGTATCCAAGTTGATGGCAATTTACACTTTTGTGGCAAAATTTCTATTCAGTTTGTGGTAGCGGCCCGAAAGACATTACTGTCTAACCTGCCTGTTTTTACTGGAGGGACAAGAAGTTGGTAAGAACGGCGTTCAGCTTGGATATCTCTTCGCTACTTCTGAGAAGTAAATTGCTTGGACATGATGGTATCCGCGGGTCTTTAAGTCTTTCGTGGGAATCCAGGCTTTTGGGGGCAGTTTTATTGTACATTAGGAGGTTCCCACGCATAAGGCGAATGCAAGCAGAACTCCACGTAACAAGGAATTACTTCAAGTCGTGCGATTAGGTTCTCAAACCCGTTAACACTGGAGTCTCTGGGCTCAATCAAGTATATGGAATTACTAAAGCACTGCGTACCTGTAACACGCTTGTTGATACGGCCTTTCTGAGCACAGATGCCTAAAGTGAACTTTTAGCAAAATTCCCATGATTCGGTGGACAGATCTAATTAAAAACGCGTTGCGTCTTCAGGTATACAAAGCAGGTTCAGTCAAGACCAGCTTGGTCTCTGCGTGGGAAGTTTAATATCGTTGGCATTCCATGTACTCTTATAGTACCGCAAACCATGGAAATGCATGGACTGCCCATTTTGGGCCGGAATTCGATTAACCTGTTTGAAATGACTTACTGCGGAAATAATCAAGTGCAGTGTAGACGTTTCTGGCATTTTAAAAAATAAGGAACGCTGACCTGACTACAATCATCAGACTTTTCATTTCCGAAGAACCAACAGCGAAAGTGACAGTGGTTTGAGCACCATCTGCAGTTTAATTACCCGAGAAGCCCACCAGATTTTTGTCAGCTGCATCTCGACCCACTCGAGTAATTCGGGTTTTGAAGGCAAGCAGCGTATCTGGACTGTCAACTCCTATTCAGGACGATTGAAATGATACCAAAGAGGCGTTTCTGCACCACCTGTTTCAAGAACCCCATGTGAATCACAAGTTTTTCTACACGATAGGTCTTGTTCTCAGTGGTGTGATTTCGAAGCGTAGCAAGACATCTGTCGACTCAAAAAATGTCCCATGCGAAGCTTACGGAACATAGAGCAAGGAGACCGGAGTGAAAGTAGTCCATTAGTGAGGATGCAATCCTAAGCTAAGAGGAAAATCCTGGTAACTTCACAGCTCATTCCTGTGGCTCGTTAGTCGATATCAAGCTGGTTGTTTGATATAACGAATAAATCCCGTCTAAAATAGCCGGCTGTTGGCAGCGTTTAGACGGTGGAGGTTATGTACTGGGTCTCTTTGCCACATTTCTCTCCAGAATCAGCGATTTAACCGATATCCTGGATCTAAATACTAAATACGAAAAGTCATCGACAGCAGAACATCGGTGTTCAACACTGGTGCTTTGCTGCCGTCATTTGAAAGAAGAGAACAAAAGCGGACGGGTAAAGGACAAATTACTAGCCAACAAGAAAGATTTCGAGGTGCGTACACCAAGAGACATTCATTCATGCAATCTGAATAGAAACTGACAACAAGAGCGCCACTAACACTGATTAGTAGCCGTATCCTGCAGATTTTCCGACCAGGCGCAGTGGGGTTCACGCGTTCTTCATTCTGGAAGACGAGCTGCACTGACAACACACAGAATTTTCGTGATCTCTTTCATACCCCTTTGCCAGGTCAAAGGGTGGCGACCTCTCTGCTTGTACTACTCTGAAATTGGCACGAAAACAGTGATCTCTTTGGCAAACGATGGTTCGGCGTGCGCAATTTATGGGTTCACCAAAGAATCTTTTGGCGCTGGACATATTCTTCATTGGAGGTCACCGTTGCACAAATGGAAGTTCGGTTTCTTAGTACCTCGTTGCAGCGGAAGGTTCCACGTTCTCAGCTATTCAGTTTGATTGGGCTGAAATGCTACGGTACCTCTTTTCCTGTTTGCACACTGCAGACGCCAAATGAGCTGAAGTTATTTTTCAACCGAATTTTCTACTTGATTTCATTACGTACTTCTTTGCTCACTACCGGAAGTGCCAAGCCAGACGAGGTCAATGCGTAAATGTATGGTCTGAAATATCGACCTGAAATATCTGACCAACTGAAGCTCGTGGCAAACAGATAAATCAGACACGTACGTCCGGAATTCAGAACTTTGTGGAGCTGTGGTTAGTCTTCGTTCTTTCTATGGGGACTGGCAATAATTCAGCAATTCAGACAGCTAATCAAATTCCAATTCAAAATCAAGGAACGTCTCATTCAAAGCAAACTTCCTCCTTCACACATCGTTTGTGTACACGAGGTCTGGCCATACTGAATGGACTAGTTTGCTGTCCGAGTTTTAACGGTTCATACGAAGTACTAGTGTGAAGACGGAAATTCATGTGCTGAGGCTTTCTCAAGAAAACATCCGCCCTACTGATCGAGCTTTTATCGAAACTCGACCGGTTATCGCGATTTTCACCTGTCCATTTACTGAAACGAGTTACTGGGAGGATCCACATGTCAGACACTCAGAGTCTGCTTACGAGCAGCACACCAGCGCAGACTACGGCTGGTGGCGCTCGGCAGCGGACTTGTCTCCAGTGCATCCCTAACGCACCATGGACAGCGCCTACGCAATCAGCCAATCAGATCGTCAGTACAATCCAGCCAATCAGCTCCAGCTTTTACCCGCGTCATATCAGGTCTACTGGCCGGCGCACGTCATCTGGTGCAACGTGCATTCGGCGGAACTGCGATGTGCTGATCAGACTGATGCGAGCTCTCCTGCCTTTGGCATAGCATCCAGCGAATTCAACTATCACCTTTCTCTAAACTATCCATTTTGATGAAGGTGGACTCCAGAGGACTTCTTGAATATTTCGGGATCTGCATCCTACTTTGGCCAGCTGTAGTATTTGGTAAGGAAGCTTTAACACCTGTCTCCATTTGTTGACATCAGCTATACCTTCGATAGTAGCATAGTATGATATCAGATTAATTTATATACTTAGCTTCTGTAGTGTCGGTACTTTTATCCTTTAGGTTGGTTTAGCTGCGCACAGGCAGGTATTGTTACGATGGTCAACTGCAAGCATGCGCTTTATAGCCATAGCATAGGTTTATAGCCTGAGCAGGCTGACTATAAATTATATCTTTTGGCTTTTTCCGGGTACGGTCTCTCGAGCTGAGGACACCCATGTTTGGGTTCAGGCAAACCGGTTTACCTTAATTGGTCTTATAGAGTGATTTGGTTACATTTATTTTTCCACTTTTAATCGCTTTACCTAAGAGTCTACTTCAATATTGGGGACCAAGTTTGCGAGATGTGCTGATTGTAAACCGATTTACTCCAGTCCCCCAGCTCGCGGATTCATGCTTCTGTGGTATTTTTGGCGGGTTTCCTCACGATAGTTTGACACGTGTTTGGTTTACGTTTAGAAGGAAGAATGAATTTTGTTCAAATGCTTATAAGGACGAATCAGAGCAAGCAGGTCAATAGCCGTTTGACTTGACGACTTAGTGGATGGAGGATAATCTCACTATGTTGAAATAATTTCCGCACAAATACATTTGCTGATTGCTTGCATATCAATCTCAGAGGGAAAACGCAAGAGGTACTCGTAGTAAACATTTTCACATCTTGACACCCTAGTAATTCACTTTTTGATCGGTTTTGCAATAGTTCTGTCTAAAACATTGGGCCTTAAGCTTTGTTTTAAATATGGCCACATCCTGCTTACAGAATCGGGTCTTATTGGGTATGTGATTTCTCAGTTTTCAGGCTTCTATACTTTTATTCAGTCGCAATGGACTTTTGGAATGGGGCGTTAGGTTTAAGCGCTATCCAGCGTGTTCATCGATTTTTCTCCTTCCATTCCCGGTTGTTACCTTTTCCAATCCTTCCTCAGAGCAGTGAATAGCTTAAGGTGAAGTAAAAAACTTACGCGCATCACACCTAGTTTTGCCTGAATGTGGATTTATTCGTGTTCACTACGTTACCCAAACAACCTCGAATATGTGCGGATTATTTCCCGATGGAATGCTACTCAAGATTAGCGCTTTGTAGAACGACAGTTTTGACACATCTCTACTTACTTGCGTTCACTGTTTACGTTGACCAGTGCCTAAGTGTTTCCATTGGTTACGTTTGTTTCTTCTAACAACGGGACGGAAACGTTTGATGTCTATAACCTACAGATACCCCTCCCTCGTACGCCTGTGAACACGAAAGTACCATATTCAATATTATTGGCTAAACAGAATAAGCTGCCTTTTCAGCATTCTACTTTGATCCAACCGCCCTGTGTGTTCCCGCACTTTGTCCATACAACAAAAGATTAACGCTCACTCTACTCAGTGCCTCCGCCGGACACACCAACACAAGGCAGTTTAACATGCGCCGCTATAATGGACAGATATGCTAGACTGCGTTTGCCAGCGTCGTTCGGTGCGCTGTCGCCCTAGCGATTTCGTCAATCAACCCTTATGGTATCAGAAACAGTTAACCTTACTTTGTATTTTATTTCTACACCTAGTTGCATTGAGTGGTACTCTAGGACGCCTTTGGTTGAATGATGCGGCGGCAGACTTTCGTCTCCTGTGTCACTTCTCACACACTCAGCGACAATAGAAACCATTGTCATTCTGATTGGTTCGGTAGAAAATGATCGATCAATACCGTCGAATCTGTATTCCGTTATTCCTTTCTGGGCCAGATACAAGATAGAGTGGAATTTGGTTTTTATTGAAAATGTGTCGCCTGTTTTTTTTCTTGAGCAGTTAACGAGAGGGATCAGTTTCTTGTCTTCTTGATCACCTTAAAACCGTTTGGTCCCTAGAAAAAGAACACATTAGATGGCAAGCATGATAGTAGATTTGACTAAACTATAAAAATTCCGCAAGCACTCCATATCCTTGTCGATGCAGAGGTTGCGTAGGTCAGCAATATGAAACGGCAAGTTCACACCGGGTCACACAAATCAAATAAGATATCCGCTAACTTAAACAAACTACGAAAGTTGTTGCCCTGAGATGATCAAAGTTAAGGTTCGTAAGTCATAATTGGTGGTCTTCCTAATAAATTAATTTCATACATGAAATTTCATGCATAAAGAGCACAAGGGCTGTAAGTCTGCATATAATGTACGCCTAAGATAAGTGGACTATAAAACAATTCTGTATTTTCTACGTTTGGTGGAATGGGAAGTCACTGATCCCTGCTCGTTAGTATCGCCGTGATGCACTCGTAGGAACGTTCTGGTAGCAACACAAACCAAGTTCAGACAACGGCTAGAAGAGGCATGCAGTAGCTACATTTCGGCCACATGATCGTCTTTATTAGGAGCATGTCACGTGATGTTCTTTTATGGTCAAAGTAGTCAGTCTCGTCGAGGAACCTAAGTGGAGAGATTCGAGGATTATCGTAAAGGAGGAAACAAAATAGAGCTTTTTAATAGCAAATTACATTGTTTGGAGTTCCATCCGAAAGCGCCATAAAAACGACCGTTATCTTGATATCCGCTGCATCTATCCCTTTGAAGCAAGGTGGTTGAATTTCCCGATGTATTCGCAGACACTTTTAGGCTTCTGAATACAGGCCGATCATACCATTGGATTGTTGTCTAACTGATCGTTTCTAGTAAGGTGCTGCCGCTAACGACTCAATCACCCGCCATCACTTTTTTCCCATGAATTCTGCTATCATTATGCAGCAAAGAACACACGGTTATCGACGTCCAACGCGTAGCTAAAGTAACACAAGCCTACCTAGTTCTAGGGTTATTAAGCTAACGGTTCTGCTCGACCCACTTCCACAGAATCCTCTGCCATTACCATTTGATGCACTTGGTATTTTGTTTGTATTCGGCCCCTCATTGTCTGTAACACAAATTTGTATTAACTTCAGAAGTCAGACTCATAAACTGGGGAATCTGGGAAAATCTTGAGAACACACTTCAAGCAACTACCACGCATATTTTTAACCGCAGATGGTATTTTAGTGCTGGCATCTATGAAATATATATAACTTCCGTTGTGGATTCTTCGTGAATTGTTACTGTGAGATCTTTGTAACATGTTTGCGAAAGTTCATTTTCGATCTTTAAGGTCAGTGAGTGCAAGACCGCGCCGAAAAACACCTTATCAATACCAGTGGTCATTTCTAACTGTAAAGAACTTCACTTCAAAACTACGTTTATAACATTTCAGGTTTATGCACTTTTCGACCACGAATTTTGAGCCACAAAATCTTTGTCTTAATCAACCTACGTTGAAGGATTAATAGCTTGAATTTTTATAGTAGAATATGATGATTTTTCACTCAGTTTTACGGAGTCTTTGGACAACCCATGTATTAGTATCCACATTCTCAACCACGCCATAAACGAGATTAAAACTCAGGGTATAAAGCGCCGACCGATTGGTTACGGCACTCCCGTCCGATTCAGTGACGGGGACTTGCACTCAGATGCGTCCATCCACTTGCTACCGCCTAAACTGGCCTTAGTGGAAGCACACTTTTCTCAAGCTAACGGTCACGCAACGGAACTGTTATGCCACTGGAAGCAGACGATGGTGGTTAACGTCACCATGGTCGAAAAAAGTGCGGTATGCGGCCTTTGATTTGCTTTTTGGACCACGTGTCTGAAGACAGCTCTTTTAGCCAGTTTCGAAAACCCCATACCCAGTGCTTGGATCGCCTTTTCTGGGCCCCAAAGTGACTGTGAAAAATACCTGAAAGCTATGGAGTCCAATACAGCTGCCCCATATCCACAAGTATTCATGGTCTAAACCGTACACTCTGTCTAATGCACGGTTAAGGCCACGGATTTGCTACCCGAATCATTTCGTACCTGACCGATTTTGTTTCTGCTTTTATACTTCAGTTTATACGCTGTTGAATGACGGTCTGTTAGTTCAAGCACACAGAGCAGTGCAAATAATGTCAGTTTGGTAAAAAAAACTCACCAGTATCGTCAATCCAGAACATCATGTTTCGTTACTTTTGGCATGGAAAAATGTTCAGATTCGCACAACGCGAAACCCAAGAACCACCGACTTCAGCTCAATGAATGTGCACAAAATCTGTCGCCTGTTGGTGATCGTCAATCAGTTCAATGCGGATTGCGCATCGCGGCCACTCACTCAGTGTGTTTTAGTTTTCCCAAATGAACTGATACAATTTAGCCGTTATAAGTTGGTAGATATGAAAACGAGTCTGTATGTTTTTTGTTGATCGTGGTATTTATATGATAGGCCCTACATATCTGCAGAGTTTTTCACTAAAAACAAGCTGGTAAGATCGACCCCTCTGTCGAATTTAGCATGGTATTTCCGGTTCAATAAGAGTTTGAAACCAAATTCAGCCGGCGGTAGTCGTACGCTCTGCCAGAAATGAGGTGTCTGGAATTTCTTCGGTGTCGTGATGTTTGTTAGAGCACACCCCTCTGAGATGCCACGAAATGGTCGTGAAGCTTTCGCTCTAGTAAATGCATTGGTTTTCCGTCCATCCGTAGTTCATCACCACAACTTTGTTGTTCTTAAGCTGACGTATGTTGGGAGCCAATTACTTTCAGCAGCGGAGTACTTGCCCGGTTCACTCCAGTAGCGTCGAAAGAGGGGGAAGATTCATATCTACCATTCAAAGAAAATTGCCGGATCACCAAACCAATGAAGTAGTTGATTTTTAGTTACTTTGAAATTGAAATCATACCATCATAGGCCAAGTTCAACTCACAGCTAGAAGTATTTACTTAAGATCTGTGTTCTATCGCTTGCGACCTGCCATCATATAAATCGTGTCTTTTTGTGTAGCATAGGAAACAATGGTGTGATCTTATGTCTACCTTCAAATTATCCTGAGAAAATACTTGGCCTTTAAAGTGAATATCCCCATCAGTTTTATTACACGTTTCACTTCAGTATATCGGTTGCAAGAAGCGAGGTTAATTGAGATTCGTTAGCGGGATGATGCATCTGTCCTAAAATATATTAAACATTGGTGTCTGTTTTATGCAGAATTGTATCAACTCAAGCGACTGTAAGGTAGAGATTTTTGGGCACGAAACTGGCCAAGAAAATTTTTAGAAAGGCGTCATGCTGCAGTCACCCTACTGGGCGGCTGATCGGCTTTATTGCTGACAGCTCTGTCGGATGTGGCTGATCAAAAACTGTTCGTCTTAGCATACAATGGACCCGAAGTCCATGGACATATCAGCAAAGATTGAAACAAATGTGAGAAAAGCAATCAATTTCAAAAATCATATAATTATCACATTCGCGAGAGGTTTTGGGTCAATGCAACATACCAACAGTTTTAGTCGCTCATAAAACTGAGCTACCCGATTTCATCCGTACAGCCAATTATAGGCGCTGGATATATCCTGATATCGACTGTCCGTGAGATCATTAACAAAGCAACACAGCATGATCACACTTTGGCATCGTAAACCTAGTTCATTTTTTCATTTTGGCACTGGAAGACAACTCTCAGCTGAAGCCGCCTCAATGATGCCGAAAACCCGAATTAGGCCAGATATATAACATATATATATATAGCTATATATAGATATATAGATATGTAATATATATAACATAGTACTTGTTTGCCCAACTTGAGCAGCATCCCAGTCAGCAGTTTTGTTGTAGGTAGTCTACATGGCATAAATGTTTCAACATCTTAATGAACCACTCCAGCTCCACTTGAGTCTCACACTCCACTTGGTTAATTCAGTGACAACTTTGTTCCAGCCTTTCAGTTACGGGACTAATGACACATACAGCCACACAAACAGAATGACGTACGGTTTGAAACAAATCAACTTAGTATAACATGGCTCTGCCTGTATGTGTTATTTTTTCCACCAGTCGCTTGTGCTGCAATTTGTAAGGTAACCCTCGTTTGACAGAAAATACTTATCTAAAAAACTCTGTAGCCTAAAACGCCGTCCGCAAACATAGGTCACGTCGAGTGCCGACTTCTTTCACTCGTGTGCGCCTGCCTTCCGCGCATTCACTAAATGATTAACGTTCTGGCGTGCAAACAGGGCCAGTGATCGATTCCACTTCTTTTTTACGTACGTCGGCCGGTCACCCTGCGCCGGGCGTCGTTACCACTAGCGCGGTGATGAATGAGAACTAAGTTAGCTGCGGAATCCAACAAAGCGTCTAACGAAGCTAAGAAGAAACGTGTGTATTTGGCCACGTGCGCTCCACTGTCGCCGCCGTTTTGAAGCGATGTTTTTGAGCGGAAATTGCTGAATGTTAAATGTCAAATGAAATAAGTTGGTTTCAACACATGACACTTTATCCCCACGTACCCTTTTATGGGGAAGTAGGCGTATGTGATAAACTTCCTTTGTTGCTACCGTGCTGTTCGATCTATTGTTCTAGATTTGGGGACAAAAAATTAACCAAGTGGTTGGTTCTTTCATCCCGAGAAAAATTCGCATCATTCTAGCTTTGTTGTACTCCCAACAATTAGAGTAATAGACGAATAAGTTAAACTGACTGACCGTAGAGGAGAGTGAGGCAATGCTTAATAAATTTACAATTAGCATTACCACAGAAACTTTTAGTTACAAACATGGTTACTAAATATGCGGTAATTGTAAAAAGGGACTGTTATTCGGTAGACCTTAACCTTTTTCAACAATCATCTACCTCTCTTGTATAACCACTTTACTGATCGCAAGTAGCACGTTGGAACGGGCCGACAGATTTCAGAATAATTTGCTAATTAAAGCGGTGTCTCAAGGAATTCTCTTGTTTTCTCTCCTGGATAGTTCATGACGACTGCACCAAAGCCTGCATCCCAACCGTTGCTTTTCGAGCCTTTTTGTAACTGCCAGGGTGTTGATTATCTTCCTCTGACGTTTCCGGTTAAATCCTCCCTCTACCCGGATAGTTGACCATTTGACTACGTCAGATTCTGACCTGCTCGAAGATCTTGCATTTTACTAACTTTTGAATCTTTTATATGTGCAGCATCGATCTTTGCAAGATTTGTTCAGGCGCGCCATTACTCCGTCGTCCTGTTTGTCCATCAAAGCTGTCAGGTATTTCTATATGTGACCCAATTAGCGCGTTCACATGCGTCATGGCCAGACTGGCTGGAGCCATAACGTGTTACTGTCCACTGCTAACGGAGTTTGGGTAGCCAAAACATGATTTTTACGATCGCCTGTGGAGTATATGATGAGTACATGAGTATATGATAGTACCATCCAAGCTGAATCCAATCACTGACATTGCTTATGAAGTCCATTCTGGTATGATCGTACACAGTTACTCGTAGGACAGATACACCAAGGGCAACCTTATCCGACCGCCGGTCACGGGCCCCATGTTAATTCTCCCGCTGGCTATAAGGTGCAAAAGCTTCACGTAAATTTTCATCCCAGTATACTTGTCGGTGGTATAGAAGTTTGAATTTTTGGTGGTCAGGCGAAACTTTGCCGAGCAGCTCTTTATAGTTGGGTAAAAGAAAGTGATAGTAGACGTCTGATCTCAAAAGAGAACAGGTACACCAAAGGATATTGAGAAAGTGCGTACAAGTGGGTCATCCCTTTGATACTTGTAGCTAGCTTTTTGCTAGTAACACATTCATACGGCTGTCAGAGTTGAATTGACTGTGTGATTAAGCCTGAGTGCTTATTGATACCAAGGATACATTTCCACGTAGATACGCAGATGCAACGTAAGGCAAATCCTGCTGTGTTTAGGTTGAGTAAAGTTGGACGGCATGGTCTGGATAATTGATTTTAACGAAACAACTTACGTATTGGACGATCCGTCCGCTAGTTCCGGAATTTAACTGGTAACGAAGATCTGAAAAAGCACGGAAATAAAATCCCTCTTCCTGGCTGCATCTCCGGAATGACATTTTTAAACAAACCCTGAATTATCTGGTGGGGAATAGAAGGTATAGTAACTCGCCATATAAAATTTGTACTTTTCCATGCAGGCCCCGCGGTGAAGTTTCTTATATTCCCGTTGGCCAGCTTGTGGTATTTTTGCAAGATCTTAACTGTCACCATTCGCGCCAGTCACTCTGACCTGGCCTGGTAACAACGATCTGAGCTCCTGGTGAGCCGCATACAACAGGGAGAATGACGAAAAACTTTCTTTGCTAACGTTCGCGATGCTTTTTCATTATCAGCTATTATATCCACTCTACATGTACTGATGCATTCCGCAATGCTATAAGATTATGAATTTCTCATCTTCGGAGATAAAACCAATCGATGACAGTTTCACTTACGGGTACCATTTTACTCACAACTTTCATGTAATCGGGCAGCTTATGGGCACACGGTAAAGCACTTCCTATAAATGTATACGGTGCCCTGAGAACCGAGGCACCGAGAATTTGTCAATAATGCTTTAGTTCTACTTGTCTCTAGCGCCACTACCAACTGCCGAAACGTGAATCATTTTCGCATTAGAAAATTCTGCAGGATTGGCGAAAATTGACAGTCACTCATTTGTAATTTTACTTGATGTTCATTAGGACAGCTGAATTTTGCTTGGATCTCTAGGTTATGAAAGTCTTCACCTCGAGAACCGGCATACACTTCAGGTGAAGCGATGTACAAGAGATCCATGTAGATTCCTCCGAGTGTTACTAATAATGGAGTCGATCAAAACTCCGGACAGCCCACTACTTGATCCCTTCTCCTTACCTGAAGTAGGTTCACTCTCCGAATCTCCGCCAAACCGTTAACGTCCATTTAATTTGCAAGTGAGAGCTTGCCGCAACTTACGTATACTTTGTGTAGCAACTGGAACCACTGCATCCCGATCTATAGCTTGTGAGCTGAAAAACTGACTGATGTGTAGTTCAGTTTCAAGTAGGCAAAAGGATGACGATGATGACCTGATGAGCACCAAGATAGGTGAAACCGGTGGTGGTCTATCTAGAGTTTTCATCGGTCTTATGAGTAGCACTGAAAGATACTCATCTGTCCATGTGTCGTGCTGCTTTCTGAATAAAGATCTGGATTACAATATGGTCCGAATTAGCGACACCAGGTTCAGGCTACCAAACTAACTGCCTCTAAGTGTGTAATGCAGAGAAAGCACCAATGCGAAATAAATAAGCGTGCACTTTTTAGCAAAGCTATATCACCGGTATTCGTACCAAGGCTATCGTTTAGGATTCCGGAATCACTTGTGTCAATTAAATGGGTTTTTTCACTGTAGTGTGGATTCAAACACACCTCTGTAAAGGAAGGATTTGTGACATTTTAAGATCATGCTTGGTAATTGGTTAAGATGATTACCCACATCCTTTTGATTAGCTTACACTCCCGTTCCCATTTTCTAACCGCACAACCGATAACTTAGTTCCACAGACTCATAGTAGAACTGTGATTTATCGAGTGCGACAAATAGGAGTAGCATTTGTACACAGACACTAATATTCACAGTCCACTGTCATACCATTTGCCAAGCATCCACATTTGTACAATTGTTTTTTTATGAAGCGGCTCGTTAGAATTCACAAAATGTCACCAACCGGACATGAAAGCCAGCACGCGTTCGTTCATACGGGCGAGGTGGGGGGAACGGGGACTATAATGAACAAAGAAGGCGCCCTATTCTACCCGAATTCTTGGCGGCTGCACACCTCGATGACTGTGGACTGACCAAACAACTTCGACGCCCTTTGTGTTTGTGAGTGTGCTGGCTACCGGTAGAGTAGATGACTGAAACCAGCACCACCATAGTCTTGTCCGTATTCAAGGTCTTAATCTGACTGCTGGTGTCCTCATGCACAAACTGTTTACCCTTAATGATGAATAACAAATATGCAGGGACCAAGTGTGTTACTTGTTCGTTATGCCCAACCGTTGTTTTTATATTCAGTTACATTGTTTCAAAAGTGTTCGAAATTATTAAAGATGTTTCCACTCATGTGCGATTAGTGTATTCCAACTGTTATCTTAACTGGTTTTAACATGCACTGATTATTGGGTTAAAGTTAGAACATCAATGTTTCTCGGTTACAAAACCGTTTGAATTATCGCGAGTCGACTTGTGGGATTTATCTTTGTAAGGTTAGCTGTAGACCCTTAGTTAAGTGTAGTTAGCCTTGTTATGCACAACGACAGTACACACATTCCGTTTGTGAAGAATATTTTGGTGAATATAATATTTTGTCATTTCATTCTGAAGACTAATGACGGTAAAAAAATTTGGGGAGTGTGTAATGAAGGCTTCGTTTTTACAAAACTCAGAGGGTTGTTAGCAACTCCAGAAGTTTAGAGGTGGCATGGCAATAATTTCACTGGAGGACGTTCTTCAATCTCCTCAGATAAATGCAGGACATTAGCAAATAAAAGCCAGTTAAGGGCAACGGGACAAGAAAAATCCTTGGAAATCTTGAAAATGACTTTTAAAAAAACAGAACTTGGTTTTAAGGAAATTATAAGATTCTCGGACTTTGGGTCCATCAGCACTTTATTTGATTTCTGGTTGGTCAAAAACGTATGATGCTGCAATCAGGATCAGTGCATTAGAAGTCAAAAGTGCGCATTTAGAACCAGTTCAACCGTTGAATATGCTACAATGCGTTTAGTCTTCAGATGCTTACATCTCTTAAACTTATCTTGCATAACCAGCGAAAGTCAAGCAGGCAAACATTTTGATACTGGGCCCGTGGGAAAAAATATGCAAAAGCAAAAAACGTAGAGTACTGCTAATTGTATAAGGGTTTCCAAACTGAGTGATAACGTTGGAAAATTTACAGACTATTAATAGGGTATTAAGTAATTCACTGATAATTTACTTAGTCACCAAATCTGTAAGCTTCGCACGTTCCTAACTATTTGCTTCAAGATCGATTTATTCCATTTTTTGCTGCCATATCGTCTTCGTGCGTATGTTATTATATTTCATATCGGTGCAGGCAGACATTCCTACATCTTCTTTGGTTTGGGTCCACCTCAGAGCGTCGACCAAAGAGACGTCAAAAAGCAGGATTGCACTGGTCATGTGGCTCTATGGATTAATTTTTTATCGTCATGATCTCTTGCCAGTTCCTAAAAGTGATATCACAGAGCTGGCAGTAGGGGTGTTTTGCTTTGAAAAGCGAAGGGAACTGATTGCTGCGCGATCATTTTAGCTGTGATGCATGTGCCTGGATTGAACCCTGAATGAATCGCTCAATAAAATTAGCGAAATACACTCATTTGCATACCAATTTGATTCTGGCGGGAGACTCACCTAGAACCCAGCTGAAAAACATCATAAACGAGAGATTCAGATGGGTTTCAGGTGACTCTCCCGTCAAAGTGAAACGGATATGCAAATGAGTGTATTTCGCCAATTTCGTGGAATTTAGGTTCAGTTAGAGTCTAAGTTTGACGGGAAATCAGAGTGCGCGCCCACCTGATGAGCCCCAAAATGGCGAAACCGATCGTGGGCTGTCGACGACTTTTCAGTAACCTTATGTGTAGTGTATTAAGCTCACTAATATATATTTTATCAAAAGTGAGCAGCATACCAATGTTTCTTCTGGTTGTCACTTGATGTATTGTGTTGGCTGCCAGCTCGGGGCTCATACAGGACTTTGTGTTCTCGTCGCTTATCATGCAGGCCGTGGGGAGAACAGAAGTAGTGTTGATGCTGGGGCTTCACGTCTGATACCACAATGAGCGGATACCTTGCTCTGAATGGCTTGACAGATGCCATTGCCGTCCGCAATCACACAGTACTATTGTACAGGATGTTATTACAGAGGTCATAAGACGGACGAAATTCTAAGTAAAGCAGTAGATGAAAGATGCGTTTTTGGAAATTCTTCTCAGTTTATATTCGTGCTATAGTTTATCACCTGTTATTTCCACATAAAATAACCATTGTTGAGCAGTTAAAGTTTCGGCATCAGCGTTGTCACTTTGCATCTTTTTATTCAACAAGCACCTTTTGAGAACTCATGACGGTTAAGGTGCCGCGCGAAAAAAATTCATTGTGTCGTTCAGTTGCACACCAACTCTAACCGTTCCGAAGTATGAACAGCGAGATTTTTTCTTGAATACAATTTGATCGTCGGGTATGTGAGCTTTTCTCCCCTTTACATCCGTCTATTTCGGCGTAGTCCGGTAGAGTCTTTTACGCTCACTTCCTACTAAATGTTATACAATATTAGCGAAACATATAACTATATATATAAGTATATATTTCACTTCGTAACATGAATGTTTAAGTAAGCATTTTTGTTATCAGACAAAATTTTACTCTTCGTTTAGAAGAGCTTTTGGGAATACTAAGAACTGATAATAAGCAAGAATTTATGAAAGTTCTAAAGTCAGAGCTGTAGCCTGGGCGCGGTGTTCAACTCATTTCTGTGCTGAAAGTTCGTTTTTTGCTGCAGCCAATCTTATTTAAAAAGTTGTTTACTGACTTACTCTGAACGGAATCGGATGATTGGGTGATTTCATCCTTCAGTTTTAACCAGATCTTACAATCGGATTTTGCTGTAATAATTTATGAGACCCTGTTATAAGGTTAGATGGTGTGGTCCGACGGTTACTTTGTACAACAACCAGCTCAGATGACTAATGTTTGTATCAGTCAATTTTCTAGACGAAGACTGAGAACAACTCTGCAAATTTCTATCGCAATTCCAGGTGCATCTAGTGATGGATTTTATTTTACTGTAAATCCAAACGATCAAGATGTCGAAGAAGGACAACCTCTTAGACTGCGATGTGCAGTTACCCCATCCAAAGATATTTATTACTCGTGGTTACACAATGGGGATCGTGTGGACACGGAGAAGGAAAACGGACGGCGTACATTGGAGGTAGACAGTAATTTGCAAATACTTCACGCGGATCGTGATCTCGACCCCGGAACATATCAGTGTCAAGCGCTGAATCGATCTTCGACATTTACCACAGCTAGCCAGGAGGCCAAGGTCAACATTTATTGTGAGTTCCCATTTCGCATTTTCTTCTCTTATTCCATATAAACGATGTGTGTTTGCTGTAGGAGAACATCACTCCTCAAGATCACCAGCGCATACTCTAGTTATCGGTTGCTTTGATCTCAGCATCATCTAGTAAATAGTACAGTCCCAAGCTAGATTGTACCTTAAAGATTGTAGCCTCAGAAGTTCAACTCAGACAGAAGTTGATAGCCCGAATCAATTCACTCTCTAATTTAAGTGCTTTGAACACTTAGAACTCCAAGGTAAGCAAATGAATTAGAGCCAATGTTTTTGCAAAGAATACACTCCACTTACTCTCAGAACCATGTGTCTAATACGGTGGAACTACTATTTAAATTCAATGTTCTTAAATTGATCAAGCCAGCCAATTAGATTGCTCTTCCTCGAAAAAATGTCTGAGAAAGATGGCAATATTACAACCGCGCTAAATAATCCACCCAGAAAAGTGTCACACTCTAATAACTCAAACTGTCTTGTTAGCTGTGCGCTCTACAAATGAATTGAAACAAACCATTTAACAGCCCCACCGTTCTGGACAATTCGATGAATGAGAGCATGACTCTCGACCTGAGACCGATTCCCAGAAGAAATTTAACGTTTCGTTCGTACCTTCCGTATTGCCGAAGAATAACATGTCCGTTTCTGGCCCTTATGTTTCAATATCCCATGTCAGAACCAAACTTTGGGCTCTTAATTACAAAGAAGCCTCCACTCGAAACTACTTGGTTTGAACATTTTGGCTTGACACTTCTAGGTGGTATGGAATGGTGAAAATGCTGAACATTAATGGACCGCTTTTGATTTTTTTCTTGTGTATCTAGATGGAATACTGAGCACGGGTGCAGCCACTCTATCAAAATCAAGGCAATCAGCCGAAGGATATTTGTTAAATAAAGAAAGAGATACGGAACGCAATGTGCAAGTTTTGGATTTTGTGCCGACCAGCATCCAAAGTACGATCTAACCAGACCGTTCCGTGCGTGAACCTGGATATACTGTTAGCTGTAGGCGTAAAAGTTAATACTTTGTCCCTATATCCACACGTGGATCATCTGAAATATCTCTGTAGGAATATGAGCTGATGGTAGGGTTCAACAGAGTGCTCATCGAAAATGCTAGCTCATAGCTTAGCGATCAGTCTCACAAAGAGCAACTGTACAAGTGAACCATACAGAAAGCTATCTCCAATAGCCTTTAAGGTCATAGGTGCTTTGGTAATAACAGGCCATGCACGGATATTTCGACAGAGCAACTCGCAATTGCTACGTTTGTCTATCAGACCTGATCTCCCACTTGAATAGCAATGTGCAGCCAGCAGCACTAACAGACTGTTGTGAAGTTTAGCTGGATGTCACCGCCAGAAAAATCCAATCGACACTGAAAAGCTGTATAAAAATACTCTCCTGGCGCATAATCCATTTATTTAGAAATTGTGCTACAACTCTATAATGCAAAAATCTAGAATACGCTTATTAATGTGCATTTCAACCTAAAAGCAAATTCCAGCGGATTGGTAGTAAAGAAATCCTGATCAAGGGTCCATTATAACTCATTCTCATGACTTTTATCAGGAAGTAAAAACCATCATAAAAAAACAAAATAACAAGGCTTATATAATTTGCCGCACACCTGAAAATAGTCCATAAGTCTTTGTTACAAAGAAGTCGACCAAGTAACAAAAGTCCGGAAAGCCCCAACATGTACTTCATTGGAATGTTACGGCAGCAGTATTCCGTGTATGCAGTCATGAAAAAAGAGGCAGATTAAAACACTACAACATCTACAGACATAGCAAGAGGTGCTCTTGTTCACTGCGGTTGTGGCGTGAAATCACATGGTCTTTTTCAGCAGCTTCTAGATGCATGTATTTTTCGTATTAGATAAAGCGTTACTTAAATTTTGGCAGTCAGTGATGAAGAACCTTGATTGCACCAATCAGAGCAATGTTTAGAAAAGAGGCCTATGAGGTCTAAGAGAAATGTATGCGGCCTTATACTCATGCAGATCTCAAATGCCAGTGTCTAGTGCTTGTTTTAAAGCCACTTCTCGGTCTGTGTAGTGAGTGGATGACTCATTATGCACAAATGAAATGCGCACAATTAAAGCGCCCAGTTAAAATGCGAACGCAATTCGCCACTGTTGGCTGATCAGTCCGGGATTTTATGGTGGGTTGCCTGTGCTTCCCACCAAGTGTCGTTCGAAAAATCATCTGTCGTTTCCGCATCATCGGCTTGCAGATTGTTCAGTTTAATCCATCACTGCGCTAACGTCAAGTTGCTATGTTGCATCCACGGTCCCCGAACCTGAGCAGCCTAGGAATAACAAAAACAACAACAACCGGACTATGGCTCAGCGGTAGCAGTGCCCAGTCGAATACACGATGGGTGCTGAAGCTGGCGATAAGCCGGTCGCATCAGTATTAGCCTCCCTGGCCACTTTGCTACGGCCAGTACCAGTTTGTGTACCCGGTTCAGCTCTGAAATTGAAAAATACTTTATTAATGTGTAAATCGCAGAGTTTAAACTGCATTATTTTTGCTGCCACTTTCTTTCGCGAACTCCCCCAGTGACAGCATTCTTGACGTTATGTACTTAACGGCTTCTGATGTAAGTTGGAGCCCACAGTACTCGTGTTTTCTGGATAAGTGAGACAGTTAAGAGAGGTAGACACTCAAATTCGAACAAACAGATGTGTTTGAAATCTAAAATCCGGCGTCTCAGAAATAATCGACTAAATTATATGAAGGACCAGGATGTACGTGAAGAATCTTAATTTATGTACACCCGTAGTCTAGCCCGACATATTTGCAGCAACTCACTGCCGAAATGGTTTGGCAAAGTATCAATGTCGGTATTGTACAAATGTATTACCAAACTTCACGTGCATTTTCTGAAAATCGTACATACGGGTTTGTTGGGCCTAGCACTCTGTTCTTTTTTCGAAACGGACTGACTCAGCCTATTTTTCAACACTGCTGTCCATTGTCTCAAGCATGTGTGTACTCCACAACTGTGCCACCTAATCAAAGTCTTGTTTTCAACCTCTACATTTGACGTAAATTAACTCTACCGGCCTCATCTGTGCATTCGCGCAACGTACGTTTTTCTGTCATGCTCAGTAAGTTTGGCGGTAAAACAAACTTATTCGATACGCTGTGATAAAAACGACTAGAACAATGGTAAAAGCATCGAAACAAGTGCAAGTTGTGTTGGGTTGACCGGTGAGACATGCGCTTCCAGACGGGGCAGACATCTTCGAACACTCTTCACATTTGAAACTACTCCCTATCATCACGAGTTGTCACAATACAGACAAGTAAACCGTCATACTGACCAGTCGACACAAGCACTTGTTTAATTTCTTTCAATCTGCAAGGCTAGGTGTGCAGTGACCAGTCTGTAGAGTAAATAGATGTTGACAGGGCCAGCTAATCATTCCTACACTGATTTGGCCAAGCCCTAGTTTGTCTTTGGCAAAATTAAACTGTCTCCCGCACAATCCGTGAAACCTGTGAGGTAAGGGTCAGTTTATTATTTGAAAACCTGAATCGGCGTGAATTTATGAAATCTAAGATGGGAAAATTTAGATGAAAGATAGCTGTGAACTTTTAACTGAAGGGCCATGTCTTCGATGAGAGTTCACAAGATATCGTTTTGATCCACCGCAGATCCACCGTAGTTGCGCTTCGCAGCGCTTTCTCAAACGAGCGCTAAATAAGCAAGCATCTGGAATATTTTTCTTTACATATTCTCATCTGGAAGTACCCGTGACTTGGAAGCCTTCACACATATCCTCCTTACATTTCTGTTTCTTTAGGGATGGAACCGGATGTTCAAGTTCGACTAGTCAGGCCAACTCGGTATGAAGATATACAGCTGGGACAGGAATTAGAGTTTGCGTGTCATGCAAGCGCGAATCCTCCACTCAGTCCATTCAATATCAAATGGTATCACAACGGTAACGCGTGAGTTTTTCAACTTCCCGATGATGGCCGTAGATTAATTTGATTACAGCCCCCATTCCCCTTCCCCCTCCGATTTCGTGAGACTGCAAAATTGTCGCTTTTTGTGTCTCTTTTGTTTATCCAGCAATCCGTTTACAGGCTGTATAGGCACAGCGCTCCGTTTAGATTTTTCATGTCCCCTAACGTTTCCATTACTCGAACGAGTCGAATGGCTGTTGGTTTATCCGGATAATTGATCAGATTGTGCACTGCGGGAAGGTTTAACTCTCATAGGACGTGCGAGTTTTGGTCTAATCTGTCACTGCTTATGTAAGTTTATCTTTAGAACCCGAATAGACACGAGTGACGTTTTGTTATCCAGGTTTTCTCCACTCACACTTTTGTCGAAATCTCCGTAGGAGTTTGAGGTGTTCTGACAGTCAATGCTCAGCTAACCGGTTTGATTATAAGCTTGTTCTTGAATGCTTTACAGTTGCAAATTACTTCATCGGTGCCAGCGTTTTTCAAGTCACCAACTGTTCGATATTCCTCAAGAAAATAAAACTAACATAATTCCCGCTGATTTTCAGACGTTTGCCGAACACGGAAGTTCGACAGAACGGTAACCTACATATTGCCGTCTTGGGTGTGGAACACATCGGAAGCTACCATTGCCGGGCAGTACACGCGGCAGGGAAGTTGGATAGTCGACCACCGTTCGTTATACAATTTAACGGTGAGTCTCAAGGAATGCAAAAAAGAAGCAATGGTTTGATAAGGTTCCTTTAACATATTCTTTCAGAATACAGTGTTTTGTCGACCAGGATTCATGTTGCATGACCATAACTTAGTAATGATTTTGGCATGGAATCAAACTAATCAACCTCAGAGTATGATCTAGCTAAATAGACTTGTCTCCACTAGATTCTTAACAATTAAGGTAGACTAAACTTTCTGGTATTACTTGATACCTTGTTTTCTGGGTCCATAAAGTGGAGTTTCAAAATTAAGTAAGATGATTCCGTTTCCTTTAAAAATTAATGGAATAGGAATATTGTTGTGCCCTACGTAGACAAGCTCTGTTGACCTCTAAATAGTGAGTACTTTCTTCCGGATGCAGTGGAAAAAATGAAAGTCGATAATGAATAATTATTGAGCGAAGGATAACTGTTTTTATGTTTGCTGATCATTTGCTTGTCACTGATTTGTTCAACCAAATAATGAACCACGATAATATTTGACTCCAATTTCCTTTGAATTTCGGTGTCCACTATTTGGTTTTCGTGTTTCCTGTTTTCTAGATGCCAATCCACCACAGCTGGTCACAACCCTCGTACACGAAGACTTTAGTAAATTTGTCATGCGAGGACGATCGGTGGAACTGATCTGCCCGAAGATTGGTGCTCACAGGCCAGTCGATGGAATCCCTCCTATAACGGTTTGGGGTTATATGCCACGGTTAGGAGAACAGCAACAGTCAATGTGAGTTTCCGGCTTCATCGGGCACAGCTGCTTTACAGCTATTTGAAGCAACTTTCGACTAAATGTACATTTTACTCTTTCATTATTTCCAAAATAACCGTACTTCTTACAACGGTAGGTTGTTTTATCGTAGGAAATGCTACTCTCTGGTGCCATCTCTGAAAGCTGATAATTTCTGAGTACAATAAATAATCTTTTCGACAAACACGATATATATCAGATACCGTGCACAAGCAAGAGCCCCTCAGAGAACTGTTCGCTATACCGTTGTCTGAAATTCAGCTGGAATTTATCTGAGTCCCCCCATTAACACCAATTCAGTTGATTTCTGGTGCAACTTATTAGAAAAAAGGCAATGTTTTTCAAAATCATTTTCCGTGAAAATGTGCAAGATCATTTTAACCTACATGACAAAAATACCATTCTGGAAAGTTTGTCCGAGTCTCTCAGCTGATGATATTAAAATTCTGTGTGCGTGTTGCCGAGCAATCTGCCAAGTATTGTGCAATTTAGGAAACGGAATTTGATTTGATTTGCAGCGTCGGGATACTTTGTTTGAGTAACACAGTGGATAGTCGAAACCCTGAACTTTGTTTCACCGCAATTAAGAAACAGAACGCCGAAATCAATGGAAGAAACTCTTCAGCGGAGCTCCAACATCACTGAACACGAAAACGCTTGTCGCTTTGATAGTTCGTTTTCAGAAAAATGTGAAGTAAGCTTCGAAATACTGTTCACACAACAGCGGTGGAAGACCGTTTTCCACCATTACCACATTTGTTGGAAGAGAATGATTCCCGAATCGATTGACCAGGAAGTTGGAATTTCAGGTCATTACCATACGAGGTTTTGAACGGTTGCTTCTTGTGAGACCTTAATGCTTCGAGGTAGAACCTGCTTCTGGGGGGCTAATCAGACGTTGTATGTATATTTTGCATTTCAAGATGCGTCAATTGTTATGGCCATACACTGCCGTCCTGTTGTTCTATTCTGAAATTTAGGGGTTTTTGCACCACTGGTTGGGGTATTTATATGGTAAACAGGTTGCTTTTCTTCAGAAAACTTGAAAGTTATGTCGTTTTCAAAGGTAGTTTCTCATCGTGGTGTAGCCTGTGTGCCATTTCCCACTAGAAAGATTTTCCTCGGACCGATCTACGGTTACTGGCATTGGTTCCTCTTGAGTGACACCTACACGCTTGAATTTAACCTGCTGCGATCTTAGGTTTAGATTGGCAAACAATTAGACCGCCATGAATACATCAACGATGTGGCAACTGCACTTGTTGGGAATGGGCGCCGATTCTTTAGTCGGGAATGCGTTTCCGGTGAACAGTATAGAAACAAAAAGCGTACGGTTGAGTTCATGGTTCATTTGTTCAGGGTGACAATTTTTATGTTGTGTCAAAGCAATCCATTTATTCTGTACCCTCTGAAATTATAAAAATAAAGGGAAAACTGGCTGTTTATGATTAATACTGATGACTTTGCACTTCTCATCATCATGCTCTCTGTTTGAAGAAACAACTGCGTAACTTTTTAAGGAACAGTAATAAAACTAAGAGAATAAAACAGCAGAAATTCCAGAATATTTCTGCAGTAATGGGTTATAGAATTATTAATTATTAATCGGATTTATATCAATAAAACACTTCGATATCTTGAGTGACCCATTGACTAACACATTAGGCGGCCTTTGTGCAACACAGTCTGTTAAAAAATGGCATGAACGAGGGATTCATCCCTGATCCAAATGAGCCACCCCTAATATTAGGTTGAATCATAAAGGAATACATCACCTGCATACTCTAAATACATACACATAGGTTAGCCGGTTTCCAAAGGGTTTACTTCAGTCTTATGAGTATTTTTGTACAGTATGCCCTTCTTGGCACGGGTCTAGCTTCCAGCGCTCTTCCTGTAGCAACTGCACTTAAGATATGCATACCGTGAGTGATTTTACCCCTGTGACGGCCATCAATTTAGATCTAAGCCGACAGAAGTAGGAATAAGCAAATGAAAGTAAGTTATATGGTAGATGTTTTCCGGTGTTCGAAACAAGGAATCAAATGCTATTGCTTGGTGGTATCCGTATAGCTGAATTCTCCATGATAAACTTCTGAGTTGCTTAGCACCTCAAAGAGATTACGATATTACCATCTAGAGACTTGTTGGACCGGTATTCTGTTCATTTCGCAAGCAAAATCCTCAGCTCAACAATAATCAAAGTAACAAATTTGAATCATTCTGTTCTTGCCAACGCGAACAGAAGCGTCCATTTCTACCGCCTCAGGTTATAAGACATCACTATCTCTTTAATATGGCGATTATGCCAACATGGATGAAACGGATGAGCGCAACGTTTTATCCCCCTGTTATTTACAAGTTTATAATGCAGCAAGTTATTTATGGCCCGGTGACTGCCAATTTAGATGTGGCGGAAAACCGTCGTTCGTTGCGCAAATTCTTCCTCCATAAACCCACCGAATCACTCACATCCACTAATGCAGAGCTGATAGTAATATCAAACTATTTGGAAAACGTCCACCAATTTACTTCTATTCATATACGCTTAGGTGCCTGTGTGTTCGTGACAGACCTTCCACCAGTCACGCCAGTTTGACAATCGATCGCTGTGATATCGATTACCATTGATACACTACGCGACTGACTCCAGGGTCCCGACAGAGAACAGCTGACGGCACAATGATTTACGAACTGACCCAGAGCTATTTGACGCCAACTGGCTTGTCGGCGTGCTGTTTTCCGTTAACAATAATGTGATACTTTTTAATTCAGTTCACGACAAGTGTGAAGGTATTAGGAGCAAACGATTTTCCAATGTTCTGTGTGATAAAGCAAGTGATCACCAATATTTCATTTTTATCTAGTTTCTAACGATGAGCGAATAACCGATGAGCCCAGTTCACTGTCGTAAACAACAACAAAGGAGACCGTGTTAACGTTCAGCTTCATAGAAGAGAAGGCAATTATATCCACTCGTCAGTTTCCGATTGCCAACACCAGTTCCCCCAATTTATCCTCACGGTGATCAGCAGTGTCCCGCTTATTCCTATTTGTTTAGAGAGAAAAATCTCTCTAAATATATTTGCTTCAGTGGTTACACCACCCCAAGGTTTGGTGCTTCTCATCGCCTGAGCAAAGAGGAACGTGCGGGTGACATCTCCAACACTTTTATCTCTGTCATAGATCTTAGCCTTGCATGATTAACTCAAAAGCGTGGATTTAGTCTCCATCAAACACAGCCTGGTTAACCCTAATGTTTGGACACCGTTTACCTAATCTTTTTGATCAGGTGGTAAGACACGGGACTACTAGGCAAGACAAGTCTCTGAGAGCACAGTTCTCAGGAAATTTCAGGTCAGTTATCTGTCACACTGTCGTATTGCCGAAACGACAGAATACCCGATTCTGTCATCCAGAGTTGCACGAACTGACTTAACGCGGAGATGAGCTTGATTTAAATCTACTCGATGCAAAAAGCGTCCAATGATATTCTTCGACCAACACATTCCCATTCTCGTATCCTCCTATTTGTGCAAAGATCCTTTTTTATGGAGATTTTGTATGCATATGATGCATACTTTTCCCCACAACTTACCGCTGAACCCCAACATCTTCGTTATGAAACTTCACTGAAATAGAATAACTGATTCATCCGGATTCTTGTGGAAAAGCCAATGAGAATCCCCCTTAGTTGCATGCAGCTGCGAGATGTGTAGAGTTCATATCCACATCGCCCTAATTTGAGCAATCCTCCTATTCGAGCATGGCTATTTTGATTGGACCACATCAGAACAGCGAAGCACCGGTCTTGATTATCGCTCTTAGTAAAGCTCATCGACTGCCCATATCTCTAAGTATTCTAGTATTTTTAAACATCTGACGCGCCGGTAAGCGCATACTGGGCGCGCTGAAATTACTATGCCTGAATTGGCGAACACATCACTGTTTGAAAGGTGTAATTGGTTTACCTGACATCTCGAATAGTGTCCTGGTTTTGTCGACCGATTGGCCCGTCTCTCAGAGCAACAATCGAGTTCAGAACTCTCTGCTTTGGATTGGACAAACTGGAATAAGCGCACCTGGAAGGGATGAAGACTGTTCATGCGATAGCGATGAGAATAGAGTTAGCATTAATACGGATGATAACTAGCTGCATAACAAAAGGGAAGCCATTATGAGGAATGTAGAACAATATGACCCGTTATCCCCCTTCCTCGTGATCAATAAGTTGGTAGATTGAATTTTCATTGAAATATAGTCTTTTGCTCAGGTGGTCCGACCCCGAGCGAATTATTTGTCATTGAGCCCTGTTAAAGGCAAAACGGTTGTTTTTGGCCTCGATATTCTTCCATATTTTCTCTTACCTCTCTCAGTACCTCTATACGTGACACGAAACTGGTGGACATGGATTCCAAACTGGTCATCACGAACTTTGACATACATCACGTAAACTACTATACATGTGAAATCAGCTCGTACAATTCACCGGACAAATACGTGTTCCTCTTTCAAGTGGAAATGGCAAGTAAGTAGCACGAGCAGAAATGCTGAAAATTTGTTCTTCAGCATAAGCTCCAGCTTTCCTTCTATTCCATTCCAATCGTATTTGAATATGAGTTGGTGTACACCTGTGGCTATACTCTGGCTAGCGGTGTGTATTCGGCTGCTCTCTGGTGTTGAATTTACCGCTCTGCTATATTGTTTTATGCTGTTTTGGGTAAGCCTGTTTTATCGGAACTCGTGCAGACGTTTGCTTGGTTCTGACCCAGATATCTGGTCACTGCTAGGACAATTGGCGCCAGGCTATAAGTACAACGTTAGGATGCTTGTGTGTGTTAGACATTTATTAATGTAGCTCATCTTTGATAGTGGTTGGCAGATCAGAATAGTCGCAAAAGTCGACACTCAAGAATGTTTCGGCTGACTCCGAATTAGTGTCTTCGCCGTTGTGTAGAACATATTTCTCCCTTTACAACAGTGTTGCACCTTCGCTATTGTCTTCGGAGACCAGCTGGTAGCCGTTCGCCTACTTTATGTTTAATTTTGATGAACAGTGTAGCGCTTAGTTAATTTAAATCCATGTAGCAACGCACTGATGACCTCACTTCGATCGGTACTAAAATGTTTGCTGCCTAGCCTGACCCAGCTAACAAACCAACAACCAGCCGCTCTCCATTCAAGCAGGTATACACATCCCTTTCCGAAAACCAGTACAACCTTAAAATTCTTTATCCTTGTGAAATCTGTTTTGCACTCAGTTTCAGTCCAGTGTGAAATAAGTGCATCCTATCTGTGTGTGTGTAGTGCTTCAAATGTTAAATACTTGAAGAAACAGAAACTTGTAGTTCTCATGAAACATGCAGTCGATTGCCTCTTTCTTGAAATGAGTCGAATTCAAAATCCCACAATTTACTTTTCTCCAAGCGATAAGATAGGGTCTGAAGAGCTGTCGATTGTTAAGATCAGTCTTCATATTTTTCGACGTTTGAGGCGTTCATCAGAGTATCGACTGAGTTGAAATAGCACAGTAACGAGATCACGTCGCGTGTATGCACATCAGAAAACACTTCTAGTGATATAGTGTGCGTTCAACAGAATTTGCTCACTTCTGTTTTCATCGTCATAAGTAAGTCTGACGAAACTGAATTGCCGACGCTGTGCACAAAATGTACGACAACAATACCAGGATTTTGAATATTTTCTTATTTGACCTCATTCACTCGTTCAGCACTTTACACGCCCACACGCGCGGACTTTTCCCCTCGGCTGAAGAAATCCCAACCGTATGTTGTCAAGATTAACGATGATGCCGAACTTCGTTACTATTCTGATCAGTCCCCTGCCAATTCGTTTTTCGCTGATCAAATGTCGAACCCTGCCCCAAGAATCGAGTGAGTTCCACATCTCATCATTTTAAATTATTTACACTAAAGGACGTTTTGTGGAACTCCTTGACGTAAGCTTTGAGCGTTATTGGACGAGCCTAACATAGGTTAAATCTTGAACTGCCGTCATTTCTCAATGAAGAGCCCTAGATCAAATACCCTTTCTTCAAATCTGAGCTGATCCAGCTTTGCACAATTCTGCATTTTTTTTGTTTTCGTGCGTAAATTTTGGATTGAGTGATTGTTCTAGTTTGCCTGCCGCATCGTTAGGAAAAGAATCCAGCACAGCAGGTAGAGTGAATCTTTTCAGGATTTCCTCGAGATTTCGACAACCGTTTTCATGCTACTAAGCCTACGTCAAAACTATCCTGATTCAGAATGCGTTCTCTGCACATGAACCAGTACGGCTGTCCAAAATTTCAACAGTGGTAGTGCAAACATCGCCATGTATATTCAATGGGAGTTTAATGTTCTGAGTTTCGAATAAAAAGGCTTTCGGCTCAAACACAAGATGTGCCTATTTCGGAACTAGAGATCGGAGCACGCTTTTCATTTAGCGTATCATACTTGGAAGCGGGCGACCACCTGCATTCTGCTTTTCCGACAAAGTAGACCCAGTATCTCAATTTCTAACCGACAACCGGTCGGTCTTTTCTGACACTACAGCAACTAAAAACATTTTCATTTTTTTATCGCTATCTCTCCGTTTGATTTGTTTGTGTGTGACGGTACGGACTTCCAACCCTCGTGTCTGGCTGGCGAACAGCCCTTGTATAAGGAACCTGATTTCCATTGGTACACCAAAAGTAGATCTGAGACAAAGGGAGGGAGATGCGTAATTAGTTGAAGTGCTTGAAAATAAAAAAAACAGTGCGCAACGAGATTAGCTAGATTCTAAATGGAACAAGCGAGGTATGGCATGTTGTTAGCCTGACCATTCACTTACATTTGACTGATCAAATTTACTTGCGGTTTATTGCCTCGTTTTACGACTTCCTCCAGTGTTGCTCAGACACATTCGTATGCATTCAGAGCGCATACCTTAACGGATGTACGCTGAGCTGACCCATAACACCCAATGTAGACAGCAGTCTGGTAAACAGATCAATGGGTAGCCGCAACCCCTAACGCAATAAAAATAGCATCCATAGGTATGTTTGCACAGTTTGTATGTTTATCGCCCAAGAATAGTAACAGTGCACAAAGAAGGGGGATTAATTGCCTACATAAGACCAACCTATAGCACAATACGATCTCCAAAGAAAAACGGGTATCCTTCCAGCTAGCCATTGATGATACTCTGTAGGGAAACGTTTGCTTCTGAAATAAAGCGATATCTGATATGTGTATACAAGAATTTTTCTGGAATATTCCGGACGAATATGGGAGGACACGGCGGCTGACCCGTGTTTATTCTTGTCCATGTAGTTCCTCAATGGACAACACAGATATAGTTCGGATCCTCGTCTTGCCGTTTGGGTAGGATTCATCAAGAAAGTAGGGCTATGTCACACAAATTTGGATTAAATATTTTTAACTTTTTCCAACCCCAGGTGGCACAAGCAAGGTGAACACCAACCTATTGTTCCATGGGCACCCCCCGTGCTCACGCATGGTCCGGTGACTCACACCCCACAGAGACCAAGACGGTATGCTCTCCGAGGACGACATTTGATTGTGCACCAAGTTGCTGAAGCGGATTCTGGTACATACGAAATGACATTGTCCAACATTGTTGGGCGTGTCTCAATCACATTTGATCTTCTAGTAACATGTAAGTTATTGCCTGCTCGGTCCCTACGTTTCGACTGTGCTTACTTGTTAGAGAAGCGCTTTCATTTTGCAAAAACTGCCTATCTCAGGAAAATCGAGTGAGATAATTCCAACTCATTTTTGATGGCGCTTATCTTTTTTCGTATTTTTTTTGCTCATGATTATCTCTTCTGTACTCGTGTAGGACCTGTATCCAAGCGGAAACATTTGCGTGAGTGTAGCGTAGCGCGACAGATAGAAAAAACGAGAAAAGCACGCCTTTCAACTTCGACAAGTTGAAAAATTCGCTAGATTTTTCTTCAATAACTAATGAGGTTGTGCAGTTTGGCTAATTAGGAGAGTCAGGCAATGGCGTTTATTTTCGAACAATATCCTTACTCCTCGTTCGACAAAAATTCGCTAGAGCAAGCTACGTCCCCCTTCCTTTCTACGCACTGTGACTGGATACACACAGTCTGGCTGTTCATCACGATAACATGTCATAAAAAGCCACGTGAACTCGTTTGCCCGCAAAAGTTCCAGACTGCCAGGCCTTCGGTTGTTTAGGGCATGGAGCCACGGCATCTGTATTTCCTTGCGTCATAAATACAAATGCAAACTTGCAGTTTGTTTGGAATACGGAAGTATAGTGAAAATTTTTTGCAGATATTTAGCTTTATAATCAGCACCATTTAACTTCGGCTTCGAAGGGTCCCTCAGCTCTGGAAATGACTCCAACAAAAATCTAGTAAGATTACAGACATACAGTTATTTGGATCACGAATAGACTAATTAGTTGAATGGTGCCCTTTCGAAGCTACTGGACCACTGAGGTCCATTACGATGAAATTGATTGCTTTGTGCATGAAATGCCAAAATTCTACAGGTGGGTGTCTCACTTCAAAGCTGTCCACTCATCACCACCCTGATGTATGTTCCGGTCAACCAGAGCTTTAGAATAAATCGCTCGCTCACCACAGATTGATCAAATGGTAAACATTGGAGTGAACTAATCCGACGAGAACTGAACTGTGGTTTAATTGTTGCCAAGAGGCAAAATTTAGGGACATCACTTGTCTTATTTACTGTGATCCTACTTTGGAATAATTTATTACATGGTTGTTACTTCAGTTTTATTGATACTTTGCCCGTTTCTTTATTAAACATGCGGTTTGGTTACCTGTGATCTTTATCCTTACCCAATCCCGGTGTCTTGACTACTGTCTAACAGTTATACTGTTTTATTTAAATTGTCACCCATCCCTGCGGAAGGTCTGGCTTTTTCAAAACAACGTTGACCACTTTACTGGATGTTATCAAGACAGACGTGATCGACACTTGAAAAGCTCGGCTGCCTGAGTTCACTCGTGTATATTCGATCGAGCCCATCAGGACCCATCCACATTGTCCTAACAATATCCATCTACATTCTTGATCATCAGTTTGTATCATCAGATTGAGTAAATTACTATAGAGGAGAAATTACTACTTATACAACCTGGCAATTCATCTAAAAATGGGTTGTCGAAGTAAATCGATAGCTGGCTCCACAGAGTCACACTAATTCAACCACACCAACTGCATAAGGCGGTTGGTGAGCGCTGATCTGAAGATAACCTCAAATTGCTAGCCAATTGATTGACTGATTGTTTTCACAAGGCATCAAAATGGGGCCTAGTGAAAGAGGCTGCATATCGAGTTAATGGAAATTTCGGAGATAAGTCAGTTCTTTAAGGTGTTCATTACACTCTATCTCTTCCTGCCTGTGAAGTAGGCGCAAGTGGACAACCAAAATGCTCTGGTAATGTAACAATCATCACTGAAACGCAGCAGGATTCAGTAGCTTTGTGCGTATTTCCTGATCAAATGGAAGGCGAGATTCTTCCAGCTTCTATGCACTGAATAGCAGCAGGTTATGGATTTCTCCATACTACCTGGAGTTATTCGTTTGATCCTCTTCATTACAACAACAGCTGGACAAAACTGTTTCTTAGCTTATCCCATGCAATAAAAATTGTCATTTGAATATTGTCCAGCAGTTTACTGACCTGTATCAGTTGTATGAAACTTACGGTCTGATAAGCTTAATATTAAGGCAAGACCTGATGGAAGTCACCTGAAAACCAGTTCAGTGGAGTCAGAAATGCCCAGGTTGGACAAATTGACAAACCCCCCATCCGAGCGTATCGAGGCTTTCGTGACTCCAATAAAAATGATGCACAGTTGGGCGCATTCCATGGTGGCAATTCTCATCATTTTTTCCAAATATAGGAATCACTTTTGCAAAGTGGATTGACATCTCAACCTCAACAATAAAAATTGATATTCTAGCCCAATTTTTAAATTTCCTCGTTTTATTGAAGTTCCCCCAGAATTTTATCAACCGTTGACACATGAAGAACACTCATTCGACGAGGATGAAACGCTCACTCTGAACTGCGGAATTAAGCGTCGTGCTCTTCCTGGTAGCGTAGTCTACTGGGAGAAGGATCAGCGCGTTCTAAGAAAGTATGACAGCCATGTGAGTCAGATTTCATCTGTTGCTCATTCTTGAGCTTTCCCAATCAGAAGTGTATATTTTGTTCGTCATTTAAGCGAAGGTCAAGTGACAAGCCTTTTAGAGTGGGAATTTTTACGCTGACCATAATAACACACCATAATAACACTCGAATGCCAAAAGGCCGTTCTGTGATTGGTTCTCGTGATAGCCCCTCTCCACCTTGAATTTTGCGTTACTTTTTGGGTTGTGTTAAACATAAACAACCTGCGTTATGATATCGTCTGGCTTTTCTTGTGTATGGGCACAAGCTAACTAATCTACTGATTGGCACCCTTATAGGCTGATCGACAAATATCACTGCGAGAGCGACCATTGGTTGAGACACCTGAGGATTTTTCGTATTTTTTGGTTATTACTCCGGCTAAACTCAATCAGCTTTATGTAATTAACTTTAGAACGATTGCTTCCATTTTAGTTCTCAACCCGATTTGTGGTCTGATTTGAATCAGGTTTAATCAGAAGGCAACTATCAAACAGAAAAATTTCTTCTGTATTCCGATCAGTCTTCACAGGTATTGAACCGTGAGGTCAATGTCCACTTGATGTCCAATTGGCCATAAATCCTGTCTTTTTTTACATTTAAACCGTAGACATAGTTACAAAAATTCCTGGTGTTTTAAATCCTAGAAAAGAATGCACACTTCAGTACACTAAAAAACGATCCTTGGTTTGCTGGACAATAATTTTATGATGTCCGAAAAAGATCCAATAAGGAGACTTTATCGGTGATCGATGGTCCACTTGAATGTCAGGTTACAGTGGAATGTTTACCTTTTCAAAGATATCACCTTAAAAATTGTGCACTTTCAATCTGTTAGTGTCAGCTTTAGCTGAATGTTAAATTCCACTAGATTTTTTTGAAATTTGTTTAAGGCTTCACGAAAAAAGTGACTAATTGTTCTTATTTACATCAATCCATTGTTCTGACTTCTACTCCTCTGACAGGAGCATCGAAGGTCGACTTAAGTTGTTTGGCGACTAGCTGGTCTAAGAGTGTGCTTGCTAGAGTTTCCACGTTCAGTTTTTATTCTGTTCCACCCAAAAACTAAATGGAAGGACTGACATCAGCGCTCCTGAGATGGCCACCGCCGTCCAGCCACTCTGTACGCGCCTTAGGGACATTTCACCATAAGCTAATTAAAGCAGAATTTCCAAGTATACACTGGTACTCAACGTTTTTGAGTAAATCTCAAAGTAATCCATGTTCCACTTGTACATTTTGATCAGACAACATTTTCACACAGGTGGCTATTATTAAAATATTAGTCAATTTACTGATATCACCGTACAGCAAGTGTCACCAACGAGCTGCGAATAAATCCTAAACTTTGGTAGGATCTCTTATTATATATTCCTCATTCAAATCGTGAAACTGGCTTCCAAAAGCTAAAGCTCCCTAATACGTGCACAGCGGCAGAACGTTTTTAATGATTCATTGAGTGATAATGTATAGCCAAATGCCGATCACACCATATGGCGCATATGTTGGTTGTTGTACTTTGGCCAGAAGTATTTCCAGCACTGATTTGAAAGTAAACAATTTAGGATGCACGGGTGCGGCCAAAGTATCGTTTGGTCGCAGAATTCGTCACTTTTGCCCATTCGAACTACTTTAAGTGATAAATCCATCGATGTATTAAAATGAGCTCAAAGTTACACAGCGAGAGACGTCATAGTTCCATGTTTAACCTGTAGCTGTAATTACCTCACCAGAACCCTAGATAACAAATATTTGTCACTGTGATGTACACGATTAAAATAAACACAAGCAACAGAGTGAAATAAAGAATTTGTTTTTTTAGCGCATATACACCATTTGGATTTTTGATCGTCGACGCAGTTCGGAACACAGGAACAATTCATGAAAAAAGACAACTTGAACCACCTGGAAAGGCAATTTTAATAGACCTCTGTTATTCCGAAGGAAATATCATCCCCGAGAACTTCTTATATACGTTCAGTAACATTTTGTGCACCAGTATTACTTAAAAGTGTGAGGTAAAATCCCGCAGAGGTGTTGCAAACAGAAAATTACAGGTGCAGTTGGACTGGTCTGACAAAGTCTGTGACCAGATAGTTTTTCCATCAGACGGTCAGGCTTGTTTCATGACACCTCAGAATTGAATCGCGTTCGAACTCTTGTATTCATACAGATGGATTACAGGGACAGAAATTGCCTAGGCTCATGACCCATCTCGACATGTCGTATTACTTCATCCCATCGCAGATTGGCATTTTGGTTGATTGGCTGCTTGTTATTGCGAATCCGTTGCAACATAGCATTACCTGACTGGTAAAGTTCTGTAGAGAAGGCTAATGATTTTCTGGCCCAAGGTCACAGTTTAAAGCATTCGCGGTGCGAATCATCATGTGCATGGATTTTTATTTTGCATTTATCAATTTTCCTGCATTCGCTGTCCGCTTCACTTCATCATAGTAGCATGCTTCGATTGTGATCGACCGACGCTTTGTGGTTTTTGAGTCTTTGCTCTGCGAAATTCATAAGCTGGATAGTAAAATTTAGTTTCACAAGCTAACCTACGACACGTAATAAACGATTTGGCAAACAACTTTTTTTGAATCGAATTTTACCGTCTCATCGCTTACGTTGTCGACATTTAGATCGTATCACCATAGGAACTTATATCCCGGATAGAACAAGTCTGCGAACAAGCCGCACCAGTAGTAGTGTTGGCTCTTCAAACCAAAAGACTTGAGGAAGAGCGCCACGTTCATGAACGGGGGGCCACAAAATTTCATTTGTTCTGCAAAAAGCGCAATCTCTGCTGACTTCTCCCAAATTAAATCAAGGTGCTTGAGTCACACCAACATTCACTGGATTGACTATGACCTCAGTTCTGTTCCGCTATATAGCTTCTGATGTCTCTTCGAGGGGAGTCCGTAGTAGGGACAGAACCAACAGTAACCAGCAATAAACCATTCCATAGTCAAATATTGGGCATGCGATCAGTTTCTTCTGCTACGTCACAGTCAGCAAGATGAAGCTGAAACGTGAAATTCTAGGACGCTGATTTGTGAGCCTCAAGGAATCAGAAGTGGCAGCTATACGAATTGAAACACTGTATTTACCAATTTGTATTTACCAATTATCTACATTTCTTATTCCTATACGGTTATATGTGGTGGATGGCATCTTCGGAACTGTTGTTCATTCGCTCAATAATTTACATAAATCATCGATGTGGCGACAAAAACCGACATAACTTTAGCAGCTTAAGCACTATTCAGACAGTACTGTACTTTACATCCTGGCTACGGATTTTCATCTGATGTCACTGTTCCCTTAGGCGAGTTAGTCAATATATGACTGCCTGAACTCTAACCGTAGCATAACCTATAATCCTACCCTCCCCCTAGTGCTGTCTAGAACGTGAGTCCATGCCAGCAGCGCTATTTGCCTATACGCTTCCATCACTCTCTCTTAGAATTATGCGGTGGACCAAATAAGTTTGTTCCCAACTCATAAATGATACTTGCACACTTGTGTACAGCGAACCCTTCATCGAAACACTTAGGATTGCCTGCAACTTCTGAATCCTAGTGAGGATAGTCAACATTTAGCCGTGATCCAGCCCTAGCAGAAATCCAGAAATCACAACCTCTTCGAAATCGTAAACTCGTTGATGAGACATGTCTCGCATTTGACAAAAAACTCATCAGCCCCAGTAAATAAATCATGACTTTGAGGCAAACAAAAAAGCTAATTTGCGAGGTACCTTTGAAGTATCAGATTGAATTGAAATATCGGATGAAAATCACAAGTATTGTTTGTTTGTTTGTGTGATGAAGAGGTGTTAGATGACGAATTGAAATGAATTTTTAATCGCGCTTAGAGCTTACTTATTTCGATTCTTTAGAGGCATCGAGCGGACTATTGACGCCGTTCACACGTGAACCCGGTAACCTGTTGAGATATAAAACCCAGTTTGATCCAGCCTGTACTGTTACAGTAGTGGCGACGCGCTCGCCCCACGTATAACATCTCTGGACTTCAAACTAACGGCACGACTAAATATGTGTCCAGGTTTCGGGCCCTAGCACGAGCAAAATTTCTGTCCAATGCTTCCCGCCTTGGCGTGGAATGACCACAGTGAGTTTGTCGGACTAGCAGGATGATTATTTCAACAAAAATTAGGCGAATTGTGATCTCCGTTTGAACGTCTAATGTTCTTTCGAGGAAGTAGCCTTTAGGACTGCCGGACCAATTGAACGATCTAAATATGGCTTATTCTCTCGAAATAATATTATACGAAGCTAGTAAGTATATGAGTCAACTCGAGTGTCGTCATGCGACCTGGAAGTCTGAAATAACTTCCCTTACTCATAGTAATTGCTGAGTTCACCAGAGTGAAAAGCTTGCGAACCAGCGTTCTTGTAGCATTAATTTAATGAAACCTTATTCACAGGTAAGTTTACGGTTTGCGACGATTTTTCCATTCGATACCATAAAACTTTACCCACATCGTTTTGGGGTGTGCTATGTGCGCATCTATTGAATCGTTGATTTATTAACTGAGTTACCGACCCTATCGCGCGAGCCAGAAAACAGCTTAGTTATCGGTAGGTGTTAATTTTAACAGAAATTTTTTATGCTCAGATTTCTTATCTTCTTTTCTTCCGGGGGTGTCCGTAAATTTACTCTAGTGACGTTTTTGGCCAGCACTTGTGGTGTCTAATTTCTATGTGCTGGACTACTGATTGCATTTGTTTGCACTCTGACATGCTTTGATTTTTGAACTAGCGCTGACCTGGAAGGGGAAGTATTCTTTTAAAGTTGCTGATATCGTACCATGGTTTTCCCTTCAGAGTTTCCTTTTGGCTTCCCAAAGAAGCATTCGCAGCCGCATTGCTATTCTTTAGGGGATCTCCTCACAGTTTGAAATGTATGCAATTGTCACCATACGGATACCTCATTTACTAGATAGGCCTTAGTTTTCAGCGAATTTGTTAAGGAGATTTGAGCTGGCCCGTCATTCTAAGGACTTGACCTATTTTGCGCTCTCACTGTTTTGAGTTTTCAAAAATTCCATGGAAGCTATTGTCTCGGAGCACAGTCGAAGCTTCCGAACTAAGAATACGGTAGAGGACAAAAATCTGCGATTCGCTGATAAGCCCTCTGGTTGTTATCGATGTTTTGACTGCCCTAAACTTCGATGTCAAACTAATATTTTTGTATTATGCCGTACTCTTTTACATTGTTCTTATTCCCAGTTGGTTCTCGAAGAAAATGGGGAACAAATCCGTTTTACCAAACTCAGGCCCGAAGATCAGGGACAGTACCAGTGCTTCGTCCAAACAGATGGCTATAACAAACGTGCTGCAGGTCGAGAACAAACGTTGGTCGTCAAAGGTGAGCGCATTCCCCTTCTGTTTTTTATACCGAACAAAATCTTATTAAGCCCGCTGGTTTTTTTTGACATTCCTACGCCTTTTACCAAGGATTTTTAAGTCAGGAGTGGAGGCAGTATAAGAATGAGACACCCGGTTGCGTATCGAGTTAATCCGAAGAAACGTTAATGATAGGTTCCGGTTCATACTGTGTCCTAAAGTGCAGAGGACCGATAAAGCTAGCTTTTGTTTGTCTTATTTTAGTCAGTTGCCCGTTCTTATTACCCAAAACACATTAAGCATGCTGTCGTTTTACCGGTTTTGCTGTACTGTTTTGCCAATCAGTACACTGTGACCACCTGACGAAGGTCAGTCGTACGAACTTCATAGTATACCTGCCGAATACACCCAGTGGGACCAACATGGTGAATGCAAACTTTCCAATTAAAAACCTTAGCGCTACGATTTAGTGACCCTTTATCATGTTGCAGTATTATCTTTCTGGGCACGTCCTTCTGTCTGGAATGGCAAGGAACCGCAGCCACTTTCTTGGCCCACTTGTACAAAAGGCTACTTCAGCAGCTACAAAGCCCCCTACCTTAGTCTTACTTATCGAAAGTTTGCTGCAACACTACATCAGTGGCACGTTAACTCACTTATTTCATTCAATGATTCCATTTTTCCATCAATGAGCATCAATTATTCCTTACCTCGTTGCTACCTATAATGTTACCCGAAACCCTTCGTCAGATCACTACCGATTTCGTTCTTGTAACTCATCGGGTAGGTGTTGCATTCTTGAGTTTCCAGCAACTTTGTGAGTTTCTGTGGCAGACTATTATGTTCATTTCATTCTGCCCTGGGCTTGAACCGCTTTGGTCCAGGGACAAAAAACCAGCTGTGTCTTATTCAGACGCAAGATTCCGTATCATCTAAATCAAATACCACATACCTTTCTATTAGTTATATGGTGTTGCTATTGGACTTCTGTCTATTTGGACACTCTCGAGCACCCGGCAGTTATCTAAAAATGTAGACCAAAGAGGCTGATACAGCTGCCTGTGTTCAATTCTACGCTGTCCCACGTTGATCAAATTTTTCCCCTCATAAAGTAATACCTGTGCTTATCAAGACTTAATTATTGGTAAACCAGGGCCGCAGAGCACTTGGTGTTTTGGTTGTACGGCTTTCATTGGTGACCCAATCCACAAAGTAGTTTACTCATCAAGACCCTGGAATATCCCCTTTCACCAAAGAGCAACGTGTGGATTGAGCTGTTCAGTGTCCAACTTAATTTAAATCTCAGATTTGAAGACTTGGTGTTGAATAAAAAGTGTGGCACTTCCGGAGAAGCTAGGTGAATATACTACTACCTTGTTCATTATGATCTACTTAGCTGCTGTAGAAATGATCATACGAAGAGCTGGGTTTAGTAAGCTAAATCTTATTTAAGAGACACATTGACTGTCTCTTGGGCTAAGTCATTGCAGTAAACTCAGGTGAGATTACCTGAAAAATTCTTTTGGAATCTCTCGCAGATCCCCGTCAACCTTGCTGAAGCGTGTCCTTCAGTTCCGCCGTTAGCGCTATCAACTTGTCTTGATTTGAAAACAAACCGTGGTGTCGCTTAGTGGCCTCCCCCCAGATGATACCTGCGCTAAGAAACGCCTTTCTGTCAATGTCATAATTGGATGGATAAAAGCCAATCCAATTTAGATGATGATGACGCGCGTACGTTAGATGTTGTTTGTCTTCCATTCGGGGTGCTGTTTATGAGGATATTATTAATGTGGGGATATGGTGCAAACCATAGCACACCAGTTGTCACGTGTTCGTTGCCACAGAATAATTTGTTGGAGAGGTATCTGATAAAGCCTTTTTAGAATGCTGCTGGGTCACTTCTGAAATAATCGTGAGTAAATCCAGGTCATAGCGAGTACGAATAATGGCAGTCACTACTGCGGGAACCGCGTTCGTTCGAATTATTCACGTGATATTTCATTTCCTCACTGAGCATTAACAAGAGTAGAGCTTGGAGTGTTTAGCACTTCAGTTTGTAACAGGTGTCATAAGGTCTGTGATCGATAATCTGTGTTCGTGTGTGATCGTGTTTTACCTTAGCTACAATTGTCTGCAAAGCAAATCATCGGTACAAATGCAACCTTTAACTGCTTAACCGTCAACTCCCGTAGATTGGTGCAAAGACGGGCATCGAAACACCATACCCTGAAGTTGGTTTGTGTTTTCGTGCTCTAGTGTGCATGTGAATATCAGATGTGTCTTGTTGAGTTTCACCATAATTTCGAGGTAAATGGAATTTAGTGGACACTTCTGCAATAATGTATACGGGCAGTTATGAGAGATTCCCAGAATTGCGGATGATTCCATATGATAACTGCGTTTACAAACTGCTCAGTCAAACTGCATATCAAACATGCGTTAAATGTTGATCTTCGGCTATGACCTCTGGTGTGAATTTATCGTTGTATATTTTGTGGGGAGGCCATTTAACTTGCTTCTCTTTGGACGTTCGTCAAAAAGTGGTTGACTCTGTTTGTCCAGGTATCTATACCGCATACTCTTACAACTAGACAGAAGTGTAGCAGAACAATGTAGAACGTAATATATCTGCAGTAGCTTAGAATTTACGGCACTTGTCCAGAAAGCTATGGGCCGCAGGTTCTACTCCTCTCTACGTTTGCGGTGTGTCTATTTCCATATTCTAGGTTTTTTAAGTCTATGTTTTTCTGCATCACTACAGCAATCACTACAAAACGTCATCGCCGATAAGACAAAAAGTTTGGGAGCTTGAGAAAATGAAAATGAACAGAATACGAACAAAATACCTATCCCGCAAAACCCCAAATGCAACCAAAAATATCGCCCATTGGGTTTCAAGCGTGTGTCACGCTACCTGACTGGGAAGTCCTGACTGGCGGGTCAATCGATCGTCACAACCAGGACAGTTACTGGGTCGTCCTTCGATGGGTCGGGCACACCAATCACATCGCTCAAGTGTGAACACGTTCGCCTGTTCAGACGTGAAAATTCAGATGCGTCCAACGTGCGTTGGTGGAGTAGTGGTAACACGCTCGCCTCGCATGTCAGATGTCCGGGGTTCAAATCCCGGCACGGCCACTGGATATGCACTGCTGATGTGCTCTAATAAGAGCGAAACTCGAGTCCAGTGCTTCCCTTTGGTGTGGACTCACCGGAATAATTACGCCAGAACAGGAGGACGACCGTTCAAATGAGAGTGGTGTGAATATGAACAAAATGAAAATTTCCTCGAGAAATGTGCGACAGAATCCCGAGAAACTCAGCTACATCGGAACACCTCTCTTTAAAGATGATCATCAGACAAACGCAAAGGGATGAGTATTGTGACTCATGGCCCAGCAGTTATACAATAATCTAAGCACCCGACTTAGCTAACAGTTGGTAGGTCAAACGCCGCCCATTCCGATAGGACGAAAAGCGATAGTTTGAATATAATCCCCCCTTCAAATACAAATACAAGTAAAAAAAGCTCTGGGGATGGGATGCTTCGGTCTGTCAATTAGTGGGTGCACGTCTGGGACCTTTGAAAAAGTCAGCCAAACAAACCAACAAAAAGCAGACAGAAATAGCATCTAAGTCGTTAGACAAGACAAAACATATTTTTTTACTTGTTTTTTTTAGGAAAATTGCAATTCTTACGTGAAATTCGGAAACATTTTCTGGAAGTCAACACACAAGGACGCATCCCTTGCAAAGTCCGAGGTTACGGGACGCTCAAGATTGACTGGTTCCGGAAAGTGGGAAATCGCCCATCTGATTTCCTTCCAATTCATCCACCAAATCAAGTCGAGCCAGGTGGCACGTTGGTCATTCAATATGTGAGGAAATCTGACGCTGGTGAATATGTGTGCCTTGCTCACTCGTCCTACAAAAATGCTCAAATCAATATGACGGTTAATGTGGTTGTTGGCGGTAAGTTGAGAGATATTTTACATTGTTGCACCGGTTCGTGATACCGGATCTAGCTGATGAAAGTGGGCTGTTTCGACCCTGTGGATTGGTCCTTGTTGCTTGGTCTCATGCGCGCAGCAACCGACAAAAATCACTACCAACATAAGCTAATAACCATATGTTGCATGCACCAAAATCCAGAATCTTTTTCAGCTTGATGTTACTTAATTCCTGGCATACTACCTCCACAGTTCTATTGATGGGGCAAAACACGATCTGGTTTCGTAAAGTACATCTTGGCGAGTGCTATACCGATTATGTCATTCAATATAAAGGAGCACTTTTTATATTGTTACCTTTTTATTCTGAAGCGAATTCACGTCAATGAGTCTTGTGTCATTTTTCCAAAGGTTATTCCGAGAGTGCAGTGTTTCCGTAGAACTGTAGCACCGTTTGATTGGTACTAACTAGGTAATCGGTCGCGAAACGGTGACTGTTATGACCCGAGTGATTTCAGACTGGCCACTGTAGTCAAATTTCGTTTTGTAGGTGACACAAATACTTCTCGTATCTCTCGTGGATCTTTTGTCAGTCCTTTAACAGGATCACATTTTTCCCTTCTTATACTGCTGCACGTTGAACGATGCATTCATTTAGAGTTTTTTTAATCGCGCCTCATCTGAAAGATCGACTTGTACCGGACAGAGTACAGGCGAACGTTAATAGGCGTGCGCTTTTTTATGTACACCTGCCGTTATGGATTCCGGATGGATAAACTAAACCCAAAACTGTAATTATGGATACCACATCTTTTTCGTGTTCTTATATAAATTGACAGCTCTAATGTAATGCGGTGCTCCAAAAGGCCGTAAAATCTTCACCGATTTGAACTCGATTTCGTGTCATATATACTCTTATGTGCTGAGAAGGCTAGTTTTTATTGTTTGGGTAATTGGAAGCAGCAATTGCCTCCATTTCTATAGCCTGATAATTTTGACGGCGGACGACGGAAGTGAGGAACAATGAGTTGTGCTTCATGAGCTGGATGTAAATATCTAGAGGTAGATATCTTAGACTAGTCCCCTACTTCTCCGCAGCAAAGCGCGCACTACTTCAGGAAAAGGTTACTGGAATTTTCAGAAATAAGGCGGGTTTTTTCGCCTTTCAGATATATACGAGAGAAAGATTCACCCAGAGAATCCAGCTGACAGCAACCTAATCACCTATGAGAGAAAAACCATAGCAAATTTGATTATTTTACTTGACAGCAATCCATTCTTTCTGCGGCTGGAGGATTTTTACCTGTGGGTTTAGACTTAAATTAACAATGATTCCAACAGGCAGTAAGAGCGGTGAAAAACGATCGACACAAACCTGCATATCGAATGCCATTAGAAAAAAACATGGTTCGCCTACAGAACATCGTTTTAGGGTAGAAAGCTTCTCCAGTGTTTGGAATGGAAGTTTACGCACAGATAGAAGTGACGGAAACTCAAGGCGTAAAGGCTAAAAAGCACACATAAAGTGGAAAAGTAAAAGGTCACGTTTTCGGAACTCCCTGCAGTTTCGTGAGACGCGCACTGCTGACGATTCTGAATAAGGGTGAAACAGTTGTGCCGTGCTTGTCGGCTTTTCAGCATAGATTACCTCCGCTAGATCTTCTCAAACTACTAGCGAAATGAAAGAAGAAAGAAGAATTCACAGGATGAGTAAACGCTCCATCTGAAAAGTTGTCAGTCATGGAGCCACTCACACGTGATCACATGATTTGCATTCCGTGATTGGAGGATGCGTTACTGTATTCTGTCTAACTGCGAGATCGTACGCGCCTGCATGTTGACCTGCATTACCAGGTTCTGATGATAAAATTCTGGGTTTTGGATCACCTAATAGTTTACCTCCATTTTATTGCTGCTGTGCTTCTGCCATTATAACATTATTATGGATAACAGAAACTTCTAATCGATTTCTGGATGTGCATCAATCCAGCACTAGATAATCCTTCACTGTAAGCCTTCAATGTAAGTCACGTCGTTCTGTTTGATTCCTTGGAAGTTTAGACGTATATCCTATCTACCCATTGTCATTTTTATGACATACATCTTCTATCGTCGCGCATTATTGTGTTGAGCGTGGCAGGATCCTTTCTTGAGACGTTGCAAAACGACAACTATTTTTCCAATTTTTCACCCTATAGTCTGTTCTGACCGTCAATCAGTTGTCCATCCGTCCACCCAGGTTAATCTTGTCTATGAAACAAGTTCATCCGAACGACCTATTCCTGGCTGAAATTAGTCTTTAGTTCATTCTTTGTGAGCAGTTTGTCGGAGCATTTGACTGTAAGACCAATCACAAAGGACGTACCACACTGTCCTATTTTTCAACCCACCATAATGTTCGGATTATTTTCAACTATGTGTTTTTTCAACCCGTTTAGTTTTTGTGGATTCCCAATATCTATATATATATTTGGATTTCTTCTCCATCCCTCGCGTAATCATCGACTCTGCAGTCCACTCGCGCCCTATAAGAGATACGCGCTTCTTGACAAGTGATCTATGAGCTCATGCAAGGAAAAAGTCGTTGACGTACGCATAGATACGGTCCAGCGTATTACACACATACATTACTCATCCTGGAACATAATGCTACATTCGTGACAGTGTGTGTACTGGCCCGGCATAAATCATTGTCATCATTCCGCGCGTTGCCGCCGCTGCATTACTACCACCCCGCAAAATTACATACCCGTCTGATGCCGCGGTCAGTACTGCGTTCGGTCAGTTGGGTTAATGTTGAACAAGTAGTTAAGCAAAAAAACGAACTCGACTGTAACCAGGAAGTAGTTTGTTCCATAAACGAATATATATATATATAATTGTTAAACATCGTAAACTATTCTACTAGCACGCAACTTGTGGCTTGACATTTACGTATGTTGGTGTATAGTTCATATGTTGTGTGCATGTGTCTGCATTTCCCGTTCTACTATGTCGCCTATTGCATCGAGACCTTTATTGCAAGTGAAGACTTTTTTTAACATACTAAGCATTTGTTTGTGTTAGGGAGGATGGTGATACCCGAATTTTGTAATTCTTTATGTTTTCGTACAGAAAAGCCACAGATTTCACAGATCAGCTCAAACCAAACTGTCAGTGTTGGAAAACAAGTTGTACTCAATTGCCACGCCACAGGAGATCCTTTGCCCCAAATCAGCTGGATTGCCAAGAGGATCGGATTCACATTGTACACACCGAAATTTGACCCTAACGAAAACGGAACTCCAGAAGCCCAATCGAACGCGGGGGTGCAATCTTCAAACTCTGAACTACAACATACAACAAAACCCGATGGATCGATGCAAGATGAAGCCAATTCGGATCCAGTAATGGCCGCTCTACTCTCTCGAAACGCACCCACTGATCAGAGTCGTGTGAAAGCTTACCCAAACGGAAGTCTGGTGATTAACCAAGCGAACTTACTTGACCAAGCGGAATACATCTGTGTGGCGAATAACACACATGCAGTTGAAGCTCGCTTAGGTCTATTTGTTCGCGTATTGTGTGAGTTGTCTTTGTAAACTGCACATTCGCTCCCATTGCTTTCATGTAATTTATATAGTTTCAAACGACTCCAAATGGCGTTTTACTGCGATGAAATTTCGTTAGTTTACTACGAAGAGCGCAACTGCGGCTTCTCCGTAACGCTATTTTCTACGCTACTATGCATTTAGAATGAAGGCCATCGACCAGTTAGAAATGTAAAATCACCAAAGCCTTGAAGCCCCGTAACAGATGTTGCTGTACCCTCGTTGAATATGAAAAAAACATAACGAGGTTGATTCTAACAGTGGTCCACCAAGCGCTGCCTTCTCTGCCGACTGATCATACGCGCTACACTTACTTCACTACCTTAATCGATGCTAATATGCACGCAACATGTACAGGCTTTATCCATTCACGCGTCCCATAGGCTATTTTAAACAGATATATCAAGTGCTCCCCACCTCGTCTTTTGTACCATGTTCAACTGATTTTATACTGTTTTTATTGGTTAATTCTGCTGCAGACTTACGCTTTATTGGATAGTAAGATCCGCTAAAACGATGGTTAAATAGGTGTTAAGAGAAGATTTTGAAAGCGCTTTTGGGTATTAGTTTATGGACTCATCGGAATATGACCGACCGATCAATCTATCTATCTATCTACCTAACTGACTATCAGCTATAAACCATATACCATAAGCATATGGGTTCCAGCTGCTGCAGTTTCGATAACCGGAAATCGAAAGTATGGGACATACAGCCAAAATTTGGCGGCGATAGCACATCTGGTTAGTTCGGGAACTGAGTAGCTAAGCAGTAAAGACGATAGCTTTGATGCACGAGCGCAATTGACTGCGCCATTGGGTCATTTCTGCCAATGTCATTAACCATTGGTGAGTTGAGTCCCGGGGTCCCCAGCCAGTGGGGCGATAGTTACCGACCCGACTAAGTTTACTGGTTATTTGGTCTACTGGTTAGTTGGTTGGTTAGTTGGTTTACTGGTTAGTGTTTTCGTACTTCGTTACCATGTCATCCACTGTTGACCTCTTGGTCGCTTCCACCCGGCACAGGGCTGGGCGAAAAGAGCTCTGTAAGGCAGACGGTCTTCTGGCATGCGCAGTACATGTCTTAAGAAGCGCAGCCTATGAAGTGTGAGTAATTCATCTCCGCAAGAGAGTTCCTTCTTCCTAAGACAATCTGGCGTACCTCAGCATTGCTAACAGTATGTTCCCACCAGACCTGACCAACGCTTCTGAAACACCAATGGTCAAATACTGACATTTTCCCTATGTCCTCTACGCGTAGAGGCCAAGTCTCTAGTCTATACAGTAGTATGGATCGCACCACCGCAGTGTCAACTCTGCTCCTGACAGACAAACTCACGTCACGTTGACACCACAGGTGTCGGAGGTTGGCAAACGTTGCCCTGGCCTTCCCGATTGGAGAAATAATCTCATCTCTAGCCAGTCCACCGGAACTTATACAGCTGCCCAGGTAGACAAAATTGTCTACCACGTCGATTGGCTCACCTGCAAGCATGAGGTGTGGATTCGATCCTACCCAGTCTTGTAGCAGCACTTTACACCTTGCAGGTGTGAATCGCATGCCAAACCGTTTGACAGAGCTATTTCAGTTATTTAAAATCGTCTGCATACTCAAAGTTGGTGAGCAAACGTCCCGGGAGCATTTTAACTCCCGAGTTTTCAGAGGCAGGCAGAGAAATTTCAAGCAGCACATCAATAACAAAGGTGAAGAGAAAAGGTGAGAGAGGACAGCCTTGTCTTGCACCACTGGACGTGGTGAACTCAGGCGAGAGCTTCCCGTATACTAGTACGCGCCCACAGAAGTTCGCATACAGTGCCGTGATAAGAGATAGAAATTTGGAAGGGACATCTTTGATCGCCAGACACTTCCAAATCTCCTGACGATCGACAGAATCAAAAGCAGCTTTCAAAACCAGAAGGACTTCTGCGGTATGGTCGTCAGACTGTTCACCAGAACATCGCTACCTTCTTTGAAGAGCGGGCCAGGTACCTTTTCGCGCTGCAGGATTGAAATCTCACGCTGGATTTCGCTTTCTGACGGTGTGTTGGTGTCAATGTTCCATTCAGGCTTGCTGGGTTCTTCCAGCTGTTAGGTTGTAACAGACCAGCTGAACTGCTCTTTGAAGTGCTCAGCCCACCACTCGAGAAGACGATTGAGGGAGTGAATTGCCGTTCCGTCATTTTCGCATATTGTTTCACTGACACGTGTTTTCTATCGACCGGTTGATCGGCGGTCATGGTCAACCGTTGGGCGATTGGAGTATGCAGTTTTCGGGGCCGACCTTTTTATCCCGTCCTTCCCCGGGGGAAGGCAGCATCGCTGCTTCCATGAATATGGAGATGCTGGTCGCCTGGAAGAAACGCCTTACTGTCTTCACACACATCGCAAAGGGCAGTGTGATTTTATCTGCAGTCCGCCTCGTAATGCGATTACTCGCAGGACGGGACTCGCTGTCTTTCGTCGGGCTGCTCCCCGTTGGCCTTCCTGGCACTGTTGAACCTTTAGGAACTGGGTTCCAACCAGTATAGCCCGCAGGATCATTGCAGCACAGAAGCCTGACCACCACATGTAGGTGACAGCTTTGGGTTGCGAAATGACTGTGCCTGAAGTTCAGACGCCTTAAAGAGGGTTTCATGAGTCTCCTGTAGCAGATTTAAGAAGAATCACGGTCTACACGTAGCCCACAGTTAATGCAACGGCAATGTTGCAGCAATGCATCCGAGAAACCCAGGAAATCACAATGACCTTCTGAGATTGGGTATAGTTTCATATCTTTTAGACTATTACCAAATGCGATATTGCGTGTCTCACGGCTTGCGATAACGTCCAACATATTCGTCTGTTGTTTAGTAACGAGTGGAAAGTTCCACACCCAGACATTCAATTTCACTGTATCTTGATGATGGACAGTGAAGCAACTGGTGAAATTCCCATTTAAAGCTTTCCAATCCATAACTTTGCATAACTTTTTTATCAAGTATTTGCTGTTGTTGGTAGGTTAACTTCACTGTGACTCTGCCAGAATTTTCAACCATTTAGATATATCAGGCCACAAAACGCACACAAATTAAGGTTCAGCAACAAGCGGGTGTCCTCATTCTTCGCTAACGATAAACTCTGACTTGGCGATTAGAATGCATTTCAGTCAGGTGTGCGATAATGGCGAAACTGCCTTCCTTAAGACACATTCGTCCACGTTTTCAGTGAACGTTAGTCGCCTGTTAGTCACCTGTCCCTTCCTTTGAGTTCACTTGACTAAACCACATAAAAGACATCCGTATTGATTGGCTAACCACATTAAGATAAACTATGTTCACTCAGTGAGTTTTCTATCGGTTTCCCGAGCCTGCCATCTAGTGAATACTCGGCCATATTTGCTCAAATTGAGCCAGCAGAATCTGATCGATTGGAAGGGAATGCAGTATTAGTAGAGGAGAAGTTCTAAGCAAAGCAATCTTCGTGTTTGCCAAAAGGAATCAGCTTTATACTGATAAACATGGAGTATTCGAGGTCATTTCTAGGACTGCCTGCTGCAGTCAAACCTCCGCTGCGGGCGAAGGTCCAATCAGATCTTTCAAACAGTTGACTTCATAACTTTTATATTGCAATCCGGTCAAGTTATAGGAACAAAAGTACAAAACAGTTTTTCATAATCAACGCTGAATACTAGCAATTCTGCTGTCAGATTTTACCCAGCTAAAGATGGCATAGATATTTGTTAACCTAAAACCTGCTTCTCTCGAAATTTCTTTTCAGTTAAAAGCTGCTATGGTTGCTGATATTGGAACCGGTTTGGGCGACCATTACTTGAATTTCTCAGCAGCATTTTACTTAGACTTTGGACGTCCCAGATAAGCCAGCAGCCTTCCTTCGCTGCCTGTCTCATCAGACTACAGAATGATTTCAGCTCCGTTCGTGTAAATAGAACACGCGAAATCTCCGATAATTCTTGAGCACTGTTTGAACTCATCTGTTGTGTGCGCGTTAATTCGTGTACTCGACTGCTGTTAACCTTGAGCCGTAGGACAGACGCATTCTGAGGGATTAGGCTTGACATCTAAAATAGCATTTAACTATGTGTTACTTTATGCTTCTCACAGCCTCTAACTATCCCTGGCTTTTTGTCGACATGGTACATGTATCTTAGAATATCAGCCAATAATATTTATAAGTAATAACTTCTGGAGTGGGTGCAATGTTCTATCGATACTAATTACGGGTAAAGTACGTTGCTTGTAACTATGGATGATTTCAGGGCGAGTTCAGCAGTCACAGTCGACGATTCTCTTACTCCAGAAAATTCTTTTCGGAATGGCGCAAACACATTATATGGGATCAATAGATGTGTAAAAACCTAAGTGTTTAAAAAATCCCTAAATTCAGTCTGATATGAATTACTCCCTTCCCCTCATTGGTTATGTTGAAATTCAAAAAATCCAATCTTCGCAAAGTAACCGTGCTTTCTGTAGGATAACTTATCACGAATTTTAGAACTTGTGACACCAAAAAGCAGGGGTATACGGTATTTGTACAATTCTCCCGAGGTGAGTGTATCACTCCGCAACGACCTACCTGGCTGAGAGATAGTGGAGGGGAAAAATCTCTGAAAGGGGTCTGTGACCGGCTGTCCAGGTCCATTTATCCGAACGCACACACAGACACGGAAACACAGTGCCTCATGCCATCTATTACCCTCTGCGCTGTGCTACAGCGGTGAATGTGCGTCCTTTCTACCTTGGTGTTTCTTCCAACCTGAAGTAGGTTAATGATTAATGTTTGCCTCACTCGCATAGTCCAACACACTTCATTCGGAATGACCTTTAAAAACTAATTTATTCATGTTTTGGCCTCAGTTCCTTGACGCGTTTGGTGTTGCTTCGACACCATGTACGCGTTTGTGCCTACATCTGTAGTGCATGCCTGTCGAATTGGCCAATGTATGCTCCCTTCCCAAAAGACTGCACCAAACCGAAGTGCACATAAACATGCATATCCTCGGGCTAGCCTAACTTCACGCAGTTTCCCCCAACTATCGCTTTTCACATGTCTGCATTTTACCTTACCCAGCCGCCGAGGACTACACAAGGCAACAACTCGGAGAAGAAGGTTCCGGTTCTAGTATGTTGAAAACAATTCTAACCGTTGTGGGTTGTGCCGTCACCTACTTGGGACTCATCATCGCGTTGACCGTGTTTTGCAGTATGAGAATGGTCCGAACACGCCGGAAACGGTCACACAAAGGTAAAAACGGTGTAGTTGTGGTGTGATGAGATGAAATATGTATTTTTGCATGCTTGTCTTCCCGAACGTGTGTTTTTCTATTCAGATCGTGTTCCAATCAAACGACCAGAGCCCTTTCGATCGAGTTTCAATGCTTGTATGATTAATTAATTCCTCAAGTAATGTAAGACACCGCTCAGGGATACACACACTCACACTTTTAAAGGAGCTGTGTGTGATATTTGATTGCACGAACAAACAAACAAACAACCGCACACAACTCTGCACTGATGTCGCTCTGGTTTGTTCATCTTGGAAGAGTGCGGAACAAACAATTAATCACAAAGGTAGCGGAGCAGCAACCTGTGTGACGGTAGGATTAATGAATTATTGGGCGTGGTTGGACTCCGCGTCAACTTGTCCAAATAGTGCATGCAGCCACAAACAAAAACAAGTGCGAAATGCATCTTTGCAGAACCGAACATCGTAGGCACCAGCTTCAACCGGCCACTTCACATTCCTTGACCACAACATCAACCGCACGCATGCATAATTAAATGGCACAAAATAACAAACGACATAAAATACAGCGCTGGAAACTGCCGTCTTGAGTGGTTGCTCCTGTTATCCCAAACGCCATTCACATTGCTCCCTACCCGCATATCTGGACACCTGAGAAGGTCCAATCCAACTCGAATTATCCTCTATGGGTATTCTCAGACATCGATTTCGCCTTCTGTAACGAAACTGAGCAATATTAGCGTCGCACCTGGGTTGTTGGTTGGTCTCGTGTTCACAATAACGGTCGAGGCTGACAGCTAATTAGATCGAAACGACTCCGGTATGCATCGGTAGGGAGAGAGAGGTGACTGTTACCGCTGGACTGTACAGAATAAATCACCTAATGTGACGCTGTCACCGTTGTCTATGTGCAAACGTTCTAAGGGCATTGATTTACGACATCCGGACAATGTCTGTGTCACGAATACAGCTTGACACCGGCGGCAATAAAGCCATGTGACAAATGAAGTTAGAAACGGCTAGGTTATTATTCTGTGAGCGTTTTTACGAACTTCCTTGGTAAATGCCACAAATCAGGCGTGCATTCGGAGGGATTTTGAAGTAAAATGTTTATGCTGTTGTGTATGCCTGCATTTATTTCTCGTCAGGTAGGTGAATGTGAGCTAGGGAATGGTTTGAAATTACCAAGGTATACAAGGTTCTGGCTGCAGATTTTCCCTAGCATTATTTTCGGTAGATCACTGACGACTGCTAGCTAGAGTAGCGTTGTCAAGCTTCAAAATGTTGCATATTTGAATGAAGCTGAGAGACATTTCAACCGATCTAACATGAAGTGAAGCCACAACTCTGGCAGCGACGTAGTTACTTCAGTAGGTTGCAGGTCTTTCTATCAAGTTCCCTGAGACGTCTTGGCATTTCTGCAACGGATACATTCAACAATATATTGTGGAGTCCTTTGTCAAGTTTAGGCTTATCACGTTTTCGTACCAGGCTTATTTCCCTTCTAGATGTGCACGTGACCCCATTAAGTTCCGTGAATTAACCTTTCCCTTGAAGGTGCATTCTGTAGAGGCTAAAACTTTATTCTACCGGGTATATATATGTACAAATGTATATATACATATATATGCACGTATATATGTATGTGATTACAGAACATGACAACTGAGAGATTCAGCTAGGTTCCAGGTGAGTCTCTCGCCAAAACCAAATAGATATCCAAATGAGTGTGTCTCTCGAAATCTGGCCAATTTGGGTTCAACATAAGTTTGACGGAAACTCGGGGACTGCGCCCACCTGATGAACCCCAAAGAGGGCAAAACTGGTCGTGGGCTGTCGAAGAGTTTTCAGCAACCTTAGCAGTAGTGTAGCAGGTATATGAAATTATAGGTGACCTTATTTCACAATCGATCTGACTGAGCAAGACACCGAATTGGCCCCCCTTTAAGCCTTTAGTTTGGTTAAGTTTGACTCCCAGCCTCTTTAATTCCACTCCACCTAGCCTCATTTATTCTTCAAGGTCATTTATTCTGTGCACGAAGAAATTTTGTTTTCGTAGTATCTCAGTGGTGCAAATATGGTGTAAAATATACATCCCAATGAGGCTGCCACAGCAGCCTATAAAAGGTGGATGAAGGTGGTCACAGATTTTCTGTAATAATTCTACTGATGTTGCGTACTACTAATTGATTTAGGGGTTCAAACTGCTCGTCAGTTCGTTTCAAAAAGTCGGTAGACGAAGCAAAGTAGAAACTATAAACGAGGAAGAGAAATGTCGCAACCAGAAGAAGCCATTTTGACAATGCAATCTGCCGAACTGGTGTGCTAGCTTCAGTGATTGTTATGCCAAAACCTCAAAAAGCTAAGGCAAGAGTGTTTATGTTTACTCGAGGGACAGATGACTCCAGAACAGCCGCTGTTTTCCAAGGAATTCACCGAGTGGGTTTGGTCCCTGCCTGGGTTAAACCTCTGGTATCCTTTGGAAGCTTGGTCGATTATCTTTGTGACAGGCCGAAGGACTTTAGGTCAAAACTACAGCCGACTAAATAATATCTAGTCATTCCGCGTTTACTTTTGATTATAAGCGATGCGCCTGGCTCGGCTCTAGCCACATGGGGACAGATTTCCAGTTATCACAAATCTAAAGATTCTAACTACTAGACTACTACCTATTAGACTACTACTTCGTTGCTTGTCAGTGACACACCTTCTGTATCGGTCGACATACTTGTGTATGTCAGTCGCACGGATTAACCTACGCTTTGGTTGATTTTGAGCTTATGGAGCTACAAGTGGATCATCCGCTACCTCTCTCTACTGCCGGTTGACTGATTAGCTGGCTAATTGTTCAAAGCCTGAGTAAGACTAGTTGGCATTCAAACGAACCACGAAGATGTCGGTTGCTATCACTTCAGCAACAGAGTTACTATTAATTCGCACATTTACGCACTGCTTGGACGGGAAGCGGGATGAGAAAATGACTTTCGAAAAGCCGAGAAACTGTGTACATCCATTCTACACTTATTAGAGCTCATCAGTACTGTGTGCCTTTATGTTTCAATGAGGGAATCAATGAGATTCATTACTGCAAACCCAAACACCAAATACAGCGAGCTACAATGACAGGACAGCGTCGTGTGCAGAAAGATGTTTAGCTCTAACTCCATGAACATGATGCTCACTCATGTTAGATCGATAAAGACAGTGAACCCAGGTGCATGCAGCACTAGTGAACCTTGGTGGGTGATTGAAGCTGGTTCAGCTTCATCTTGGCCAAAGGACAGGTAGAGAATGTTCCGTGAGGGAGTGAGTGCTGTGAAGTAAGCCTTGAGAGCAATAATGCATGGTTATGACCGGTGGTTCGCTTGCCAAATAGAAACCAGGGTGAAACAAGTCACTAAGCCTATAATATTTGACCGGATGCGGCCGATTTGCAGTAAAAACGTTGTAGCAGTAAGTCGCAGTAACCGAGTTAGTATCAGGTTCGAAACCTGGGTGCAAATTCGAAATACTGCTCATCATTGCAAGCATTCTCGACTATTGCAACCCTTGGAAACATAGTATGTGGCGGTGTTTATGACCGACCTGTCTTCACGATGAATTAGTCTGGTGCAGAAACCAACGTTTTATGAGCTGCTATAGGTTAAAATTTGATATAATATCCCATGTACACAAGTAGTGAGCTATCGTTTAGGTACAATCTCTGGATGCTGCTACATTGAATTCTGTCCAAATTTCATCTACAGATGGGTACCAGCACTTTTGGAAAAGGAAAATAAACCGGAGCCCTCTCTGTTATCAGTAACTAGAGGATGTTGCCGCCTTAAAAGGACTGATAGGAAACAAGAGTTCGGTTTTGCTGAAAGTGGGACGCATCGCGTTTCCACAAACGCTGTCGGGTTTTGAGTTTGTAAAGTTGTTATCAGATTCACACTTAGGATTACTTTTCAAAGGCTAGCTCAGTACGTATAGTAACTGACAAATTGGGTTAGCACCGAAAATACTTCCAACAACTGGTAGATGGAAGGAAATTGGGTGGTCTTGTAAAGGAGAATGCTAACCTGGTTACGCAGAGAGGATACAAACATAACCACATAGGTTACTTCCTAAAGAAGTGCCTCAAAATGGCGAATTGTTGTATTAAAGTGGGGTAAGAACGTTAAAATAAGAGCACAGATCGCACACTTTTATTACGACCCGTGCGTCAACCGAACGATGAGAATGATGTAAAGGATTTGAATTCGCGTGTCATGTAACCACACTTGTCCGAGTGGTTTCTTCGAGGGCCTCGTAGTGATAACACACCTGTAGGCTAAATGATCGCAAATCTGCCATCAGAAGTGCAGACTTTCCCAGCTAGACATTGTGGACACTCTGCTCAGGAGGTATAAGGCAGCTGCAAGAAATTAAACCGATGATACCTTGCATTGCCATATATACATGTATATATAGGTAATTTTCAAAAGTAAGGGAATCGACGGATAACACAGGCACCTCCGTGTGTAATTCGATGCAAGTTTGTTTGCTGACCTTGTCATTCATATTTCCAGCCTCAGCAGCTCATCCAGCCTCATATAAAACCGGCTGTTTTGTCCCTTGGGCTTATCAGGTAGGCTCAGTCCCCAAATTTCCGTCCAAATTATGTTCCAGTTGAACCCAAATTGCACTGAATTAGCGAAATAAACTCGTTTGCGTACTAGTTTGGTCTTGACGGGAGATTCACCTGGAACGGAACCCAGCTGAATATCTCCTTTATGATGTTTCTGAGCAACTGAATGGGCTGCACCAGGCCGCCTCATGTTTCAGTTGGCACGATATTCCAGATATCGTGATACATTTTATAAGTCCCAAAAAGAACGAAACCGATATTTGGTTGTAACCTTACAAGCAATGCATTATTGTGTCAACAAAATATGACTAAGCTTAGACGTATTACACTACCCACAAGGTTGCTGAAAACTCTTCAAATATGCGGTTGGCTTGTTTTGGGCATGAATGCATGTATGTTCGGCTGAATGCTGTACGCACATGCACACATGCACAAATCGGGGCCACTCCAAGTAGAGGATGAGACACTGATAAGCTAAGTACAAAATCTTTTACGCTTCCAGAAACACGCTTATCTAACAAACACCACAACGAACGTAGTATATTTGATCAAGTCCTGTCCTTTTATACCTTAGCACATCAGATACCAACATGACCTTTCATACTTGTTCAATGTTTGTTTACCCAGTTTTCTGAGCACCATTTCTTATGTATTCCCCCCATTTCATCGTCACATGGTGCATAAGCGGATGTATTAATGAAGCACTTCCGGGCAGGAGGTCATCCGCCTCTGCCTGCTTTGAAATAGAAAATGACGAAACACAGCGCGTCAAGTTGAACAACCTTGAGTTACTGAAATTTCTGAATAAATACTAATCATTATGAAAGCACTCAGGAATACAGGGCCAAGCTTGCTTCGTGTTGCAAAAGCGACAGGTTTCTCAGACTACTCGGCTCTTTATCAAATGACATGACACCAATTTATCGTTTTCTTAAAGGAGTGAATGTCCACTTGAGAATGCAAAATGGCTTTCAGCATACAGAACGAGCGTTCTTACATTGTAATTTTATAATCCTTCACCGTACAAACAACAACAAAATATGCTATCCTCTCGATTGATCAAATTTATCCCATATTCGGAAGTGCCCGACGAATCAACGCAGCAATTAAGCTCTATCAATACACGTAGACTCTTTTCAAATCTGAGTACCTGCCAGGTGGTTGATGGGCAATTTGCTCTGCTAGAACAGCAGCGTCCCCGCATGAACCAAAGGTCTAATATATCGAGTGGATCCAGGGCAACACTATGGACTGTTATTTATAACACCCCATCTCGTTTTTAGTCCAAAACTGCCGGTGTCTCACCCGCTTCAACATTGTCGCAAAGAAGCGCACATTTTGGATGCTTGATTTCAGCAGTTGTGGTTGTGATGTCTGTGATGCATATTCATCTCTGGACTTCGGTTGTCTCCAAAGCGGTGTCACGAGAATTATCCTTTCCGTACATCTAAATCTGCTAAGTGCTGAGAAAGATGCATGTTTGGATTCATTTAAAAGGCACTGTTTGAAATGAAATTCAAATCCAATACTATTCAACTTGTTTTGACCATGTTTATGAAGTGCACTGTGTCAAAGCAGTCCTTTATGTGAAACAGTGAGACATAGGGAACCACGGCAAAGTTTCATGCGGTTGTGATGGCTGCCCTGCACACCAAATAGTTCCTCCACAATTGGTATACTTTTTGTAGCTTCATGTTACAACAGTTGAGTCAAACGAAAAGCTCTGACCAATTGTTTGCTCGTTTTGAGTACAAGCACGCTGCTTTTGAAGCGTTTCGGTGTGGGTCTTGAAGGCCGTTCAGGGATATGTGAAAATGAAGCAGAAGTCAAACTGATTACTGATTAACTTCCTAGCTTCCTGAGTCGCACTGCGCTGATTTCAGTCGCTTTCCTCTCAAATGGGTTTCGTTCAAGAATATCCATTAACATTCGCGAAACTATCTGTTTGTCCATATTTTTCTCTGGCTGAAATCTCGAGAATTTATTCAGATTTCTACGGCAAATGTGTTTTCTCGCTGCTGGTCCTTGTTTTCATTCGGCATGCATTGGTTTGTTGCATTCTCAGCGATCAGCTTCACAGAAGACGAGAATTCGGTCGTTTCAGTTTGGTTTCGTTTTGTCGATATTTTATGAGCTTATAAGTTGTCTTCGGTAAGGCTTGAAATAACTTCGCACTCAGAATAAATTATGCCGTCACGTAAGCGTCAGCACTCTTCAATAATACCGGATGACATCGAGAATGCATATATTTACTGTCTGTTTTTGGAAAGCCGCTTCGGTCAACTGATTCAATTCCTAGTTTAGTTAATAAACGATTAGGGGCAACAAATTCATCTTCAGCAGACGTAACATTTACCTGCCGTATGCTAGCAGAAAGTTACTACGCGATGTGATTAGTTTACTAGACTGATCCCCAATTTCTCACCGCATCACTTTCGACTAGACCATGATAAAATGCACTCTGGCTACGTTGCTATGGCCATTTGATCTTTGAAACCAGCGCTATGTTAATGTTTTTTGTACCCAAGATACCCAGAGCAGTATTCAGGTATGATGCGTCAGCCTGAAGTGCACTTCCTCAGCAGGAGAACGAGAGCGTGGTTGAGCCCATTTTTTTTGCACTGTCAAGTCGAGGTCCGTTCCTTACCGTGTGAAACGCTGTACGCAAAGTTGTTGCGACGCGGCCTCTCGGGTTGATTGTGTTGTTTCTGGTCCACTTTGTACGTTTGCCATCATGACAAAAACAGCAAAAGCTATGGGCGTGAATTCGTGATGGTGGTGGTGGTGGTGGTTGTGGTTGAGGTGGGTGTGAGTCCCAACATACCCTGGAGCATATGTCAAAGCTTCGCACATGCGCAACACTTAGTTGATAGATGGCCGAAACAACATGGGAGAATTCGCGTCTTCCATTTGAACTCGCCGAGCTTATAGCGAAAAGAACATGGTCGTTGAATTTAAATTTTAACTCTCCTTGTGTCCGACATGGCAACACAGGCTGGATATTTCTACGGCTTATTGTTGTGGCAGTCACTGAGACCTAATTTTTGTGTTATGCTTTCCCCTATTTAAAGTACCGAAGGCGCATGAAAATGGCCAGCTGCTAACCCAACTTGGTGAGCCAAATTGTCCAAACGGAGCGGCCGGGAATTCGCAAGACAGTGGTGGTTGTCACGCTAACACACTTGATTCCGGTTTCTTTTTGCAAGGCACTGGGTCCGGTGCTAGTGCACCGGGAAGTGCATCATTTGGTCCTTTACCAGGTCAACCGCAGATTTTTCATCCACACTATCATCGCGCCACAGATCCTCTACTTGGTACCATTAGTAGCGGGCGTAATTACCAAGACTCCGATGGTCATCGAAACGCAACTTCTCATTCAAGCATTACGCCAAACGGGATGGGATCTGCATGCTCTCAACTTCCTTCTGTCAGTCAACAGGATAGTCAGGAATGGTGGCCCTGGAAGAACCAAGGATTTTTTAATGCAGCTGAAATGCAACTGAAAGTTCCACATGGCACACCTGCGAGCCCTTTGGAAATGATATCAGAACCCAATCCAGATAGTGTGGGGCTGAATTCCCACGAATATATGCACTCGCATCAAATTAACATGCCCGGTTGTGCATATTTGTACAATGGTCGTAACAATGGAATCGAAAATAGTACCAATGCTACGACAGCCTCTGATTCCCAACTTATGTCAGCGCCACCTCCAACTCCCTTGGATTCACGCTCGCACTTTAGTGGGATCTCATCAGGCAATTCTACTAGTTTATACTCACGTTCGTTATTAAGTGGTGCTTCGAACGTTGGACCATCACCCAGAGGGGATGGAGCACAAACAGTGAACGATAACTATTCACCTTATGGAGTTGTCAACGGCGCAAGTACCATCAGTCAAGCAAATCGGATGCATTACCCACGCTGTGAGCTAAAGGTTGAAGGAATACTGGGTAAGTGGTCGATTATCAACAGTTTCTCATTTTTGCGTCCTGCAGTCAAAAATATGGGAGGCATTACCACAGACGCAAGGCCAGGCTTTTAAGTTGGGCCTCCTAAATATTAGCACTGAAGTTTCCTTGATCGGGCTTACAAGCACGTCATTTATTGGTTCAGAAGATTCCCTTGTCTAACTTAGCTGACGGTAAGGACTTAAATTCCATAGACACACGGGTAAACCACTGTCCACGCTCAGAAGCTAATAACTTGGCTCTCCATTCGGTGACTGGCTGTCCCTGCAGCCAAAAAATGCCGAAATCTGTTATGCCACCATGTTTCCCAATACGAGATCTCATGATCCGACTGTAGTCATGGACCTTCCGGTGAGCAGTTCACACAATGTTTAGTTCCCCAAGAAGAAATGAATTCTTCGTTTAACAAAGAAGCAAGGCAAGCTGCCCTGGAGAGACTTGTTGAGAGAACCTAACAAAAGTGACCTTTTCTGGAAGGTCATGCTTTATTGAAAAGGCTTTGCTGTTGTAATATGCCGCATTGAGTCCACCAAGTTTGGTCTATTCCAAGTCTAGTTACTATACTGTTTGACACTGAACACCTTTCTCAGGTTTTGAAACGAATGTCAAGAGACATCACATACATTGTAAGTGGCTTTTTCACTTCCAGGAAAAGGCGTATTTGGAGACGTGTTTCTAGCACGCGCACGTCATATCCAAGAAGAAGAGATGCAGTCATTGGTCCTAGTCAAATCATTGATCTCTCATGAATCGAGTCATATCAATGAGTTTCATCGCCAATTGGAAATGTTCGGCAAACTGAATCACGACTGTGTGGCGCGTCTCTTGGGTGTATGTATGGAACAGGAACCATTCTACATGCTTCTGGAATATTGTGAATGGGTAAGTTCTCAGGTAATGCGGACATACTCCGGCGTATGTAGCAGTCATGGTTTATAATGTTTAGCTGTCTTTATTCTATCCACGTTTGTTACTTCACTATTAAATTTTATTGTACACAGTACAAATAACAACTTTCTTTATTCGTTCATCAATACAAATAAAGGCGAAACACCCAGATAGCACTTTTCCGTTCGTCTGCATTGTCATCCAAGGTGAAGTTCACTAGCAGCAACCTCGAATCGATTCTGGTGCTTGCAAAAAATGTTTTGATTAAAACGTTTTCACTGAAGGAACAACACTGTTTTTATAAGAAGCGCTATTTCCACCTTCGACGTATTGCCTGCTCGAACGTTAAATGCGTGATTAAACCGCAGTCAAATGAAACTATGAAAGTTTCATTTTATGGCCTTAAGGCCTCAAGGCTTTGCACAAATTTTTAAAACAACTACCATCAGTTGTGAATGTATCCTGAATGTTACAAAGAAAAGTATAGTTTTGAAAGGCAGTCTGCTACTTTATTCAAGTTGCATACATCACAGATAGGTGTTCCTTAGTTTCCTAAGGAAACCTTTCCATGCGTGAACATCTTTCTGCGAAACGTCCGTATCATTGATTCCGTTTTGGACTATGCAACAATGGTCCGCATCGTATACGTCCTCAATATTTTCGCTGCTTTGCCATTGCGTCACTAATAGACTACCAATAACATTCTCACGAGAACCACTAGTAAACTGTACACAAAATGATGATTAATTGTTCCATTTCGGGCGAGTAGAATACGTTAGATGCCTATCACACGTCTAAGTACATATCTTTTGTGTCTCTAATAAAACATTTTGTTGGCGTGTTATTCTATTCGTTTTATGGTGCAGCTTATTGTATTCTTATTCTTTATACCGCGTATCAGTTTAAGTTTTGAAATAACAAATTTTGATGTGCACCAAATAGACCACTCCTTAGAACTGGCATTTTGACCAATCAAGTTTATGTTCAACCCGCTGCATTCCGCTAAACATTTTTATGATAATCTTTGAAAATCGATTGCTGTTTCGATGTATATTGCGACGTTTTTTTGTTCCAACTTTAGGGTGACTTGAAAATGTTCCTCCGTCGAATTCGCGAGAGCGACGCCCAGACATGCAAATTGTTATCTGTTACTTACGCACAGAAATTGAAAATGTGCCACAAACTAGCATGCGGCATGGAACATTTCTCTCAACTACGTTGCGTTCACCGTGATCTTGCTGCCAGAAATATCCTTCTTACACAGGAAATGGATCTAAAGATTTCGAGCTTAGGTTTAGCTCGTGATGTCTACGCGTCAGAATACTACCACATACCTAATGGTGACCAGTTCCTCCCCTTGCGTTGGCTAGCTCCGGAACTGATTGTTGAGGCACTACCAATCAGCCGCCCTGGCGTGAATGCTAATCAGCTAGACTACGGGCATTCATTTGCCGGTCCATCTTTGCCCTATACCATTCAGTCTGACGTCTGGGCATTTGCTGTTGTTGTCTGCGAAATTTTCTCACTCGCCACTCTACCGTTATCTCGCCTAACAGACCAAGAAATCATTGTGGCCGGCCGCCATACTGCACTGACAGCGCACGAAAACATCGCAAAGGACCCTAATCATGTCCCTTTGCGACCAGATATTCCGGCTGAAATTCCGCCTGAGTTGAGTAACTTACTATTACGTTGCTGGTCTCCGGTGGCACGGCAGAGGCCTGATTTCAGGGAAGTTGTCTCTGTTCTCCGTGATCTTGTTCCATGATTTTCGAATAAGACGGGCATTTGGATTTGAGAAATTTCGTTCGCCTACACGTTGCCTAGGTTCTGGATCAGCTTCAGTTTACTTTTCTCCGTAATGTGGGAAATCAGGGTTTCAATTCTTCTATCTCCACAACTTACAACCATAAAAGCAGGTATACTGAACACTATTATTTGTAAATATGTATTGCATAGCTCAGTACTCACTATTTGAGTTCCATCGTTGACAACTACTTGTGACCGGTGAACGTGCTACGGCTGCCCACAAATTTGCAACCTAGTTTCCCACTACTCACCCATTCAACAAATTTTCCCGAGGTTGTTCTCGGTGTGGAAATTTCCTTTAGTCACTCACTGGAAACCCAGTGTTCATTGTCAAATACCCTTCTGACTGTTCCTGAGAGGCGATTCAGAGGACGAACAGTCAGTAAAATGACGACCGAAGTCGTTGTATAGCCATCGCCCATACACAGCTCCACATAGGAGGTGTCTCCCTCCTATCAGAACATCAACACATTTCTTATCGGCTCCCACCTGTAATGTTCTTTTCGCGAAATTTCACAACCTGATCTTCAATTGCATTTTATCCGGTACATTTTGTACATATTTGAATGAGTCCCTGATTTCTTTCTCCCGTTCTGTTTCATCTGTATAATATCTGACATTTTGCATGCGTTAAACACAGACATACATACAAGGACGCCTTCTTCTACACTTCTAGCTTTGTCTCATGTAAGGTGCCAACAGGGTGATGTTAGACTTTGTAGGAAAGCAGCAAAGCATAAAAATTCTGGCTTCGTGATTCTACCACTAAGGTTGCACAGGTGGGCCTAATTGATTTCAGAGATGTCTCTTTTTCCAGTAGTTTCTGACGTGGTTGTTCCATAATTTTCCTGATGTTTGGAAAAGCCGCTGTGGGTTTATTTGACCCGCTCAACTGCGATGAGTTAAGTCCCGAGATTCAGCGGACAGATGATCCTGACAAACTATTTCGAACAGGTATGTTTGACTGTCGTTCTTTTCTCCTCCTCTCAAACATGTATACACTTTACGACACAATATGTTAGACGAGCATAGGCCAAGTGATTGATACTGACCAGCAGCTATCATTGCATAGATTGGGGTAACCCACTAGACACAAATGGCATCGGCCAAGAATTTAACGGATTTAACTGTCTATTTACTTTGGAGTTCACATGGAGATCGGAGCCGGAGCCTCAGCGGAATCCCTCGCAGTCAAGTCATTGATCGATTTTCTCAGCTTTCGGGGATTACGGCTACTTTATGAGTCCCAAAAGGTGGTAAAACCGGTAGTGAGCTGTATGTGGAATTTGGGCAATGAGCCCAAATTAAATAGTAAGCAAATAAGGTGATATTTGTTGTCGTCTGTTGCAGCCTACAGCGTAACTGTCATGACCAATCGAATGTCCATTATTCATCTTCCAGAAAGTTCAAGGTTTATTCATTTGCATTGGGCGACATAAGAAGCTAAACTGCATCGTTCTTGATAGCACCTCTGATGGGAGGTACCCTAATGGGTTGCACTGTAATTAGTTATAATGAAACCAGTGTGTAATAAGATAACATTTGAAATAAGAGTATGAAATAATCCAACACCTTTATGGTTGAGTAAGGTCATTACCTGCACGTTTCGAATGGCTTTTCGTATTAAAACCCACTAACTCTGTCGGAATTCGGAGGCAAAATTTGCCATAGTGCATAGGGTGTCTAGTTAGAGTCATTCATCATCATCATCACCATCGACAGCATGATATCAGTGTTCAACATCGATGCTTCGCTGCCGTACAAACATGATTTATTTGAAAGTTTTATTTTGAAGAAAAGAATAAAGGTGCACGTAGAAGGGACTTAGTGCTAGCTTACTACAATCATTCCGAGGTGTTTACACTTCCAGACACTCATTAAGGCAATCTGAATAGAAACTGATAACAAGATCACCACTGACATCGCTTGGCAGCCCTATCTTGCAGCATCTCCAATCAGGCGCAGTGAGGATAACAAGGTCCCCATCCTGGAAGGCAAGTAGCACCGACAACACTCAAACGTATCATAATCTCCTTCATACCCCACGGTTAACTAGAATCCTAACTTGGACGTATCTTGGTTGGACCCGACAGGTAAAGCAAGCACTTCACACATTTACTTACGGCGAAAGAGTAGAGAGGGTGAACAGATCCTGCATTGATCCTACTTAGACATGCGTGTGAGGTTAAAGTAAATTTAAAAACGAGATGTTATCAGCCCTGAATAGTTATGCGCATTGCGAGGCAAGCCATGTGACGCCTTAACCAACGGTTCTCACTGTTGACCTTGGCTGCTCCCGGTCTACCACGAGTACTCGAAATTTGTGAACCACGCGGGCGAATACAACTATAAGAAATGGTACAATTCATAACCGCAAGCTGACTTTCAGGGTCACACATTCCAAAAATAATTGTAACTACCTGACAATGGAACAAGTCAATAATTGAGTGCTAGGTATCCATTACCGAGCGTAATTGAAGAACAGATAAGATTACCAGGAGTAACCACAAAGAAATGGTAAGTCAGGAAAAGTTCCCGTTAATGTATTGGCCGATCCACTTGGCATCAGTTTCCATTACTACAAGGAAATGAAGAAGTCAGAATGTGTTCTTGGACAGTAGCCTTAGGAGTAGTAGGCTTCTGAAGCCTTCAACTTTCAGGACAAAATGTGCCGAAATTTAAGCAGCGGGTACTGGGGCTAAACTCTAACTGACGCAGCAGATTTTAGATGTACAGAGAACTTTGAACTGAAACTGCACTATCGAAACGTTTTTATACATTTGTTTTGTCACATCACCTTATTGCCAAGGGTAGCAACTTCTTCCCCGGAAAGAAGACGGCCCGCGAGTTGCATATTCAGTGTTATCAAACGACAGTACAAGTGTGCGCTTGCAGGCCCTCGTCGTCGTAAAACATCTTAAAACTGTTATCCATCAATTTAGACATTAATTTGAAAAACAGAAGGGATTTTTAAACTAAGGAAACGAGCGAATTGCATTTTATCTAGTGGAGAAACTGAGGGTTGAAATACTCTCATGAAAGCTGCATTTCGTGATTGAAATTCGACGCGGTTTGAATGTGAAAACCAAATATTGAAGTTCACCCTTCGATGGTAGTTACAATTAAGTCTATTGGAATCCGGTCACCACGCGATAGCATTCGCCATGGGTGAGTTGTCCGAAGGCTTGATAGTCTTGAGGGTTAACACTAACAACTTCCATCTCGACAACTCATCTCCGAACCCCTCATTAACGCTTTCTTAATTGTCTATCGGCTCCAGATTGAGGTGGTGAAAAAAGCAGGTTACTTATTCGATGAAAACATAAACGATCTTCATTAACCCAGAGAGGTTTGCTGAAAAAGCGGGGGATGTATTGTTGTTGTCTGCCCAATCTTCCTCTCTCTGAAACCGTGACTACTTAATTGGCCTTGAACACTTTCCGACTGGGTGATACTCATTTTTACTGTTACATCAGCGAAAGTGAATATCACCTCATTTTATCACCTTAACGTAAGCACTTTTAGCACCGAGTTTCAAGCTGATTCGGTAAATTTATGATTGGCCATTTTGGCCATTTTATCTCAAGAGGAGGCATCACAAGAGTATCGGATAATACAGTCCTCCGTTAAATTGACTGTCTGATGACATTACGTTTGTCGTACACAGCCTCAAGACACCAGCTGAAGTGCCGTAACTGGACTTAATGCAGATAGGATACAAGGTTCATCAGGTGTGCCTGAATCCAGCAATTCTGAAACGGGTAGGATAACGATCTATTGTCTTTCAAATTGAATAAACTGTATAAAGTTATTTTTGTCCATTATTCTTACTACTCCTACCAGTCTTATAGACAACGCTGAGGAGAACTGGCGACCACTTTTTGAACTAATCATACTGATGGAATGATATAACAGATATTCACGTGTAGAAACCGTTTGCTTATCCGGAGCAATATCGTGTGAAAACTGTTGAAAACCTTTACAGAAAACCAATCTTTTTGTTGACCAAGTTGACGGACCAGAACCACTGCTCGGAGCCAACGAAAATTTGGCTACGTAAACGTTTGGTAGTAGTATATATTGTTTGCACCAATGTATCGGTCGCCGTGGTTCATTTGGGAAGCGCTTCCATGAAAAATGCCAAAATTAACCCTTGCGCGCAACAAATTAATTCTGAAGAGCATGCAACTATCGTGAGTCTGGATGAGCATTAAAAGTTTCTTATATCAAAAGCTTATTGGAGTAATGCGTTCACCGTTGTTTGTCTCATTATTTGGTCATTTTTAACCGTTGTGTGCATTTTCTCAACCTCTGGTATGGGTTGCCAGGATTGATCGAAAGTAGATATCTGGACATATATTGAACGGTGCCGGTTGATTTTGCAGTGTATCGTTTCTTCCCGCCTTGGTTTATTTCGTCTTTACAAGGAGTGTCTCCTGCTTACTTACGTTTCATGGTCTCTTGTTTGCATACCGTGAGACAATCTTCTAGTTTACTCACTTGCAAGTCACTGCCTTCCAGTCTTGTGAGCGATACACTTCCAACTTCTGACACTGAAACCCCTTGCAATTTATCCACGGGATTTTGCCAGTACTCATTGGAAAGAGGTCTCGCGAAAATATGAAACTGGCTTTAATCCGACGGTCACGTGATGCGCTTTATCAGAACTAAGTAACGCAAGGAAGTACTCAGAACCGGATGCTGTTTAACCCATTTCATATCCTTATCTCTGCTAAAACGACTCGGTATACGAGTTAATTGCGTTTTTTTAGGTTAACTAGAAAGCGGAATAAGTCAAATACGAAGCGTTTTTACACCTGACTTAAAATTGGAAGGCCCAAAAATTTGGACGGGTTTTCCCGATAGAAAGATAATTTGCATGCATAAAATTGGATGCAATTTATTTGCTTTTGGGGTAACCTAAAATAACTATTTTGGGTGCTGATGAACTCATCTGTCACTGACTGTTTCCGGATGAAATTTACCACAGACTATAAAGTTATTTCCATATCTACATGACATACCATGGTGTTTTGAACAACTCGGAGCCTGAAAACCACGCGTAGTACGTATTATGCTGATTTCGATCAAGTCTCCTTCTGTGAAGTGTCACTTCTTGGAAGAATCCGGTAATGGGAAAATCGGAACGAAAGAAAAAAATAAATTCTCCGTTGTGTGTTTCGTTTAAAAGGAATCTCACGGACAGCGAATCGCTGGATGTGCTTGTAACATGGACAGAAAACTTAAAGAATACTAGTTCCTAAACAATGATTACCATGAAGATTGAGTTACCCGAAGTGGCCTTGCCTGAAACGAAATACGTTTCACAGTGCGTACAAAATAATAGATCTGATTTGATCACAAATCAAACCTACTCCAGGACAACAGAATTCGGTCGTTCATCTACATGAATGAACGGTAGTTTGCTGCTTTCAAGAAAAAAGTTTCCATACGATCATCGAACTAACGAACTACATTCGTGGGTCCTATGTATCGTAAATCCGATGACGAGAATATTCGTAGTTCTTAGCGTCAACAAGATAAAGGCCTAAAAATCTGAGGCAATAATGGCAAGTGCCTTGTCCAGAGTAAGCATGATTTAAAAGTTATTAACAAACCAGTTTTTGGAAATTGGACGGGCATTTCGTAGAGCAAACTAGGAACTCGACTTTTGTGAAGGGACCTAAATCAGAATGACACGAAAACAACACGCTACAGCTTCTGCAGGAAGATATGTCACCTTCTAGTCTCTCTTGGGATGGGCTCTCTTCAGAGTAATATATGAAATCCAAAAAGGGTTTACTAGATCATGGAATACTTCGTTATAATAAGCTGAAGAGTTTCTAGAAACTATTCTAACAAATTTTAGTGGGTCTCAGAATATATTTTTCTCGCGTTTAACCTCATTTGTGATTAGCTGCTTCCCATGATTTTTTCCTCAAGCATCCCCATCTATCCATGTCCATCTTATTTCAAAGAGTGTCGAACTTCAAAAGTGATAGTGACTGGTGACAAGAGCTAGCAACATTTTACAGGACACTCCGGAAATCACCCTTGAACTCATGGATCAGATTCCTTTTAGAGTTTAAGCAGAACCAAGTCCATGCATATTTTGCAAAAGTATCCATCCTCCTCCAGAATTTTTCTCGTAAGTCGAATTCCGCAATTCAGTGTCTAAGAGACGTAAATGGAAGTTACCTTGAAAAACAAATCAGATGTTTTCTGTGCTCGAACAAATGTCCACCGGTGTGTCTGTAGCGCATGGCGCGTATCCACGCAAAGATACTACCGGAAATAGTATTCGTTAACGAATCAGATCAGTTAGAGCAGAAATTAAGACCTGTCAGGTGCTTGGAACATGCAACATGCATGATCAGCCCTCACCTATCGATGCAAGCTTTGCTCCCCTCAATCAAAAATCCAATCTTGCGAAAATTTCGTGGAAATAAGAAACATGTCGACAACGCAAAGTCGAAAGCAACCAGGGTCAGACAGTATGAACTTTGTGTCCTACAGTCAACGTAATTTTCCTCTCACGTGGTTAGAAACACTACAGAACATACCACGTAACCGGTCTCAGTGACCAGTGTGCTGCCACTATCTAGCTTGCATTCCCGGCCAACATTTTGTCTGTCTTCACACACTGAGTTTGTATTGAGTGAGCAGTCCCCCTTTAATGACATCTTACTGTTTATTTCAGTACCCTCTCTGGCCGGTTTCCATAAAAACTCAGAGCTTTTGTGTAAGTGAGTCTCCGCCTTTCCTCTTTCTTTCCGCACCTTATTAGTGCATTCTTTCCTCATGGTCGTATGAGATTTAAGTACACGTATTTTCCGGTGTAATTCTGTCAATGATAGTCTTGTACAGCATCATTCGTTACAAACAGTAAGCGTGTTGATGTGTTTTGATGTTCACTTGTAACAGGACTGCCAGCAATTGTATCAAACAGTAAAAAAAAGCTAAAACTGGGCGGAAGGAATCCAGTTGAATGCTGTTCCTTGCGGTGTAAAGATAAGTTTACGGCCGAGTTGATTCAAGCCTGAATTTGTTCACCTAGCTTAACCAGGGTTTTGGCAATATAAGTTTATTTGCTCCTTGGCCTGCGTTATGGTACATGATACTAAAGAATTTTACCGCATTTTCCTACAAATTTTGCACTTGCTATTTTCTGCAGGGGGGGGGTGAAAGTGTTCCTCACGAGTCAGATTCTGGACTCTCTGAGAATATATGGTTGATCTCTCGAAACAACAAATTTACTGAAATCTGGGAAGGAATGCTCACTGCGAATTTCTATGGACAGAGGACAATACTGCAAAACGAAGGACCACCGATTTCAAGCAAGAATGAGGCAACTAAGTGTGAAACTTCAACTCCAAACTAATATTCTATGTAGTCCAAAAATTTCAACAAAACATTGATATTCTGACTTTCGCCTAGGCTTTGTGGCAGACACCAGGAATTGCGAAGGTTCAAGGAAATTACTAATACGGTTTGACTTATACACCCATCTGCATACCAACTTAGGGTTCTGACGGGAAATTCACCTGAAAACCAGCCGAATTCTTCATTTATGATGTTCCGGTTTAGCTAATTGTGTTGCACCAAGCCGCCTCATGTTTCAGTTGGTACGATGTTTAAGGTATCACAACGCACTGTCTAGAAGTAACTGGCATCCCTCCGACAGTCAACGACCGGTTTCGTCCTAATTCAGACTCACTAGGTAGATGCCGCACCGATTTTCCGTCGAAATTCTGTCCTAATTGAACTCAAGTTATGTGAAATTCACCAATTGCTCTCATTTGCACACTCATTTGGTTTCAACGAAAGACGCAGATGAGTTCAACCAAACCTATCGTGTACGGTCTTCACAAACAAGAGATTTAGCTGTATTCATCTTAGTCTCCCGTGTGCAAATAAGAGTATTTGACAAATTTCGTACAACTTGGCTCTAAGTAGAACATAAAGTCAACGAGAACTCGCATAGTGTGCCTATCTGACGGCCCGGAGAAGGACGAAACCGGTCGTGGGCTGTCGAGGAGCTCTCAGCAACCGTTTGAATAGTCTTTTTCCAGGAAGTATACTGCGTTTTCTCGTTCGAACTGCTGCAATACGTTCAGTTAAAGAACTTCATAAACGAATGATTCAGCTTGGATTCAGCTGAGTCTCTTGTTGCAACCAAAAAGTACATTTTACGAAGTGCAGATGTTCACTTCGGCAATCAGTGATTTTCGAGAAAGCTTCAGTTCAGTTCTAAAAACCTTCCCCACTCCTTGCATCTACATGCATCTTCAGCAAAAATCGCCTTGCATACAGAGCCAGTCAAGCTAAGTCCATTCATCCCAACTTATCCAATGAAGCCAACCAAGAAAATAAGAGTAGCCTTTACACTGATGTAAAAGTAAGGCTGGTTTCCGGAAACCACGGCCAGACTAGCTCTTCACTCCTTATTTAATCTCACCAGCTGGGCTTGTTGGATCGAACAAGCGACTCTTCGATTACCAGTTCTGAAAGAATCGTCCACCCACTAGATTCTGGTTCTACTCAAACAGCTGATGACCAAGTCAACAGGCAATCGCCCGCTTACTGGTTAATCGTTAAAGAGTTCAACCGAAAACTTTAGACATTTAATTCTTGTCCGAGGCCTCCATGCAACCTGTCCAGACCCATTGTTCTGTACTTTTCAAGTTCTCCGTTTTGGTCGTGGAAATTTGGGAACAACGATGACCTATCAACAGTGGTGTGATTTCTGGCAACTTTCGACCCACGAGCAACCCACCTTGAACCCGAATGCCAAACCATTGTTCTCCTGGGACAATGCAACTATTCACCGTTTTCCTCTGTAATTCTGTCTCACAGTCACAAAGCTTTAACTCAGTGTGAATTGAGCGTTAACGAGGATTCCCCATTCATGATTTCTCAAGGTACCATAGGCAGTATTTAGTCAAGTATGTTGAGAGAGAGTTGCCTGCACCAGATTCGGTCGCATCTGTAGTTTTTTGCGACCAAAGCTATGAAGCAACATTTAATTTGAGGTGTATTGGCTTGAGCTGGTTAGTGAAGTCTACTCAAATTTTCCGTTTCAAGTGCATCAGGAATGAGACACAAAAGTCAATTTTGAGATGTTGTTTAGATTCCAAACCCTTGTATCTCATCGAGAACAGGAGTAAACGTTTCTTAATTCGCAAACTTCCCTTCAAAATTAGATTCTGTGGACTGTCAGAAATTCATGAGCAACCATTAACCAGTAATCCTACAAAAGCCATGGTTGACACCAATATTCGGACGCACAGATGAGAATATTTTCCGGGTTGCAAATTGAACCAGGATCAGCTTAAAGGGGGTATTAGATGGAAGACCTTCATCCACCCGATCTCCTCTGGGTTCCGAAGCATCTACCTGAAATATTCAATGTTGTCGCACACTGCAACAAACTTTACTCCGCCGTACTATTGTGGCTATGATGCACTGTAGGTAGCGTTGCCCTCCATTTTAAGGCATGTGAGTCCGGTGAAAAAACTCGTGTCCTCACAGCTGTGGGCTTCGCTGATCGATATTGTCAACAGTGGGGCAGGAATCAAGGTCGAATGCGCAGTTGACACCCATTTGGAAAGCGAAGCTAACGCACATCAAAATCTCCTTTTGATCATCCAGCAGTGGTATATTGCTTTGAGCGTGATGACGGCGACGTTATGTGCACAGTGCTGTGAGGTATTTTTACAAACCTACCCATCGACGCCAATTCTATTGACACTTAAATACAGAAACAAACAAGAACACTGGAGCTGAGTGCATCAGTATTATATAATGCGCTATCGACAGAGCTCCAAATCCTATTAAAAATAAGGTTCCTATTGTACATATCTAATGAACCCAGTGAGCGAACCTTTCAGCGGCTTCAGGCTGTCCACAGCTACCTTTACAAAGATTTCTTTCAAAGTAAACTACCAACTACAAATAAAGCAAAGCATGTTATAAGTGAATGCAGAACGTTGAGTAACTCGTCATAAAGCCACATTGGTGCAGAATCTTTGTTCATTGTAGTCCGAAGGTTAGCTTAACAACGAACAACCCCACTGCAACGAAATTTGTCAGTCGGACGTGCCTTAATCTATTGTGGATGAATGACGCGCTTCAGCCTGTTTGCGTGATGAACCAGCATCTTCTGCTTTCGAAAGAATTTTAAAATGTATTGCTTTAGATGGTGCATTTCAGCCGTATGCATCTGCCAGAACAAACCACAAACTGTTGAAATGTTACATTTGCTTCATACAAAGTTTTAAGCATCTTGATCATAGAAGGTTATTTATCTAACATGTTCTTGACTAGGATAAAACATCTCAGGGTACACATACACGATTTTGTTCTCCATGACAATAGCAGCTATCGTAGCCATGAAGTCACTTTTTCTGCCTACTGAGTAAGTCAATCACTGGCTTCCTAATGTTTAGTTCCAGACAAGGTAATCGAAACAAACTCGTGTTCTTTGTACTGTAGTAAGATTTTCGCAGTGGGCGAAACTCAAACATTTTGTGTTTGAAAAATAACCATAATCACTGACATAACTAGCTGAACTTCATACGGAATTGCGCTGCTTTTCAAATATGGTCTTTCAAAAACAGAGAAATAAGCGGGCTTCCGTGTCAAACAAGACCCCTTACATCAAAATGAAATTTGCTGCGTTGATTCACGCATGCTGAACCTTAAGCCGTCGATTCTACTGAATTTTTGCCCTTTTTTCAAATCTTGACCTTAAGCATGCTGTCTTCAGGTAAACTTTGTGCGGCAAATATATTATGCGCCAACACCAGCCTGTTTAGAGGCAGAGGTTAATACCTTCGTCCTTTACTGTTATTGAGGCAGGTATAACGTTTCTTTTCAAACCGTCCCTAAAACTGTGCAGTGTGGCCAGTAAGGATTTTTGTGTGTATATGATGTTTGTCGCTCAAGTAGTCCAATGACCTGTTCAACTCAACCATTTTCCAATAAATGTTTGATACGTATTAAGTGCGATTGCGGAATGTCTTAGCGAAGCTGCAGGGAGAACAACTGAACTTTTCCATTTTCAGATGGTACAGTTGGCTCAGACAAGGTTAATTCGTTGCGGAATTTCGCCATACAACCACTTGTGTTTCGGACAGTATTTTTGTCAGTAAGGATAACTGTAGCAAATCTGACATACCTGTATAGCCCAAAGTAACACATCTTGACCCGTGAGATGCCTAACTATGTGAACAGTTGTGCGGCGGTAGTAGTGGCGATCAGAGGGACAACTGTGATCACTCTCCATACTATTTGACGTGAACAGTGAGTACTGAACCAACTAAATCTCTGCAAAAGTGGCTTTCCATGACCAATGAACTCTGAGTCAGCTGCCCTATTAAGTCGTTCTGACATAAACCATTTAAAATCCTTAAGGAATCAGGGCACTGTCGTTTGAACAACCCACCCAACAACCCAAGGATGATATGCTAATTCACTGTGCTGGTGAAATACGGTTACTGATCAAGTGAAAACGAAAATAAGTATAGGCTTTTGCCTCTGCAAATTCAGGAATTGCATGCCTGGTTGTCAACTCAAATAATCATGGGCATACTAAACGTACATTCGCTATCCGTCTCCCAGATACTAATAAATAAGTAAATAATAATAATAATAATAAATAACTAAAGGAATTTTATTGGTTCTTGAAGTTCTGCATGCTTTGCCTGAAAGTGATCCTTGAACAAGACTCGAACCTATTAGCGCAGAGCCCCTAGATTGTCCTATGCATATCACGACAAGTTTTGTTGCCAAACGTAGTGTCGACTATAGTTTCGTTCAACCGATCAATTTCGGGACTTACCACACCCGGTAACCACCATCCAAATTTGAATGTAGTCCGCTTCTTCACACGAAACCTCTTCAAGGTAATCCACCCTGTTCGACGCCAGTTGTTTCAAGTGGGCTATATGTGCTTCAGGAGAATCTGGATCCGGTGGTCAGGTGCTCATAGGGCTGCGATGATAAAACTAGGAAAATGAGTTTCTCTTGTGATCAGCCTTTTTGCTCCAGCTCGATTTTGGGTAGGACTTTGGAGGAAAATTCAGAATAATATGAATTAAACAGCCGAGCGTGATACGCTTGTGTAGCAAACATAGTGGTGTTATACACACAAAAATTTCCAAGCGGAGGACAAAGTCCCACTGGGAAGTGAATGAAGATCACCAGCAATGATCAGATAATGAATTGCTTCGGTAGAAGGGGATCAGGGAATTCAGTGAACTCAGTCATTGAGGTGCCAAGAATACATGCTCGCAGCTAGGATTGATTGGCATTTATCAGAGGCATGGAGTTTGCATTCTACGATCAGACAACAGACCTATCCTGTAGAGAATTCAAAACAACTTCTGTGCGACTACACCACTTCTTGTTAAAGTACGTAGCAACAACGCCTTCACTACGACTTGAACCCGTCTGTCACGAAACGAAGCGATACGTAAGAATTCCTTTTATGGTTTGGTAGTGGTGGTCGTGGGCCATCTGGGCTGTGATTAACAATAAAGAGGATATATTAATTGTATCGTTCAAAACTGTTGGGCTTCACTGCGCATATAAGTTACTCTTCCTTTCAGAGATTAAGCAGTCAACTGCGACAATCTCCTGGAAATTTTAAAATACTTCAATCATGCCTTCAGGTCTTTGGAAAATCTGATGCCTGTCAGAGTTGCCCGACGAACTGAAATCGATACATGTTCAGACAGAGTTGTGGCGCATTGCATTTCAGTGCCCAAAAGTGAGCATATCAATGGGAGCGACGTCGCATTTCGACTACAACCACAGATTGTGGGAGTACAAGGCTGATTGGAATCGACTTGCCGGTCATCAATGAACTCGGTATACTCACCACAGAAGTGCTGGTGCACTGCCTAAGTTCACTTATATCTCTGGTTAACACCTGCAGCGCACCACTACCATACTGAGAAATAACAGTACTAGTGGCCTCCAGATTACTGTTTTACGACCTGTCCATCCAATCCTATCCAAATGAGGTAGCAATGGGCAGTCTCCAGTGTTACAGTCGTTTATTTGGAGGACGCGTGGAATTACTTTTAAACTTTAAGGAATTTACGGATGGCGCTAGCGCTTGATGCAAGATAAATGATGCTGTGCTCAATAGTAGACATTCATCCCGAGGCAAGCTGGTAGCATGTATTTGTATGATACCGGCATCAGCGGCCTGTATTTAGCTGCGAATTCTCCTCGAAAAAAAACTATCGTAGTTTACTCATACGAACAGAAGTTCATTGAATCAGGCAGTGAAACGGGCCAACTGCAAGCCAAACAGATCACGATAAAGCAATGTAGTTCAAATGATACGTAGTGCCATAAGTTATCGAAATCATATGGTGGTTCAGAATATTGGGTGGAAAACAACGGCATCTCTTGCAGCCAGTTTCATTATGTGCCTATTTTGATCAGTTTGTTTTACTTTGGTTGGTAGGGCAAACCGAATCACAGAATGGTGTATGCGTGTTCCCCAATGAAGCCCTCCCTTTAGCCACCTCCTGCAACCTTATCTAGTCATTGAAACCCGGAGCCCTTCTGTCACAACCCTGATAGAGCCACTTTGGGTAGATACATAGTCAAGTTGTTCACTCAACTCCGCCGGCTGACTAACCGACCACCTCACCTTTTCCTCCAGCCCCTAACGGTGAGCGAGAAATAAGCCTGGCATTGCGTGTGCTGCACAGGTGTCATCATCAGCATTGACAGCAACATCAAATGAGAGCTCCGGTGCTTCACTGCCGTGAAATTGCAGCTAGCGGCAATGGCCGCTAACCGATCCTTATGAATGGACCTACAGATATGCCGTTAGAAACGCGATAATGTGGAAAGTAGTGAATTTTAGGGAGAAAAGACAGAGTCTGAAGGAGGATTAGGGTCCTAAATCAAAGCTTGTGGCTCAAAAGCCAAACCTTAAGGCAGCTCTGGTAAGAATGCCATAACAGCCTACATTTTTAGGGAGAAAGTCCAATTCCCATACTGCAGAATCAGGAGACTGTTCCTCAGACCTCTAACCATTGATCAACCTGGTATGAGAGGCTTTGTAAGTGTCACGCGTGTGGCTCAATGGGTTATACAAGTGCACAAACAGTCACAAACGATGAAGAAAAATCAAATTTTCTCTTCACATGATACAATTCAGCGTTAGTCAAATTTTTTCTTACGGAATACTGGTAACAGAATGTAGGTACCGACTTTTGATAAAAGTTGACTCACAGAGATCTCCAGCACAAGACCTCATATTCACTCATTCTTGTTCAATACTTCCACCAAGACTGACGCTTCCAGATCGTCTGCCAGAGTCATCGAAGGTAGAACACTATTCTAGCATTTCTAGAATCCCCTACATTTTCAACGATGCAGAGCTCATTCCATGATAAGCATTTTCAACCGCTTGTTCATTTAGAACTATGGAGTAGATATTCTTAACTGGACAGATCGCTATTATCAGCAAACCCAAGCTATGACCTCATTCTATGGGGGTCATTCTGGACCCTTGTGACATCCTCACTGGCACAAGTGAGGAAGAACGTGGAGCTGGGGCCTCACTAGTGCACTAGGGTCATCTCTTCAAATGGAGATGAAAACTGATCATATGCTCTGTCAATTCCCGATTTTTGACGGCAGATGATTTTGTGAATTGTGATGCATATATTAGACATCGGCTTCTTTCACAAACTGTCTATCGATGGAATGGTAAAATAGCTCTGTTCATTCCCTTCAGACTCTTATGGAAATCAGTTTGGCCTCATGTTGAATGAGCCGTCTTCTGAAACCCGTACAGTCGAAAATTTGGTGGAAAGATAAAAAGAATGGGACGGAATACACAAAGTAGATTGGTCCAATAAAATACACTGACTCAACTGAACCTCTCGTTCATGATATTCACCAAATGAATATGCTGCACAAAGGCCGCCTCACGTTTCAGCCGGTACTTTCTTCAAGATATCGCAGCATAATTTCCTAAATGCACATTATACACAAGGCTGTTGGAAGCCTCTTGGCAACCCCTGGCCTTCTGTTAGGTAGACGCAGTCCCCGAGTTTCCGTCAAACTTTTGTTTTACTTACACCCAAATTATACGCACTTCGCGCAACACACTTATTTGTAACTTTAGTTTTAACGGCAGAATCAGCTGAATCCCAGCTGGGGGATACCATATTCAAAAGAGATTTAGTTGACTGGTGTGCAAATGAGTGCTTTTCGAAAATAGCATGAATTCTGGGGTTAAGTAGAACAAGTTTAGTGGAAAGTTAGTGATGAACCTGAAGAAGGGCAAAACCGATCGTAGGCATTCAGTAACCTCAAAAGTAGTGTGCCACGCAAAGAAAAATGAAGCAGTCAATCTATTCCGACAGCGTCTCGGAAGGGGGAAAATAGACCAGTGTTCTAATGAACGGGCTAAATCAACTTGCTGGGAAATGCGTTTCAGAGTGTGGATTTCGAAACATGTGTGCTTAAAAGTTTGTAAAAATGAAAAGATTGGTTGAAGGAACTGAGGGTAATGTGACTGCTTCAGAACCAGCAGGATTATTCCAAATTTGAGAAAATAGAATCCGAGAAAGACAAGACGCATGTGATTGCAAATGCGGTGTCCAAAACACTAAGATGTCTTAACCAATCCGGAAACATTGACACCAATACTTTTTAGTGTATCCGCCCCATCGAGACAACAATCCCTCGGCTTTACGGTTTCCCAGATGTGCATAAACCCAGCCTACCTCTCAGGCCCATTCTCTATATGACTAATTTTCCTCGTCATGCTTTGGCTTATTGGCTTGCCAGTCTGTTAGACAGAAGAGTCGACGCAGCCTGAGAGACAGTTCCGATTTCGTCGATCAGATTAAAGATCTGAAGGTTGGTGAACACTCCATGTTCTTCATGAACGTCGAGTCACCGATTGCCAACACATCACTCACTGAGACAATAGACTAGGTTTGTGACTTGACTGAGTGCAACGGTAAAGATATTGGCACTCCTATCTCGGATCTTACAGAACTCCTGCTACCCCTTACCTACAATGCTCTGTCTACTTTCAACAATCAAATTTATCGACGGTCGCGACGGGGTCTCCCCTAGGTCAAACGTTGGCAAGTTTTTCCATAGCCAAACTGGAGACTCAAGAATTAGAGCATTCATTGCACGATTAGCATTGTATTGTCCCTACGTGGACGACATTTTCGTAATTGTTGACGAAACTATCAGCACAACAGACGTGCTAAGCAGTTTCGATTCCGTCCATACTAATATCAAGGTTACTATCGAGTCAGCACAGAACGGACAGTTAAGTTTCCTCAATGTCAATGTTAAAAGAAAGACTGACAGGACCATAGAACGGAAAGTCCACAGAAATCAAACGTGGAAAGGTCAGTATGTTCACTTAGATGGCTTCGTTACGTTGCACCAAAAGCGTAATTTAATTAGACGCCTGAATGAGATAGTAATGAAGATTTACTCCTCCGACTGTTTAGAAGAGGAACTAAAGTTCTTGGGACGCACATTCCTGCAGAACGGATACCCTGAAAGATTCATACTCAAGACCGTGGAATCCGTTAAGCCCAAACCTACACGATGTTACGTTGGGAAGAAGCCAGTCTACATGAGGCTCAAAGGTGACTCGGTTGCTGAAATAATTACCAGAAGGCTTAAAAACTCTGTTGATACGACATGCTTGGCTGCTAATTTGTGTTTGAGCTTCAACTCCAGCCCCACCATCAGTTTCCGCCTGAAGGACAAATTGCCACGTTCTACCTCCAGCTTTTGTGTGTACTCAGTTGTATGCTCGTGTCGAACATCATTCGGTGGTCGTACGACAAGACGTTTGTCGGACAGAATGCGAGAACACAATCCCGTGTCTCAGTTGGGAGAAACCAGGCTCAAATACGATTGCATCACATTTGGCCGAAACCAGTCATGTCATCGACAAACAGCAATTCTTCTCCATCATATACCGGGTACCTCTGAACCGATCACGACTGGTACGATCCAGACTACTATCGATTGCAGAGGCGATTGGAATCCGATTGCTGGATCCACAAATTTGCGTCCAAAAGAAACTTGTGCGACCGCTGAACTTGAACTGGTCTACGAAAAATCCGGTCCCACAAGCCTGTCTGACATGGACGTCACTTACCTGATTCCGTGACCCATTGACCTACACCTCATTCAAACCCTCTTCCTCTGATTTCTATATCTCCAAAGTGCACGCGCCCCCCATTTTAACCTATTTCACGTGATTTTTGGTACCATATAAATTTGTGATGCATTACCCAAGAGGAACAATCACAGAAAACAAGCTTTGTTCGCTACCTTCATTGTTCTCATGACAGTTGGTGGATTGCTGACAGTGTGTGACTCTGACGGTCCCCAGACCAGGTGGATAATAAACCATCTGTTTGAACGGGTCTGGGGACGTCATCCGTACGCAATCTGTTTTCAAAAACTGCCACTCCGTCCCATTTTGTTGGATCCACCACTATTCTATCAGATGCTTCAGGTATCAGGTCCCAGAATAATTGTCGAAGTCTGCCACATCTGCAGCTGCTTTGAGGTTCCTTGACCTTTACCTTGTTTCATGCAAACTATACCTTGGAGGCGAGGCCCTAACATGAAAGATTTTGTTGGTCGGACGCCCCGGCCTAGATCAACCAGCCAGCAGGCTCGTACGTAAATCAAAAGTAATAGTCAAGCAATAGCTATTCACCGTACACTACGCGTTATAATAAAATGGTAGCTAGAACGCTGGAATTAAGCACGTTCTTCATTGTCATGATTTCAAATGTCTCCATCCAGATTATTCACGAAGTTAAAAGAAAGGTTTTCGAGGGTTCGATGGTTATAATGAATTGTGTCGGCAAATTACGGAGTAAAACTGCAGCGAAATAAGCTCAATAACACTGGCAAAAGAATTCGTATGGGTATGTGAATTTGAATGATGAAAATGGGGAATTTTCATGAGTGAAAATAAAACTTGATAGGATGACACTTCAAAAACCATGAAATCAGTCATTGCGATTTCGGATCTGCAGCTCTGAGTCGGTTGAATCGTAGCTCACCTCTTTTTCTGCTCGACGTCTTTGGGACTGTTGTTTTGTGGCTTGGATGCGCTTTTTCTGTAATTTCATATTATTCACCAGGGTTTTGGTATCGCGCCCCACGGTTGTCAGGTCTAAGATGACAATAAACCCGAGGAAGATAATGATGAGGATAAACATTATCGACGACACTTGCTTGGCAGATTTGGCTTCCTCTTTTGTGCCCTGGAAGCGTCCATCACTGCTAGCCGGGAGTTTCTCTGTTATTTCTATAAGAAAAACGCAAAACTGAAGTGAATCGTCTAGTAAGAGTTTTCGGCTAGTTGGATACACAAAAAAATCTCTCATTCTATATTAGCATATTAGTATATTAGCTTACTGATTTGAGAATCGTAATGCGCTGTTACTTCCGATTTTCTGGTCGGAGTATCCGTAACCTACCAGTTCGCTTCATTCACATGGAATCTGCTGAAGTAACTCATCAATCAGAACACTGAGGTAGCAATAACAAACCACTAGACATTATGTCATATCATGCTCGCATAACTATCATTTATTGATCACAAAATAGTAGCAAAGCCTGACGTATCTCTCATATGCACGAAAAGTTTAAGGCCCAAATACGAACCAACGATATGTTATCCAGTGGGAGCCAGTCCAATCAATCTCAAGTTAGGTCCCTTCTCGTGCCCACAATCCACTGCATGGGTATGAGGTCAGGGTCAAGGATATATCACCGTCCACCATTCAGCACTATGCAAGTGATGGAGTCATCAGACATCCAGTCATACTTGTATGGAATACAAAAATTGATAGCAGATGTTGATAAAAATACGAGCGTTTATCAGAGGAAACCTGTCATACCACCACGAATATCAGCATCACAAGTTCATCGTTGAGACATATCACCGATGAAACTGGCACACTGGAATTTGTAGTCTTGACAAAAGACAAAAACTATGTGTGCATGACCCACATCAAATTAAAGGCAGACGATCACCGCTAGGATAACTGGATGATTTGTCAACCTAAAACTGTCACTAGATGTCTGAATTGGGTCTGAAAATGGAGAAGAAAGGAAGTGCTTTCTTAATTACAAGAATAAGACTGAGCCAACTCATGTATTTTATTTTGCCTCTATGTGTACAGTATTACTGTCCGAAAATTGCACATCCGAAGGTGAACAAGTGGCCCGATTTAGGATGATGTGACTGGAACCCGAAAACCTCGGCCGCAAGGGTCTTTCATCCCCCATCGGGACTCATGAGATAGATGTAGGGGATCGGTCATATGACCTTATGGTTGGCAATATCAAGCTGGTCTATTCAGTAACAGAAAACCGGTTTCGAAACAGTGATGACCAAGCAGTGCCACGGGCTCAAATGGAGTAAAGCTCTAAAATGTACGACAGCAGCAAAGTTGATGCAGCACCAAAAAGTTCGTAAATGATTCGGAATAAAGCTGGTAGCAACCATCTAGTCGAGTGCTAATCGTAGGAGTAATGGTTACGGATATCTATCCACGGAGCATCATTTTACTTGTATCTGGTTTGATTTACAACCCGAAAAATTATTATGATATTTGTTTTGTGCATCACTGTTGCTAACCGATCGTCACACAGAGTTCTCCGAAAATAAGTATTGTTGCCCTCAGTTAGTCAGCGGTCCCTAATGAATTTCGTGAAAGCCTACAGAAATATCGTTTTTTAGGAAAGGTCAATGAGTCAAAAATACTGAAACTAGAGTTCCAAAGGACACAAGTGTTTGAAACTCAAAATCTAGGGAAAATTTGACTTCGCGTCTTAGTGCCTTAGCGAGATAGCAAACTGATTCATTTTAGTGTTAGGATGTTGCAGTCACCGAATTGATGACAGATTTTCATCCGAACGACTAAATGTTGCACTGGGCGCTGTCACAGGACAGCCACATTTATTGACTATTCCGGAAAACTGGAAACTCACCAACACTGGTCAAGCTCAGTCATTTGTTCGAAATACGGTTTAAAATTAGTCGGTAAAGTAAATGAAGGCAAAATAACCGACTTGAAATCCTGTCTTCTGATCAACGGCAATCCTGTTTTTTGAAAAATTGGTGGTGTAGCAGGTAATTACTCCACTGATGCAGGAATACCGTTGATCTTTCCACTTGAGTGCAAGTTCCCATTTTCTTCGCGTATTTCTTACTCAAGAAATACGATGAAAACACACACCCCTTATGCTCATGCACGAGCTCCGACCAGAGAGATCCAAATGAACAATATGTTTAATCTTAGTTATGAACAAGGGTGAAACGTACACCACTGTGTCCAGAGCTGTTCATTGAATCGTAAGAGCACTCCTGCAATTCATCGATCTTTCTGTGCTGCGAAAGGTTTTGACGAGGTTCACAAACTTGTCTGAAAAACCTCGATTTCAAAGGACGATTCAAAGTTTGGTAACAATCGGTAGATTTATTACTGGGCAACGCTTCGCATTTGACACAAAAGCCTCGTCAGGCCAAGTGACTAGGTTACGAGCTTGGTCGAGATTTAAGGCGGACGGAGAACCAATCAGCTAAGTCAAGCTAAATCTTTGTTAGGCGTCGACCGAGGGATTTTGTGCGTTAGGGTGGGTGACCGAGTGTTAGGCCTATGGGGGAATCTACGTGGATCTGGATCCAGCCTAAAGCCTAGTTCTTCTGGTTCAGTTCACGTGACAATCCCTATTGAACGTCGTTTGCACTTTCCGTCCGTCTGTGTGGATGAGCTAGTGCTACGATGGTTATGTAAGAGGGATTTCGTGAACTTTGGTCTGGTTGGGATTTCCACCCCTCTGTTTTTGCTAATGATTCTACGTGAACTGACAATCACACACAGTCATGTTTCACCTCGGCTTATCTAAGACCGCTTTCCATACGCTCGCCAGTTTTACACCCTCTACTCTGTCCACGCTGTGACGCTTGGTGATTTCCACCTCCTCGGCCATCAGCCGTTGTGGTGGCCGCGCCCTGGATGCACAATGCATTTTTCTGAAAAAATCTTGCGAGCGAAATAAAACTTTCTACGTCAAAACCTTGCATTTCTTTGCATATGTGCTCAGACCGAAAATCACCCTCATCTGCGGTCATTTTTTTGCGATTTGTTTTAATTAATCTCCTTTCGAAATTTTTGGCGCAAATTCGACTTTGAATTTGCTGTACAATGGCATCGGAAGTAGCTGCACAGGCGTTTGCTGAGAAATTTGGGACTGAATCTTTTCCATCCTTCACAGTATTTGAGGATGCTTTAAATCAGTACATGCACCAAGACGAACGGAATGTCGTGGAATCCGAAGAAGCTAGTGAGCTTAGCGGTTCGCTAATAAAAACAGTACGTGAAGCACCAGCTCTCCAGCGCGGTTCTGTTTACTGAGGCAAAGGAACCACTTGGCAGTCACCTCTTATTTTCTTGAACACAACCATAAGTTGTCAAAATTTTTTGTACGATCGGCTTCCAGTTAATCGATGGCTAACGGAAGACGAGTTGGGCACCTGCAGGGCCCTTCTGAAATACGGAACGCCATCGTGTGAGGTGCGGCAGTTTGTGGCCGATGAATTCGGCAAGATCCCCACAACTCAGGATATATACAACTACCGCCGGAAGTGCCGACCGGCTCTGTTGAGTAGGTGCCGCATAGTTGGATTTTATTGTGGCAGATGATATGCCTTCGGTGCTCCGATGTTCCTGCTTTATATGGAATGACTGATGTGCGCTGGGTACCCTATTTCTTGGAGTCTGTGGGCAATCTCGATTTGAGCTGCCGTTCGGTCGACCTCTTCCGTGTGTAGCGCTCTGACTCGACGAAGATTGATGAGACAATACTGGCGTACACAGACTTCGGGTGTGCTGATGAAGTTCCTTATTGGCGAGTCTTTTAAGGCACTGGGGCGGGGACAGCAGTTAGTTACAACAGATTGGCAACGGAATGAGAAATGAGTACCATTGTCGGACACAATAGTATCTGGGATACCGAATATTGGAAACTAATGCCGCAGTTTATTGATGGTTGGGTTTTAAAATTGGCTGCACGTTCGGGAGCAGATGAAGCACTGCTTTCGCTTTCGATTGGCATTCAAGACCGTCGCTGAAAATGCCACCATATTTCTGTTAGAGTTTTAGAATCGCAGTATCCACCGAATTACTGGCCCCAGACTTTTGTTTAGGCCACCAGTCTTGCCTCATTTGCTTCACTCAATTCAACTTATAGCATGGGTTTACGTCAGAAATGCGCAAAACCAAAGTGGGGAGCAATTACCGCTAAGTTTGTTCCCGCTATCAGATTCCTGGAAGCCACTAGATGATGCTCCGTAAGCCATTCAGTGTGCAGTAAGCTTCTTGTCCACATCATGTTATTCTAGTGATAATACTTCTTTAATGCGGTGCGCTGCGAGATTCTTTTTCTGTAAATAGAAATCGAAACGAGTTCATCTGCAGTATCGGCACCAAATCATTCCAGACAAATTTTCGGGCTGTTGCTGAAATATTCCTGGTTACACATCTATCACCTCTTTTGGGCAAATCTTTTATTGAATAGGTGCTCATGGAAGACATCCAGGAAGCATAACACTTTGGAGAAGCGGCGAAAGAGCACACAAGCGCCATAAACTCAGTTCAGTAGCGAAACCCGTGATGTTACTGAATATACATTGCCCGGAAGGTCAGTGAATGCTTGTTTCAGGCTCGATAATGCGGACTAATCGGCTTGGTTCACACCTCACCTGTTATTTATCTTGCTACGATATAGCTGTAGGCGAAATGTGCACTTGGACAGTAAACAACAAGGAAGCGCGAAACAACCTAAAGTGACAGACCGATTGAAGCCTATTGTGATGTATTGCGTTACGCTTCATGGCTCGTGATTTGAGCATTCACGTTGTCCACTATGACAGATTGGTGGAAAACCTTCTACAGAACCGTTAAGCACGGTAAGTAAACGTATGAATGTTCAGATGATCGTGGAAAATTGCAACCCACATTCTTGTACACACCAACGGCTTATGTGAGTCACTTTGAACGACAGTGTAGTACATTGGCTGCAAGAATTGCGGCAACACGGGTGTAAATATTTGTACCCCATCGAAGCTACGTAGACTAATGACCCGAAGCCTCGATGAGCTTCTCCATCCATTGTAAATATATGTCAGTTCCTACAACATTTGTCAACGAAGTACAGATCCGAGAACAGAAGAGTTTTTATGAGGCAGGTGAACAACAAATACATTTCACTGACTCAGACCTAACAACATGAGATATATATTGGCAGACCAAGCAAGAATTTAATCTCCAGTGGGGTTCTGTTTCTTCAGAAAAGGCTGAAATTTCGGAAGACTACACTGAGACTCATATAGAGAATTAGGTTTGATTCCAGTGATACACATTCTGAGGAAAGGTTTAATAACCACACTGACACCTACCAATACAGCCAATTAGTTGAGGAGTCCAAGTACCGCTGTTGCTGCACGTAATGTTCAAGTCGCTATTCTGATTCACTGTTTCGTATCCAGCTTGACAGAAAAAGCGCAACTCGGCATTGAGCGCGTACGGTTTCCCTTCGTGCTTCGTCAAATTCTTCCACACTCCGGTAGCGTTGTTGGCCATAAACTGGGGTTTCATGTTATGCTCAGGCTTTAGTATGACGTTTTCAAACATGCAGGTGGTCACTGAAGTGAGGGAAATTGAAAACTGAGAAACAACCAAGTGCACACAGACATTCAGCACGACTTATCTGAAAACTTTGTAGACCCAAGAGCAATGGTCATGGGGCCTCAGATTCACAGGAAATGCCAGGGAGTATTGTTGCATCATGACATATTTTAGGGACGTATTCCTATGCAGATACCCTTTAAAAAGTGTGTAAGCCAAAAATGGAATGGAATTTTGGAATATGAGTCATTTCATCTTAACATTTCGTGATACGAACACCACTCATTATGGGTACCTGTACAAAGCTTCATTGCACGCTTTACCGTCATGAGGTTATGAAGCTCTGGCATTCGGAGTTAACACTAGGACCAGGTGATCGTCAATCTGACAATGAGGCCCGTTCAAACAGTCGAAAGCTGAAGTGAAACTTATTGTGGATAGCTGTTTCTCGTGACCCCTAGTTTTTGCAATTAAATGAATTAGGCCGATTTCACGTACCTGCGACCTGCTAGGAATGACCACTCAGTATCTGCATTAGATGTATGAATACTGACCGTACATTGGGCCAAACCAGTATGTGACAAGCGAACTGGTGTTGTCTGAGATTAAACAGGGTAAAGTGTTGGGAAGCAGACTACCGAGAAACGCAGTGTCCGGTGGTTTTGATTCTGATCCAACAAGGTATATATGGAACTAGAAAGAAGGTTGCTGAAGATTTGTGTGGACTGCTCCAAATCAGCTGAGATTAACTCAAAGCATCCTATGGATGACGAAAGTGGATGGGCCGCTTGCATGTTCAACATGTAACAAAATGGATCGTGTTACGTCATTCGGAACCCTGAATGGAATGATGTGACATTCGGTGGTGAAAAAGTTTAGTTGTAACGGGCTTAAGGGAATAACGACACAAAGAGAAAAGCTGAACGTTAGTCGTCGAGCTTGTGTGGTGGCTTCATCGTGGCTTAGGATTCGATTCCCACAGCCAGAAAATTGTTAACTTTGAAAGAGCAGTGGACAAGTGTCAGGACACTAAGTGGCTTTCCGTTTCCTATGGCTCCATGACCGGTTGGGATTCACTGTCCTTTGCTATAATGATGCGGCAATACAGATTGTACTTCTCCAAAACGTGGCTATTGCTTCGTAACATTAAGTTCATGAACCACTTACAATATGGAATGAAATCGTGTATAAAAGATCTGTGGTACACCGGCGATATGGTTTTATTCTGATGGTCGTGTACTTCATACATTATACTATCCTTCAGCACTAGGCAGAGTTTGGTGTTGAAACTATGAAAAATTAAAAAAATACCCAAACGATGCGTTTTAGTCAAAACTCTTGGGGATCGTTACATATTTTGAGCATGTGGTCGTTTCGTCTAACGTAGCATTTTGAACCTTGCAAACACACTATTTGCAACGAATTCCTTTAAGTGTATCCAATCTCAAAGCTGAATGCCTGCGCTTCATAGTATTGGCTTAAGGGGTTACCAAATCCTGTCGTTCTAATTGGAGAGATATCCGGGTATTTCAAGGAAAATAGTATTTCGTGCATACTATTCCGCTTTAGTTTCCGTGAATATCGATAAGGGCGCAGGTTAACCATGTGGTTAGTTCAATAGCGCACGTGACCTGGAAGCTGTTGGAAATTGGACGAGGGCGACTATCACGAACGGTTAGTCTTATTACTGTTTGACTTATAAAATGCATAAGTGAAAAACATCTGACCGTGTGCTGGACAACAGGCGTTTCAGGGGTGAACAAACTTTAGAGATCCTGAACTGTGGACAGCAGTAGTATGTATGGAAGTTTTATTGATAACAAGCGAAGGTAAATAAGAAAAGTTGAACGTTACAAAATCTTCAGTATGCTTCCTTGGGAAAGGAGAAGAAATGCCCTCGAAATTCTCCGGAAATCGAAGGATATCCTTGAACGAATTTTCTATGAGGCGTATGGTTACTCAGGGTATATGTAAAGCCACCGAGTGTGTGAAGTTCAATCATAAAATCGGCATACTTGCACTAATAACCACCCTTTCATTTCACACTGCATGGCTATCAGCCTGGAGAGCAGATCTGTGTAGAACACAAATTGGCGAAGACGAAATCCCTGGGTGAAAAATGTGGAGGTAATGGTTGTCTTCAAAATTTGACGAATGGACGGTCAATCGTTTTGTGTGTTCCTCTGTGTCCTCAACGTTTTTGTTTTAGTGTGAGGTTTCTGGAAACACTCAGCTGCTCAGGAAACCTGTCTTGAACTACCAATGAATTACTGAAATAACTTGCAGATTGTTCATTTTACTTCCTCGCCATTTTCTGAAGTAAACTTTCGAAGGGTGCCGATCAGCATATACATTATTCACGAAATGATCGTAAATATCCTAAAAAGTTTGATAATTAATCACCGATCACTTAACGAGGATACCTCTCGCGCGCACGAACACACCACGCAATAGACCAACGAATGACATGATGCAACAATATGAAGGCCACAGCTAAATGTTAGGCCCTCTCAGTAAATTTTGCCCTAATGATTTGGGGCGCAATGAAGAGCTTTTGGTTGAAGACTATTTATGAAGTGGCACAGAATCGGCATTATCGCTTTTCTCGCTGTGATAGTTTGTCGAAACGAACGTAAGGAAAGTCTTTTCTGATAATGTACTGTATTACACGAGACTATTTCCCCCTCGAGAAAGGTTTCGCCTCCATGGACCGCCTCTTGTCAATTTTAGCGGGTTGTCCTTACTCCCTGTGAAACCTGTCATTATAAGTCTATAAAGCATCTGAAGAACAATCGCCATGTGGAGACAGTCCCTCGTTTGTGGGTTCCAGTGTATTGAATTCGTTTTTAATCCAACTGATTTTCAGATGACCACTGTCAATTTTTTACGACCTCTAGCGAGAACCTGTTAAGTAAAAAACAGTGAAACTCAAGTGTACAAGTGATGCTTACACAGCAGATATGGTCAGGTCTCAAGGACGCTGTCAGCTAGGTCTTTCACCCTTATTGGGGATCATCACATAAATGGGGCACAGGTTAGATAATCTACTTTAATCTTAAACGAGGTGCGAACAATACAAACCCGATTATCCAGTGAACCATACCCAGGGGGATAGCGCTTTTAATTACCGATCCTGTTTGTTTTTGATCCACAAAGTGTTCCTGCGTTACCTCACTAAAAGCATGAGTCGAGAAGGTTCGGTTGTGATGCAGTCTGAGGAATTGTGTGGGTTTACATTACATGTACCGTTAATAATTTTAGCCGTTTGAAAGAACCTCCTCGGTTGAGTGCTCGACAAAAGGACCAAAGGGCAATGCAAAGAGAGTTGCGGCACTCTCATTTAGGAATGGGATCATGGCACAGAATAATATATCATATGTTCGTATGTTCATATGAGTGAACTTACTGGAAGTTCTGCACGCGGTATGAGTTACACCTTCGCACGGTTGGTTTAGAATCAGCCTTAACAAGTTATCGATCCTGTCAAACCTTAATTGCTGATTCGTACAGGAAGAAATCTACGTGACGCAGTTAGAAGACATCAATATCTATCACTGTGTGAGAGGCTTACGTCTCAGTCACCAGAAGTAAGAGGTTTTCAGAAGCATAAATGCGGTCCTCATGTATCACATCTGTCTTATTTTTTTGGGTGTTTGCCAACTGGTAACCACCAAACACTTTTAAGAGGGTGGAGTATAAATACACATGGTATCCCTATAGTTACCCGTTATTTCCGTTTCGATTGTGCAACGAGGTGAGACAAGACAAGTTGTTTAGTGATTTGCCAGTACTGCCGGATTTTCGGAAAGATTATGGCTGATTCATGAGCAGGCTTAACCTAATGAAGTCTTGTGATCGATAATCTTCAGTTCCGCCAGACCGCGTGTGCTACAAGACCTGTAGAAATTGATTTACTACACGTCCCGAGAGCCTCTCTGAGAAGTCGATCAGTATTGCCGATGTATCAACATGCCGATATCAATACACGGGAACTTAAAAGTGACATGTGAAACGAAATGATCTGTGGAACAAGGTGACGCAGGTTTTAACGACCATCTAGGTTACGGGGATTTGATGCTCTATAAGTTCCTGTTGGACGTTGCGCTATGTATGGTAGACATTCTGTTCCTCAGATGGTGGTCAGATTGGGTAAAGGGTTGGGTTTGCTATGTAAAGTAAACAAGTCTCGGTAACCGGTAGTCGATCTGTTCCGCAAAACGTTGGCCCACTTAAATCTCCTTTAAAATAAATCTGGCTTGTAGGCTATCCGGGAGAGCTACAAGGCAGATGCTCACCACTACATGTAACCTTGCGGTGCGCTAAAACCCGTATCCGGTTACCGGCTCATCAGTAGGCCGAGGAAGGCCAGACTGTCACTGGACTCAGTCTCGTGAGCTGCACAAAAATTGATATGAATACTATTCGAAAAAGAACAAAGATTGGGGAAAAAATCAGGATACCAATAATGCAATGGTTGTAACGTGATGACTCGAAACATCAGCACACACCTGACTCTTTATCATTGGAAGAGAAGCTACTGGCCAGAGTCAGGCTTAAAAATACTACCCACTTGCCTGTATGCGACTCCTTCAATTCAAAACGAATACCTTCTGTACAGAACAGAATAAGACCTTTAAATATGCGTTAGTCGTGGTGTGGTCACATAAATAATAGACTTCATCACTGACCAACGAGCTTGCAATTCAGAGGTTTACTATCAAGTAGCCCGCATGAACTGAAAGAGTTTTCCGAGCATTATAGAGTTTGAATCTTCCATATGGGGTCCAAAATGTCCACTGATCACCAAACAAGCACGTACATTAAGTCGGGAAATTCCTTAAGTCAGAATTTTCGGGTTGCGGTCTTCTAGGAAGTCTCCAGCTAAATTTATCAACGCTCCATGGTCTCAGCTCATCAGTCATGTAGAAGTCAGGAATAATTACATATTTTTGCCAAGCTACGGCTTCTCAGCTCTTTTGTGACGGGATTCAAATCCAAACTGGGAGCGGCATTGTCGACAAATGACTATTATGTTTGATAACTGCAATTTTGCGAAGTATGAGGTATGTTTGGACCCGGATTTCCGATCAGAATAACCAAAAATAACAACATAATTAGTTATTGGACATCGTTATTTGCAAGCCCGTCGTTGACTTTCTGTTCAGCATCTCAGACCAACTCTTCTTGTTTAGAGAGTCATGAACTGACCTCTGACACTAAATACACAAGTATATTTCTGGTACACACCCACCAGGACGTTCCAGATCAAACATCGTCCCAACACCAAATATATCCCTTTATCCTTCGGGTTTCCAAGCGATGTGACAGTTCGTCCAATTCAGATTCTAGAGCTAATAGATTGTGCCCAAAACAGAAACGCTTTTGCCTTCACACGATCTCATTTCCGGGTAGGCCAGTGTGACGTCTAAACTCCATGATACCTGTGTGCATTTTAGGGCACTTTCCAGCCTCACTATAAGGGTTGTCTAATTAGATGTGGACTTAAGCAGTTTCCTTATAGCTTCCTCCGATAGTTTCCCCGGATTCCTCTCAAAAGTTTTAGGTGGTATCCAAAAGGACTGCAAAAAAGTATCAATTGTATTGGAAGACACTACGTCCACGATATACCGCTGGTCTGTTTTGTTCAGAATAAACTATCACTTGTAACATGTTGGATGATATCCCAACTGGGTTGCGCACTTATTCTCAACATTCCAGAGTGTTCAGTATTTCTATTAGTTTAAGTCGATTTATTTCAAGTTTGAGCATTATGAGATGGACGGGGGTGTATACTTGCAGAAATAATAATATAATATAAAATAAATAAATAAAAATAAATAAATAAATGAACACCATAAAATAATATGCAGAAATAAGTGTGGCTGTAACACCATCATGCACTTCGTAAGAACAACACAGTCCAGCATTTAGTCAAGCACAATGACTAGCTAAATGCGGTGTATTTTGTTGCTCTCTGGCTGCAAATACATAATCTGTTTCGGCTTTGTATTCGTGATGAGTCATGTACAAATTGAGCCAAAAGCTGGGAGGAAATCAGGATGAAAGTAACTTGTGACGTGATACTAACCTTCACACTTAGCAGGCAAGGGTAGAACAGTGCCGGAATAGCCGAAATACTCTCCCTCTGTTTCCGATCCTTTTTTTAAGCCGCAAAATACCTCTTTCTCCACGAATCGGTCAGGAAAAAGGTAACCAGGTAAACATCGAATGGTGATCACGTTTCCGTAGTGGTTGAATTCATTGACTTGTTGAGGCCCGTAAGCTTTGTCGGTCTCGTAGTTTCTTGCACTAGCAAGAACTGCATTTTCAGGTTTCATGGTTTGCAATTCTTTTTCATTGCACCTGACAGCTGAAAGAAGAAAAGACGCACGAGCTTCATTTTCGTCATCGGTATTGCTTCTTTATTTTACAGGATCGGAGCGAATTGAGTTTCAATACAAATTAACACATCGATACCCCACTGTGGTACGCCTCAAGGAAAAGGTCCAAATGAACTTCAAAGTAACGGTTAATGGTCTGCCATCCATGACCCCGTAGAATCTTAGTTTGCACTGAAAAGTTGTGACTGCAACAGACCCGTAAAAGATGAGAATTTTTCAGCCTGTGGTTGACTAGTGAACAGGTTCGCCACAGCCAAACAGCTTGTTTCTTTCAGAAAGTCGTGGTCGAAATAACATCGTCCACCTTCAAAAATGTGGTGGGCAGTTATGCTCCGAAAGATTGTCGGTCGCACCTGTGCCTAAGGATAGTAATGGAATATGGCGTTTTATAATTCGTGGTTAATAATGAACTCAATTTCTGTGTCATGGACACCCTCCAAGAAAGTGACAGCCCGTAAAATTTACAAACGTGCAACAGCGAAAATTTTCTCTACAATAACCGCCCACCCAATCGAGCAATCAAAATTTTCGGTGCACATCCGGGAAATTCTGACTCTGAGACAAACTCTCACTAAGGGAGCCTTCAGAGAATCACGATTATTCTTTAAAAGAACGGAGAGGCGACAAGTATGCATGAAAATAGGCTATGCAAACTAGTCTACGTCACAGGCTCACTTTCAACGAAATAATGTATTACGCAACTGTACACAGAACCAAGGTAAGATTCGTTGTGCAAAAACAACATCTATGATTCGCAATGTGTTTTGGGGATGGGAGTGTCTGAATCGAGATAAAAGCGGATACCCTCTGGCCAGAAACTCAGTAACAAGAGTCCTTCAATGGTGCTGCATCTCTAAACATGCTTCAGTGACTTATGTCAAAGATCACGGCTCTTCTTGTAATATGCATCTATAAACATCATAAGTTTCTCAGCAAAAATAGTGGCTGCCTTCAGCCAGCTCCGGACCCTGGTGAAGATTGCTTCCATATGACGATCGACTAAGTTTGCAAGCCCATCTAGAAGTGGTTATATGGTGAAAGATTTCCGCTGTCATATATATATATATATATGGTGCTGTCACATAGTACAGCATTCAGAACGCACCATACACGCAAGGTCTACCTTGGGCTGTCCAAATGGAAGTCCACCATATTATGTACTAGATTAGCCGGGACGTTAAGATGTTTCAGGAGAGACGGGCAGCTGAAAGTGAAAGGTGCAATCTGAGATTATTATGTGGAGTTACTTTAGACCACTGACGGGTGAACCATGCTCCTTAGAAAACCTGAATTTGGTCAGTTTCTTTCATGATCATAACACCCACATTACCTTCTGTTCTATACACATTAGTCATAAACTCGCATTCTACATAGTTCTGGAACTTATAACGCAATTAGGACGGCTATAATTGGACGAGAAAAACGTACTAGCTAGTCAGAAATGGTTGATATTATAGGAGAAATGGGGGAAAAATTAGGACGTTTTTCGCAAAAGCCCTTCTCTATCCTACATCCCCAGTTAAGAATCCTCTAAATTTCGTTAGGGCCGGAGACTCATCAGTATCGCAATATGAAGTGCTAGGAAATTGAGGAAACATGTTGGTATCGAGAACGCTGAATCTGACGTAACCGGTCATCCGTTCCTTCAAAGGGACGTATAAAACAGATCTATGACACTAGACATCAGCCCAAAGGATTAAGGCTCTCATCCAGTGGCTGATACTTAATACGAGTAGTCCATACCGAAAGCTCATTTCTGAGTAGGTCCGGCACAAATCTGTTCAACCGCAGGGTAAAAACTGCAGTTACCAGGATAACCTGAAGTGCTCAGGATTGAAATTTTAGGATAAGGGTGATTAGGACATAGAGCTACCATGAAATGCGCTTAGGTTGGGTAATTTGAGAGAAAAAAACTCATGATGCTGAGTAAACAGCAAGAGGCGAAGCCAGAGGAGAGAGGAAGTATCAGCCTAAGGAAATACCCTAACCTCGGTAGTTGTCGGGTAAACTGTATTCAAAATAGTGCCCCCGACCAGAGAAACGCTTCTGAGTTCCCTCCTAGATTTTCTATGGCAAAAGTTCCATTACTTTTGTGAAGTTTAATGACTGAAAACCTCTGAACTGCCTGATACTCAAAATTACTACAGCACACATAATTCGATGTTTATGCCAATGCGCGCATCAACATTGCTCGGTAAATGTTCGGTTCGCCTTTTCTCACGAAGCTCGACGCCCAATGGCCTGTTAGTGTTGAGGCTGGCGGCACCCACTTTCTAATTGGTGCAAGGTCATTCGCGCTTGTAGAGCTTAAATAATCGGTATACTGTAACAAAGTACTGACCCGCAATGCATCTTTGCTAGATGTCTAGTGGCAATGATGGTGGCTTAGCTGACGTGGGTTAAGTGACTAACAGTCGGGTATACAGACGATATAGGCAGGTCTGGAAGAATTTCCACCACAGTTTAAATTGCTTCATTGACCTCCGTGAACATGTGAATGCGCGTCATAGATTCGCATGCTGACGCATTAGTGAATCCGTATAGCCAGCTTGACATCCAGCCTTACCTTTCACAGCACTGGCAATAATAAATCTTTCCTCTCCAAGAATTGGAACTTCTTCCGCACTGTAACTCGTTTGGGAACAGATCAGAGTTTTAATTATTCTCGTCCTGACTTGTGTTCTGGAGTAAACTATTGTAATCGTGAATAGTCCAATTTTCCAATAAAGTGAGGCTGAGTTCCATGAAGGATCAAAAGCCTCTTGTAAATGAGCCGACTACATTTCTTCTAACGTCCGGTCATTCTCATGGCTTATCGTGTCCTTACAAAGATCAACACTACTGAGAAACAAAGCCCGATTATTCACAGTACCTAGTTTGTTTGAATAATTTAAAAACTGGTGACATATGGTTTTATGTCAGAATATAGTCAGTTCATCCGCGAATATGGTAATAGTTTGACTAAGGATACGCGCTGGGGTCTTCGTTCAACAGGTTTCAGTAGAACCCACTACCTTGACAGTGAATGCAAACGTCTTCCTGATGAGTGGCTCCTCCGAATAGCCAGTTGAAATTCCCGTCAAATGGAGCCACCCACAAGGTTGATAAAAGATCTTGGACAGTCCATTACCATTTTGGTCCTTTGGGTCTATTCAGGTGAACGTTTAGAGGTGCAGTCAGACAAACACGGTGTTCGACTTGAGGAACCCAGAAGAAAGAGAGAACTCTGAAGAGTCCTGACAACAATGCACAATCCGCTGTATGCCTTTCAAACAACAAAAGGTGACACGTGAACAATGCAAACAAAGCTTCTTCGGAGTTATTCATTGTATGATACTTGATACATATAAGTAGGTTATCAAGACACCCAGTCTGTTTTACGGATTTCCATGAATATGTCACCCGTATTCATTTAAGTTGGCGTTTCCACTATAGCAGCATGGTTGCCCAAACTCTCTCTCCTACTTAGTTAAAGGTTCCATTTTAACATGGATCAACAACAGTCAACGTGAGACCGTGAAGAGGGTATACTGCCAGATTGGGAGAATCGAAGTTCATTAACACGTAGGCAAAAGACTGGAAACCGCCACTTGATCTATTTTAAATAGGTCTCCTAATTCCTGGGTGAAAGTCAAGAAAGTTAAATAGCCAAACTTGTTCTGGCGAAAAATGATATGCATAGTGGAGTCCAATTCCCTGATAGCGCAGAATGAAAAGAAAACATCTTCACTTTTGACAAGCTTGTCATAGTTTGACCAAGAAAACGACGTAATTTAGACTGCGCCGTATAATAAGGAAACCTTGTTTTCACTAATGATGGAAAGAAGGATACATGTAAAGGAGCAAAAGTAAACCACTTTAAATGAATGAAGAACTGTTTAAAATTTCTGGTCTCGTAATAGTTTGGTATCTTCGAGAAATACACTCATTTGCAAATCAATTTGGTTTTGGCGCCTTATCATCGGTGTTACTTAGTATCGCGGCGAAACTATTTTATTTAGAAGCAGTGGAAACCGTACATGGATGACAAAAAAACAGTGCACGTCTTGATGAGTACAGAATAGATGGTCCTTCGTTGTGCACAAATAAGCAGCACAACCAGTGAAAATACGTGCACTTTTTAGTTCACCAGGCTTTAGGACTATGTCATATTGGGACATACTTGAAGTGATTTTCATCGGCACTCAAGGGATACTAAAGGTGGAATTACTAGCTGGGCACGCCACTGAATGTAAAAATACCACTGATTCTCAAACGTTTACCCAAAGATCCGCGCATCTTCTCCTAAAGTGCACACTTCAATGAATGGTCGTGACGATATGTGTGACAGTACGAAGCCATACATGTGTAGCTTGTCTATGAATTATAATTTTCGATGGCATCGCCCCTTCTTTGGTAGGCGATAAATGGGAAAAGAAGAGGAAAGTTCATGCATGGCGTCTCCGATTCACAAGTGGCAATATAATTGTCACCTACCTACACAAGTCTGGTAATTTTCAGGATTCCACACTCCCTTGGCTGATGATACATCCCCTTGTTCACAAGACATCGTAGCTTTTGTACTATTTCGGTTTGCTTGGCTCACATAACCATAACTGCAATCGAGTTCAATTACATCACCAAAGCGTTTTTCCAGATATGACTCCCCAGGATCGGGTGTGGGTTTGTTTTTTACATGCTCCAAGCCGTCGGGAAAAAGTAGACATGTCACAGCTATCGGAGGACGGTAGAGAAGAGGAAGGGAAGAAGGAAAATGGAAAGTGGTATAATCTCTATTTTTGGGATTAAACGAAATCTTTTACTGTCGTTTTCGTGTTAAAATCATTCACATGCCAAACAAAACAACACCAGTTTGTGAAGTTTTCCCTGTCTGATGCAAAACATCCGGCCACTTGTAAAATATGTCGGTTTCTATATAAAAGCCGGCTAGGCAGTAGCAGGAGTGCCTTCCCTATCACCGTTTGATATGAACACAAAAGATGACTACTCAAAAGGTTGCTCTTTGACAGCCCATGACCGGTTTCGTCCTTCTTGGGGCTCATCAGGTAGGCTCAGTCCCCGAGTTTCCGTCAACCTTGTGTTCTACTTGAACCCAAATTGGACTGATTTCGATAAATACACTCATTTGCAAATCATTTTGGTTTTCACGGGAGGCTCAAGTAAATCTTTCGCTTATTGTTCCCTTCAACTGAATGTGCTGCAAACATGGGGCGGCCGATGTGCAGCACATTCAGGCGAAATACATCTTAAAAGAGAGATTCACTTGAGTCTTCCGTGAAAACCAAAATGAGTGTATTTGTCGACAAGAGATGACTATACAAATCCGTGTGGGTAGCACCACCAACAGGATTAGAATGAAACTACCGAACGAACTTGGTTTGATAATTAAATGGTGTAGCCGCTAACTATCTGAACACAAAATGACATCAGTTGTGGTGTACCTAGCAGAAAAATGTGGCTCTGTAAATGAGTTCCTAAGATCGAGTACAATGTAACAAATAGTGACTGCTATTAGCTGAATCGATTCATTCTGCCTACTGGGCTTATGCTCATAAAGTTCCTCCGCTTAAGTATTTGCATAAAATGTGGTATATCTCTCATTTTCAGAGGAACAGTCACTGGGCTTTCAAGGCGAGCAAGCTGAATAATTGGAAACTTAAAAGATATTTGTACTGTCGGTAGCTCCAGAACTCCATTCTCATATACTTTTACATCATTCTTTGGTTGCCCCTGTCCAGTATATCCAAACACCACCAAACATTATATTCACCTCGCGACAAAACAATCAAGAGACACAGAAATGTTCCCCCCACGAGCGTCTTTCCCCTCCACGGAGGGAGACGCAAAGCAAACCAACTTAATCATATCAGAGGCCAACTGTCACAGTGAACATATTTGTCTGTAGGACAGTTGAAGAACAAATGTGAGGAGCGTCTCATATGGTTTTCTCTTAAAGCAAACACATATTCTCAGACCCATTTCCTTAATTAAGTTTGCAGCGAAGAAATTCACATCTCAGTGTTCGTTTCCCCTGAAAGCTGAGTTTCTTCTTCACAAGCTTCTTTACTTAGAGATTCTAGTAAAGCACAAAAGTCAGAAAGTTAGAAGAAGGATGTCACTGAATGGAAAATGGTTAGTCACGCAGCTAGTTGTATGTGGCCAGGTTTTTTTGCGACATGGATCGTCGCTTATCCTGGCTCTTCATCCCATAACTCACGATGCTCTTCTTCGTGGCTTCTAGTCCGAGCTACTCAATAACACCGAAAAGATAAAGCAATGAAAGCGTTTGTCCTCACATTTTTATATGATGTAATCACTCTCAGTCTGGTCACTGTTGGAAGTGGGAGCAGCTTTGGACTTCCCTCACAAAGCCGTCACAAGTAACAACAAGCAATTGAGTTTGAAATCAACCAATATGGATAAGACGTAAATTCTATCAAAGAAAAACTCGGAAATTGCAGTGGACAAAGCAATCTACAACTTTCTGGACGAAATCAGACTGAATGATTTTTTTAGACGTAAGGGAAGTTATTGGTTCTCAACTGCAGATAGATTTGCGAGTTTACTAAAAGAACTCGAGTGTAAGACTACTCACTAAAACAGAAAGGATTTCTTTGGAGAATTCTCATCAAGAAGTGGTTGTGAATAGTAGCAGGTACAAAGAAAAGGTATGAATTTCCCTGAATTTTTCGGAAACTATGTTTTAATGCAGAAGGACATCATCGAAAGGAAAGCAAGTAGAGCGAGGAACTACTAACGTTGCCCGTCAGAAGAACTCTGCCGGTTACAGCGACAAGGTAAATGTTCCCAACGAAAGCTTCCCTCAAGTGTAAGACTGTATGAGGACGCAAATCACTATCACCACCGATAGGATAACATCACTGTTCAACATTGATGCTTCGCTGCCCTACAACCATGATTTATTCGAAAGCCTTACTGTGAAGAAAAGAATAAAAGTGGATTGGGAAGAGACTTGGTGCTAGCTTACTACAATCATTCCGAGGTGTCTACACCTCCAGACACTCATTCAGACAATCTGGATAGAAACTGACAACAAGAAATCCATTTACATCGATTAGCAACCATACTTCGCAGCGCCTCCAACCAGGCACAACGTGGATCACGCGGTACTCATCCTGGAATGCGAGTAGCACCGACAGCACCCAAACGTTTCGTAATTTCATTCATATCCCTTCGCCAGATCATGGGTTGCTCATCTCTTCGTCTTTGCCACTCTATATTGGCACGACAAACAGCACTATCATTGGCAAACGATGGTTCAGCATAAGCAATTCATGGCCTAGCCAACGCAGCTTCTAGTGCTGGACACATTTTTCAATGGCAGTTCTCGTTGCAAAACCGAAAGCTCGCCTGGTTACGGATTCGCAGACACCAAGCCGCACGAGCTATGGTCCTTAAACAAATACTGTCGAAATCCTGAAGACGTCTTAGTTCCGCTGCTTAAACGGGCCAAGTCTCACAACCATCACGAAGAAACTGGACTTCACTGTAGTGAGAGGGCTTGTGCACCCCGGAGACCCACTGAGCCATACTGGGGGTGTCGACGCGACACTTTCGGAGTATTTTATACCAATTTGGTCAATGGTTCGTTGTCTGACCAACACAGTCCACTGATCCTCCAGGTTGGGGGTTGGAACATGTGTGGCAACTTGTTCCGTACTACAGGATTTCAAACAGATATTTTCATGCCTTAGATACCAAAGAAAACAACAAAAATTAACTCCCACGTGAATGAATCAGTTCGACTCTATAACTGAATAAAGTCTTCCAGAGTTTTACTATCCGAAAAAATCTAGCATGTGGTTATCACGACAGTTCGACGTGATCGCGGGTAACTGAGACCACCCATTAGAGGAGCCTATTTACTAGCATGACGGCAAATTATCTCCTGGTGTTAAGCGTCAAAAGGTAGCTACTCTTAGTAACACGTATGCTGCAAGAGGATTGCGCGGTGCACAGAAGATTCTAACCACTCTGAATTTTTGTGTGTTAAACACTGGGCCCTTCCAGATTAGGTCAACTGCACGGTGGGACTACTTTGTTTCTTTCTGAGTGAACTTCTAGAGATTATAGTACCTAACTTTTCACACAAGCCTTCTTAGGGACTGCCTACCTCCATGATCGTCACAAAGCTTGCATAGCAACCGAAAAGACTTCAAGTCTCAAAACATTCACTGGTGCATTGCCTTGGAAGACATCTTACCTATGATGATAAACTAGTGGGAAAACGTACCATTTGGCTGCTTAAGTGTGAGACACTACTGTAGCAACCCGTAGAGCCTGAATTCGATAAGGAAACAAGATTTATATAAATAAATGCTTCGACACACATAAGACGCTACATTTAATAGCCCTTTCCGTGAATAAACGGTCCAAAGCCCTTGCGAGAATTCTCTATCAGTTACACAAAGGCCGATCATCTCCCAATTAGACTTCTGCCAGACCAGCTCCGATTAATTTTGCTTTTCGAACTTCACACCAGCCGATAGCTTGTTCACGTTCAACACCCCACTTGGACAAAACTAAGCTTGTTTTTTTATTTGATTCGTCAGTAACCAATCATCCTCAGCAGTCCCGTTACGTGTCACCGTATTAGTGGCATGTGCATTTTCAGCAACCCTGTTTCCACATAAAACAATAAAATAAAACATGGAAGAACCACAAAATTGCCCCATTAATTACTTGGCCTTACATACCACTAGCGGGAACATAGCTGAGAAGGTGACTCGAAACAACGGGACTAGTAAGCTCTATTTCTTAAGATAAGTACACTAACTCAACTCCGCTTTTGGCAAACCTTTGCTTCCACTGTTTCTTCACTTCGTGACAAAAATTATCACTGGGGAGATATCTCAGTTGTGGACACTCTGAGCTTTTAGACAAACAACTGAGTTTAAAGATATGGTGGAACGGGAGGTGTGCTCAAGGACGAAGTTTGAAATGAGCTGCCAATTCATCGTAATTCGTCAGCTACCATATAACGTAGATGCCTGCCAAAAGTCTTGCTATTCTTATCTCGGTGTTCCTGTGCTTGTCACAAAGAGTAGATCACAAACGGGTGGTTCAGGTGAATGTCAGCAGTCTTTCGCCGACACGAAATTAATTTGCAACTGAGTGTTCACCTCAGCAAATGTGCAAATTAGCGTCCACCAAAATGAGCTTGGCTGGACGTTGGGGTTAGGCTTAGTTGTTGAGCCACAAGGAGAGTGAAGCCGTTAATTTGTCGTTCAGAATTCACATCGAAATCACGTGTAGTATAGAAATTTAGCAGTAGCATAGTATAGCAATAGTGCTATAGTATTATGGCAGTGGTAGAGTAGCATATTGGTACCATCGCTTCGCAGGACTCACTGGCATACAACACACCGTTATTAAAGATCGACTTCACTTGTCATTTTTCCATCAAAATGTGACTGAAAGATGACTAGGGATTATTCGCTTTGAATTCACCCAACTTCCCTAGGAAAGACTATGAGCTAAAGTCCTCGGACAAAGCAGAGAAGAAAAATTGGAAAGCCTGATCCGTATATTACGCTGTGTTGACGAGGCGGGCAAACTCTTCACCAACTTCTTACTCGTATAGGTACGCTTCGCCACAACAACCACCACCACAGCATACCCGTTATTGCTAGTGGTCAAATCGTAATACTACTGTTGTCTTTACCAGCAGAAAATATTTCAAACCACCAAAATAGCAGAACACCTACGTAGTACCGTACGCCTTCAGCGTGGCCAGAAAATCAGAACACCCCCTACGAGGTACGAAAAGTGCTTGAAATCTGACTGAAATTTTCCTGACTATTTGGTATCTCCGTGCTCTTTACAGGTTTGTTGTACTTAAGGAATCTGCTTATTGCTGGTAGATGAAAAGAAAAAATATTGTAGTGACCGTGGTATTTTTATGGAGGAGCCACTAATTTGCTGATCGCACAACAGGATGTGTTTAAAGGGTGGACATACTAGGAATACTAAGTGAGGATCCTTACTAGAAAATTTGCCCAATATCGACCGTGAGGTTGTTTGGGGCTCACAATCTTTGAGTGGAATATTATATTCACACTTCGGCTTCAGTAAAGTTCATAAAAAAAGGTACCTGTTGCGAGAATTTATTGCTGGTCTACTGTGTATACTGTACATTGTATACTGTGTATGCTGTGTATACTGTCAGTTATGACTGTAGACTTCATTGTGTCAAGTCAATACTGATGAAACAATAAATACACATGCCTGAAAGACGACTGTCCTGTTTTTCTTGATCTGCAGATGCTAACAAAAAAATGAAAACAGGGAGCCATACAATAACAGTTAGCATTTTGGTGGAATCGGCGTCGATAACTGTGCCCCAGGTGTTCCTTACAGGATCACGGCAACACTGCCAAGACCATGTTGTGCTTTTCTAACCAAAGATGTTTCAATACCGTACAGCCGGTGTCAAAATCATTCCGCGACTTTCCATTCTGAAGTGTCTAGAAATGGTATGCAAACTTCCATCTTAGTTCTCTGCCGTTCATAAGCATAAGAGAGCAGTACCCATACGGCTGACTGAGGTCAGATCTGATCACAGTATTCTTTATAACCTAAAATGAAAATACCATGTATACTGTAAGAGGTTTACGCACGCTGTTTCGGGACATTATAATCGTATTTACCTATCCTTTAGTAGTGACCGAAAATCTTAGAAGCAGTGAGGTTTCAAGTTTTCGAAGTCAAATGTATCAAAATATTGATTCTTTTTCACCGAGCTGCCAAACGATCGCTGTAATAACAAACATCGAATACGGGAAAACCAAAGGGACCTAAAACTACCAGGAACTTGACCATCTATGTCAGCAAGCAGCTGGCGGCTAGATTTAGCTCAGAACATGGACCAAATGTGTGTGGAACTGCGGTCGGCTGAATGAAGTCTCTGGAGCAGAACCTAGTGGTTTAAGCTTTTAAAGTACCAACACGCTAGATTATTCCTATGGCGTAGAGAGTTCTTGGTAGTTTTCTCCATTCTCAGGCTGTTGCACAAAACGAGCGGATAGTAGATACGACAAAAGTACTTTTACGAAGTTTGAAGTAGGCTTTGATGACCACCGTCATGATAACTTCTCTGCACAGAAAATCTGACGCGCTGTGGCATGTCTTTGGTGTTGTTGTTCTGTCCCAATTCACACACGATTACCAGAAGCAAAAGACGAAAAAAACAGCATCCAGCACGTATTCACTATACTACTGATAAGCGCATGTTACGAATTAAAAAGTGCGGTTCATAAAGTTTTAACATCTGGAAAGTGCTCGCAAGCTGCATGCTGAGTATAGCCTATTAGGAATAGTCTAGTCATCCTTTGTATCTTTTGTTGGTTGGTATCCTAGTCAAACAGGAAATGGCTCTAAAACTACATGTGTGTTGCATTGTTTTTAAGAACGTAACTGTACTCCATAATTACGGTGATCTAACGCTGTGTGTGGGTAAGGATTTCTTTGACAGTGGAGCCGTGGAAGTTGCATGTAACCTGAAAGAAAACTGATATGGCTATATTATACATTATAGGTTCACGATCCAGCTCTTAGATGAGCCCATTTCCAGAAAATAACAGCGTAACATTAACCAAGCATCTCTTTGAGTGCGCATGGTGACAAATTTGGTGTCTTTCAAACCTCTGCAGTTTCCTTCATTAAGCACAGAGTTTCACCCTTTTGCTGACAATCCTATCAGAGCAATCAAAGATTTTGTGCAATCTTGGCATCAGATTTTGCGTACAGTCTTTTCTCAACCAATATAACCGCATATTCAAAGCGGTTTCTTTAAAGTTAAAAGGGCTAGAAATCCTCCATCGAACCATTTATGATTTCCCTGTGGCGTCATCAGTTGATATCGAAAGAGTTTTGCGAATCAGAACAGACTACAGTAGGTCACATTAGGATAATATATTTTTGCCCTTGTTCTAGTGTTCACTTGACTCTTTTTTTCAACCAAACTGCTTACAACTCGCTGAACCGACAAACTATATTCGATTTAAAGGGAATGACTATTGAGAACCAGTGCTCCAGGCCATATATAATCATTTGACTGGTGAAACAATCAAGGGAAATAATTTTTTTGGTTGTGGACCATGTGAATGGTTTGCTCTTCATCCCAAGAGAATATCAGACGAACGAACGCGATCAGAAAAAGATGAAGCGATAGGGAAAGTAAACCTGCTATTATGACGTCGGGATCTTGTATATTTCATGCAGCAAATCATTGTATGAATTCCGCTGCTTGTTGAATTTAGTATTCACATTTACACACTTAGCTGACAAATCAAAAACAACTTATGCGCGACTTCGTTTTGTTCTTTCGTGTTGACATATACAGTTATAAATGTTAAGTTTAGAATAAATGCGAACATACAGCAGTTCGCCGGAGTATAGGAAAAACCACCTACTTTATGCAAGTTCCTCGTTGTCTAACAGCGCAAATAACCATTGTCTCGGACGATAATGCTTAGGGAAAGGTCGCTCACCGTAAATACGCATGACAGATGCTTAACATCACAACAACCAGAAAGATTGCTTTCCCAAAACGACCAGGTGTTTATTTGGGGTCACTTGTTTGGTAGCTCGGGAACATAAAACGCCAAATAAATGTTTTCAATTGCATTTGAAAACCAATCTAGATATTAAATTACCAAGACCTGATTTTTGCCAACACTCTTGAGAATATGTCGACAATAGAGTCTCAAAGCCACAAATAGGATATTCTGGCATTTTTTCTTCAAATGCACAATCAAGATTCATGATTGTTTTAATAGTATAGCATAAAACGCATGAAGTTCGCGAACGTAAACGAGTTTCTAGGTGACAGAGAGCACAAACGGTTAGGTAGAAGTAAGTGAATTTCAAACGAATAACAAAAGCTTAAAAAACCTTCGATTTTAAGCGAGAGTAAAGTGATTACGGAGACAAGGGATCACTTTAGTGTTGAGTGGGTGATATTTCCAGGTAAAGTGCCTGAATATTACAATCCTGGTACTGATGTCCTGATTGTGATTATCATTACTAATCCTTGCCAAATTTGCGCATTGGCAATGTATCGCTTGTATTTGTCCCCTTAGTGGGTTTCAAATTCTAGTGCATTCACTTCAGCAGCATACTGTGTTTTGGGGTTATTAATGGCTTTTCCAGAATCGACCCTCACCACCTGGAAGAAATTATTTCGTCCGTCGTTCTTGTGTTGATGAATGGCACCGGGTATATTATAATTTACAATGAGACAGTTATGCAGAAGAGTACATGAATCGATCTTGTCTATGAGGTGAAATTGTGTTGATAGTAGACTGGAAACTCACTGTCACATTTGGTTACTGGATAACCAGAGTACTGAAACTTTGTCTGGAATTTCATGGGATCTGCAGCACCGCTGTTTATCCTCGTTCCATCACAGTAGTACTGATCTTCCTTTAGCGTCGTGTTCACGTCTGGTCCAGAGTTGGCAGGCGGCCTATCTTTTTTAACCATGAATTTGCCAGGTTTGCATACTGCTCTCAGAAGCGCTCTCGGAACTGCTACGCTTGGTTCAAACCGCATTGTCTCTTGATTAAATCCGCCAGGAGGATTTTCACACCGAGGAACTATTCATTAAAAATACAGCATTTTTGGAAATTTTGATGACGACATTCATCTCATGTTTTTTATTAGATGCTTTTTTACACTTAACGCCAAGTATCATCTAATATATAATGATATTACCGAGGCGGGTAAAATGTATGCCATTCCAAACATGGCATTTTTATGCCATCCCGGCTTAGTACAGTTCCCCAGTAATCTATTTCTGGGTAACGCTCCAATAAAGAGGTATACTAAAGAAAAGCACAAACAAGACATTTTGTCGGATCCAACGGGAAACCTGGTCTCCTGGAAGCTAAAATGAGGTTTGGCTAAGTCGAGGCCTCTAAACAAACTTTCGAGTAAGAGGTGCGGTTTTTAATAGAATTTATTGAGACTAACAGAGGTATCAACTATCACATCAGGAGAGGAACAGTCGTCCAATCCGAAATACTCGGAGAGGAGTGTGACACATAAATCATGTATCCACTACAATTATCCAGCACTGTATTATCTCAGGCGGATCGCATTGTGGAGTTTGATTTTTGCCTTGTCTACTCTTGTGATGTCTAGCAAGACGTCGTTTGACTGAGTCTATTTGATGCGTCCAGGGGGAAGGTGTTCGGTGGGCTCAAGTCACCAGGAAGGGAGTGGCGTTACCCAAGGAGCTTTAGAAATAGGTGAAAAATAAGGCATACTCACACCTCATTATTATACTTCGAACTTATTCTACAGCCCGTTAGAAAAGAGTGAGTGAATAAAGCGATTTCATTCGAAATACAAGTGCAACTGGAATGTAGCTAGTCCTTAGATCATCCACTCATAGCTTCTAGGCATAGTTATGTGACTGACTCCACTTAAAGGAAGAAACGTCTTACATGACTGAGGTGACCCTATCTACGTTGAAAATCCACTGTAGTATTATTCCATCTCTCAACATTTGACTGCTATGTGCTTTAGGTGCTGCTTTAGCTTCAGTCTTTCGTGTTGTGAAGTACGTTTCCCTTGAATAAGGAGATGACGAGGAGTATGCATAGTGGGCTATTGTAGGGGGTGTGGATAAATGAAACTTGTTACAGATTGCCAGAGTGTTAACATAAGATAGATAAAAGAGTAAGCTCTATGTCGAATGATAAGAAATTTCAAATAGATTTAAAAATTAGAGCTGAATTACTAGAATGAATACTCGTGAGCTTGTGACTCTGCAATATGTTGTTGTGCGTTCCCGGAACTCTGAGAGAAGCATCTCTCAGCGTTAGCTGTTTTCGGTACCGGTTTGTTTTGATGCTGGATAATGCATCTCGTAAAGGTCAAATAAGAGAATGGTGCTTAGCGGCTCGACCGAACAGTCAAAAACTTGTAGCCAGCGTGCAAAATCTAAGCAGTGTGCCGGCTGGAGAGCGTTTTTGACCGAATATTGTACAGCGTTATCGGCGGAGCGGTCGCAACGAAATGACAACCTAACTATTACGGTGTAGTAGCTGCTTCGGTGTGTCAGAGTTTGCGCGTGTGCGTGTCGTTCGTCGTTCCACCATCGATCTGGCGTGTGACTTGAGTGGCTGATTGGGTGCGTGTCCGATAGATTGGCTCGCGTGAGCGCTGTGGGTTGACTTGATATGTACTCAGTTGTTTGCTGACCCGCCACGAAAGCGGACCAAGCTGGCCGCGTGTACACAATACACCGTGTCAGTACTTACGTGTTCTTCTGACTTACTGTGAACTACAATATACGGCGAGCCATAAAAGTTACCTTCATGCTCACAATAGTAGGCCCTCTCAAACGAACAGTCGACGTTTTGAATATTTAGTTGCAGTCCCCACTTCGAAGTATCCTGGTTAGGGTCCGTCTCGTAGGAAAACTCAATGCAGTCACCCGGGCCGGCACCTCCGGACCAATCGAAGAACGAAAAATCTGCGGCCTCAGACTCGTCATCCCATTTGAATTCAGCACTGCCTCCTGTAAAGTTGGAAAGAAACGTCAAAGTGTTGAGGAACAGAATTCTAACGGATTTTTGTCAAACTGAACGAAGTCGATCAACTTATTAGGGTCACTAATCAGATCTATTTTAGTCAACACTAATTTCATAATAACATGTCAAACCAAGAGTTTTTCGCCTTAGTTAGTCTACTCTGCACAGCTGCAACAAAAATTGGATTCAATACAAATTACCTCGTAAGGCAATCATCATGTTGAAATTAGTGTCTTCTTAGAAAAGTTGCTTTCGCATAACTGCCAGCATTTGAATTAAAATCAGACAAGAGAAAAATACAGAAACGTGAATTCACCACTTATTAGCAATTTGTAGTAAAATGAAGTAATATGAACGCAAATGAGATAACTTGATTTGCGGGATGTACCTGCTAAAATGTACAATCCCTCGACCTTATAGGGTTTATCGACGGGTTTACAGTCGACCGCTCCATCGCGACGTGTTACGGGTAGATGGTTCTACATAAGAACGGGTCTGCAGCCCCAAGGCACATATCCCTATAAAGCATCTGTGACAGCTTATAAGGACGAACGTGGTTGTCGCACCCCTTATATCTGGTGAGTACTATTCACCTACATTTAGACAAACTTGTTAAGGTAGAGCAAACAAGGAATAAACAGTCAGCGCTTGTCCTCAGCTGGGTTCCGCTGGTGATGTGTGGTTATTTGGACTACTAAAAGGTCGCAAGCAAATCGTTGTCATTCGCTATTACGAGGTAAATATTTGCAAAAACCTTCGATTATTCAACTATAAATGATTATTATCAGCTGCTATATGCATAAATCATAAACTAAAAAGATCTCAACAGGTAGCTAGAAGGGTGGCCTATTTGTGCAGGGGAATCACAACGACCAGGTCCAATCAACGAAAAACGTCCCTTGTTAACGCCCAAGGTTACCACTTCAGAAGGAGAAATCCTTTATCGAAATGATGAGTTCGAGCGCACAAAGTTTGCGGCAGTTCAACACAAAGTGACGAATTTTCATACTGTCTAGTGGAAATCTACACTAAGGATAACATGTACTGTGTTGTCTAATATGTATGACTGAGCTACCCTTCTAATATATGGGTGGCTTCATAGGATGAGTTTGAAATGGCTGAGGAGTTGAGGCTTAAACCCACAACTAAGAGGTTCGTGATTCAAATACTATTTCGATTCTCGATGTTTCCACCTAGATTTCCGCAGCTTCGAAATGTCCAACGAGACTTCGGGTTACGGCCATACAACTTGCTTTTACGGTTCTGAAAAGTCACTTTAGCTTTGTAACGTAGCTTTAGCCTAGTGAGGGTTGAAAATAATGCAGCACGTAAGCAAATCTCAAGCAGGACAATTAATGAAACCTACCCCGTCGCCTTGCACCAAGCCAAGCAGCTTCCATGAAACCAGCCTGCTGCATTATCCGAGCCACAGTCACAGACTCCTCCTTGGACCTAACCTGAAGTAGTCTGACCTTGGCAGTGGAGACACCATCAAGAAATTTCGAACACTGTTCTTTGGCTTTATCCCACGTTTGCTTTTTCGAGTCCGCCATTTTTTTGTAACACTTCCCAGAAAGCGATGAGTAAGTCCACGTGTCATCATAACACGGTACGTCCATGAACACTCCAAGGGCTGTGAATACATGGAAAAAGGGGGATTTTATGGGGGAAATACTTTGGTACTTTAGAGGTGGGTGAGTAATATTGTTGAATCTCAAACCGAAATGCACGTAAGCATACAATGCCAGTGGTGGTGTTCTGATGCAAACACTGTGAGTTCATTGCGTGCTTTAAATTCATTCGGAGGCAAAATATTGCTTTCCACACAGAATGTCCGGCATAAAAACTAGCTGACCGATATCCAAGGTTATTCACTACGTGATGAAATTCAGAATAAATCGTGTGATGAAACCAATACAAACACAGTCTATTTACAGCAGCCACTTCACTCTGGTGAACTTTTGATTGATTCTGTCAAATTCCAGGCGTGACATGTACCGAGAAGAGCAATAGTCAGGATGCATTTGCCAAAACTCGATCAGTCAGACAGCTTTCTCCCTGAGGCTAAATAAAAACTCTCCAATCGAAGAACCAGTCAACAAGTAACCGGTGTGCACGTGGATTCCGTGACTGAAGGATGAGTGACGTATATCCAGTCTAAGTGAGAGTCAATCACACTGTTGATGTGCTGATTGTGGCCGAACGGTTAAATTTTCAACTACTGGCTGGGAGGCTGCGAAATCAAAACTACTTGTCACTTCATGGGATGAGCACTGCTGATAATTTCCAGTAAGGATGAAGCAGCTGCACAGTGCTTCTCGGCTTTCCAGCGTAGACAGCAAAAACGCATACCAGAACACTCTTCGGTCCGATGCTTTCGGCATATGAATCTCCGTAACATGGGCATGCCCAATGTCTCTTTGACAGAAGTGACCAGTGAGCCCCAATTTGGCGGTGTACAATATCAAAAAGGATTTAATACAGAACATCAGTACCACAAACAACATAATGTCGTCGCTTGACGTTGGGCCCCTTTTGCAAATGTTCCGGCAATGAAGTGAAAGAAATTATATATGGTTTTATACCCCAGAATAGTCTATACTGAGGACTTCCTTTAGACGATCTGCATGAACTTTTAGGCCTGCGCACAAACAGTGTGCAATGTTTGTTCAACAACCCACACTATAATCAGGCAGACGGGACCAAAATGTGTAGTCTGTTTAGACCGGTGCTCACAGACTCTTATGGAGAATGAATTCCAAAAAACTGGTGGCATACAGAAGTTGTTTGAAATGTAATGTGCACCTGCACTGACCGCAGACAAATGGAGGAACTTTAATATATGCCCAACATTGTTCATCACTTAAAGTTTACGATGAAAGTCGAACAGAACGATAGGATAGCTTTTCTCGGTATAGTTCTGATAATGCAAAACGATGGATGGATTTTTCGTGGCACCTTCAGGAAAACCACTCGGACAAGGTAGTATTTCAACTCCGAAAGCAATGCCCTATTCAAAAGAAAACAGGTTCTAGTTAAGACCTTTCCCCAGAAGCCCTACCGTTTTGCCAAATCTGACGACACTACACGTGAAGTACAAATGCTCAAAGACACCTTGCCAAGGACAGTCATTTGCTGAGGCTCATGGAGAAATACAGTTGCTCTCAACCCAGACGTCACGCGATTCGAACTATTTCCTAGAAGTCAGTCTGTTTGCCATTACCGCCTCAGGGAGACGATCAATCGTCCCTGATTAGGCATGGTCTGAGAGCAACGATCAAATGTACCAAAATGCTGTTCAGTTGCACACTATTCAAGAAAACACCTGCATTCCAACCTTCACTTCCAAAAAAGGACCAAATTCAACTTCATGTATCAACTCGACTGTCTGCGGAGCTAGAAAAATCGGCAGAAGCACGCTGTACTTTGGAACACGAATAGGGGGGGGGGCAAGTACCGAAGTCCAGGGAAAAATTACACTGTCACTATACAGCACCCAGACAATGGTCACAGTGTAGGCCCAACAATGGCCTTTGAAATAATTTTTGTGTCCAATCACAGATGAAAACCCAACATTGCTTAGGCAGTTCCAACACACCGTTTTAATCCTCTTTTATGCGTACAAAGGCATGGTAATCCACTTTCTGCACATGTATTTTTTATCGCTTTATCTAATATTATTATGTAAACTTAATCGGGCATTACTACCACTCATAGTAGCTCCCTCTACTTTTTGTCACTATGATGGGACATTTACTACGCTTTCTCTCCGGTCCCACACGACTGATCGATTAGATTGGTCTAGGTGACAACGTGTGCTCTACCTTCGCTAAACCGAATAATCAAGCCAGTAACACCGGTCCTCGCATGCGGCATTTTTGTTTTGCTTAATAACCTAGCTGTAGCTGTCCAGATGGGATTGAAATATCTGTGCACTAAAAACATCTTGCACCAGAAAATGGCAGTTTACAAACTAGTCGGGTTGTCCCCATTTAGAAGAAATTCCTTCCCGGGATGACGATAGGGCCAGAAGCCTCAGTATACGAAGCAAGTACTGTGGGTCTTGGAACCAGTCTGAGTCCGTCGTTCTTTGTCATTCAGTGTCATCTTTATGTACGTTGTTTGACTGAATTCTCTTTATTTCTCCACCAGGTAATGAACCAAATCCATGCCATAATATTACACCTGATTTCCTTGGGGCGCTGGAAATTTCACAAACCCTATGGTGAAACAGCCCACGTAGGATAGGTTTTTACCTCATCAATGTGTACGTTGATGGAGTGTACAGTCGGGTTCTAAACCGGGCGAAACCAGCGCGGATTGTGATACTTGGTTATTTTCAGACTTTTTGATTAGAAGTGTTACCGAATTCTATAAGTCATAAAGACAGCATCTAGTTGATAGTCGGTCTAAAATTGGAACGGTTTTGTCACAACATGATCAAGTAGGATTGGCTTGAACTGACTCATTTGCAAGTTATCATGCTGTCTTGAGCAGTTTTCGGGTGTAGAATGGCTAACTCTATCTACCGACTGATTTTAGTAAGGCGCATAATTTTGAAGTCAAATTGCATTAAGTTATCTGCCCACTGTAAATAGCGCTTCAATATTCCTTCAGTAATCGATTCTGCTCTCTCTGTTGGAATAATTCCCCGAAGCAACGCACCCCACCGCTTGGAAGCTACTAGTGCGGATAACCTCTTGCCACAGTAAAAGGCAGAAAACATCTATTCTGCATAATTCTTTGGTTTCAGGCCTCACTGTAAGAGGTTTCATCACAATCCTTCGTATGAGATCAACTTTGACGGGATTGCATCGAAAACGCTTTCTAGACACTTAGTCGCTGATCATCGGCAGTGGACAAGAGTTTTCATCAACCTTATGAGTACTGCCAACTCAAGAAAATTACTACGATAACTTAAACATCTTCGCAAGCTCGACAGATGGCGCTCTTGGTGCAGCGCATTCAACTGAGCTGGTCATAAGTGAGAGATCCGGTTTAGATCCATGTAAGTCAATTTGTAAATAAGCGTTTCTCCACTCGACACTGTGTTCAAGTGTGAAATCTCGCTAATGGAAATCCAGGACCGAATCCACCTGGTTAACCCGAAAAAGAAATAAACCGGTAATGGGCTGTCCAGAGTTTCCATCGACCTTGAAGGTAGTGCCATTCAAGGGTGATCACAAAAATGTGTTGATAGGTGTATGAGCGTAAACGCTCTAAGGTGACCGGATGTTCCTATCAGTCTTGCCGCCAATCTCTGAAGGTGAACTTTTGAACAAGTACTACCATTGATGGGCTATTCCACATAACTCTCTTCGGGTAAATAGGTACAGACGACCACTGTACAAAATCATCACAAATCTCGCTAGTAGTTGTATCAGTTACATTTACACAAATCGACCGAATAACATTAGCTTTAGTCACAGTGAAATTTCTCGGTGAATTTAAATAAAGGCCACTGTAAACGCCGACAGACATCAAAGCATTTGTTACGCATTTCACACATATCTTGAATGTAAATGATGCGGTCAATAAAGTTTCCACAAAAAGTTGCTAAATCAGTACATCAGACCGCACAGCGACTCGGTTAGAAAACGAAAAACTAATGCTTTTCATACTGCTGCAATGAGAAAAATGAGAACTGCACTGGATGCCAGCAACTGCACAGTTTTGCAGCTGATTTCCAACCAAAAACACTCCAAGCCAGTGGAAAACCGTGAATTGATGAATGTCTGTTCCAAATTCACCAAACATCGGAGATAGAGCGTTAGTCTGGATTCCAGTGAGGTGCCCCGCTTTGATGTATCGTACTCTGGAAAACAACAACCTCACTTTTAACTATTCGTCCTGAGAAACTTCCCCACGAAGCTACACTCTATCGTGATTGAAAATTGTGTGCTTGTAACCCAAACAACATGGTTACCTACACAGTGTGGTTTTCAGTACACTACAACGTATACAGGCAGGCATACAATTCAGTATTTTCAAGTCTAAGATTTTAGGGATCCAATTAACCCGCTATCTCAGATCAAGCATTTGGCTTTCAAAGCATTATCCGAATTCGCGGAAGTGCTCCAAGGGTGACTGGTTTCCTCTCGGACCGTGTGGAACTTCATCAATTAAAATAGGAAACTGTGATTCAGTTGAAGAGCAGCGAGGTGAAAGGTACAGAATTTCCGCACTTACCAAGTGGTAAAAAGAGTGACAACACCAACAGCGCAAACGAAGGGACCATTCTTACTAGACGAATGCGGTGAACTGAACGATATGGATAAAACTGGCCACAAAATAACAATTACCTATTGTTCCCTTGCTTGGCTATTCATCACCATGCCAACTGCCAGTTTTGGGTTCAGCGAGTCCGACGCGATAACATGGAATTCTTCGGGTTTAATGCCCACCAATCTAAGAGACAATACGAACATGTCTGCCCCACCAGCAACTACCTGTATGTGGTATTCAAATTCAGGACTGCAACGATGTATCGCTGTCCGCATAGGCAATCATCCGAAAAATATCCGTCTTTTTTGTTATTGTGCTCATGCTATTCGCTAGTTCAGCAGCGTTGGTTACGTCCATCTCCCAAGTAGTGGGTGAAGTTGCATGGAATAATGTATCGGCTTGCACTGCAGGAATTTCATTTTCTCAGAGAGTCTGCGCTGTTCCCCTCCAAAAAGTGCTGTTTACTGCGCGCGAAAGTCATAAATATATATAGTTGAACAACGTAGTAACCCTGATTTGCTTTGATGGCGAATCAGTTGAGCTTTCAAGGCAATGCAGATTCGATGGGCTGTTCTGGCCTCTAGGATCGGCCGGAAGTCGATTTAAGTAGTTCACCTGGGGACCGTTCGTTTGATTTAGCAAATGCTAGGAGAACTTCCTATTCACCTATGTGCCATGCGCTGCTTGTGCCTAGACGACCTGGATCGGTAGCACATCCACACTAAAAAAGCGCGTGCCAATGCACGTTGATTGAACTACATGGAGATGGATAATCTCATTCAAATTGCGTGCAAAGTGTGGATCGGCTGAGTGATAAGCTGTTACTATGATCCTCGAAGTTCTTCGTGAAGCAGTCACAATTTGTAGTGCTCAGGTGGTCGGTAACCCTCCAGTCTAAAGATTAAAGAGCAGCTGACAGATAAGCTAGACGACTAATTCGTTTTTTTATGGAACTCATTATTCCTTCAGGTTTTGATCCATTTAATGACAAGCCTAGACGTCAGATTTTAATTTTCTACTGCACAAAATCATGGGTATTCGTTTGTGTCGCACTCCTTCACGTAATTTTTAGGCCAAAGACGCGTTGACGAGCATGTTTTCGGCAAGGCCTTTTCAAGTCATACAGCTGCAAAGGTTAAGAGGACAGTATTTATCATCTTTGAATGAACCTGGTGTACATGAACAGGAAATCGAGTGAGAGACGACACTGGCTACCTATCAAAGAATAACTAGTTCAGGTCACCAATAGGATGACTTGAGTTAGCCAGTGCGGGCAGTGCTGTGGTTGTGTTCAGCGCAAGGTGTGTGTCGGGGAAGGTGAATTGGACCATGACAAGTAGCGCACACGAACAAAGCGTTTTTGCCGACAAAGGATCGGGTCGCGATGTCGTATGGCGATAGCTTCAGCCACTGCGAGTGCTCGTGGCTGTATTGATCTTAACTGATTAGCTGGCGTCTTGTAAACAATGCGGCTGGGTAGCAAATTGTGCGCCGCGTCTGCTAGATGTTGTACTACTGAGCTAGCTATGGTCCTCCTAGTTCCAGAAGCTAGCCTGGGTGCATTGTGTTCCTTCATTCTTAGGCCGAGTTGCCTAGTCGTGCATCCATTGTATTCCGCTGCACATCAGCAAGAGAATGAGTACACAAACATATTGTGGGCCTGGGCAGGCACTTTATCTTTGAGATTAAAGGAACACAGACCATTGCTTTTGAACCAGGTTCGAAGTGTTGCGGCCGGGAAAACTTTGTTCAAACTGGTAAAAAGTCTTCTGCTCAGCAGGTCGGCCGATATATCTCCCTTAAACGGGTTTTCTTCCAAATGTGGCGGTGACGGTGTTGGCTTCTCTCCTGTTCAAATGCTGTATGATAAACTCATCGGGGAACCCGTTGTCTCTCAGGACGTTGGTAAGGGTTAGGATTTCCCGTTCCAGCGCGTCATCAGAGCATATTTTCTTCGCTGTTAGTTAAGCATTTGATCAGATTCCATTTCTGCTTTACAGACACGAAGCTGCTGAAGTTAGTGTAATATCCGGAACAAGTGGGTTTTCGGCACACCAATCGTTTCAGCGTCAAGACCAAAATCTAGGAAGTGGAAGTTATCGGTTTCTCCTTCCGATGTGAACTGGATGGCGGTGTGGGCCTTATTGAACTGTCGTTGGAGCAGTTCCAACTCGGCTTTATTGTTCAAAACCGCGAAGATGTCGTCCACATATCGGCAGTAGTATTACGTCTTCTCTATGCTAGCTTTAAAGGGACCATTTTCAAGTTCACTTATAAAAATTTTGGCTAGCACTGGGCCCAGTGGTGAGCCCATGACAATGACATTAATTTGACGGTAGAACATGCGATTGAACGGTAGTTGCACATTTAATGTGCATCGCGGTAGTTCTCGCAGTTTGTTGACTGGAATTGGCAACTGAAAGTTGTTTGCTTGGGTAGTTTGCCGTCTCAGTTAAGGGGACGTTAGTAATCAATGAAGTCACGTCCAACGAGCACATGAACGAACCCTCCCGTTCTAAGTCCTTTATTGAGTCCATGAATTGAAACTATACTGACACATTTGTCGTCGTATTGGTTCCAGTATTTTGACGAGCCACTGTGCGACTTTGTGATAGGACGAGTTGTGCATGTCTAGGATCGGCCTCAGTGGGCAATCGGGTTTACGGATTTTTTGGCAAGCAATACAGGCGAGGCGTTGTTGACCCTGTGGGTTTGACTTTCCCATAGGTTGTCTTAGAGATCAAACCGTTTGCCTTAAGGCGTTTCAGGCATGTTGCCATTTGTTGCTCTATCATGAGCGTTTTATCTTTGTCGTTGGCTGTCCTGACTGAACTTAGGTGCGTCCGCAAGAATGTCCGTCTTTTTGCGTACATAATCAGTTTTGTTCATCACGACCATTGCGGTCCCTTTGTCGGGTCGGCTGATAGTGAGGTCATCTCGAGCATGTAGCTGTCTCAATGACGGTTGACTCTGTAACGGGTATGTTGATGACAGCAATTTACTAAGTTCGACTTGAAATGTTCTAGGTTGGCTGGACTAATTTGGGACGGTTGTCGAAGTTCATCATGAAGGTTTTCAAATTGTGCCTCAATGTTAAGGCGAGGGATAGAGAATTTGGACCCTAGCGATAGGACTGGATCAGAGTGGAGTCAAGAGACATAGGGGACAAATTATGCACATACCTTTCGGGGTTTGTTGAAAAATGGGACTGCAGATTGTTGTCGTCGAGGCTTGCATTCAACACAGTTAGTTTCTTAGCTGCTTCTAGTTCCGAAATTTTACTGAGTACTGAGCAAACCCCGTACGTTCGTCGTTCGTTGGGTCATCGACATATCTGTCTCCCTGGCTCTGCCGCTTTTTCGCGGCAATGTCTATGTGAGTGCGGGTATGCCTTTACCCTTATTGAAGCTGACGATTCAGACGTTCGGACGCTTGATCTAGGTGGACAGATATTCACAAATTTAGGTCCAAGTAGAACATATGGTCGACGGAAACTCGGTGATTGCGCCTACCTGATGAGTCTCAAGAAGGGCGAAACCGGTCATGGGCTGTCAAAGATTTTTCAGCAAGCTTCTGAGTAGTTTCCCTTATGATAAAAAGAGACAAATCTAGTAGGGCCAAATCACACGTAACTGCGGAACAAGTTACTTTAGCAGAACAGATAGGTGTCTCAACACTGAAATGAGGAAGCACGTGCCGGTTTGGGTACGAAGTTTTCTTCAAAACTCCAAATCGACTTGAGAGCGGAAAACACGAAAGTCCTCTGTAGCCAGATATATGCATGCTACAGGCCATCAAGTTGGTTTCACCTCAGTGTTTACCGTCTTTCTCCACCACCGAATTACGAGTGTTCTGAAATCATCTGAGGTCATTGTTATAAATCGAACAAAGCCTTCATCATGCTCCCAAAAGCAACTTGATGTGGCCTTTAGACTGCCGTGGACTTAGTAGTGCGAGTCACATTTCTTTCTGGTCCGTAATCTCATGATGGCGTTGTGCCTTGTTTAGATGAGAACTGATCGCACTGATGTTCAGCCGCTCGTGGCCAAACGATTGTGTTAAACCATTGGTCGAAATGTTGCGGGTTCAAAACTCTCCGAGTTTCGCGAGATACGCACTAATGATTCTCAACAGGGAAGAAACAGCTGTACAATGGTTTCCGGCCTTTACGCGTGGACTGGCTGGACGAAATCGCTGTTGGAAACTATTAGATCTCATCACCTATTGTCAGTTGTGGTACGCTCAATCGTCTATCTTCCAGTCCGGGACAATCTGATTACCTTCAATTAAATATGCGGTACACCACACATCAACGAATCACCGTGAGCGTCCTGGGATGTGGTGGCTACTATCCCACCAACCTGTCACATAAATGCCCTGTTGATCTGATCCGTACTTATTGTCACGTACTCACTCCTAACCTTTCCCAATTTGTCTCTTTTCACTTAATCATTGTTCACATGACCGTGGAACGACGATAACCCCTGACATGATTGATCTAACCCGCACAGCTAACGATTGGCCTGCCATCTAACACCTAAAGGAGTAATGTTGATTGATGTAATTCCGGTTGCTGATATCGCAAATTGACAGAAGAGGTAAAAAGAACGGACTTGAATCCCACAATCTCAAAAACAGGTTGGGTAAGACGGTTCCAATGAGACAGATGTGTATCTTCAATGTCGGACAATAATGTGCCACTTCTATCTTTTGGGAAACTCATCATTGCCAGGCCGTTTGTCCGGAAGAACACTTTCAGTGGTAGTCTCAAGATCCGTGTATGGAGTATCCATATAAAACTAGACCGCAAAGTTTAGGTGGATGAATGCGTGTCCACCTATGAAAGACCCTTTTTATATTCATCGGAACTCAATAGGTCACAAGGATTCAAGGAAGATGCTATTATGTGCACTCGTTGTGCGGTGACCAGTTTCGTCGGAAGACCATGGGTAGCGGTTCGTTCGAGTTGACAACGCATCCGATTTTTGGTGACAACTAAGTAGTTCCGTTCCGAAAGAAACTCACTGACCATATCGGGTCGCCGAAGAGTTCGAAACAGTGGTTTCGTTCTGAGAGGATCAACTACCCCCCCCCACCACAAAGATGGTGCTCTTTGGGTATTTATTAATAAACGGTGCATAACATCACATCAGATATTAAATCCACTGAAAAACTGTTGAGAAACCGTAACCCCCTAATAGTGTACGTTGCCTCCTGAATAGTTAGTAGATGACCACTAATAACTTCTTCACAGGTATTAAACTGGTTGCGCTATTAATAATAGGACACAAACTGAGGATCTGTGTTCCACTCCATGTGCCGTCCCTCAAGGGAAAAAATGACTGGTCGAAAAAATAAGAATTGGGAGATTGTGAGTGAGATCAGCAGTGGTAGTTCGTGCTCGTTTTATCCACTCCCCATTGCATACACTTCATTGTACTTTCAACTGAACTCCACTGAGCTCTCATACTGTGTCCAAACTGTATATCACCACTAGTTTTTCTTGCAGCTGCTCCATCCGGAGGGACGTAATCCCCAATAATGTAAACTCTAGGGCAAAAGAAATTTGCTCACTTGTCACATACTGTCAGGATTCATCGTTTTACGTGACGCCAGAGCTTACTTCTAGAACGAACAACTCAAACGAGTCAGCAATACTGTACAGAATGGAGTTGGTGGCTTAACTACCTTGAGGTACAAACGAGACCCATGCCACTAGACGGTGACAGCACGATAATAACTGTGGTCTTGGAAATTAAGTTAGCTTGAATGGCTCCTTCACGAAAAGATCCGAAAGAAAAAAGGATTCGGTTAATAGAAAAATAAGTTTATATACAATTATTCATCCCGTACACAGGGATCTCGCCTGAAGAATGCAGTCACAGAAGATGAGAACCGCGGCCCAGTTACATCTGGAAGAACATAAACAAAGGACAAATTAGTTTAAGGGTATAAAAGCAACCGACCTATGCATCCGTCAGTAAAAAAACAAGTACAACTCCAATGATGCAAAAAACAGCGAAAGTAAATGGGCGCTTGATACGATAGATACTGGGTGCCTGTATCACATGAATAAATATTCAAATGGGACGTCAAATACAGCAGGAAAACTGTTGCGAGTTTCCTGCGACCTGTTATACGAAGTTCTTCGCCCTTATCGGAAATGAGGACGTGTTCAGGACGTTTTGGATAAAGGGTTTTAGTGCTGGCCTCAGGGTATTCATTATCCGGTATAAATCAACAATCAGCATCCACCTACTTCGGTCCAAAATAGATGCAGAGATTAGTGTTGTTTTCGATGAGGTCAGTTAAAATTTAGATGGAAATGAACTACGGACTACGCCACTGGGAGAACCTTTCCAACGACTAGTGTTTGGGCAGCCGCAATTGTGGATACCCAAGAAGCCGGCTTGTCCTCACACAAGAGATCGCCGAAACAACGCGAAGTTAACTTCGCTTCCTCGGCAGATGACAAGGAAATCTTACCTCTAAAAACCAACAATGTTTTTCAACTTTTTGATGCATAGCTCTCAGGCAACCCAGAGGCAGAGATACCACCAAGCTGCACAAGCGTAGACGTGGATAATCGTGATGCAACGGGTGGATAAGTACCATGGACCTTATGGGGTGGAAGCGCTCACCTTAAACTGGGCCACACATGCTCAGTGTGAAGGAAGCGCATTAGAAAGTGACGAGACAAGCAACCGGAGGTTGCACAAAAACTGAACCGCACACTTACTTAATCCTCTTCGTCATCACTTAAGCGTTGCATTCGACGTTTAGAACTAGAATCGTTGAGCGACAGCTCAGAACCACTGTGAACTGAAAACGGTCGTTTTGCGTGACAGCTCCCTGCAGTTTTACCTTCTAAAATAATGCCGTACTCCACAAATTCATCTGCCGCTGCTGAAACACGAGTTTCTCCCAGTATCGACGAATTCGGAATTTGTTTTGGTGCGCTGTCAAATTGTCTCGGATACATTCGTGAAGTACTGTCCAGATCAAGCTCTGAATAGATGTCCTCCAATCCATCCGATATTTCATCCTCATCCGAATCCAACGTTTGTCCTGGATCTCGAGTAACAGTGAGGTCATTGTCGCCTTCGACTCTGGCTTCATTTGATGCGGTCAAGTTTAGCACCGAACGGCCTTCCTTCACACGCACAAGCAATACGCCCTCTGGAAGGGGTAGACAGGTAGGCCGCCTATTTCCATACAACATATGATACAAATCAGCCACAGCACAGCGTAGTCGTGAGTCTCCACCGCAACCGTAGTTCATCAAATTCCAAAGCCTACAAACGAGCTGTGGCGTGTCTAAACGACTCCCAGTCTCGCCTCTCTGAAATGGGGGCATACGCAAGAACAGTTGGACGGCTTCGAACCGAAGTCGAGCGTGTGAACTATCCGTCCCATCGTCTCGCTCGATAACTTCATTGAATATCCAATCAAGCGCCGGTTGATCACGCTCGCCGCGGACATAATCGACAAGACACTCAAGGCCAGCGAGTCGTACGTCATAATAAAAACCAGGAGACGCATACAGATAGAAGAGGCTAGGGTCTACGGGCAGGAAACCGAGACGCTGTAGTCGGCGTATAGTAGCCAAACAAACAACGGTTATGGTACCCTTGTAACTGGGAGTTTGTGTGTCCAGATTCAGATGATGAACGACTTCCTCGATTACCGTTCGAGCTTCAACAGGCAGTGAGGATGATGACATTACGCCACGAACTACAATGGCCGGAGTAAGAATGTCCTTCATCGTTCTTATTAGATCTGCAAGGTAACAATAATCCGAATATTCGTTACGTGTATTATCATTGTGGCGAAGTAGTTCGCTAATGAAAGGGAGTACTTCTCGAGGGCAAACTTGTTGGACGCGTAGTGTCGCTAAGGATCGACAAATGGCTCGCATGAGAAAATAGTGTTGAAGATGCTTGAAATTGTTTTGTCGGACTAGGCCTCGAGCAGCCGGGGAGCTGAACAACTGCCAAAATAGTGGAAGTAATACAGATGTTGCTGCGTTGGCTGTTGTACCCTGAGCACCGCCCATTGCGCTCAGCTCATTCGCAATGTGACAGAGGGAAAAGCAGGCATCGGTACGGACACGATAAAAAACTCGTTCATTGGCAATCACATTGGCAAGGGCATGTCGTGTCTCCGGAGATGGAAAGTCACGAAGAGCATGCGTAGCTTCCAACTGCCCAAGACAATCTCGATCATGCAGTAGCATCAGGTGCCACATGAAATCTGGCTGCTCTACATAAATTGTGTGAATAACAGCCAAATCAGGGTCCATGCGAACCCAAAGGAGTGGTGACTCTGCATCGATGCGTCCTAAATCCATGTCTACTTCATCGCCATTGGCCAAAGGGATACGCTTCTTCCGATGTTTACGACTTTTGGAATGACAAGGCAAGTCGCGAGCCATGCGGCCTTCTTCTAACTTGAATGTATGCATGAATGCTCCGTCCAGTTCTTGAAGCATGACCGTTAGTGGGCCTGTGTAGCTCAGAGTTCCTCGAGACTGAAGATCCTATAGAGAGAAAAAACAGTACATACTAATGCCTGTTTTATAACTGACTATAAATTTCAGCATTAAAGATAGTTGCAACCAGAGTAAGATAGCCTCCCTAAAGGAATGTTCCTCGTCTCTTCTTAAAAAGTTACGCAACGGGACCCGAGCTACAGACTATAAAGTCTTAGTATAAAAGTTACTTTAGTTTCAGCAGCGATCGGAATATCACGGTAGTCCCCACAAAGAAACGCCACCACGGCCTCTTCTGAAAAAAATAGCCTAATCTAGAGGACATAGGATTTAAACTCAGTGCAGTGGGTTACGACTGGAACTACAATATAATTCCACAGAATGGTTAAAAACTCCAGATGAATCTGAATAAGATGGCAATAGGTTTGCAGACCCAGAGTTGTAAAAAAAAACCTGGTGGAGAACTTAGGTTCAGGTCTCTCTCATGATGCATGGCTGCTGGTATGAATGGTGCTATTATCCACCATATGAGACACTCACCAGAAAGTGACAAAGCCCCGTGCCGGCTAATCTCTAAACTTTAGACAAAGTTCCTCAGAAATGAATAGTGAACCGCGGTTATCAGGTTCACGTTCGAACACTATAAATTTGCACTGCACTGGTAGCTGAGCACAAAAGTTGACCCCAAATTTCTCGAGTTCTTCGTCAGGTAGATGCACAAAAATGTGAATAGTAACGTGTGTAACACACGAAGCCGAATTTTTAGCAGTTGGGAAAGTGTCACAGTAAAACGTTCTATGGCATAATAGAGGTATACCTAACGATTCTTACCTGTTTCAGTTCTAGTTCAACCACATTTCGTTTGCGGTTGAAATGAAACTTGACGAATAGCCTAACGTGACCCGTCCGGAAAACCCACTGATCAAGAAAGTTCTGTATATCTTGACCAGTAACCATTAGGATAATCCGGCGAAACGAGGATGTAGATAGTAAAAGATTCGCCTGGTTTTCGTCGGATAAGCACGGTGGTACGTTGGAACAGTCGGGTGCAGTCGATGTGTAGTCAGGTTGTTCATCATGAGCGTTACTCTCATCTCTGTGGTTGCCTGATGCAACTGAACCATTGGGGAGGACTGAAGAAGCTGAGAGTCGAGCGAGAACCAGAAGCTTATTGAGAACTTGCAGTAGTACTGGTTGACCGAATCGAAGCTCCAGCATTCGAATAACCAGGTGGGATTTTTTTATGAACGCTGTCAAATAATTCGGAGAAATAGTCTGCGCAAGGGAGATGGGAAAGAGACTCACTAGGTTAGAAGATTGAAGAGCATATCAGCTAACGATTAACCTCAAAAGGAATGAAAAAACACCGACGATTCAGTCAGCAAATACACACTGTGGACGGCCCTGTGAACGCAATCAAGTTACGGTCTGCCGGAATTGGAGTGAAATGGGGGAACTGCCTCCAATTGGGCGGTATCGTGATTCATAGTTATCATTGGTAAACTGAGTACTTGCCTGGCACCACAGTATGTAACGTCCCCGAGAGGCATGTATGGTCAGTAACATTCCTCTACATTTTTCCAAAATCTCACACGTCTTCCCAGGCAGTTCATTGCACGCAATGCCTGTTTGACCTGTTTCGACCATGGCATCTTAAGGGTGGCCTAAGCCAGAATAAGGCCGCTAATCAGAAAGAGAGTAACAGCGTAGAGACACAGCGGATGAAACCAACTTATGGATTCAACATCTACATCCAGACAGTATAGTTGTTCGCACATCTTCGAATAAACACTCGAAGTTTGAGTTTGAGTAAATATCTGCACCGGTGGATCCATGAAAGCGTTGCACCGTGACATCTACAAAGCTGGATAAGCCTTCTGACGGGGATTTTTAAAGCAGCAAAGTGACGACGTCGGCAATCTTCGTTAAATGTCACCCAGTTGATACTTCGTCCAAGGAATAGTCTAGTACAGCAAACAGTATGCTGACGGATCATCATGAATCCTCGGTTGATTTTGTCACAAAATCTTGTACAGACGACTGGGAAAGGGTACTCCACAAAATAGGAGTTGGTTGTACCAAAAGAGCGACTATATGAACAGCTCAGCTTTACTCAGCAGCGTTAAACTGGTGTGAATCCTTTGCACATTAGCCCAGTCGATCCATTCTGAACCGTTGTGCAAAGCCTAGAAGTACAAATTGTGAGACAAACTGGGCCAAATGTTGGATTTTCAGTCTAGTCGACTGACACAAATCTAGAGGCTGTTGCGGTTGGAAATTTACCGTTCATGCTCCAGATGAGAAAATCAAGACTCCGCCATAGACGTTGCCAGACACAGAGGCAACTATCAACAGGTATCCTGCCAAGCAAGGATCCTTCCAACCCGGTGATTTACGACGATACCGACCCCTGCACAGTCATTTGTACCGCCAGAGGTGCACAACCGAAAGCGAGCGGAGTGATGGGGCAATTAGCTCAAACACTGTTTCTGATAAACAGCACATATCAACATCAAGCAAATCCAATGTGAGAGCAAGAGCAGCTTGTCGTTTCGCTTGCCTCAGAGTGCAAAAATTAAAAGCACCCAGGTAGACTGGGCGTCGAGCCCTGAAGATGGATTAAAAGAGGCCTGAGGCTGTCAGTGCCGGCTGAAGCGCAGACGCTGCGGCCAAAACCACTGCAAAACGAACGGGGTTGTCAGTCCTAACGGATGAGCTTACAAGGAGAGAGTTAATACTGGGGTGTGGGGGGGGGTGAAAGAAAAAGCATGTGGAAGGGAAGGAAGGAATGCGTCAGCAGTAGCCTGTTTCCGCCTACCCACTCCGTTGTATGCAGCAAGTAAGATGAACCGGCTGATGACATCACGCGACAGCCGATGTAGCGTGAGTGTTTTTGGTCTTAGGCATCACAGTTGTAAGTGGGCTAGGATACCGCCAGGGTGCCCACACCTGGACAGGTAGATGATCTAAGTCCTCAACAAAAGCCTGACCGCAAGGCGGGAAATGCAAGTGCACTCCCATTTTTAAAGAACAAGTCGCCACGCAAGTTCCGACCCTAACCTGGAGGACCGGGAGATTGTATTGATCAGACCTCCAACCACTGACCAATCTGGTATGAGAGACTGCGAGTGTCGCACGGTCACCTCCAGGATAGCTCAGCGGGCCGAGGTGGCACACAAACCGTCACACCATGGTAGAGTCCATCCTCTTCATGATGAAAGGGTAGAGTGCATAATGCCATGATGCGATGTCTTTTTTATGGATCAAAGACATGGCCTCTGTGTACCGAGTGGAACTACTGTACTTTGTTATATGGTCTATAGCTGATCGACGGGAGCTCGAGACAGCTCACCATCTCGGACCTCGTGTTTCATTCGGGTGGCATGGCAGCTAGGCACTGGATATTATTATTGTTATTAATATTATCATTATGATATTCGTTTAGACATCATGCAAACCAGATTCACACACAACGGTATGAACTGGTGACAAATTTAATGAGAATGCAACCTTTTGACGTGCACACTGGTCATCACCAGCGGGACGTCGGTTTTTATTAAAATATTTACCTACTGACCACAGAAAACAAGTAGGTAGTTCAAAAACCGGAGATATTGAGTACCAAAGCTAGGGCCACTACCCAGATGAAAGACAGCCTCTCATATCAATAATCACGAAATTATAAGAGCAGTATTGTCTGTCTACTAACTCCATATTTAACTGGTGTTAACAACTAAATCACGTAGAGGGGGGAGTAAAACTCACATGAGGTGATTTCAAACCAAAATGTGCAGTCCTGTTGGTGATTTTGGAAGGATCCAGCAGAATTCCGTATTTCGTGTGCTCGTAGTTGGTCACATGAAGCATGTCGTTACAGATAGTCCGTCGGTACTCATTATTTCCAAACACACGCTTCTGGTAGAGGCCTGACAAGTAACCAGCTATTCCCATTGGCAACCAGGCATCACACCAGGTATGTCCAGTGATGAAACAGCCAAAAAACTGCGAAGAAATGGCTAGAGAGAGTATCTTACGGGTTTCGATGGCCTGATCAATAATGCGAGAAGAATGAAGTAGATCCACCGGAAAAATCAACAGCGAGGCAAAGGCCTGAAAGTCACTGTAGGCTCGATCCACAAATACAGTATTGATTGTCGAAAATGGATATTGTGAGGCAAGAAGGGCCTCGAAGTGCTCTATAATGTCAGGCAAATGAGACACAGTATGTTTCAGTAAATTCAGCAATCCACCCGGGCAAAAGTGAGTGGCATTGTTCGAAAGCACCGGGTCGGGGTACACTTCAAAAGCTCCAGCAGCAAGACCAATGTAGGGAGCAGCAACTGGTTGGGCAACATAAAAGTGGTATGTTTTGTGAGTTAAATCTTCCGTATAGTACGGCGCATCTAACAATTCACCAGGGGCAACAGCAACCATATCTTCAAAGACGGTGATTTCAATCTTCCAAGTACAGGGTTCCGCGCAATCAATGCAAGGAAACCATAAGCGTGAGGAGTTTGGCATTGAAGCTGTGAAGGCATGTACCCCCCGATCAACCAGACTTCCTTCACCTGGAGGGACTACAAAATAGAAGCCTGATTTGGGTTTATTCAGTGAAAACTCCAAAGTAATTCTGAAAGGCCTTCCGAAGCTGATAAGCGGCCAAAAGTCTGGTGGAATTCGGATTGTCACCTCACCGGCATGTTTATCTGGATCGGTTTTTTCGGCCACGAGGGTATGATCGCGTTGGAAGCAATCCAAGGTCCGTAACTTTGTATCCCGACTGCAAATTTCTAGACTTGGGTCGTGATAGATGACTGGCAGATCAGTAGGGACAGGGAATCGGTGAGTTTTCGCAGAAGTCCATTTAACGGAAGCGCCAGAAACCGCTTGCTCATATGCTTCAGCGTTTGGGTCAGCAGGCTCCAGCAAGACGCGATGTATGCGACACTGACGGCAATTTAGATGCACTCTGCGCAGATCCGATGTGGTCGGCCAAAGGATTAATTGTGTGAACCCAACAAGAAGCCGTTGTTCGAAGTCGATTTGTGTTATGCATAGATTTTGATGTGAGAGGCGAAACCCTCTGGTGATAGCAGGCTGAGTAGATTCAATAGATGGGCCTACGGGAGTTGTCCACGGATCATCTGAGATAAAAATTGGGTACAAGAAAGGAATGGTCATCAAATGATCATCAACTGATGACATATTAAAAGCAATCTATCAGTGCACAGAACCTAAATAAACTGCTGTTTAGGATCACAACCAACTTGGCTGCTCCGTCACCGTTGGATATTCGTTTTCTGCAAATATGTCCTCAAAACATCAGACCTTTCTAAAACGACCAACTATACATTTTGGCAAATTTGTCGTTAGCTCCAAAACCCATAAAGCTACGGAAGTCGGAAGCTAATACGGAGTATATCCCGAGTACCAAGTTATCCAGCAAAGGTCAACTGGGAAGCACGGGGGAGCCAAACAGACAAAACTACCTTAAGGTATCAAACGTCTGAATAAACGTGAATTCGGTACTTGAAGGTCTAAACAATGGTGCGCCGCTCGAAGAATACTCTGTACTTTCCAAGCGAGACCACTCATTTTCTCAACCATTTCACACCCATTTTTTGGAATTAATCAATCCAAGTTACGACCTTTCATCCTTTCACATCCTGGTGAACTTTAAACCTGTCCATCCTAAATCATGATCCATCAATGTGCAAAGGATGCTAATAATGGGAACACCCGCCTCGGATAGGGGTATTGTGATCTAGTATACCTTTATGCAAGGACATGAAATGTCCTAAGAGTGAATTAAATTCGCTAGGAAAATGAGATACCAGGCTATCGCTCAAATGAAATCTCTAAAGTATTGCGCGCATCACACTACAACCTGGGGACTCCCTCGATCGCGATAACATATGTGGGTGGTTCGCCTAGGAACGTCTCTGAAAGGCTCTCACAATCGTAAAGAACATCGCCGTGTTTTGTCGTGTCTGCTAACGCCCCAACCGAGTGTAGCTCTGACATCATCAAAGGCAGATCTTCTAAAGCCATGAATGCTCTGTTTCGCCGGGCTAAAAATTCAGATATCGTCGCGGTTGCCTGAATGAAAAACTGGGTAGGCTGAACGCTTCTGAGACTCAATTAGATGGTCGACATGCATTGAACTCGGTACGTAAGGATAATGGTGAATGATTGCTTCAGCTACGTGCTGACCGCACGCCGCTTTTATTCAGTAATAACTCCCGAAATAACCTAAGTCGTCTGGCTACATGGTGTCCTCCAACGGCGTGCTGGCTACGAGCTCAAACTGACCACATTGCCATCAGTTACTAATACCGTCGATCAACAACTGACTGTCACTCGTTTCGGAACATATTTGTGGATTCCAACCAGGCGCCAGTCCAGAGTCACTTCTCCCTTCGTTTTCCAGAGCCGTGTAAGGTGCGGACCAATCGCTTGGCAACCGAGAGACTGGCATATCCGGATTTAAGATGAATTTACCGGAATCGTCTTCTGGAGTCTCTTCCAACTGCTCCATCGTCAGATGTAAATTCACGCGGAAACGACATCACCACATTCTTGCACAATGCTGGGGATTTTGCCTGTGGCACAGCGCTCTACCAGGCACACTCAAGCACCGGATATCAGACCAACGGTGGAACTGCTCAAATCTTGGAGAAATATCCCCTCCGTTGCCAAACATAAAATGGCCCGAAGAATTATCAGAGTCGAGTGAAAACGAGAGAGCGGGCCGATCGTGAACCCTGGTGGACACGGAAAGCTAAGGAGATGCAACAGGCCCAGAAAGCCGGGAATACCCGAAGATTATTTCAGTTGATCCTTGCGACCAGTTCCCGGAAACCACCAGTGAGCGATACCATCAAGGATCAGTCTTCAATTGTGGCCTTCCACCGGTGGTTGATGGCCACGTGATCCAACTGGGTCCATGATTGGTTTGCAGTTAGAACCTTTCCGTACACTTTTATTCTTTTCTTCACAGTAACGCTCTCAAATAAATCATGGGTGTATGGCAGCAAATTACCAGTGGTGGATACTGATATCATGCTGTCGGTGATGATGACGATGATGAGTTTATGCTACACGGACATTTATGTTTCGTCCTGGCGAGAAACAGCTCATGATCAGTACACAACTGAAAAAGCAGCTCTCCGTTGCCTGTCCGACCGCCCAAATGTGATTCCAAGGAGCTAAGACGACCGACTTGGGCATTCATGTCGCCCGCAAGGATCACAATGTTCTTGTTGGATGAATGAGCCCGGATAACCCTCTACAGAAAGTATCCTTCCCAGCATCAGAACTGCAATCCGTTGGGGCATACGCCAGCACCGTCTTTTTGATTGAGCCGGATGACTGAACGTCGCAAACACAACTGTTCACTGGGACCCAATCCAGCGCGCTCAGCTCTGGGATTGAGTGAAACCCCCACGCCATATATTCCACGAGTCATTGCTTCCGGAACACCGGACACACGGAGGGAGAAATGTGAAAGAGCTGAGTTAGTCCTTGGCGTTCAGATTTATAACCAAGCTTAAGTCATGTATGCGTGTTTTGGAGACACAACATACATCAAGTTTAGAGGGAATAGGTTTCAGCAACAGGTATGTTGCTACGTGGTTGCCAGTGGCGTTCATTTCATGTCATTTTCTACCCAGATTGCCTGAATGAGCGTCTAGAGGTGTAGACACTTCGGAATGATTGTAGTAAGCTGGAAATAAGTCCCTACCCCGTCCACCTTTATTCTTTTCTTCACAATAAGGCTTTCAAATAAATCACGGTTGTACGACAGCAAAGCATCAGTATTAAACACTGGTGCTGAGATGAAGTCAAATGAATTCTTGTTAGTAGGGGGCGAAACTAACCCATCAATCGAACAGCGGGCAGTCTAAAGAGGCCTCGGGAGGTGAAAAATCCAAATCATTCGAAGTCCATGGAAAGCTGAAAATGTTGAGAACGAACAGATTACCCACGATGAACTCGAAAATAAATCACACAACACATAGTATGCTGAACAGTTTGAAATACCATTAAAAAGCTCACTTGCATAAAATAAGATTCTCTAGAGAGCTCCTCTTCTAAAGACTGACAAGCTAGTGAATACGCGGGAAGTTTCCGAGCAAAGAGGCTTGGAGGACAGAGGTAGTCCATGTAAAGCGGATGAAAGGTAAATTCTAGTACGGTTTTAATCAACACATGCACAGTGTACAGGGAAAGGAAAGAAACCTGGTGTATGAACGAACTGATACAACTCATAAACGACGCAGCCGTGTGGTGATTCAGTGAAATAAATAACAACTTCAGCCTTAAAAGGAGTGTAAACCGAAGTGAATATAACAGAACTCGAGTAAACCCGACAAAACAGGCAAATTGACAACAGGGACATAGATCTTGAATACAACCGTAGGTGTAGGTGTGCTTTGGTCAATAAATCTACGAAGATATGGATGACCAAGTAGTCAAAGATGTATGAGTTCTTCGGACCAAAGGGACCAAGCATTAAAATAATGAACAATAGTCACGGTCATTCACATGGTGAGATTCACTTTTGACGACAAAGATGACGCAATCTGGTGAATACTAAGCGTATCGTTTTTATCAACCACAGTCTATGCGGCTGCTAAGACATGAAAACAAATAAATGAAATCGAGGTCCTCACCCTGAAGCCCCAGAGAAGACCAGAATTGGAAATCCTGAAGCGACAATTACCTTCCGAAGGTGCGAAACGCATGACAATACAAGAGATAAATGTTGTATTACGAACATATCATGAGAATAAATGGCCGTGTGCTAACAGAGTACGATCATCTGCCTAATCCAAATTAACTGTCTTTCTTGAGTTTTACTGAGGTGGTGCGGGTTGAGCAACATTCGGGAGAAGGAAAAACCGTAGCCGACTCTACTGGCGAACAAAGGCCGATAAGGGCGCCAGTGACTCGATATTCTTAGTATATGGCCCCACTAGCGTAGTTGGTACTGCCTCCGAATTGAGCCAGATGGTGACAAAGTTATCGAATTTCAAACAGTCGGTGGCGGACTTCTTCATAGCTGACAAGCTGCTCTAGCCAGGGGTTGGCGGTATTTTGCAGGCAGCAATGATAGAAATTGATAAATCCAAAAAGCTCCAAAAAAAACTGGGTGCCTGACAATGAAAACTGTACATTACAAAGACCAAGCAAAATTTCAGAGGGTACTACTGGATGAGAGTTTGTACATGGATTTATGGCAAGGAGTACGAAATACGCCACTGAATGCGACTCAGAGTCACTTTCGATTTTGCTTTTCGGGCGCCGGCCGACATGTTTACAAGATGAGATACGGTGGAGCGTGAGCGCTTTCATGTTTCGTTACCAAGTTATCCCGGGTGATTATCCACTTTCCGTAAATATATATGCAGTGAAATGTTGTCCTGAATAAACCTACCAAGCAATGGGGTCTGTGATCTATGATATATAGAATCAATGAGAGACTGAGTGCTGGATCATTAATGCCTAAGAAACACCATCCACATTTGGTGGACGTAATTTGTAACAGAACTCGTCAGCGCGCGGTCGAAGAAACCAATCGTTATGGGTGCATTCAGTTTAGCTTTTCAGCTCACAAACAGTGCATAAGTGTCCGGAAAACAGCCGCTCCTAATAATCGAAGATCACATCGATTGGACGGATGTCACGTGCGGGCTACGGACTGAACGAGGCATGATCTGAGTAGTCAGAATCAGGATCAAGCATTATAGCTCGGTGCTTCTCGCCCTCTCACGCAGATTCTAGCGCGACCTTGTGGGATATTCTGTGATGACCCTATAAATACAGTCGTAATATACTTTTGTCTCTGCATAAGGCTGCCTCAAGATATCGTGCCTTTCGGTACCGCAGTTGCACCATCGTTTTCAGTACACAGTCCTTGTGGACTGGCTGCAGACGAAATCAATTCCCGAACCGAGAAGGCCAGGCAGCACTTGCTACCCTCCGACATTTGTGGCGCCGAAGTGACATCATTTTGACTGTTAAGAATAGAGTGTACAATGCCGCAGTCCGATCTGTCCCACTTTATGGGTCGCAGACGTGGACATTACGAGTGGAAGACCTTCGAAGGCTCTCGCCGTAGCATTGCACTGGCCTGGAACAGATCAGGAACATCAGATCAATAATGATGAGGTACGCCAGATGGTCTTCAATAGATCAGCTCGTCACACTCCACAAATTACGTTGGTTGGGCCATGTATTTCGTGTGCCAGAAGACCGTTTGTCTCGTAGAGTCTCCTTCGCTCAGCCTTGTATCGGTTGGCGAGAACCCAAGAGCGGTCAGTCCATGACTTGGCAACGAAGCACGAAAGTCCTTGCCGGTCAACCCAGTCGCATTAACTGCCACCTCTCCGGGTGGGGACCGTGAGGCGAGACAAACAAATGATAAGTACTCCTGGCAGATAGGCAGCCAATGGCGGTCTTACAGTAGAGCTATCACCAATGTGATTCTCAATCCTTACCAGAGGACAAACAGGTCCACTTAACGTCAATGAACTTATTGGGCCGTCGCCTCCAACACGTGGCTGTCATTGCCTTAGTTCCCCAATCCTCAGTGAAGAAAGCTGAGTGAGATACTGGTGCGGGACCACCTGCGATGGAGGAAACACACAGGTAAGGACAAACAAGTCATCGGCTTCTTCTCCAATATTTGTCTATGAGCACTAGTTTGGTTTAGAAACGGCTACCTGGAGTCAACGAATAACATGGCGCCATCATCTTACTCAGAGACACACGCATCAATGTTGACATTGATGCTTCACTACGGCAAACCCAGAAAGTCTACCTAGTTAAATTCCGGACCTAAAAGTGAAGAAAGATAACAATGGAAGGGGAACGGAGCCAGTGCAATCCTACCGCAAGCCTAAACCTCCTGACGCTATCAGATAATCTGGTAGGGAACTGACAACTAATGACGACTGCACACAGTTTCTTGCGACGTCTCCAGCCAAGCATAGGAGTTCACAAAAAACCCGTCCTAAAAGGCAGACCACAAATACCTGATCTCTTTTAATCGCTTTCACACGCTCCTGCCAATTCGCACGTTAACCACCTCGCATTGTGCGCCCTTCTGAAGGGGGTACAGAAAACAATGCTTGTTTCGGTAGACTGACTCGATATGCGTATCATATGGCCAAGCCACCGTAGGCGATGGTGCTGGTTGTTCTACGTGACCGATGTACTCGCTACACAAACGAACACTAGCCCTCTAGTGACCTCGTCACGGATCGACGCCGTCCAGTGCTATCGATGCTTTTTATACCAGAAACCTGAAAACTCCTCAGATCACGCTCCCGCACGGCCTTGTCTGACAACCACACAACAATGCGACCCTTATTGTAGCCCGGTACCTGCTGCCCTTGAGACCCAGCGTGTTTTTTATGCCACAAGTGTCATAAAGTGGTCAAAGCACAAAAGTACTGGCCACCAAACTACCATTTGTTGTGTCATCGTCACACTCCATCAAAAGTTAGAGCAACGACATGCGTATAGGCTCTCCTCACAATCTTTGTGCTCTTTGACTTTAATGGTGCGTTCGGTTCTGCCGACTAGAAGGGTATGCCGCAGAAGTTCGTGAATTTCATGCGTTGTTTATATTCATACATTTGCTAGTGAGCGTTTCGGAAGCTTTCCTAAAGCAATGGTGCCCGACAAGGATATTCGCTCTCTCCATTTTTGTTTAACTTCGTAATTGATGAGATGACGAAGCGAATACTGGAAGGTCAGTCTTCGAGCGACAGTTTTGTCAACACGGAATATGCGCACAAGATTCTCCTTTCCGAAGAGCAAGAGGCGCGAACATTACTAGAAAAACTAACCAAGGTCATCCAGTCCTTCGGCATGTGTTTCACTCCACAAACTGCACAGTCAAGCTGCGGGACAAACAGTCCACAAACATGTTTCTAAGAGTTCAAGAGGTGACACTGAAAGAGGTGAAAGGCCTTATAGGCATCCGGGGAATTGGATTAGCACTGATGGCAGTAGGACAGAAGAAGCCAACGCACGGATCTTGAAGGACAGAATTGCTGTTCCAAAGTTGCCCCATCTGTGGCATCAAAAAAGCATACCACTGTGTCTCGAAAGACGTGTACACTTGCATTTGTATTTCCCGCCGAACACTGCTACCTAGCGGTTAGCCTTTTGATCCAGGGCTTTGGGTGGTGTCTAGGCAGTATCCAAGCTCACGTACAACCATGAATTGCACACACACAAATAAACTCATACCACATCAGCCGTCGCTTAATGCCATCAGCCGGGTCGGGTTAATTGTTGCATACAGCAGGGCGGGTAAGCAAAAACAAACTACCACGACGTCTCCTTCTGTTTCCTCCAAGCGTTTCATCGTTCACTGCTTAATCACTTTTTCTCGTTGTAGCTGGCAATGTCAAAAAGTTGGAAGAATAAGACCTAGCTTTTGGGCTCTCGTTCCCGTTCTTACTCTAATTGTCACTGCACTCCATTCCTCCTGAAACACAACGTCCATATTATTAATAACTCTCTCTTTGTAGGCCCAGCGTTTAGGACTAATGACTCCGTTAATTCTGCATCGGTTTTGCAAGCAGCATCTGCGCATCATCTAGCGTTGAAATCCTCAGGAATCTCGAAGCCAATCTTCAAGCCTCGAAATCCAGGCTATCGAGCTACCTTCCATTTCTGCACTCTGAAGCTAGCAGAACAACAAGCTGCTCTTGCTCTCACACTGGACTCCCCTGACATTCAAGTTTGTGCAGAAGTGGGGAGGCTGAGCGTTTCTGCGACTCAATTAGATGATCGATATGCATTGAACTCGGTACGTAAGGATAATGGTGAATGATTGCTTAAGCTTCGCGCTGACCGCACGCCGCTTTTATTCAGTAATAACTCCCGAAATAACCTAAGTCGTCTGGCTACATGGTGTCCTCCAACGGCGTGCTGGCTACGAGCTCAAACTGACCACATTGCCATCAGTTACTAATACCGTCGATCAACAACCGACTGCCACTCGTTTCGGAACATATTTGTGAATTCCGACCAGGCGCCAGTCCAGAGTCACTTCTCCCTTCGTTTTCCAGAGCCGTGTAAGGTGCGGACCAATCGCTTGGCAACCGAGAGACTGGCATATCCGGATTTAAGATGAATTTACCGGAATCGTCTTCTGGAGTCTCTTCCAACTGCTCCACCGTCAGATGTAAATTCACGCAGAAACGACATCATCACATTCTTGCACAATGCTGAGGATTTTGCCTGCTAAGGAGGTGCAAGAGGCCCAGAAAGCCGGGAATGCCCGAAGATTATTTCAGTTGATCCTTGCGACCAGTTCGCGGAAACCACCTGTGAGTGAAACCATCAGGGATCAGAATGGAGCGATCATCTTGAATACAGATGAACAACTCGACTGTTGAGCATAATCCTTCGAACAAGTTAGCATGACCATCAGCTACCACTCAGCTAGAGCCCACATCATCATCATCATTATCAGCTGTAAGAGCCGCGTACTTGCCTCACAGTAGTTATAGCTGCCAAAGTTTCATTCTCCGATGATTGGGGAGGTGGTGTAGGTACCTGCGTATTGGAGGCGGGAGCTGGTATAATTGATGCACAAATACAGTGTATTTTTAGATGGGGAGCTTGGGGGGCTATGCGTTGAAGGCAATAGCTTGGATACATGAGCACCATTGAGGGCGCAAATGGGTCATGTCCACCAATGTCTCTAACCATTGATATGCTTCAACTCGGGGTGTTCATCCAGGGAGACGACAATGACTGGCGCAATTGAGTTCGCTGGTAATGCCTTTCGTACTTCGCTGCCAAGTCACTGTTTGACCTCGCCTGGCTCGTTTACACCCTTCGCGTGTTTGTGTGAAAAGAACCCTTCGAGGAAGTTCGTCGACTGGCATAATGAGCACGTTGCCAAAACAGCGCAACCTATGCAGTGCTGTATACTTGCTGTCTTTTTCGAAGCATCTCATTGCTAAATCACTTTTTCTCGTTTCAGCTAGCAGTATCAAAGGATTGGATGAATAAAGCCTAGCTTCTGGGCCCTCAGTCTTTTCCGCTCTTACTCGGATTGTCGCTGCATTCTACTCCTCGTTAAACACAACAATCTATTCATCCAAAAATTTTCATCAAACAATGGATCGATTCTTCCTGAACGGTTCGTTACCGATCCCAATATTCAATCGTCGAATCGTTCAGCTGTAACACCCTTCTGGTGCTTAGCTACCATGCTACCCGAAGGAAGCACGAGGGCTGGGATACTGCCAGGTTGCCCAAGCCTAGGCAGGGGAAGACAAGAGGCAGAGGTAGGGTTCGAACCACGGACTTTCCGGTTAGTGAATTCGCGCTCTAACCACTTGAGCCATCTCGCCCCCAATACTCAAGATTCGGGGGATTGGTTTTGTACTTTCGCGAATTTCCTTGAATCAATTTTCCTCGTTCACCACATAAACCGAAAACTTTGTTCAACTACGTTGCTCCTAGTGTTTGTCGGTTCATCAAAGACTGTAAGGAGTATGAATCAGCTGTTGCTGCCTTGCGAGAAATTTATGTACAAGGGAAAAATAAAACTTTCGCCGGCATCTTTTGAATACTTGTAAACAAGACGGAGATCAGAACCTAGATCAATTTGTGCAAACCTTCCCCGTTTGTTGCCAGATTTCCACTACGGCTGTCAGTGCAGAATAACAGCGATGAAGCATTACGAGGGACGAGGTGGCTCAGTGGTTAGAGAGCGAATTTACTGACCGGAAGATCCGTGGTTAGAATGCGGCCTCTGCATCTCGACTTCCCCTGTCTAGGCTTGGGTAACCTGGTAGTATCCCAGCCCTGTGCTTCCTTCGGGTGGCATGGCAGCTAGACACCGAAAGAGTGCTACAACTGAATGGATTATGAGACGCATTTATTCATGGACTTTTTCGAATACTGTTCACCAGATGTTATTGGAACACAAGTCGCTGGATTTTAAAGCCGCCTACGATTATGCGAAGCCCCTAGAACTGGCGCAAAAACAGTCGCGTTCGTTTTCGCCGAACAATCAACTCCCCTGTACTATCGAACAGAACGACCCACCAAGTTCTCCACAATCTCAAGCATCATCGCACGAAAAGATGACTGCAGCTAGAATGGGGTCTTCATGGTTCTTCTGTGGATATGCTCAATATCCGCGTTATAAATGCTCCACTAACGACGCGACCGGCAAAAACTATCTTGTATCAGTGCTGCGGCTCCGAGTGTCTCAAAGAAGCAGTCACCGAGGTGAAAGCCAATGGCATTTCACTTCGAGCTCTTGTTGACAATGGTAGTTCAGAAAGCCTCATTTCCAAAAATGTAGTCCGTCGTAATCAGTGGCCTTTACTATCGTCGTCATCTGAGGTCACTTTAGCATCCATCCAGCACAAAAGCTCCACTCTTGAAAACCGTTTTTAACATTGCCACATGAACAAAACATGTATCCTGCTTTCAAGTAGTACGTGATCTCTATGGGGGCACTCTACTAGGACATGATTTTCTTAAGCCCCACAAATATCTGAAAATATCATTTAATGATGATAAACCTTTCTCGCTTTGTTGTTTAATCGCTGACAAAATATAACCTCTCACTTTGCGCATCTTGACCCAAGGTGTAAGCCCATTGCCATAAAATCCAGACGAAATTCTGTAGACGACGAGGCTTTTATTCCTTATGAAGTAAAGCGTTTACTCGATCAACACCTCACTGAACCCTAAAAGTCTCTGCAGAGAGCGAAAGTGCTCGTCACGACAAACGAGCGACAGAAGAAACAAATGATTGTTGGCCATAGTCAAACTATAAACAGACTTATGCAACTGGACTCTTATCCGCTCCCCACACTTTAGGATATGAGTAGTAAAATAGCGCGATATCGTATTTTCAGCACGCTTGATCTTAAAATTGCGTACCATTGAGGAAAGGGACAGAATCTAACGGCTTTTGATCCATGCAACAATTTCACCGAATATCGTTTGGAGTAATGGATAGAGCAGCATGCTTTCAAAGGGTAATGGATGACATAATATGGGCTAAAAATTACCAGGACATATGCCTGTGTGAATGTCACCGATTGTGGAAAGAATAAAAAAGAACACGATCGAAATCTCAAGCGTATTCTCGTCGTAGCATGAAAGTACGGCCACCAGTTGAATCACGATAAAAGCACAATTTCCACCACCAAAATCAGGCTTCTTGGTTATGAAAATACTGAATGTATCATCACAGCAGACCCTGAACGTTTCAGTCTTGCAACAGCTGTCCGTTCCAAAAACATGAAGTCTCAACAACGTGTAGTTGGCTTGTTCGCGTACAATTCTCGTTGGATAAGCTGTTCCTCTGCTAAAAGCTACCCAATCACTCACAATACAAAGTTGCCAGCTCCTGAGTCTGTCATAAATCATTTTGAAAGTCTCAAAAAATAGTTAGTGGATGCAGCCATGGTCATCATAGATCCGAGAATACCTCTGGTACTCGAAACTGATGCGTCTGATGTTTCGAGTTCCGTTACATTCAGTCAAGATGGCAGACCGGTTTCATTTTTCTCACGTACACTATCTGCCAGTGAAAAACATCATCATCAGAGACAGCAATGTCAGTGTTGACACCCCAATTTTTCACTGCCGTACAGCCATAGGTTCATCTAAGCATATTTGAAACCCCAGAGTGAAAAGAAAAAGAGTGGGTGAGGGACGGGACCTAGTGCTGGCTTATGTCAAGCATTCTGAGGTGCCTACAACTCCAGATAACCTGAAAAAAACCGACAGCACGAACGCCGCTGATAAAGATCAGCCACCATTTTTTGCAGCCACCAGCCAAGCGCAGGCGGGGTCACAGGCTCACGGGGACCCCATCCTGGAAGCCGGGCCGCATCACAAACCCAAACTCTCCGTAATCTCTTCGACATCAACATCATTCTAGAGAAGGCACGAAAAAACACTCAAATGAGTAGACAGTGTGTCGCCATGGGTAGCAAATGGCCGAGTCACCGCGGTTGAGCGTGTTGCATGTTCTCCGGGATTGAAGTAACTGCTACACAACCAAATACCGTTTTCTAATTACCACGTTAGTGATCCGTTGACGCCATCCAAAGCCAGCAACGCTTCTGAGGCGTCGGCTGTCAAAAGCCTGAAGACGTTTCACATCATCGGTCCGCAGAGGCCACGTCTCGCACCTATACAACACAGCCCTGGTACAAGCGACCCCTAAGGTCTAAAGATATGGCTTTTTGACGCCACAAGTGACGTCAATTAGCAGACGTAATTCGATCCTTTGAGATTCTCGCACTGACTTCATCAGATACATCTCCGTCAAAGCTAATACAACTACCAAGGTATGTAAAGTTTTCCACAATTCCCATTGATTCTCCTTGAACTGTAAGGGATATGTTCAGAGACTGTACGCTCTGAAGCATGACTTCGCACCCTGACTGTGCTAGGTTTATGCCGAAATATAATATGACGGTGATCAGTCTATTCAACAGGGCTTGTGCTTCACTTTGGTTTTCAGAGATGAGGGCAATGTCATCTGCGTATTCCAGATCGACAAGGTCCTCACCAGAAACAACTTGAATACAGGGGTTGTGAAGACCTTCCGGCGTTTGCCGCTTTAGTTCATCAGTGACGAAGTTGGACAAGAATGGGGAGAGTTTATATCCTTGTCGGGTATCACTTTTGTAAGGGAGATTTTAGAGAGCTCACCACACTCTCGCACGCTCAGAAGTATGTGAATATAGGGATCGGATTACGTTCACAAACTTCTGGGGAATACCCAGTTGAGCAAGTGTATTTAACAGCATTGGCCGATCGACAGAATCGAACGCACCCTTGAAGTCCAGGAATACCAGGATTGTGGGTCGTCTGTACATGTGGCGTTGCTCTCACAACTGACGGAGTGTGGAGATGCGGTCAACGCAGCCTTCACTCAGTCGAAATCCCGCTTGATTCTCACGAGTCAAGGGTTCGTGTGTCACCGTAAGACGACGAAGAATCAGTGACGCCAAGAGCCTTGTCAAACTAAAACCTCTGGTCACTACATTCACTGCGAGTACCCTTCTTAAAATGGGCACCACTATCGATTCATCCCAGTTTTCTGGGACGGTCTCCTTGTCTCAGATAGACCCAAACAGGCTAGGCAGGCACTGACTCAAAAGCCTACCGCCATCCTTAAAACGAGCAGGTGGAAGTTCGTCAGGACCAGCAGTACGATGACGCTTGAGTAGTGAAATACACTCAGACACTCCCGAGATTGAAGGCGACCCCATATTTACAGTGTACCTTTCTGTTGAAGGCCAGAATTCTGGATTGGAGGTAGCAGGTGGCCAGCTGAATTGCTGTTCGAAGTACTGTGCCCAGCGGTCCAAAGGTTCTGATTGCTGTATATCAGGGAGTCATTCCGGTCCCTGATTATTTCGTTGACAAGCGGTTTCTGAGGACCACTCTAACGAATCAAGTGGAGCAGCTTGTGGACGTTTCCAGCATTCTTTGCATCCTCCATTTCTTCGGTCTTTCGGGTCCACCGAGCTTCTCGGTCTGCACCGACACTCAGTTTCACCAGGCGTCGGATGATGCCTCGGGTTGAGTTGCGGGTGCAACAAGGAACCTGTCACCGGATCTCCAGCAAAGACATCATCCTACCAGAGATCCAATGTTTGGGTGAGGTTGGCTGGGTTGTCGCACAAACAAAAATTCCGGCTTTGAGTAGTGCTTTGGATACCTTTTCCCGGTGGCCGGTGCGCGTTTTGCGTAGACCTAAGAAGTGCAGTGAAAAGCAGAAGCATACAAGTGCATGGTCGGAGTCAACGCTAGTAGTCCAGAAGGAACGGTAGACGGTGATCGACCCTCGCCACCGATGTCTGACGGCGACGTGGGCTGGTTTGTTGGTGGGCATGTGGTCAAGCGATTTGCGCTGTTCCATGAGTTCGCATTGCGAAGGAATAGCCTGTGATTGTCACACATCTGAAGTAAGCTATCCCCGTTGTCTGTCCGTCCGTCCAAGACGACCACCCAATAAGGCTTAGTCTACCAACCTGAGCGTTCAAGTCACCATCAACTACAACGATACCTGAGCATTTAGTCCGTTGTAAAAGAGCATCTAAAGTGCCAAAGAAATTGTCTTCGGCATATTCAGAGCTACAGTCAGTTGGGGCATAAGCAGACAATAACCAGAGTCCGATGTTCTCTCAGATGTTAACAAAGGAAACGCCCCGTCACCCAATACAATACCCACCCCGGCATATCCAAATTCAGTGGCCTCTGCATTACTACAGGTTCATACAGTCCTTATTGGAGACAAAGGAAGACTATTACAACTGTAATTATAGGGTAATCACAGAATGTTGCCCAAGGCCGCGCTGGAATCTCCGTGGGGGGGCAAGAAGCGTCGAGCTAAGGATGCTCCATCCAGATTGGTTGGCATTCTGGCCAATCAGGGCATGCCTTCGTTTAAACCCGTAGCCTGCACGTAACACAACCACCTAAGAGATGTGATGTTCGGTTTTTAGGGACGGCTGGCCTCCGAACACAGCAGGAACCTGGACAAGAGCAAGGGGACAGTCAATTCAATTACAGCATTTACGTCCTGTATCCTTTTTTCTGACAAACAGAATGCATCAGTGCAAAGGGGATCCAGCGTACGCGCATGAGCCAATTGTTATCCTGCTCGCTTCTGTGTGAGAACATTAAAGGTGGTATTTTTGCTTCCAAAACAGACTTCTGAGTGCTTTGGGTTGTTACTGGACTCTGGGTCTACGGAAGCTGCAGCTGAGTGCGATGCGGGCGGGCAAAACCGTCAGTCCTAGTGCTGGGATCTGCGGAGAGAGTATTCAAAATTGGGTGGGGTAGGGCGGAAAACGGAAAACCTGAAAGCGTATGCAAAAAGGCGTCGGCGGTAGCATGTTTTCGCTTGCACGCCTTGTTGCATGCAGCAAGCAAGGCGGTCCGGCCGACTGCATCGCGCGACGGCCGATGTGGCATGCGAGTATGGTTAGCTGTTAGTGTCGCGGTTCTGCGTGGGTTGGGATGCTAACAGGGCGTCCGAACCCAGGCAAGAGGACGATTGGGGTCCTCAAGTAAAGCCTTTGGCTCAAAAGCCTAACCGTAAAGCAGAGGTGTTCGGCAAGAAATACAACTGCATTAGCATTTTTATGGAACAAGTCGCCACACGCGCTCTAGCCCGCAACCTGGAGGGCCAGGGGGCTGTTGGCTGGACCTCTAACAAACTGACCAAACAGATATGACAGACTCCGACTGTCGCATGGACACTACTCAGTATAGCTCAATAGGTCGCGGAGGCACATAAACCGTCATACCAGGGTACGGTGGAGTCTCCCCGTGACGGTGAAAAACACCATTCTGCTATTGCAAACGAAGCTTGAGTAATTGGTGAAGTAGTTCGTAAATTGAAGCATTAGCTACTAGGGACGTATTTGAAGATTGTAAACGATCAGCGGTCCGTTGAATTCATGTATACAACACAGCAAAAAGGAAAATGATAGATGACGAAATCCAAAGTTGGCGGACGGAGTTACCAGCTTGTTCTTTTGGCGTAACCTACAGGCCGTGCATCGAAAACAAAGCTACTGACAGGTCCTCCCGGAGTATGTGCGGACAATTCATCTTAGCTGGATCTAAAACGTTTATACGTAACTCCGTGTCATCCTGGAGAAACACGCATGATGCATTTCGTCCGTCCCAAGAACCTCCAATACTCCCTAGAGAAATCTGACTTGCTATTAAGCAGTGGGATGTGCATGAGGAATTACAATCATGTTTCTTCAAGCAGTCTGGTGGTAAATTCAACAAGGCAACATAAATTCACGGCTTGATACGCAGGATGGAGGCTTTCGCCCAAGTTTCCCGGGTCAGTTTTGTTCTCTTCGTTCAGCGGCTGTCGTTCAACTGAAAGGCACACGTGAAAAAAGGGTGTAGCACTGCTCTTTAAGTTCTCAGCGCGGAGCAGTATGCTTGCCAGCGCGAGGACTCGCGTAAATAATTGTCTAATAGTGTTTTGAACTGAGTTCTAGAGGGAGCGTGGAGGACCGTCGGAGGAAGTTTATTCCACACAACAACTACCCGAAATGAGAAAAAACTTTGCCTGATCAGGGTGTGTGTTCTGAGCTTAAAAATCTTCTTACCACGTTCCCGCCGTGTTTGCTGGGTCAACGGTGAAAAACCTGTTGGCCAAGCCTTGTTCAAACAGGGCGTAAGTAAGAATTAAGTCCCCTCAGAGGCGACGATAAAAATTTGAACGTTTAATTATTGACTTCAAAGGACCACTGCCTTTGACGACTCGAAACAAATATCTACTGACGATCGTAGACAAGTGTTCCCGTAACCCGTTTGCTTATCCTTGTCCAGATATAAGTTCATCTATGGTAATATCATGACTTGTGCCGCCATTTGTTACGTTTGGCCTGCCTAGTTTAGTGCGTTAGGATCACGGTTTGTCAATCATTGCGGAGGAGATTAGGAAACATCTCCATGAAAAAAGCTTTGCCACCAGATCATGGATATACAACCACTCGCCACCCCACTTGCAATCCAGGGAGAGGCAAACTGAGCGTAGGATAGCAGAAAGCAACTTTAGAACCGCGTCCACTATGGTGGTGTACCTGCGGTCCCTGCAAAATGAAGGTTGGGATAATCTTCCAGATTCGTGCAACTACGTCAACGGCGTTTGTCACTCAGGCGCTTGAACTTGTTGCCGCTTGTCGTATTCCGCACTGAGACCTACACGTATCTAGGTTCAAATGGAATGTGCCTATTGTGTCTGCTTAATCAGACTGCGCCGCATTACTGGCATGGCGTTTTCCCCAACCGGTTCAAATATCTGGTAAGTTCATTATTGCATCCTCCGAGAATAGGACATGTGAATGTCCGCTACATCGAACATTTGGTGGCATGCACGGATTTAACAAACTCACTCGGTGGCCGGGGACGTCCCGAAGGTAGTTCTTCCATGATGAGCTAAATGCAAGTGCACACCTGTGTCCGCCACATTTCAGACAACCCCAAAACTGACTCGTGCGGTGCGCCATCTAGCCGGCTCACGCTCTTCATATTCACACCCGTTCACTCCGATCGCTTATTGCCATTCCCCACTTTCCTGCTCTGAATAATGACTATCATTTTAAGGTCAAGTGCCGTTGCTTTGATTCACTAGTTCGGAGTCCTACCTAGCCCTAGCTGCCGGCTATTTCAAAACACGTTCGTTCTGCTAACCTTAGAGCTCTCAAGTGACCCTTCTTTTACTTCTGTAATCTATCTGGGGCCGCCTCACTGGGCCGTAATGATGTCCTTAATGCCGATATAACCTGTGCACCTAAATGATTTGAGTGAATCCTTTCAACTCAACTGTAGCACACAGATACAGGGCTCATGTCTGCCTGACAGCTAATGGCCTGGCTACCTGGCGTCCGGTCATGCATACCTTTGCCCAAAGTCAGTAGATCTCCCCTATACATCAATCGTTTGGCTTGTTTAGGGGGATGATAAGCGAACAACGTCAAAAAAAAGTTTGTTAGGGATAAATCGGTGGGGCAAATGTGGACAAGCTATGGTCTGTTGGGCTGTAATGTTATGTCGTGCTACTGCAAATTTCGTAGAACTACCAGGAAGCACGATCGTATGACGTACGTATAACATCCATGTATTTTGCTTGCAATACTAGTACCACCGCTTCAGCGCTCCAGTTAGGTTTAAGAGGCGATGATGACTTTATCTAAAATATACAGGTGATAGCACTCTCCAGCCTTTTTACGACCAACTGCCTGACATTCGCTAGAGCCCAACGTAACTGCAAGGCTTGTGTGCTACCATGACCCTGCCGAATACAGTGCCTAGAACTTCGTCGGTCAGGCTTGACCATACAGGGGAGGCTAACGGATATCTCATAGGAAGTGTGCAAGTTTTTGCGCACAAAAACAATATCTCCCACTTTCCACGCTCAATGAAGTGTGGAGTGGAATCAGTTTGCCTTTGACCGCACGGTCCACTTGGACTATGAAGGTACGCATGAAAAGAGCAAAACAGGCTGACGCATGAGACAGTTCAGCGTCGGCGGCTTGCTGTCTAGCTTGGACTGCGAGTAGTTCAAGGCCATGTCAGTATTGTACAGAATTGGAAACGAGAATTTTTCATTCACCAATCGCATCTCGTGCGGTCCGCGCGAAGTAATTTGAAACGCCCCTGGTGATTCATCAACCACCTCAAAGATGGTTCCTAATAGGTAAAAGCCATCGCAGTCTAACTTTTTTGGGTAAGCATTTATTGTTGTCACGCGGGTGTATAGAACGCAGTTCTGGACGAGGGTAATGTTACAGGAAACAGGCTAGAGTACTTCTTCACCTATGAGTGTTGTTCCTTCGTAGGATTTGAGCCCAAATTACGAGAATTCCAGCAGAGAACGGCCACACGCCATGCCTGGAGGCATAGGTTATTAACGCACAAATATAAACAGAAGTCCGGTGAACTAGTACCGCAACTTGTTGGCTATACGTTCATGGTTTATAAGCGTGTACACGCCCAACCACACTAAAACGCTAACAAGCGAGATCTTTGGTGTGTTGATATTTATCCGCACAATCACGTAATGCTTTTGTGTCTAGGTACGCTGTTTTGACTGCCGGTTATACGTGCGGCGGGGATGGTCCCCTTATAATAAAATTTTTAACATGCAGCTTTCGCACGACCTTAGGAAGTCTGACTGGCAACATACGGTAACAACCGCTATGTGGATGAGAAACAGGAACCGGTGGTTTCGGTTTGCTGAGTTGTTTTAAGTCGTCCATGGAGATCCGTGACTATGTCCAAGAAAGATAATAACTGACTTGACAAATGATGATGCTCAGGTCCTGGGCAATAAAGCGCTTCCTTCCGAAAAATTGTGTTTGTGATCTGCGCGATATTCGAGAGGTCTTGCGCAAATTTGGACCCATTGCATTGTCTGATTTAACGGTGGTACTTTGAATCTGCTGCCGTTGGATTTGGTGCTGCTACGTAGTTTGTTTGCGGTGATGTCATATAACCGCCATATAACCGACTCATAACCGAGTTGTGCTGCTAGGGGTGGCTACCAACCGTGGCATGTGGTAACCACCGATTGCGACGGTGTTGGTCATAGTGTTTTACTCTTTTATCGGTAGTGGGTCACAAGAAGTTTATGATATGGGTGTTGAAAATTTTGTGAGAATGATGCCATCGTTGAATTTTGTTACAGCGGTTGTGGGTTAAGGTTACAATAGGGTACAAATAGGTTACAGCTGGGTAGCCTAAATACAGCGATATTCAGTGGCGCTGACATAGTTTGGTTCTTTTAAAATAATACAAGTTTTCACGGCCAGGATTAACATGCTTAGGAAAGTGACTCCTTCAGATAAGGAAGTTTTGTTTGCCTCATCGAAGCGAACGGTGAACTCTAGACAGTAAATGAATCTGAGGTCTATACCACCGTATCAGAAGCCGTAGCCAGAAATAATAATCCCATCTTAGTGAGCATTGGATGCCAGGCCTGAGCAGTTGGGCGGAGCAAGCTCGGAATTAAAGCGAAAACCTTGGTGATAAAACAACGAACCGGGTTGAGCCAACTAATAGGTACGATAAGCGGAAACTAACTGAGTCGTCCTCGTTGCTCACCTCTGTTCACGCCACCATCAACAGGAGTTAGCATCGTTAGTGTTCCATCGGTGTGTGGCCCATCTAAAAGTTCAACTCCTCCGTCTTATTTGGAGTGCTCGGACAGGCTGACGCCATACGCATATGAAAAGTTCCGTCGCAACCATAGCAAAAGTGCTGGATTAGCCCACAGTATGGAATCGTACCTAATTTTTAGCGACGGCAACAAGCTGCAACTTGGACAGCCAATGAAATGCTCGCGTTCGTTTATGAGCTCTTGGTTATTGCCATGTCGCCATACGGCTTGTGCCGCTGAATACTATGCAGTCACCGGTTCCGTTGGTTGAGTCCATTAGATGGCAGCTGCCACTGAACAGAGTTCAGCCTTTGCCACCGGTATTGCAAGTCCTCTTCCGGTATACGAGGACAGGAAGCTCAATTTGCAGGAAATAACTGTTACCTCAGTGCATCTAATTGCGTGATCACAAGATAGTAACCACCGCGAAGTGTAGCACCTTGGCAATGCAATTGGTGTCACACATTAACGCTGACGTCTGCAGTGCCTGTGTTTCTTCGAGGGCGCTCGTGAGTGGTGAATGGTAGACTAGGCTCAATGCGGACATTTTCACGTGTGGCTGCATTGCAGTCGCATCGGGTGCTCACACGACAGGTTGACACTCTTGCCCTATGTACAATCAATACTACCGAATTTCAGAGTGAGTTGCCCGGCCGAATTCGCTTACGAGAACGAAGGTAAATTTTGTCTATAAATTGTGTCCATGTATCATGAATTTCATGTCTTCTTGGATGTGGGGTGGCAGGTGGTCTTTTTCGGTTGGTAATCCTGTTTTTAATCTACGTCAACGACTGTTTTAAGAGTAGAGTAGTTCCAGCTTGAGATTCGAAGAAGAGAATGGAAGGGCTTGATTTACGCCTTAACCGTCTAATAACGATCATCATCATCATCATCGACAGCTGTCTAATAGCGATCATCATCATCATCGACAGCATGATAATCATGATTTCCAATGTAAATGTCTGTTTGCTATAATGCCTTTTTTCACACTATATCCGAACAAAACCTATCACCACATTCAGAAACCAATGGATCAGCGTCGGCAAACAATATCCCAAGTAGCCTAACATCACAAGCTCCGATCGTTGCTATAGCCGCCTAAACTCCCCACCTAAGAACCATGTCAGCCTGGTCTAACTGATACAAGCTGATGCCTGGGCTGCCAGAGCTTACAAGTGATAGATTATTACATGACACTTAATTTCGATAAATACGCTCATTTGCAAATCAATTTGGTTTTGCGAGAGACTCACCTGAAACCCAGCTGAATCTCACGTTTGTGATTTTTCCAGGCAACTGAATGTGCTGCACCAGGTCGCCTCATGTTCCAGTTGGTACGATATTCGAGATAAACGCATGTCCCAACCAACGCAGTTTCTGGTGCTGAACACTGTTCAAGGGAAGTACCCGTTGCACAACCCAAAACTCGCTTTCTAACTGCCTCGTTACGGATACGCCGACACCAACATACACGAGCTATGGTTCTGAGACAACGATTGTCGTACACCTGAAGACGTCTCAGTTCCGCTGCTCGAACAGGCCAAATCTCACAGCCATACAACAAAACAGCCTGTAGCTTGATACACACGTCCCTTGAGATTCAGGGATACACCACTTTGACGCCATAGGTGTTTCAAATTAGCAAACGCGACCCGAGCTTTGGAGATTCGCGCATTGACCTCATCTGTCACACTACAGTCGGAGCTAATACAACTTCAAAAATACGTAAAACTCTCCACAACTTCCAGTACCTCTCCCTGGATTGTAAGTGGCGTGTTCAGTGACTGCATGTCCAGGAACATGATCTTACAATTTTGGGTGCAAAGTGTATACCAAAGGACGGGATGACTTTTATCAGTCTATAACGGTAGTACATGAGCTGAAAATGTAGAGTGAGAATTACCACTTAATGATATATGAAAAGTATGGTTTACATAGTCGTGAACTTAGTGTGTAAGTTTGCGACGAACGAGTGTAAAAAACTGAAAGCTGTGGTAATGACATGGAGGCGTTCACGCCTCTCTGTCGCGCAGGTCACATGGGTGAGTGAGCTGTTTTCGTATAATAATATCCAAATGACTTCCTGGGTCTGCACCAGAATGGGTTGATGCGGCAACGTTAATAGGCAAGATTTCAGCTTCTGAAAAATCACAGTAGACTGATGGTGTTGGGTGAGGTTCTTCTTGTTCGGCGATATGTACTGGTTCCAGTTCTATGTCGGAAGTGTCGGATGTCATGCCGTTGCTTTTAGGAGCCAAGCAACGTAAGGTTACGGTTTTGTGCTTGCCATCTGGAAGAACTATGTACACGTACTGTGGATTCTAATAGACGAGCTTCACTTCCCATACCAGAGGGTCATATTTAAAGACCCGATCGTTGTGTTTCAAAAAGATCGGCCCAGGGACAGTAAGTCAGGTACGTAGGGAGACACCGTTGGCTGATCGTCGTGTGAACGGCAGGAAACATTCATGTGGGCTCGATGCATAACAGTGATTCGATACAGTTGAGAGCATCAAGAAGGACAACCTCCCAATGTGTGGCAGTCAAACTTCGTGATTTTAGAGCCAGGTAGATGGTCTTCCAAAGGGTACCATTATGTCTTTCCATCTGATCATTACATTGTGGATAATATGCAGTGGTATGACTGGTGGCAACACCTTTATCGAACGTAAACTGTTTGAGTTAAGTTGACATGACCGTAGAACCGCGATCTGAGCGAATGTCAGCAGGCATACCAAACAGTGAAAACAGTTGGCTCAGAAAGCAAATCGCAGTCGAAGAGGACATATCGAATGGTATTCGAAAGCTCGTGCGGCTTCGTGGGCTTTGCCAAGGTCCAATACATGCCACGTTAACAGTCTCTCCAGAATTATATTCGACTGCACTCTGGTTATCAAGGCATCCCGGATTGCCTCGTTTGTATGTTCCACAGCAGATAGTGCTTTGAATTTACAGTCTTTAGAAAGTTACTTCAGTTTTTGAACGAACTGGTCAACAACTTGACCGGGTTCTTGTTTGTATGTCGCTAAAAGGTGGCGTGCGTACATGATATTTTTCAGGCGGATGTAAAGTTTTCCCAGCAAGGTTACCGCGAAATCGTATTCGCTACATTCTGAAATGAAGTCACTGGTCAGTAGTGACATGTGGTCAGTTTGAGATGTGAGAGTTTTTAAAATTATTTAGAACTTCAGGCTTGATTGATGTAATGTAAGTTCTGAAGGTTCGAAACCAATGAGTCCATCGTTTCGTGACATCTGGTAAGTGAGGATCAGAATCAAAAACCGTAGGTTGGAGAATATGATCTATTTTTTATTAGGCGGTTAAATTTTTGCGCGACCCGAGTAGTTCCAGGTCGGGATTTAAAGGAAGACAGAACGCTTTAATCGTCTAATAACGGTAGTACATGAGCTGAAAATATAGAGTAAGAGTTACCAGTTAATGATGAATGAAAGTATGATTTACATGGTCATAAATTTGGGGGCGATCCATGAGGACGAGATGGTTTAGTGGTTAGAGTCCGAATTTACTGACCGGAAGGTCTGTGGTTTGTACCCGACCTCTGAATTTCGACTTCGACTGTTTAGGCTTGGGCAACCTGACAGTATCTCAGCCCTCGTGCTTCCTTCGGGTGGCATGGCAGCTGGGCACCGAAAGGCTGTTACAGCTGAACAATCTGTTTCATTTATTTTACAACGGCCTTCCAGATGTAATTTCAAGTTCATGTCCACTTTTTGCGGATGACTTGAAATCCTGGAGTCCCAACACCAGCGCTCTCCAAATGGATGTCGACGCCGCAAATCAGTTGTCGCTGGACTGGCGCCTTCCTGTGAATGACGAAAAGTGCGTCCATGTGTCATTCGGTGGAGACAGCGTGAGGATGGAGCGGAAAACATTACGAGGATAGATACCAAAAGGGATTTAGGTATCTGGCTCTCTTTCCAAACTTGTCCTCACGGCGCCACAAAAATCGTCTCAAAAGGCATTTCTTATTCTAAGGATGTTTCGGTGCACCTTCCCCCGTATTACTCGGATACTGTATGGAGCCTACGTCAGACCGCTTCTTGAATATGCCAACCAAGTTGTCTGCTCAGGACGCAAGAAAGGCGTAACCCTCATTGAGCATGTCCGACAAGTTGCTACGAGAATGATTGGCGGCCCTATATCCGGTGATTATGAAAGGCGTCTCGCGGTTCTTGGCCTATTTCCCATGGAGTATCGTCTACTATGACTATGACTATCATTCACCTGTAGCATTCTTTCAGCGACTAGCTGCCAGGCCACCCAAAGGAAGCACGAGGGCTGGGATACTCTCAGGTTGCCCAAGCCTAAACAGTCGAAGTCGAAATTCAGAGGTCGGGTACAAACCACAGACCTTCCGGTCAGTAAATTCGGACTCTAACCACTAAACCATCTCGTCCTCATGGATCGCCCCCAAATTTATGACCATGTAAATCATACTTGTGCCCTGTTTGAGCAAGGTTTGGCCAGCAGGTTTTTCACTGTTGACCCAACTAACACATGGCAGGGACATGGTAAGAAGCTTTTCAGGTAACAGTTTTTCTCATTTCGGATAGCTGGTGTGTGGAGTAACTTTCCTCTGACGGTCCACGCTGCACCTAGTACTCAGTTCAGTGCACTTTTAGACACTTATGTAGGTCCTCGCACTGTTAAGCTTACTGCCCCTCTCTGAGAACTTAAAGAGCAGTGCTGTACCCCTTTTTTCGCTTGTGCCTTTCAGATGAACGGAAGAAGCTGAGTGACAAGAACAAAGCCGACCCGAGAAGCTTGGGCAAGAGCCTCGATCCTGTGTATCAATCCATGAATCCGTGATACTATAATATCATAGGCTGTTTGGAGTAAGTGAGCGTGATGGCTCAGTGGTTAGAGCGCGAATTTACTGACCGGACGGTCCATGGGTCGAATCTGACCTCCCTCTCGGCTTCCCCTGTCTAGGCTTGAGCAACCTGACAGTATCCCATCCCTCGTACTCCCTTCGGGTGGCATGGCAGTTAGGCACCGAAAGGGTGTTACAGCCGAACGATTATTTTTTATTTTTTATTTGCTGGTAGACATTTCTGACGGCTACATCTCTCAGGTAAAGAATGCCATACTGGTAAATGGGATTGTCCTTGGGATAAGTTGCAACATGGATGCAAACCATGGCGTGATCCGCATTCGTACGCATATTACAAAAAGATCCGGAGGCTTGAGTACTCGATTGCCATTTGTATCGGACTGCTATGATGGACGTGAATGCTAGATTGACTGCAGTTAAGAATGTGCCAGGGCTCACGCTTGTGTTGAAAGATTGTGTTTGCGGTAAGTGGCTGATGATCGGTGCACAGTTGTATGAGACGATGACCGCTCTCTCACATAGACCAAATATACTGATGAGATGGCTTTTGTTTGTCGATCCTTCCCACTTGCTTGTTCAAATCGTCAGCTCTGTGGGTGAAATCCATGTACTTCATCATCCACAGAAGTCCCGACGGTTCCCTGTAAGAAACGCACTTGATAATCTCACTTTTGTAGCTTTTTCGGACACGCGTTGTGGATCGTTAGCTGCTTATTCAGACATTCTGTGTTACTGCACGCAATTGGCTGCCTACTGGAGTCCACCCAAGTGGAGCGTCTTGAGTTCCCATAACACAGTTAAGCTCCAGCATATATTGAGATAGCTTGCCTAGCGCGAGGGCGCTAGGAGTAGGGTCTGCTTTTCTGACTCTTAATGCTACCACACATGACATGTAGTTTTCAGACAGCACTAGACTGACTGCATCTGTATTTCTACCATTTTGGATAATGCGCCAGTGGTCATGGTCAACCGTTGGGTGACTATTTGGTTTTTAGAGTGGACCTTTTCTAAACTTTCTTTCCTCGGGAGAAAGCACCGTGGCTGCTACCACAAATATAGACATACAGATCGTGTGAAAGAAACACGTTACTGCCTACATACCACTGTTTCAGGGGACAGTACACGCAGGCATCCTCCTATTACTGGTGTTGATCCGGCTGTTCCACTTTGACATTCCTGAAATGGTTGCATCGTGAGGAGTTAGATTCTAAACAGTTGAGCTCGCGAGATCATTGCAACCACCACGTCAGAGTGACAGCTCTGTCATTCAGCCAGTGTGAGCGATAAGATAGGGATGAAATGATTTCGGTTGCATGTCCACTTTACTTACGAATGCTCATGATACAGCACATCGATTCTCATAATCAGCAAACCAACCCCAGTGTTTGAATGTGTGTGCAATGGAATCGGTCAGTGAAACAAGCGATAGCGCAAGCCAATCCACCATATAAAACCCATACAGTACGATTGGGTCGCTATCGAGATGCACTAAAACCACCTGCACAGGTCTAACGGCATCAGCTGCAATGGTTTTTGTAAATATAGGCCACAAGAGGCTTATGCTGGAGGTCTTTAACTCAACCTTTACCGTTGAGAGGGTACTAGTGCCCTTGTTCATTATCATCGTCAGAGACAACAATATCAGTGTTGACACTGATATTTCACTGCCGTACAACCACAAAGTTTATAATTATCGTTCCAGAGGGGCTTGGAAACGATCGGCAGTCTTTAAATATGCAACGTCTCGCTTTTGATACAAAGGCCTCATGAGGACAGGTGAGCAAGTCACCAAGTTGACCAAATTTTAAGGCAGACGGAGAAACAATCGGTAAGGCCTCTTCAGACTAGCACAATAGATCATTGTTGAATGTCAGTTAAATGGTCTTGTCCGTTAGTGTGGTTGCCTAAATCCCAAGAAACACAGAAGAATAACGAGCGTTACTGAAAGACTCGGCAACGGTGGAACATGCACTGGACACGGGACATAAAATAGAGTAAGAAAATGTTGAAGTTTTGCGGTGGAGGCGACGGTCTACGCCACAAAACTTCAACATTTTCTAAATGTTGATGGCGAAGGAGGTGGAAACCGCCGAGCATCCCAGTGTCAATAGAATAGAATGAGTAGAATGGTAGACGTATGGGGAACGGTTTTAGATCAGTCGAGATGACACGTAGTGGTGTGCGGCTATTAGAAGGGGCCATCAGCAGAAGTAGGTTAGATCTGAAGTACACTTAATCTCACCCTCCTTCCGCCTCCCAGGAGTCAAACTTCTGTCTCGGTCTGCTCCTCCGGATAGGACCAGTCCCCTCTCCGCAGCCGTGGGTCAATAGCGATAATAATCATAGTACCAATACTAATAGTCGTTCAGCTGTAACACCTTTTCGGTGTCTAGCTGCCACACCACGCAAAGGAAGCACATGGGCTGAGATACTGTCAGCTTGCCCAATCCTAGACAGGAGCAGTCGAGGTGCTGAGGTCGATTTCGAATCACGGACCTTCCGGTCTATAAACCGGTGCCTTAACCACGATCCATCTCGAGCCCTGAGCTATATGAGGAACTCTTTGAAGTGAAGTGACATCCTACGGAGTGCGTGGTTCTTATGACAACATGTAAAATGGGATGTGCTCATAGCTTTCAAAGCGGTCTGCCTAAATTTCATCATAGGATCAGTTAATCACTGGATACCCCCCAGGCTAGCAATCCTGTTTGGTACCGTAACGACACGATGGGTAGGATGGTGCACTCAGACCCCTCAAACACTAAATAACGAGGAGTTTGCGAGAACTGGGAGGTACCGCGAAGGTCTACAGACTAGCGACAGCTTTATTACCCGAAGCAATCGTACACTATCACTTGATTTCCTTCCAAAGGGAGGTGACTGTCCACAAAACCGTGAGTGAAATGGACGGTGTGCCATGCTTTTGCATAATCGCCCGGCACTTTAAAGAGCACCTTAGCTGGCCTTCTGAACCAGTTTCTGTCGACAGTTCGATAGAAAATAAATCCCAATTGTCCACCTGAAGGAATGCGCTACCGCGTTAACTTTCCCACTAATTGCATCCTTCAAAAGAATCCTGTTGAGGAAAACGCAAACAAGGCTGGATTCGAACGAAAATTTTCAGTTTACTTGTAAACTCCCACCCTCGACGCATTTTCTGTGCATTCAGTCACCTCAGACCTGGATAGAAATAGCTGGGCTCCCCTCTTCGAGGAGTTGCGTAGGTCACATTGTGCAACAGGTTATTGAACAGCGGTACCGCTCTCTGCAACCAGCAGTGGTCATCTACGGTGACTTGGTAGTTGCCTTTGACTTTGCTAACCATCAGTCCGTTGCAGTATGCCTCAAACAGAGATGTCTCTCGTGAACCACCAATACCCTCTGAATCACTATGTGGACGCGTGAGAGTATTATGGACTTTTGCCTAAGTTCAACACTTCTAGTGAAATCTTTCCCCTTTATGTTTCAGCTTGGTATGATCAGAAGTTTGACACCTGTGGAATCACAGTGTCTCCAACATGTCCAGCACCATAAACTGCTCCTAGAGGACTGGGTAGGATCCAACTGGAATCTCATGCTTACTGGTAAGCTGACTGAGATGGTGAAAAATTTATTTACCTGGATAGCTGTGTGATTCCCGATGGTCTAGCTCAGGGCTCTATTTCTTCCCAAAATGGGGAAAGCCAAAGCGGCCTGAAGAGTCGCTTTGTCTGTGAAGAATCGAGTTTAAATTGGAGTGGTGTATTTGTATAAAAAACCTGGCGTAGTCGAAGATATTGGAAAGTCGTTTGACTGCCGGCGTTTTCGGTCGTTACCGGAGCCCGGTGGAAACATCGCACCAGAAATGTTGGATCTCGTCGAATGGCCTCCGGTGAGTGTAACTCGAACATGGTGGACGAGCTGATAACGCTTCATTGGTTGCGTGGTCGCGACCTCAATAGGACAGTAGGTTCCTTTTCGCACAAGCATGTGGAGGTTGGAGTCAAACCAGAAGGGGTCAAGCTTCAACTTGACAACGAGGCATATAACTTGCCGCCGACAAACTCAACTTCATCGGTGCCTGGCATCTCCTCGGATTGGGACCACACCGGTGGACTCGGTCGCATGCTCAGTGGTGTGCGTTTATCCTACAAATAACAAAATCGGAAATCTTCCAGCTGTAGCACCCTTTCGGTGCCCAGCTTTCATACCAACAGAAGGAGGCACGAAGGCTGAGATACTGTCAGGTTATCCAAGCTTAGACAGGAGCAGTCGAGATGCTGAGGTTGAGTTTCAACCACAGACCTTCCGGTCCGTAAGCTGGTGCCCTAACCGCTGAGTTATATCGAGCCATCCTGACTTTACTTCCGATGCATAACTTCCTCTTGGTGTCCGTAACCAATGAAAGCCTTTTGATCCTCCTTGCTTCGCCTGCCCGCGGTATTAGCCACTCTCTTCAGTGCCTCCTGCTCATTTCTCTCTTCCCTTTCACCGTTGATTTATGTACCGTTCTCGGACCCACGCTCCCACATCCATGTGCTTCTGGTCGTTTTGTTCTCCAGCGTGAGGGGATGACTTTGATGTGGCATCGCATTTGCACCCGAAGATGTATTCAATCGAATAAAACTAATTTGTAGTGAAGAGGTTCAAACACACCCTCTGTTCAGCGAATTCCGAATACTATCTTTTCCCCTATTTTAGCAGCTTGTCAATCGTGTCAGTGTTTCGAATTCGCTGATTGATCGCATTTCAAGAATGCATTTGTTCACTAAGATTTACGCTTTGCTTGCAAGATGACTGGACGTGAAGGCCGTGGATGATGTCAGAAGAATTACACAGACTTCCGAATATTGTTCCATGCAATGGATTGGAGGCGGATCATTTATCTAAGCAGCCAATTAACATAAAATGTGTTTTACTGGGAGACAGCGGAGTCGGAAAAACTAGTCTTGTCGTGAGTTATACGACTAACGATTATCCATCAAAACATACTCCATCTGCTTTCGACACCTTTTTCGGTGAGTTTTTTATATTTCCAATATCTCAGAGGCACTTTTGTTTTTTCTCATTTGTATTACTTCTAAACCTTTTACAGGATTTATAAACCCCAGCCCCCTCAACTGCTGCTATCCTGATGGTATTCACTTGTCTCTGTTGCGCACCTATCTGGGTTTTTCGACTGTCCGCTTCAAAAGCACGGTATATACGATCCAGTGCGGGCTTGAAGGCTGGATAATGCTGCTCTCCACCATATCGAGAAGTCTATGCAGCTTGACTTGGGTTTGTGTCGGTATCTTCATCGGAGGTGTCCTGATCACAACTGTGGCACAACAACAACTGATCACAACTACTTGGCGCCTAAACAGAAGTTCCATGTTTACGATTTATCCTCCTTAAACTAATTCTGAGAGTAATTAGTGAAGCAGACTTCCAACGACTGTGGTGCACCTAGATCCACGAACACCGAACCTCAAGACCACCGTAACCATTCTCTCTGGGAAGTGCACCTAGATCCACAAACACCGAACATCAAGACCACCGTAACCATTCTCTCTGGGACCCTGTTGAAATTATCTCCTACCCTGACACACCCTGGGGAGAGTCCAGGTTGCAGATAGTACACCGAGCTGCTCTCAGCGGTGACTAAGCCACTTATGGAAAATGAGGATTCTAGGGACTGCCAGTATATGGTGGACTCTTTTGAGCCGTCGTTTCCCATGATATACCACAAGTATCTAATGGTTGTCATCGGTTAGGGGATGTTTAGAAACGATTCTGTCTTTTGGATGAATCGCCGGATCGAACACATCGCCTCTAGGATGGATCATGCAACAAGACTTGCGGGTTTCTCAGCAGGCAACACGGGTGTTGTAGGAGGTTTCGTTTCGCTCGGAATTAGAAGTGAATCTGAGTTGATGTAGTTCGGTGTTCACTGACATCCGTGGGTGGGGCGCACTAGGTCTCCTAGATGCTTTTCCATTATTTAAATGAATTGTCGCCTGAGATCTTGGCTCCCTGTACATTATTGTTACTCCAAACAAACAAAGCAGCTACCGATCTCTAAACCTGCTTTATAAGCCTCATTGCACATGGGCGACGCGCTTCACCTTTGAGTACAACTTGGAGTCTTTTTTCCTTTGGGGTTGCTGTGCTCTACATGGTGGATATATGATGAAGTCCTTATCCTATTGCTATGTCCATCAGCCACTTAAACGATAATATCCGTGCTGTTTGTGTGGACGTCAATCCTACTGTATTTTGTGCTTGTTGGATATGCACCGTAGTACAGAATTTCATCCATGGTGTATCGGCTGATCACGTTTTTAATGATACGTCCCTACGCTGTTTCCTCCACTGTCTTATGCTCACTGCTGAATTGCTTCATTAACAACCAATGCTCCAAACTGCCGTTATCATTACCGTATTTCTACATTAAAGACATCAGATTTACTCTATACTGCACGAGTATCCATCCTCACTTCTCACATCGCCACTCGGTGAACCACTTCCTATGCTTACACAGCACTGAAGCACCAGTCTGAACGCTATTGTTGCTCCCTTTATCGGTGTGAATGTAAGAGTTCAATGGTTTCGTGGGTGAAATGCTTTTGGGTATGTTGCTCCCTTTATCGGTGTGAATTTAAGAGTTTAATGGTTTCGTGGGTGAAATGCTTTTGGGTTGTCCAGGCCGAGTGAAGGGTCGAAGGCTAAAATCGATAGCGCTTTATTAACTGATAACTTCTATTCCTTGCTGTGTCGCAAAGGAAGCAGCGTACTGAATAACTTTACCAGGAAAACATCGCATCCATTGAGGCTTTCTGCGCTCAGTAGAACACGAATGTCCTGCGGTTTTTGTCTAACATTCTTTTGGGATTACGAGTTTCGTTGTTTATTTCACCTTACTCTATCATATTTCAGGTAGATCTAAGGGATATTTACGACTTTGTTATGCAAATGTGGGTCGTCTGGAACTTGTCATTTGCTTTGAGCCTTTGAGCTAAAAATTGTATCGGCTGACAAATTGACCTATTCTTCATCCGCTTCTTCTCTCATTCTATGCATCTCTGGCTGTGATCTAGTGGAAGTTTGTGTGGACAATCGACTCGTGCATTTGCAGATCTGTGATGCCGGTGGCGGGGTGAGTGGATATCTTTCTGTTCAACATTGCTTTATCATTTTTACTCTAGGTTGGGCGTAGCAAGCAGACCCGTATTTTTATCCACAAGGTCTGCTTCCTGATAATCAAATCAAACAGTACCATTTGGAGTAGATGAGTGTTATTGAAAATACCGATAACGAGGTTTTCAGCATATGTAGGAATGTGCCACTTGTGATGAATCTGTATGCAGATACTCTGACTAGTAATTTGCCGATGTTAAAAAGTCCTTGTTCCTTTCGGACGCCGTCTTCGGGCGAGAATGGTTTGTGAACAGAAGAATCTAAATACAGTACTCTTTTGGGGCATTTTTACATGACTACGGTATCTTCCGAAGTTAAGGAAAACTTGTTGCCCATATAGTCGTTCAATAATTGTACGACTGCGGAGTACTCGGTGACCAAAACTGTAGCAGCTGTTGACTTCGGTGTTGCTGTCTCTACTGTGGGGCGAGATGGCTCAGTGGTTAGAGCGCGAATTTACTGACCGGAAGGTCTGTGGTTCGAACCCGACCTCTGAATTTCGACTTCCACTGTCTAGGCTTGGGCAACCTGGCAGTATCCCATCCCTCGTGCTTCCTTCGGGTGGCATGGTAATTAGGCACCGAAAGGGTGTTACATTTGAACGATTCGATATGATTTGTTGTCCATACTTGAGCGAAAGTGAGCTAAATCACGTACTTCGGAAGTATCTTTATGTAATTACTGCCTGGTCCAGTTTGTCCTTTGTATCTTTGCTGCACTCAGAATGTGGGCTCTTTCGTAGACTGTTATTTGTTACTTGATTTCATTCAACGTCGTCAACATCGCAAATTTCTTTATAGACTGATCGGTAGGTCGTTTGGACAGGGCTTTGCAACTCCTGGTGATAGTTTATAGGTTGGTGCTCTGTTTGCCAAATAGTAATGTAACATCATCTGTAAACTTTGTTTTCTCATGGTCTGGGTTTTCGTACAGGAAGTTTTATGTGAAGGGTAGCTCGTATATGAAGTCTTCTTACCAAGATAGAAATAGAAATCGTTCATTTCTGACATCTCGGTGCCTAGCTGCTGCGAACCGACATACTGCCGGGTTATCCAAGACTAGACACAGGATGCCGAGGTTGGGTTCGAACCACGGACCTTCCGGTTAGTAAGTTCGCGCCTTAGCCAATGAGCTCCCTCGAGCAGCTCAGGACTGACTATTAATCGATTCTCAACCAGTAACTCACTAAACGGTTTTCCACGGAATTTCCTCGTACGTTTTTGAGTGAACGACACTTCGAGACGCAGTTACATACGACCGATAGCCCAAATGAACCACCAGTCCGATGTTCTGTTCAGTCTCGGTGTACAGTTGTCATGCGAGGGCATTGCATAAGCTATCGAGGTAATGACCACTCATATCCCATCATGTTTATATGAAGTTTGGTCTTATCTGTAAAGCTGGTCATGGACCACTAACATTTATGGTTACTTCTCAGTGTCTTTTATATTGGAAGACCACTTTTGAACTGTTTACTTGTTGGTGGGTTTTAAACGGTGCAACTATTATACTGGTTAACACTTAAAGGAAACACCGAAGTTAGTAAGACTGATAGCCAGATGAACTTGCAACATTCAACACAGGAGACGATTTTTGTGAGGAGTGATAATCGACTCACGACTTACCAGCCTAAGGATAGCGTACCGGGGTATGCTGTTCCTCAGCGTGGGCGTACGTGCGCCTAAAAGTCGGAAAGAATAGTTCAACTATGGACTAACATTCTAAGGTGCGAAAAGCTCCTACGACTTGCACGGTAAGATTGGCTTCAAACAAAAAAGTACCACATGATATTGACCAACATAGTTTTTACATTCTTCTCTACCTCAACTTAACTGGCACAAACTGAAGGAAATCAGATTTCAACTTTTTGGAGCTGATAAAACTTCATTTCATCCACATTATTTAGGTCAGTTGGGGCGTGTCCATTACAGTAAACATCTGATTACTGTGTTTTGTTCTCTATGAGTGTAAATTAAAGGTGTGTTTTATGCATCCAGAGGATGGACACCGTTTCAAAGTCACACGTTCTTCTGATAAATACTTTCAAAGGCATTTGGTGCATTTTGTACCGTTAACCACCACAATTAGTTCATACGGCGAAACTAGGACTGAGTAACACTGCTAGCCCTTTCTCGATTTTCAACCACAGCATTCGCTCATGCGAACGACGAGTTTATCGTATGTTCTTCGAAAGCTCAGCGTCAATGTGATCGGCGCCACCTAGCCAGTATCGCTTATCCTGAATAGAGGATGTTTTTTGAATAATTTCAGCGTCGTAGTTTTATGATTTCCCTTCCCCTCTGCGGTTAAGAACACTACTTTATTGTTAAGTGGTGAAGCTAGTTTTCCAGCCATAACCCTAAACAAACTAGGCGGGAACGTGGATATCATAGTAAACGTGACGTTCCGGCTGCTCCGGCGTGGACTTCTTCATTTTAAAGGATTGTGTTTGGAAATGCTGCTTGCTTAACTTATCTCTTCTGCCGTATGCTCTAAGTGCGCATTTTGGATCTGGTTCAACTTACAGACTGTTGTCTAAACCTAGAGGCTGTGAACAATTATAAGGAGTTTGGTGGTATTCTTATACTAAGGGTCGCTTGAAATGCTTTACCGTGCACAACGGAGGGAAGATTGTACACAAAAATACGAGTAGTATTCCTGTTGATACCGGCTGGTAGACATGCGGCAACACGTTTTTGAAGTTACACCCTCTCAGAGTATTGGCGATGGACTGCGATGTGCAGGTAATCCACAGAGCTTCAACCATTCGATTTGCTCTTCTGAAGAACCATTTATGTTTCTACAACAAAGCAGCCCTGTGATGACCATAGACCGGGACTAGTCACCTCAGAGGAATGGTGTTACAACTCGACACCTGGTAGTGGGCGGAATTGTATCTTGCATTCATTTTTCTATTTTCTAAGGGAGGAGTTGGGGGCTTGACTTTGCCCTCGTGACCTATCCTGACTAATCTTCAAAGATTCTTTTATCACACACCGATGAGGCAAGTGTCCAACTTCACAATTATTCCTCCGCCTCTTCTGAAACGATTCCTCCGTCTTATTTATTGAACACCGAATCATCAAAAAGTCCATAAATTGGGACTGTTCGTCCCCGATTACTGATGTCTGAGACAAATATTGGGCTGTGACTCACAGGAAAGTGCAGTGCACAACGGCGCATTTTTTTCAGAACCAGGTTTTCATGTTATTTGCGCTGATTCAAAAAATTGTGCATTGCATCCTCTCAGCCTGTCTTTGGTCGATTTTCCTATGTGTGTGTCGTTTTACGCTGACTAGGTATACAGTCGTCTTGGGTTCGGTGCCTAATCAGTTTGCGGATTTCGCACAAGCCCACCGATTTTCAGTACAGTCTTCTACTATTTGATGTACTGGTCGGAAATGGCATATCCGTGCTATCGTTTGGATTCGCCATTTCTTTCCATCCGCATGCAGGTGTACGACGCATGCTTTTTTTGTTATGATGAAGCAAAATGCTTTTGAAACACGGCATCTGTTTATGTCTGTTTCGGGCTGTGGATAACATCTTGAGTAAAAGATCCAGTTTGCCTATCTCCAATGCATAGTTGAAGCAAATTTAGGCTACCTCATATAAATGCCACGATAGAACTGTATGCCCACTTTGTTTTGCTTCAAATTCTAGAACACAGATCTTTTCGCAAAATTGACAACAGCAAAATGACATGCTCTTGCTGAATTTTGCTTTCTAAAGGCATTCAAGGAGCGCACAATTAATTGACAACAGGACTGTAGTGACAGTAAAACGATGTAGTCACCCTTCCGTTTGATCCAAGACTGTCACATGTTTGATCGGAAATTAGATTGAAATTAAAAAGAATAAAAAATAATTAAAAAAATTTCTTCCAAAAGCTGTCTATCATCTACCATTCTGTAGAGATTTGTACTCATAGAAGAAACTTCATTGTTTATTCTGCTGCTTAGGCGTTATATGTTCGTCTATACCACTGATGGTTGTCAGAGCATTCCAAACGATAGCAAGGCAATGCCTGACTAGACTAATGCAGGTTTGTCCACAGTGCTTCAAATATGCTTCCCTACACAGACATGTACCATCGAGAGGAACATCTGGGCCTTTCATTAATTAAGATTCAGATTACAAATGGTTGTGAACAGGGCCGATGGGGGGAGGGGCAAGTTTTTGGATGTCCCTGGAAAATTGATAGGGATGAAAGGGGCTTTTATCGCGCGAAAACAACATTGGTTATTTTTTCCTGATGGTTACGACTTTGCAATTCCTGGGGCTCATCAGGTAGACCTAGTTCCCGAGTCCTCGTCAACCTGATGTTCTACCTAAACACCAAATTGTACGCGTTGTTGCTTACACCCGTTTAAGTGGTGTGTTCTGTCCAGGAAATATATTGCAATATCTGGACTGTCATGCCAACTGTAACATGAGACTTTTTGTGCAGCACATTCGATTGAATAATATCTTGAACGAGAGGCTCACTCGGATCTGCCATTAATACCAGTGTAATTTGCAAATTAGTGTATTTTGCTAGCAACATTAATTAGTTTGAATTACCCCTTAGATACAGAGCCGTGTAAAAAAAAACTATTCTGAGGCTAGTCATCAGTGCACGGCAGTGAAGTGTGTTGCTCTCTGTGGACCATGCTTAGTTACTTTTAACAGTTGCATATGTGATGTAATCATTACAGGTAATATTGTCGTGTTCCGTTTTATGTCGTCGCTCTCACATGCCACGCAACCCGACGAAACACAAGAAGCTTCAACATACTTACATAGGGAACTGTACCTTTTTCACTCACAGGAAATCTCGCCAGGTTTTCCGGATTATTCGTAAGACGTCCCGGAATCACTTTTGCACTGAAGCCACTTTTAAGGTGATATAAAGCAATCTTGTCATCGGCGATTCGGCGGGATATAGGTGGCTCGGGTGTGCTGCTTGGTTGTTGGTCCGTTAGCCGAGCTTGGCAGTTGGATGCAATCCAACAGTTATGTCGGTCGCACGATTAGGCGCGCGTACCGTGGCGGCAAACGGGACACTGGCACGACATAAGCAATTCCATTTTTATCCCATCTTAACACTGATCACACGGTTTATCGCTTTTAGGCAAATTTATGAAGCAACGTCAAGATGCACAAGTTTATAAGAACGAAGCTTTTTTCTGTCACAGAAACAACTGACATCCGTATTTTTAGGCTTGACCACTGCGTAGAGAAATGTTTTGTATGACGCTTAAGTCTCATGTGGCAAGTGATCACTTGTCGCCAGTTTCATCGGCCTTAACGGCTGATTACTGTTCACTCTTTTGAGACTGTACTCATGCTGCAACACTGGCCGTTTGAATTTCCGTAGAGACATTACGGCCACAACCTTGCTTCCCGACAGGGCAAATGAAATGACGGAACTTCTAGACGCCTGAAGTGGATGGGGCGAACTAGGTTGCTCAGGCCAATGTGTCGATCAGGTTTGTTCGTCACTCGCATTGCCAACTTTGCTAGTATTGTCTGACCTGTTAGGGTTACCGCTGAGATTTCGTTCAATTGTATGTACGTCCCTTAACCCCAAGTCCCGTAAGTCCAAAGCAGTTATTGGCTATGAGCAGGTGGCAAACTGCCAGAATGAGAATTCCGGTTGTCTGCGAAACCACATGAGGGCCGTATCTGAAGTGGGTTACGCGCTAACTGCTTCCCGAGAATCTGCTTTTTGTGACCTTTTTGAGTTGCTTGTACCAACAACCAATCTTGTATTTTGGTGCAACAGCTGGTCATTAACCAAGGTAACCATGTGCAAGCTTCAGGCTTTGGACTTGTCCACATTAAAGTGCAGCTGGATTTTGCATGGACGGAAACCAGCCGATACCTTTTTTTAAAAGAACGTAGCACAGCTTGTATGTGACACACCATCATTGCTGATGCGTAACTTCGGAAGGCATTTTGAAATATCTTTGAAATTGAGATTGCGTTGATTGGTCTTTAGACCGCTTACCAAATTTCACAACGCCGAACCAAGTACCACCTGCCTTATTCGCAGCTTCCCGGAATATCCTATACCTACTTAAGTTAAGCATTGAGATAGAACCGTGGATCTTGTTTTACCTCTTGGCGCAGTCCTTGTAAGTTTTAACTTTTGCGAGGCTGGATGCCACAGAACACCTACCAATGTTGGATGTGGACAGTTACTGTGAAAGAGCTTGCAAGTCCTTGAAAAAACCGTGGTAGGATAAATTGCTGTGTAATTCTCTCAGTACACAAACATAATTAGACTTGAACAGAAGGATTTAACCGCTCTTGTTGATTACCTAGTGAGCTGCCAGACCGAATGACTCTTCCAATCCGGCTTTGTCACTGACACCCTTTGATCGACGAGACTGCTTGATTTAGTCAAGTCATGCAACTGCTCGCGTGTGCCCCCTTCACTGTGATATCAAAATTCACGTTTCTTGGTCTACCATCCCGTCTGTATCCAGCCTGTGGTCACACTCTGGTTACAGTGGGGCTCAGCTCTTGCATTCGGCCAACTGGACACTAATTGATTTGAAAGTGGTGAGCTTAGTTATTCATTTGGCGAAGTCTAAGTTAGAGATTCATTTATGTGCGCCTATGCGGCACGTTCATTCGGTGTATTGATAACTGAACGAGCGGCTTACGACCCACGAAAGGGTGTGCAGCAATGTCTGAGGCCAAGGAATTTTCATCACTTATGTTACCCTGATTCCATCTCGACAGATGGCAACTTTGCTGTCGTGGCACTAAAATGATCTTTTTACACTTTGAAATTAGTCCCCTGACGTCCTGTAACTGGTTCTGAGGTGACTTGATGTGATTTCGAGAGAAGTTGAGCTGGATTAGCCATAGATAAGGCACCGTTAGAAATGAGACTCAATTCGCAGATCAACATGGATTGGACTCGCTACGTACGGACAGTGGTGAACGATTGCTTCAGGTGTGCGCTGATCGCGGGCTGTTTTTATGCAGTACTAACTTCCGAAATGGCCGGAGTCGTCTGGCGGCGTTGTGTCGTCCAACGGCATGCCGGCCATCCCGAACCGTAGTTGGTGAAGGGTTCGTGGAGGATAGGCCATGACGTGGCAATGCAAAACCAAAGCGGCCACAGCCAAGCAGGACTACAAGATTTCACTCTCCGTAGGTGGGGCCCTTAGGACTTTCCTTGGACGTGGTTGAAAACATCACAGAACACGCCACGTAATCGATCTCAGTGAAACATATGCTGTCACTTCTTACCTAAGGCATATGGGTTGAGTGGATTTGCACTTACTCTCTGATATACAGGTTTTTTGTCCGATAAAGTGTGGGCAAATTTTCGGCTACCATCCCATTTTACTCTGAAAACATCCACACCATGGTTACATAGCTAACTGCGCTCAGAATCAACACAAGTTTATGAGATTTACCGCTCCAACAATCAAATCCCATCATTCTGGAACACAGTTCCTTTGTTCCCGCATGGTTACTTTCATTTCTTACTTTCAGTTTCCCCCCATTGACAACCTGATTAAATGTCAGGGATTTTTTGGAACATGAATATTTTCTACGACTTACCGTACTAACTGGGTATCTTCCTGATTGTTTTCATGGAAGAGGAAGCCACAACTGTGTAGTCATGTTGAGCCCCACTTTAATCCTTAGTGTACTGTGTGAGTAAATGCCTTTACTAGTTGCAAGTAATCACACCGCGATTGCCCCATCGTTTAACCAATCAGTTGTCCAATCATCTTAAAGCAACTTGATGTATTTGGGTTGGTTATATAACTGTTTTCACAGTCCTTTTCTAAGTACGTAGTCGGAATGCTTTTTATTATCAACAAGTAGGGAAAAACCCAAAGGTCCCATATCAATTTTATAAACAATAACACTTCAACTCAATTAGTCCTATACGCGTGAACAGTCTTATCGTAGACATAACGGAAGAAGGAAGTGGAGAAACCTTGTTACGGCACTTCAAGGTCTCGCTTCTTTCATATCAGTCAGCTACTGACTAACATCAACATCCATGTATTACATACTGTTCAGCCAACAACAGCAGGGATTAAGCAAAAATCACACCGGGCTGCGATTCATGAACGAATACCGTGCTTTTGTCACTCTTCCACTGGGCCTCTATGTATCTCAATGTTTGTGTCATCTAGAATTGAGCCTGAAAACCGATTGGTGATGATTTAGCACTCATAACGCAACCACCGCAGTCTGCGTTCACTCGCGGGACCTGATCATATTGGCTTCTCCTGGGAAGAGGTTCCTATTCACTAAGGGAAGATCAGTCAAATATCTAACTTTTGTGGAACCGGATTACCCGTGAACCAGAAAAAATTTCTTTCCGAAGAAATCTGTTTTGTTTGATTTCATTTCAGATCTCTATTTCTTTCATGGAAGCTGTTTGAAATACTGCCCTCTCGCAGTGGGAAACAAGTGTCTAGTGCTTCTTGTTACCAAACTACCCTTTTTTGTGACAGTTCATTAAACAAAGAGGAGACTGTGCAAACGTACTTTCTTTGTGCGTTGATGAACAATTCGCATCCCAGAACTATACCTGGATGTCCTATTTTGAAGTGTCAGAATCGTTTTGTTTTTTGTTAGAAGTGAACTTGTTAGTCTGGAAGTGATGTTATTAGCTCGTTATGTGGCAAGGAAATTAACCTGTTCTAGAGTTGAGTAGATGTAGTTCGATTATCAGTTAGGTGGTAAACATTGAGTGCTTTTGTTTGGTTGTGTTTACTTCCCCCAAGTTTCTTTATCTGTTAGAATTTACCACTTGTAGGACGGTAGATTGCCTGCCTGAAACAGGTGAGTATCAGCAGCCAGTAAAGACTTGTTTAGCCATTTAAGGCTGTGAAATAACCTGATATTCGATGTCTTACAAAGCATAAACCTGATACACCCCGCATGATACGTTTAATTCAGGTGCTAAAGTTTTCTACTGACAGCAGTCAGACGTCCTGGTACTAGTTCGGTGCATCTGCAAACCATAACGAATAAGGATGAAATTTTGTTTTCTTTAACTGTATCGCTAATTGCCTAGGTCCACGGGATCGCTACGGCTTGGATCAGCTTAGATTCACTGTACCTGGTGGTACGTGGTTCATACCCACCTAAAAGATAATCGATGAATGGTTAGTAGGTAACTACAAACAACTTGTTTAAGCTAAGCTAGGTTTCGCTACGTAGACGGTGAGTACGAAGTCAGGGAAGCCGGTAATGTCACTCAATTTCTACTCGTGTGATCAGCTTTACTCCGCCACGTATATAAAGTATAGTATGGGCAAGCTGGAAAATACCACAGGTGCTGATAATAGAAGCCGTTATGAAGATTATGCAACTGAAATGTCGAGTCCTATATGGGCTAAACCATAAGACCCACCGGTGATTGACCAGTACATATAAGAAACAACCACTTGTATCCGTTACTGGAGACGGTCTAGGAGATAATCGAATAGCTTTACAGTCAGCAGACTTTAACGGGAAATTTGGGGTTCTGTAAATGTGCTGCATTATAACGTATGCAGAAGACTAGCCATCTTCATTCAAATGCAACCGTGTTCTTTAGTTGTAGTATTTCATCAGTAGTAGTAGTATAGTATAGTAGCGGTATATTTCATCAGTGTGATTGTCTTGATACTGCAACACGCGCTTTCGCTGAATTGAAGTTGCGTGGCATCTCACAATTTCTCTATTCAACTTGAGGGAGTCGGTTTGTTGCACCCTTTTACCTTTAGTACTGAGCTTCCTTCTCAGCTACTTCTATCTGTTCTAACTTTTTAGAACGAAGTCGCTTCTCTCCGGCAGTTTTCCTACCCCGGTGTTCACGTGCTGCTACTTTGCTTTTCTGTCGTCAAACCTTCGTCGTTCCGATCTTTGCGGGACAAATGGTTAGACGAACTTTCCAATGCCCACCTCGTGTTCAACCCGGCTGCTAAGAGGTTAGTAGCCACGCGGTCGTCGACGGTTCCACCAAGCGAACGTAAAGTTCGTTCGAAAGAGCTTACGAAACACTTATCCGCAGTTAGATCCCGATCGTGTGGCCCAACTCGTGGGATAAGGCAATTGCCTGAAGCCCACAGGATTCCTGGTCCTGCATTCCTTCTCGTTGGTTGCGCCTGCGATCTTAGGAATGATATCGGGCAGTTGCTAGAATTGTCGAAACATGGCGAGGAACCGGTTGACAAGAAGACAGCCGAACAGCTAGCGTCACAGCTCGGGGCTGAAGCTTATGTTGAGTGTTCCGCCTTGACACAGAAAAACCTGAAGACGGTTTTTGACCTAGCAATCTGGTGTGGACTACGAGTAGCGGAACTTGGAGGCCCCGCACAATGTAATCAAATCTCAAGCTTCCTTGAAACAAAAAATGGCTCGGTGGTTTCACCAGGTTCTTCTCGAAAATCTACAATCAGTTCGCTTCACAACGCATCCCATAATCCTCCAGGATTTCATCAACCCAAGACCACCGTAGAGGATCCGAAAATAGATAAACGTTTGTGGCGGAAATTATTCTGTATGCATTGATCCTAAGTTGCAATGAGTATGACAACCTGATCGCTCGCTGAAAACTGTCCACGCTATGAAACAGCTCCAACGCTGTTCCTCTTTCGACAACACAAGCTACCTAATGACTTTCTATGTACTGACCTTGTTCTATCATGTAAATTTGTGTGCTTTTATCTAGTCTTTTTCAGCATTCTTACCAGCGGCCTATGTTTGATTTTTCAATTGCCTTTGATTCCTTATCATACCTCCTGCAGTATAAACAGCCCCAAGCAGTACCTAATCCTACCGGTTTTCCTTTTTCCCTTTGTCGGAGCCTTTTCCCGTAATCTTTTCTTAATGTGGAGTGTTGTCGCATTGTAACCCCATTTGAAGGCTTTTTTCTTGCTACTGTCGACGCCCTCCGTTTATGCTGTCCACATGGATTCCCACAGACCGGATGTAAAATAAAACAATTAAACGCTCATTTTGTTGATTTCTTCAGCTTACAAAATGAAGTAATAAAATCCTATTTAATATGATGGTGCGTCACGGTTACTGCCCGTCAAAAAGGGCCGATTACGTCAGATGTAGTTCCAGCTTCGGTATTCCTGACTTTCTGCGTATGGATGACATAGGTAATCGCCGGAAGGGTGTATGATTCTCCTCTGGTTATTGCTATCATTGACCGCATAATTTCTTTGTTTGTTGGTATAACTTGCTGGTTCCGAAATCGGTGTAGCACTGGACATTATGGATTTAGTGGAAACTGGGCTCAGACTGTTGCCTTTCCGGGAAGTTCTGTGAATATGGCTTGGTTGACTAGCTGCACCGTGCTTTTCCATCTCTATGTTCGGAGAAGTTGAAGAAAGTTGGTTGTCAAAGTGTGCGGAGAGTGTTCTTGCATCATTCTGGCTGACAGGTTGACTCTGATTATTTTTTTCACCCCCTTTTGAGCATGTGCTTTGCGTAGAGAACCACTTTCCCAGCTTCACTTCACTTGAATATGATTCGGGATCATAAACTTGGTGTTCATCAAGAAGTTCTGCCACATGATGACTATCCATCATAGCCCGTCGGCGCGCGGAGGTCGTGGTATGTGCCTCGCGCTCTTCAGTTTCTTCACTGCATAGTTCTGACGGCTTTCCTGCAGGGGGCTGTGCTAATATTTTTAGGAACTTCTCGCGATTCCGGGCATATCGGTCGCTGCTGGGTTGATCCCAATAGCCCACAAAAGCGGATGCCAATTGGGCCAAGTGGTCACGTGTGAAATGCGATTCTAGGTCACGTTTTCGATATGAATCTGCCTGGTTACGTATTCCTTCCAGCACCCGCATCCATTCGGTTGACCCATTAGAATTAGGCTGCAGTCCAAAATAGCTGTGATATTTGGCACCGTATTCTGAAGTGTATCTGCTTTCATGTGACTTAGTCTTTTTAGCTAAGTCTGGATGAGATGTTTCCGGTCTGATTCTCGGGTAGTCATTTGCCTTATCTTCTGGCTGCTGTGCCCTCACGAGTGTGTAGGCGGATTTGGGTCTAGGTATTGGTACAATATTAACGTTCGGATCTCGAATAAAGGTCGTTGCATTTAGTTTATCTATTGGTACGTATCTGAATGGCCTGTACTCACGTGCGTATTCAGTTTCAAATGAATCTATTTGTCCGTGATAACTTCTGGCCTTGAAGGCGGTTTGGAATTCTGATTGTGCAGTCTTTGGCCGCTGGGGGACGGAAGTAATTTCTGGAGCTTTATATGCTCGCTGGTACTCAGTTAGACGAGGCTGTGCAAATGGACTGGATGATCTCCGTCGTCTTTTATTTTCTATGTTGGGAGCTACTATATACTCAAGCGTTCCCTTTTTCCTCACCGCCCTGGGTGCCTGTGGAGTCTTGTGCGACCCAGTTACCACTGGGCTATCTTTCAGGTTTAGCTTGAGTTCACCAGATTCATATGGCTCATTATTTTGTGGGAGAGATTGTGAAGTCGTTTCTACATTTTTCAGACTGTGTTTTCTTTGCTCAAGTTCAGCACGTATTCTCCTGATTTCCTCCTCCAGAACTTTGTGCGGACTTTCTGTTTGTGTGCTCTCTCTCTTGTAATGTCTTTGGTTTCCATGGTCGATTTTAAGTTTCTTTAGATTATTTCCTGGACCTTGCTGATTCGACGGATGACCGAGACTGTCTTGGCGTCCAAGCGAGGCACTTCGTCGCCTGTACTTAAGGCGGTTTCGGTAAGCGATGGATGGTGCAAATTTATCAGTCGGACCGATGATAAAGTAATCATCTTGAGTTGGGTCAGAATAATGTCCTCCCAAACTATGTTCGTTTTCTTTGTTAAAGTGTGGTCTTTGCTGAAACAAAGTTTTCTCCGTGGTTTGCACCATTATTGCTCCTGTCGGGTTTCACTTCAATCCGCCCAATATGGTCCGGTCCATATTTTATCTGAAACGAAGAGAAAGTGGCTGTTAGAATAGAGTAGCTCGAATTGTGCCTCCCTGTGTATCTGTGAAGATTGATGTAGTTCAAATTAGCTACTTTGACCCGAGTGGTATCACTAACTTATTAATCAGCTTTGAGCATCAGTCGGGGTTTTAGTGTGCTCTCAGTACTGGTGCAAAACAGCAGCTCCAAACGGCATGGCATGCTTTTTTTTTGGGGGGGGGGAGGGTTGTTAAAAGAATGTTTTAGACACTGAAAACATCTGGTCTGCATGATTGTTTTATGACCAGTTTCTAAAATTTTGGAAATGGTTCTTCTTATCTGAGATCCTATTTGACATGACGCTTTCTTCCTGAACTCATCCCATGTTCAAGTTATATGGTGTTGTGATCACGAGTTTGGTAAATTAAAAGTCAAGCATCATCTAGCAGAAGAACAAGACCTATAACTGCGCATGTCGAGGAGCAGCGTTCGCTTTGGGAAGAATGGTGTTAGGAGCACGCTCACCTCATGTACACAGTCATGTCGTCGGTTTCGAGGAATACTAGGCTAAAAAGCTGGGACCTAATCACCAGGTTTTGTTCACTCACGCGCAACAGTGTGCGCATCAGGCTGAAACTGAGCGCAGTGTTTTTGGACTCATATTCCACTCTGAAATGTTGAACATCCCGTCGTTCGAGCGATGTGCTTTACTGTTTTGATGAAACAGTAAGGTCTCCTAGTTACATTTCCTTTCATCCTTGAATCTGCACTAACTGAATACCACAATGTTAAACATTAATTTTTACTAACTGCATCGTCAACCAAAACGTTGCATCAGGAATTCAAATGATAATCCTAGTCTGTGTGAAGCAAACGTCTACATTCCAAGAACGTTATATGAAGCCATACTGCTGGTCTCACCCTGTGGGGACCTCTAGGCTTTACGCCTTGCGATTCCGATTAGCGAAAACATTCCTGTGATCCAAAAACTTATCTGTTAGTTCCGCCATTTTGTCGGAATTAGCCACACTGCATAGCTTCCGCGTTCATAATGCCGAAAAGACGCCCAAGTGAGACCGGAAAGACATGATTCTCTAGGACTTCTTTGTCATCGTTGCTTCCAGTATATATTTGGTTTGGGATGCACTGAATAGCATGAGATTGTCGGTGGTCATAAAGTTAGAATTCGAAAGCAAATACAAAAGTGATACCCTTTGTGTGCACTCAGTCTCCTGATCAAAGAGCTCTTGGCTGATTGCGACGTGGTCACATGACCTCTTTACTAAGAAACATTCATCGCAGGGAGACAGGCAGTTCCGGTTGATCCGCGAATCATATTTTATGATTTTAATGATAACATGTGGATACAGGTCGCTCCAGGATCTATGCTTGTAGTAACCGGATTTTATTCATGAGTTTGGTGACCACCCCACTTTCGGCAGCTCGGACGATGAACCGCATCACTTCGGGGGCCAAACAACCTGCTCCGGTGGTAGCTCACGGACGTGCAGTTGGATAGTATTCCAAGCGAATATTGGAAAAAGTCCCCACGTTATCGTGTACTACCGTGTCATCCAGAAAAATGGATGGTGTTCTCATCCGCCTAGCCTTGCAGTGAGCCTGTCAGTTCGTTTTTCAGCCGGCAAGCCGTGCCCTGAAGTGCGGTCCACCTGTTATGGCTAAGGGACAGATCCACGCGTTATAGGCGACAATCCAGTGAGTTTATTGACGTCGATTGGTTCCGTTTACCCGGTATGACGGACTGAGAGGTACACACTGAGGGTGACAGCTTTGATGTTAGATGGCCATTGACTGATTGACACGGCCCTATCTGTCAGTGTCACTTTCCATCAGTCTATCTTGTTCCGCGGTCCAGATCCGGGGAGAAGACAGTTACCAGCAGGATGGGTAGTCGTAAACAGGCCAGTATTCACACTTCCAGACCGCAATATTGTGCACTCTACCCGTGAGAGTCAAAGTGATGTCACGTCGGCGCCACAAATCTTGAAAGTTAGCAAACGCTGCCCGGGCCTTTCTAATTAGGGAAGTGGTTTCGTCTCCAGCTGGTCAACTGGGGTTTGTGCAGCTGCCCAGAGAGACGAACCTACCTTTCACGTCGGTTCACCTGCGAGCATGAAGTTTGAGTTCGATCCCACCAAACCTTGCAGTAACACTTCACTGGTGCGAGGCGCATTCCGAACGGTGAGTTATTTTGGTCATTCAAAGTAGTTTGAATTTTAAAGGGTCTGATCTGAGAAAGGTAACTTCGTCGGCGTACTCTATCAGCGAGCGTACATCCAGGGAGTATTTCGATCCCCGCGATATTAGAGGTAAGTGAAGAAGACTCAAGCAGCACATGGATTACAAATTTGGAGAGAACTGGCGACAGAGGACACTCTTCCCTGACATCACTGGATGTGGTGAGCTCAGAGGAGAATTTGCTATAAGCCACGGGAGGAGGCGTATACAGCCTTTATGAGACAAGAATTCATCGCCAGACACTACCACGGCTTCTGACGATTAGCGGAGTCAGAAGCAAATATGAGATCGAGAATGTCGATCACTGCTGGTCATCGGAAGGAGTGGCGCGGTTCCTGCACTTGTCACAAAGGATATAATTGGTGATAGCCCGACCAGGGCGAAACCCAGCTAGATTCTGGTAAGTCTGACGCTCCCGACAAATGACCAACCTTCTCAGGATAATACTAGGGAATAACTTGGAGGCTATGACCAGTAGAGTAATGCTGCGGTGGTCTTCATACGATATTCTTACACCCTATTTGTAAATAGGCATCACCGTCGAAGCGCTCCATTCTGTCGGCCTTCACTCCTCATTTCGGGTATTTTGGAGTAGGGTCGTTAATTTAGCCACGACGGATTCACCACCTTTAAAGAATGCACAATACTAACCGTCTGGACCAGATGCTTTGGTGTGCTGAACCACTGAAATTTTATGCTTTCCTTGCCGATGACGATGTAAGCGTTCCACTAGGCTTTATTTGGTCCCATTTAAGGTTGAGTTGATGGGGGGGGGGGGCTGAACTGCTCGTCAAAGATGAACTGCATCAGGACTTGGTCGGCCTACAGATGCCACATTGATGCGGTGGTCGGGCTTGAGTGCTGCAATGGTTCCGCGGGCCACACTGGCTGGAACTTCTGTTCACAAGGTGCAGACATGCCAGGAAGGCCAAAGACTAAGAGCAGGGAGACACCGCACTACCAGTGATCGTGTTACGAGGCAGCCGGGGTGTAAAGTCGTACAGAGCTCTGCGATAGGAGTGTGAAGGCAGTAAGATGTTTTCTCCAGCTGACCAGTATGTCCATATTCATGGAAACAGCGAAACTATCTTTCCTTGAGGAAGGACGGGTTAGAACCGCACAATCCGATCATTCAACGGTTGGCCGTTGAATGCACCGCCGGTGCATTATTCAATACGGTCGAAATATTTTATTACCAAAGCATCCGGTGCTGCTCAGAAGGCACCTCATGCACAGCCGCGTCAAGAGCGTCAATGCCTCACTGCTTACGCCTTCGTGTTATGCCAACCCCTTGCAGTCGAGCGGGTCAGACTATTGGGTCATCGGCCCCGGGAAGAGACCCAAAAGATAACCCTGCTGTCTCGCGGGTCAGACTTTTGGGTCAAAGGCTCAAGGTGGGGTACCTCAACCAAACCCTCCGTCGGCCCGGGAAACCGGGAAGTATCATTTACCCGCACAGCTCTGTGTCCACCCTGTCCCTCTCAAACCCCTTCCAACCAAACAAGCAGACTGCTGGGTCATTTGAATATCAGTTATATGACCAACGGGACTTATGCTCCCCGCTGCCATTTAACAATCCACAAAATAACACCTTGCTAAATCCACGAGATTCTTTCTACATAAGAACTTTTAATGTCCGTAATCTATGTCAAGTAGGAAAACAGGCAATCCTCCCTGAAGCCTTATACTCCCTTAAAATTGATGTATGCTGTCTCCGAATCACACATACAAGATCCAAGCGCGCTTATGCATCTCGAAATGCTGCAGTTCCCTCCATGTTATTATACGGGTCAGAAACCTGGCCGGTGCGCGCTGAGGACGCCAAAAGACTTTCAGTGTTTGACCATCGATATCTTCGGAGCATTGCCCGAGTCTCGTGGGAACACCGAATCAGTCATGCTGAAGTACGCTCACCTGCGGTAGATGAACAATGAATTAGCAGCGAAGTGTGAAAGCCATAACCAGCAAACTCAGCTGCGCTTGTTATTGCTGTCTCCTTGAATGGGGACGCCGAGGCGGGTCACATCGATGGTTTGAGACATTTTCAGACATTGCCCAGTCGCTCCCTGTTTGCGCTCGTGCATCCAAGCTTCTGTCTTCAATGTGTAGTTCCCCCCCAAGCTCTCCAATGAAAAGTCTACTGGCAATCCTGTATTTACGCGTCAATTGTGGCAGCTATAACCACTGTACGGCAAGTACGCGGTTCTTATAGCTGGTGATGATGACGATGACGACGATAATCGGCCTACCTGGGCGTTCATATCACCCACCAGAATCAAGACGTCTTTACTTCCGTCTAAACGCAACAACCATAACAAATCACGATAGAGGCGGTTCTTCTCGGTCTCAGAGCCATCGTCTATCGGGGAGTATGCTGATGCAACAATTGTACACCATTTACCCCGTGGGGATGCACTGACTTGATTAAACCAGTCAGCCTTTCAGCGAGAGGCCACTAATAACCCGGGTCTGGTCCAGTAAAGCGTACTCAACCCTGGGGCTAATCACTACTCCAGCGCCATCGATATATACCAGGATCATTAAATATCCTAACAGTCAAGAAATTTGGGTCCATTCTGAGCGGTTTGAGATGTGTGGTATAACTGAGCTCCTGCGTGAGTGTTTTGAGGGAGCAGTATACATGGATCAAAGGTGAGAACAAGGTCTGAACAAGTGGTGTTGATACAGAGTCTGAGAACAGCAATATGGACTAGGATCGTTGCATTTAATAAGGGTTTATTTTGGGTTACATTACTGGAGGGTTCTGCCGAGTAGGGTTTCGTCCAGAGGTCCCAACCTCAGTCTCTTACTCAAAGGTCTGGACCGTGAAGCATCGATTGTTAGGGCCTTCCTGAGGGACCCTTCCTAAAACCAGTGACTCAATATTCTGACTCCGGCTGCTGGCCTCACCAGAGGGCACAGGGAGTAAGGCATAACTATATGACTCCTAATGGGGTTGCGCATAATAGGTGCACTCTGAGCAGCACGAGACTGACTTTTCAGAGTATTTTGACCGTAATGCATAACACGCCGGCGTTCACGGTCAACTGCTCCGCGATCGGAGTGTGGACTTTTACCGCCGACCGTATCTATCCCATCCGTTCTCAGAGAAATACATGATAGCTGCTCTCATATATATGGAAATGCTGGTTGCCTGAAGGGGATGTCTCACTGCCTTCTTACCCCCATCGCGGAGGACAGTATGATTTCACCTCCAAGCCGCCGCGTAATACGAATTCTCGCAATAAGGGGATTCGCTGTTGATCGTGTTGCTCGTTGGTGGTCTTTCTGGTATGGTTGTACCCTAAGGAACTGAGTTCTAGCTAGTGTAGCCCGCCATTTTAGCACGGAATCCCGGTCACCACGACAAAGTGACAGCTTTAGGTGGCTTCTTCAGTCTCGTCTTGAACCTGATAACAGTTATTGTCAACGGAAGGCTTGACTGAGTCCCAGCTGAAGCTCTTGTTCGATACATACCAACCGAGATTATAAGTAGCGTCTTCCGTCAAAAAAGTTATACATCTAACTTTTATTGCGCCCAAGGAGTCAGCGTATGAACTACTCACCATAATTAGATTAATTCGTATTGCAGGTTGGCTGACCTTCCAGCACTAGGTTGAATAAGTTGTACGTGAGAATTTTCCATTTGGAACATCTTGTTCATGTATTCAGACGGCTGCTTATTTAGGTCAATAAGAAATGTCATATGCATATTTAGTGTCTGTAATCCATCCTTTCCGAATAGACTGAACACTAATGTACCCACTGATTATAGACTGTCTGTCTTACTCTCCACGACTACAAAATTCAGTTTCATTTATCGTTACTCCCAATAGCAGCTCCTTAATGCACGTGTTCTCATACAATTCACAAACCGCCTATGCTGCACTAGAGGCTTTGCAAGCGCCTCCAACAAGAGGGTGAGGCTTTCCGGATTACTACCCAAGCCATGTTCAAAGATGTGTGTTGTGAATACACACTTCTCTCGCCAGAAATAGAACGTTATGCAGGAACGATTTGAGCGGTGCCCTTTTTTACAGTGTGGTCATATGCCATCCGAATGTCCCCTAAGGGTTGGTTTATCCTATAATTTGTTTATCTGGTTTATAGATTGCAATGTAGCCGGAAAATATTTTCTAACCCTTCTCTGGAGGACTTTGAAACCTGAAAGCTATGCAGTGACAGCCTCTGGTTATTCGAGGTTCTCTTGGTAGAATTTTACCAGGCACTATAGGTTTCCCTGCGTTCTCAAGTGAGGGTTGAATGTGGGAGATGGTTATTGTAAAATCTGTCCATTCAACATGTCTTAGCCTCGTGAAGTATCTAATGGTGATATTTTGCCATTGTAGTGATTTTTATGCGTCCAAGGGGTGGGGAGACTGGATATTGGAATGCTTTCATGGGTCCTATTTTTCATAGTTTCGTGTTCTCATCAAACATGTGGGACGGAGTCTGTAACATTACTGAGTTTGACGAACAACGCAGCAAGTGGATCGCGGCTGATAGAAAAAGGCGTTGGCTATCGCACACAGGGGTAACAATTCTAGACACTGTTGAGGGTGACACATAGCAACAGTCATAGAGCAATGAAGTAGAGCAGCATACGTGAACCAGTACCGATTATCGGTTCTCATTGGAAAGAATTCTCGTGCTATCGAAAGCTAACTGTTTTGTTTGAGAAGCTAAAAGACGCACGATTTCCCTAATCGGTTATAGTAATTTCGGTTAGAAATTCCTTCAGCCTATGTGTGAGAAGAATGCTATTGGTTTTAACTCCACAAACAAGACATTTAAGCATCGAGGCACGATCAGATCCGTAAATGCAACCGGTCCACTTCTGCTTTGTAATTATTGCTTCTAAAGCACTACACTTTTGGCTCAGTAACTATTGATGAAGATTGTGAAAAGTTGGGTTAATTTATTGTACACTGGTAATCAGTTTCTCAACAAATTTTGACACACCAAAAACCACAGGGATGCAGCAGACAAAATTGCGAAGACCTTTCTAGCGTTGAAAATAAATCAGATGATGCACTTTTTCGTATACAAGATGAACACCCTCCTAATGAAAACCAATGCCTTATATTTAGAGTCTTTTCTTAGTGCAATGCAATTGCTATTACATGGAAGTGCGAAATTTTTTGCCTACATTTTATTGTTCGGTTTAAGCTGTTGAGATCAATACTAGAGACGTTTTCTACAATCACACTGCGTTCCAGCTGGATTTAAAACTTCATTGTCTTTTTAGACCACTTCGATGAAGTTTTTTTAGTTGAACCTCACAATAAAAGGGTATTGTGGGAAGTTCGCTAAGTTGCTTTAATTCGGATACTGCAAGTATATAACTTCCGTCAAACTAAAAATTGAGTGCTGTCATAAACGCTTCATTCCAAAAGGCCTACAGGAATAGCCACAAACGCAACGAAAATCAAAGGGATTTATTAAACTTCATGGGCCTGTTTGGAAATTATGTTGGGGGAACACGAGGTAATAGGACTCATCTACTCAGTCCTTGATTACCGGGTAGTCTTGTCTAGGCTTGAGAACCTCAGCGATATTGCAGCCGTCATGCTTTTTTTAAGCTGTATGGGATTTATGCATCAACCTATGAATTCTCCCAAAAGGGCCTCTACTTATTCAGTCCAATTGTGAATTGTTTTCTGTGATACCTATGATTACAGTAAGTCACAAAAGTATCAAACAAATTTAACATTTAGCGTTCCCTGCATGCAGCTTGCTACCAAGTAGGTCACTGAAAAATTCCACCTACTTGTACGGCCGTTGCCGATTAAGAGTTACAGATTAACGAAACACAAAAGTTGTAATCAGTCCTTCGGAAGAAGCTGAAGACAAGAGTAAAAATGGCAATAACATGTATTTGTGTTCGCCGCAAAGGATTATGCTCAACTTCTTGTCGTTCTACCAGGTCCATCTTTCAAAAATGTTTCAGAATTTCACTGCAGACATCGCGGTGTATATGAATTGGAATCGCTTACCATGGTAAATCATTCATGGCCAGTAGACGATGCACATGGCGATGAAACTGATGGCTGTAAATCCCGTGAACATTGGATTCACCTCCAACCTTCTTAGTGAGTACTGCACCCTATGGAGTTTAGTTTAGTTTTTGACTACTGGCGCCGATTTCTGGATATACGCCGTTTTTTGGGTGATACGGATTCCTAGTCACGATAGCTGGAAGCTTAAGCTACAGCGCCACCAACAAAAAAGTTCACACGAAAGGTATTTCGTAAAGTTCCCAGTCGGGAATAGCTGTGGTAACTAAAGGTTGAAAATAATTCACTGCTAACAACTGCCAGGCGTCCACGATTGAACGGCTGGACCAAGTATGTGTATAAATTAAAAGATGCAATCAGTCCTCTGCGTCGCTCTATGACGCACTGAAAGATAACGTGGTGTTAATAAACTTTTGATTTTCATTTTATCACGGGCGCCATCCCGATGAAACTTCCCGAGTAATCAGTGCTATCAAATATCTTTGTGGTGCCATAATCCCAGTGAGTTTACAGATTGCCCGAACTAAGGGTTTTTCATACCATAAACGTCAACCTGGTTAACAATGATTTAGAAAATATCGATCCGCTTCCAATTCTCTTGATTAGGACCGCATTCACAATTTCATTCGAAATATTAATCTGAAGTTTAATCGAGACGAAACAATGTTGGATGGAAGGTCTAATGCCAAGAGCCCCCCAAAACAAGCATCATTTAGCATCCAGAAAGTGAGTTTGTTGTGAACACAGCCAGATAAGCTAGTTAAGCTCACCGCATACCATTACTTTCTGCACTGTTCGTGTCGCGCCGATTTCTTTGTTGCTTTTCGAACTTCACCTGCGTTATTCTTGTTGCGCTGAAGTTCTTGTTTGTGCTGAATGATTCCATTGTACTCCTTGAAAAATCGAAAGCCTGTATGATCCACAGGCAGATAGCCATAGCGTTACAGCGAAGAAAGAACGGAAGGCAACTGTCACAGTCCACATGGTCAACTCAAATCGATACCAAGCATCTGGAATGACTGTCCTAATACCACATTCTACCTTAAATTTCTCCAGCATTTTATCAAATGTTCTTTTGAAACATACCTAAGCAGCGCTTCAGTTTTGGTCGTCGCCCGCAAAACATGAGATGTCCATTTTAAAACAAACCGGGCACAGTTCTGGATTAACCTCTTCAGACCTTATACAGCATTTTGGTTTCCGTAAGAAGAGGGGAAGCGTTCCAGGAGTGACCGAACTCAGTGGCCGGAAGCTTTTTGAGTACACAAAGAACAGTTTGCGGGGAGAACTGTCCCATGTTGACAGTGATTTCGTAATCTGATACTATCTCTTGCGTGTGGTAAGGAGAGGTTGAAAGCCATTGACTTCGGGATACGAAGCTCGCGTCTACCTGATTATAATTAACACTGCTAAATTTCTAAGAATTGACGGGAGAAAAAGAGAAATGTGTAGCATTTACCAAATTTGCTTTTGGGGTGTTACGTTGCTGAACAATTATTCTAGACATCAATGTCATTGGCTTGTTCAGGTACTTACATTACGGATAAATGTTCGGGGTCTCTTACATGTATCCGGCACTTTAAATACACAGAGTATCAGGGATTAGTCACATTATTCCTGGGAATCTCGGACCGAAAAAGTGAGTCTCGATGGATGTCGTTGGTGGCAAAGATGTAATTTTGGCTTCCACATAATCCTGGCTGTTTTAGGGAAAGTAATCAATTCATGCTAGCCACTTCCAAAGAATAGATAGAAAAGGCTCTTGATGATTACACTAAAATTTGTCCAAACTACCCTTTCTGTCGAAGGCTTCTGCTTGATTTCGTCTTGTTACAAGGAGTTTGGCTACACGTGGTTGTCGTTCAAGGAAACTCTGTTGTATCAAGCAGAACATGCGTCCTTTGAAATGAAGTAGCTTTCTGTTTGACGCATCTATGGACAACAAGCGACATAATTTAAGCCGGCAAGGGCGTTGTTTTCCTGACTGTGGCGTGCACCTTACTTAAGCCAACAACAAAATTTTAGTCGTTAAAAAGGCTGCCTTTATTGAAATAGCGACAAAGTGCTACTTATACTTAGAATGTTTCTATAGAGCAAGAAAATGTAATGTTTTGATCCCGGCCTACAAAAGTCACACCACTCTTGCAATTTTGGTAATCTTATTCAGGCTCTGGGCAACTCAAGCCTATCACAGTTGCGCGCAGCCTCGTTTACCTGTCAACTGGTACTGAAAAAGATGGATTAATGGCCCGCTTCACAAAGCTCATGTGACTTTAAGGAACATTTCCATCTGTATATATAGCCTGGAAGATATAAACATCCTCACGTATGATCGTCCTAGTTTGGCCGAACACCACTGTACGACAAGTACACGGTTTCTTACAGCTGATGATGATGATGAGATAGAGCCCAACTTGATCCTAGCGATCATGTTTTTTTATCTACAGTGAAATGTTACGCACCATGGTCATGGCAGCTATGGCATTTAGGTTATTTTTTAGATAAACATACCGCCACGAAACACGCACAGAATAAACCGCAATTTGGTTGCGAACTGCTGATGTGTAGTCTAATTGCACAAAAGCTAGCAGTATTCCTTATGAACTGACACTCAGAGCATTCCTATCATCATAAAAACCATTGGCTTATACTGGCCATCTTATGCCGTTTGAGAAATTGTGATCCCATAAAGTAGGGCTTTGATCAATACCAATTCATTGTAAGTGTTGTAAAAGCAGACAACGGTCCACACTGTCATGTAACTTGAAGAAATCAAAGAGATCACCGCGACTGAAATTTTGTGGTTACACATGGGTCCAGATTTCTTGTCTTTTAAGGGGGTTGTTGGGGCAATAGCGTTCAGAAGACTGCGATGCTGTGACGTGGCCAGCAAATGGTTATTGTGTTTTATCAATAATTGGCGACCTTCGACAAAACATATGATCCGTGTTTGGTAGTGGAAGTTTCTCTTTGATTGCCTTCCGTGTGGAATAGCCTTACTACCCAGATCTTCCTTTAAGCTGGCAAGTTATATTTAAATAAGATATTTAGGAAGAGGTGATGTTCCGTGGTATGACTGTGTTGGCCGGTTTTTTAATCCGTTTGGTATTACGGTGTTTAAGGCCATTGAGAGGGCAGGGTATTTGTTTGACCAAGAAGTTTGGTCAAGTTATTTATCGTGAGGTGGTTGAAGATGTGGCTGTCTAGTGGAAAATATGCAAGGTGGGAAATACGAAAATGCGTCAGCAGTTCAGTTAAGTTTTACCCCTTAACTTCTTTCCGTTTGCATTGTTTCTCATGAAGATTAAATCACTGTAAATTTTTGCTTAACTGTTTGCTTCGCTAGAAATTTTCAAGCGCTGCGTGGCAGTACATCTGAGTATCGCCTGTAGACGATGTTTAGAAAGGTTTAATTTTTTGAATTTATAAAGTGCACGTGGTACATTGTTGGGTTTGGTTATGAATGCTGACCATGCTCAGCTGCAATAGTAGTGCAGCGTAACGTTTTCGTTCCTTCAGCTGTCTACGTAAAACCATGGATAATGTATGCTGTTTCCCATAAATACATACGAGTGCCACACAGACTCTGAAAGTCATACCAGATTGCAAAGCGGGTTTATCTACTTTAAGATAATAGTTGGTGTGCTCATAGAAGTCTGTGGAGTCGGATGTACCATGAATTTTGTGCACATTGGTTGTGGGACATTTTGTTCCGTTCTGAATCCAGGATTGCCATCATCGGACCGTGCTTACCAACACTACTGACAGCTGTCACAGACAGGTGACTCGCGTGCTCCTGCTTGCTTTGGTTAGCACATGAAGGTAGTTCGAACGGAGATCCCCGAAAGGTAAGTATTTGAAAACATATAACTGGCGAACAGGCCAAACAACAGAATTCATATGAGATAGGGCTCAGTCGGCAAGTATTAGTAGGTTAACGTGTTCGGGCAATCCGTTTTCCCCATGACTATACTTTATTATTTTTTGACAGGCTCCAGAATAGGTTGCACCCACCAGAAGTCGATTCTGTGGCCAATGACTACACTCCAGTAGGTCTCTGTTTATGGTGATTTGACGCCGTGCCAGTTACATTCTCCGTACTGTTGTGAGCTTTCTTTCATATCGGTTACCATTGCCGTCTGCTCTGAGTATTTGGTAACAAAACTGAAGTATTTGATGTCTGGATGCACTTCCGTGTGCGCGGTTTTAGGGGTATCGGGACACCGCTCTTCTGTATCCAAGGTGACATTCTGGTCCATCCAATCGGCTACTTAATTTTGCGTAAAATACACCGATTTTCTGGTATCCTGTGACCCCGAACTTTTCAACCACGCCGAAACTTCTAACCAATTTTTTCCCAGCTTCAGACATTACGTCAGTGTCTGATTTTATGCGAACTTGTGCAAACATCTGGATGAATTGGAAGGGTTTTATTTCCGACACGGACGATTCGGTCAAACCGTAAACGTCTTCTCATTAGCCTTACCAGTAGCCGCTTTAAACGATCGTAATCTACAACACGTCCAGAATGAACGGTCTGTCGTTACACTCACACTGTTGCCTTCAGTTCACGCGTTTCAGGGTGCACCATGGAGAACCCTAGTTGTAGCTGTGCTGCCAAAACCATCATGAATTGTCGTGGTTTCCAGGGTCAAGACATCTGCCACGAATATCCTGTTTATTCTTCTTGTTCAGCCGATTTCACCTGAGCTTAGAGGTTTACTCAAAGGAGGGTTTGATTCTCGCCTGGTCTTGACTAACGGTGACATGAACTCCGATTATAGTTTCCCATTTTCGACGCTTCGAGCTAAATAGTAGAGGCAAGGACGAGATAATAGTTCGTTGAATTTGCGGCAAGGGATCCAAAACACCTTTCACACTTTGACTTTGACCGACTTTAGCCAAAATCCCTTCGAGGATACGGAATTCGCTTGTCAGTTGTCTAACTTATGCTTAGTTTTTCTGGCGATGATCCCAATTTCCGTTCAGCATCGTCCCTGTACATAATGCGAGGAAAACCATCAACAGCAGGTACAGAAACCGAACACTAGAATGATGGCAGGACTATCCTGTGAATGGTGGCGCTCAGCAATTGGACTTTATGAGCGTGATTTTGTAGACATGAATACGGTCATTTAATATTTTTCAAAATCGTCAGATGTAAGAAGTATCCGGAGCTACTGCATTCGTTCCAACCTGTAGGTAACCGTTCAAAGCTGGAAGTTAAACAGCGGGAGGTCTGCCACATATTCGCCGAGCAACCAAAGCACCGAACGAACTTTTGACTCATAAACTCGAAGTCGTATCTGTAAACCAGTTCAAACGTATGCTGGACCAGGATTTGGTAGGATCCATTCGGGCGCCACAAAAAGTGAAGCTCCATCAGCTGTAGCCTCCAGGTTTCTGAAACGAGACCAACAACTGCACCAAACAGCTGTTTTCTAATAACTACAACCAGGCTTAGTATGGTTCCCTTAATGGATTCACGGTTGCATAAGGTTCGGGATAAATTTTTGTAGCATATTATTGCTCTAATATCCACGTTGATTGGCCTCAGTACGCCGTGCATAAGTAACTTTCTAGGTGAGAAAAGTGCCCCTCTCTAGTGTTACATGTATCCGCGCGTTAATTCGGAATTCGAAAGTAGCGCTGTTTTGTGTAAACAGAAAACTAGTAATACAAACACAAACGATGCTAAATATCAGTGCGCTCGGTGGGACTATCTACATAGCCGATTTTCAGGAGCACACTGCTCTTATCTGCAAAACCATTTCCAGTGTGAAAAAACTTCACGCCGAGATGCATTTTGCTGTATGCATGTTCAAGCCAAAAACCACCGTAATCTACATTCATTTTGACTCGATTTGTTTAGATTATTCTCCCTTCTAAATTTTTGTAGTGCATTCGACTTTGAAGTTGCTGTGCTATGGCTTCAGAAGTGGATGTATCCTTTTTATTCTTCACAGCGTTTCTGAAGGCGCTTAACGAATACATGAATGTTAACCACGTGGTATTTGCGTAGCTGAGCGTGTTATTATAATGACAAACAATACGTGAAGCACCGGGTGCCCAGTGTGTTTTTGTTTAATGGGGCAGGTGACCCATTTTTTGGTCACCTCTTATTATCTTGAAAACAACCATAAGGCTTCCAAGATTTGCGTGATCGCCTTCCAGTAAATCGACGGCTAATCAAGAAGGAGTTGGGCACCTGGGAGACCCTGTGGAACGCCGTCGTGTGAAGTGCAGCAGTGCGTGGCAGATAAATTCGGCAAGGTCTTCATCACAATCCGATATGGTCCACATTGGTAATTTGATCAACAACCGTCCGGAGGATGCAAGCAGCCGCCTGAAATACCAGTGCACCATTCAGATACACTGGAGCACGCCGTGCAGAAGGTGTCCTGGCACTCCGAGTGCCTCACGATGGAATATGAGATACCTACATCATATCAGTGTGACCAACGCAAACTTCCGGAGAGCGACGGCTATATTCTGAGCGTCGTCTGTCGAGTGACTACGTATGCATGTTCCCTCGTTTTTTGAGGCATTTGGGACCGCGGCCCCCCTGGAAGCATTATGACAGCGTCGGAATGTGAGGTCAACCTACGTTAACTAAATTATAGTTTGTTGCGCACACATCCAGGTGCTCCGAGGTTGCTGTGCCGGAGAATGCTCCTTCTATCAGCGATGTGACTCTCCCGCATTCATTTGTTCTCTATATTTAGAGACTGTCGGTTCCAAGCAGTGGGAACCGTTCTTCATAGATGTATTCTTATGTTGCTTTCCCATCCACCCACGGTGTCTGTCAGGTTACAACCTACCGGAACAAAGTATACCACTGAAACTTGTTTTCAAACCAATGCCGACAGCCTACGTAAACCACTGAGCTGATCAACGGTAAGCCTCAGGGAATGGAACCCAGGAGGTCCACAGCCGTTATAAGCAGTTGATTGTCCAGGGGCACATCGTTCTGTACCAAGGCTCAACGCCTGCGACTAATGACCTGTCATCGGTGGTTGAGGATACTGCACCTCAACCCGGATGGCGGTATACGGACAGAGACTTAGAAAGTCAGCAGATAGAATGAGCGTACATCGTATATGGCTGAGGTATCTAAGCCCAAGGCAAAGTGCTCAGGTGTTTCGCGCGATTCGCCATTTCATGAAATTCTTGTGGATCCCGCAAGGCACTGCAGTGATCCATGTTTAGCGGTGAAACATTCTGGCTAATGGTCGTGACCAATGACTGGCGCCAGTCCGGTATTCATCAAACTCGTTGTAACTATGGGAGATACAGTAAGAGGTTGAGGTTTTTCAGATCAGAAATTCAAGTGCAATACAGCCAACATGTGTGGGTCGCTGCTATATTTGCTCGAACTATCATCAGGGGAGTGAAGTTCCTCCTTAGCAGCGACAGACCAACTCATTACGGAAGCAGCTATTCAGTTCAAGCATTCAACCAAAAAAACTTTCGTCATTATTCTTTATCTTCCTTACTACGCAGATATTCTCGCTTCACTCTTGATGTCGCTTCTCAGTTCCCCCGACGTTTATCCCCCCTCCCAATGATGTCGCTTCTCAGTTCCCCCGACGTTTTTCTTTTCCCTGATTGGTTCGTTTCATTCTAGCCACCCTGCATGATAATCTAGGCGAGCCTTCGCATTACTTTCTTACCTCGGCAATCGCTGGCGAAATCAGATTCCAAAGTGCGGACTCAGGAGCTCCAGGTTTAAAACTATGTTAAGATTCTGTGCCCCTGATGCACCCCAGCAGATCGATACTAATACGCCACACATGACCCCACGCTAACTGTGCCGTTGACACCCATTCACCGGCTGCAAACATCCGAGATACCCTCTGAGAAGTAAAGATCGTGCCTGAGTACATTCTTTGGGAGTTCATAAAGACTGAACGGATGGATGTATGCCGCTCTTGTCCTCAATCGCGCTGCCTCATAGATTTGGCACTGCCCTCAATGCTGCGAAGGTACGCCGGTTTTGACTTTTGAGTCACTTCGCATGAGCATGCTTAAGGGCTTTACTCCGTGGTCTTCCAGATCCTGCACTCCAGACAATGGTCAAGGTTTATTGCGACAGCAGAATCCTGTTAGGACAACAGCTACAATTTAGATGTGCTTGTCGCAGGTTTTCATCCGTCCCTTGGGGATAATCGTTCGTAAAATTTTGGATTTTGCGCATCACCGTGGTGCCGTCCTAATTGAAACTTCCCAGAAATGGGATTATTTCAAACATCGTTGTGTGTTAATGTTCATCGATGTTTTTCCCACTACCTTTTACGACCCGGATTTTCTCGTCCGACAAAAATACTGCTCCTACGACTATCCACACCGAATTACAAACTTGCATCAGCTGGTTTCCAATCCGCAGTTTTTCGACCTCTTTACCAAGGATCAAGTCGCACGAACGAACTTCTCTTTTTCCCTACCACAAACTGTTTGGATGTCTCAGACGTGAGACATTCTTCTCAGTAACTATTGTGGACAAAATGCGTGCACCTCCATTTTGCGGTTTCTCACGCTTTGCGTTCGGCCGGCCCTGTAATGCATAAAAAGGAGAGCTTGTGATTTCCACCGACTTACTTAGATTTGAAACAATTTAAAAGTATGAACTACTTCGTCAAATACTTTTGAGAAACCGAGATAAAAATACACACGAGATCTGCTTATTTAGGAAGGTAATCACGCGGAAGTTCTAGGTTGCTTGTGCTTTGGAGGCTGGTTTCGGCCAAAAGGATATCTGGCAGATATTGCAGATATTGGGAGAGTGGTTAGCGGCCCACAACTTTCTGGCAGGGATCTGCCACACAACTTGTAAGGCACTTGGGTTTGACAGGACGTCCTCTCTGGTGGGAATCCCTTAGGTGAAAAACCAAGTTAAATGATTTTGGTGGTGGTTTTCCCAAGACGTCTTTTAGGGTGGTCAACACTGCAGGTGCATATTTAGTAGTGTTAATCTATGCAGCTTATATGTACATAATTTATGATGGGGCTTTGCCTGCACAAGTTGGTCATCAAGGGCAGTTTTTGTTGTTGGCATCGTTAATGTGTAGTCCCTTTTTCTACTCCTGTGATGCCAACTGAACTGCCTTTTTATAGCCTTCCGGGCGTTTAGAAAGGATTTGAGACTCCATAAACATCACACCCATCCTGGTCGATTTAGATGCCTATTTCTTACTACCACGCAGACCTCACATGTTGATCCTGACATGTTGATCCTGGCTCCGTTGCAACATTTTGAATGCTATACCCGAGTAGAACATCTGTTGATCATTTGCGCCTTCCGCGTGATTCGTGGGCACGTGCGCGAGCTACTCAAAAACGAAACCCTACATCATTTGCCAACATGGTTTTGCACACTCAGATAGACCAAAAATCTTTTGAAGTAATCCGAGTTGATAGTAGCCAATATCCATAAGCTGTTCCGGAGAGGATAGCGATGCAGGAGTCCGTGGTTAACGTTAACCCTTAATGAGCAAGGATTTGGAAGGGCGTTATTCAGGGCTTTTGGAAGCTGATTTCGACTTCCGTAAAAATGCCTGGCGACCTGTTTATTCTTGCAATTTTTGTTTTATTTTCGGGAATACTGAGGAATTTCCAGAGGCTACTGTGCTGAATGTTGTGATGTTTTAGTCGTGCACCGCTAGGCATCCTGATATATATAAGGATCACGCCTCATGTTTCTGTTATCTTCACCACTCCTGTGCTGCTTTCGTGAAGCTGAATTTCAGCGGGCACCATTGCACCAAAACTATCAGAGCTACGCACGACTGGGTGCTTTCAGCATCCCTGTATCCTTCGTTTGTGTACCTTATGTTTACTAATACCTGCTTATGAGGTGTTCTTCTTGCTTTTAAGACTTGTGGGTGGTAGTTTGGTGGGTGGAAGTTGCCCGGGTGAGCATTGCAGAAAAGGCCGTACTTACCATGTCCACAGTCCTGAAAATGTATCTTGGCTGAGCAGTTTCGATTCCAAGTTATTAAGCGTTGAGAGTAGGGTGTATGTGGGCTGTGCTCTTACGGCTCTAATTTCTTAAATTGCGACACCTGCATGCAACAAAAGCTGACGGGCTATCGAAATCCACCCTTGAGCTGTATTTTCTTGTCCCTATCTGATTATAAATGTGTGTTTGGTTCCTAACATATTGACTGGCACGGAACGTTCTCCTTTGGCTTAGTAGTGGACCGTCATTTTGGTACGCTTATGTCAACTAACAGTATTCACTCCAGAAAATTCGATTCCTTTCATGAAACCGAGCTAATTTTTGGCGTTTGCACTGCGCCTGACAGTTCAATGCAGTGTTTATGTTCTGTAGAACTGGTTTGCCAATGAAAGCTAGAAATATTTCACTGGATATTTAAGAGGACTTCCGGCAGTCCCCCTTCAGATAAGTTCTTTGAAAGAGCGGCAGTTGGGGCAGAGATAACGTATACAGTCAGCTAGGCAGGGAAGCAACGCCTCTTAAACATTCACCGGAAGCGATGATAGAGATGTTTATGTTATCTATTATTGCTACACAGGTTGCGCATTCATTTGCGCAGTGTGACTATAAAGGTTTTTGGGCAAAAGCTGGTGTTTATTAGGGGGAGTCTATTCCTTTTGGAACTCGGTACAATAAGTTAAATTCCTTTACCCTTTGAGGTACAAACATGCCAACGCTTCTTCAAAGCTTTTAATATAATAGTGGCTACCTTCAGCACTGCAATTAAGGATGCGTCACCATGTAGGTAAAACAATTTCTTTAAGCTGGCCGAAATTAAGGTCAAAACTGAATATCCCCTTGTTCTTGAGCTGCGGAATTTTGGCTCCAACATGCGGAAGACGGATTTCCACCTAATGTGCCTGAACTAGAAGTTTTCCGCATTAGGAGAGATGAGGAAGCTCGGCGCACTTTGTACAAAACTGCAGCGTCTAGAATGCAGATTCATTTTTGGGACGCGAAATGCTGCAACATCTGAAGAAATGTAATGATAGCCCGATGGACTATTGAGCCTATGCGCAAGCCAAAACGGCTACGGGAGCAACTGTTAAAGAGGGTAACGACAAAGCAGGAAAGCCCGCGGAAAACTGTGAAAATCAGAATTTTACTTAAACTTGTCAAGGTCTATGAATTTTCTGGCGTCACTAGGATGTGGGTATCAGAATTGAGAGATAATTTACTCAAACTTGCGAAAGACGGAGCGTCGGTGCCAAATGTCGCCCCAGGGATCCTTGAAATCGCTGGCATCGCTACTTCCTGTCCGCTCAAAAAGGCTGTTTGATCGCCTTGGCCAGTTGGTCCCTCCCATACTAATTTACAAAAGGTACAGCGTACAGGATTAATTTAACCGCCAGATGAATGCTGCTAATCTGTTTGAAAAAGTGGTCAAAATCGGTAACTTTAGCGCCGCTCACTAGAAGCACACCCAAATTATTTTCCCCGGAGCTATAGGTTTTTCGAGGTTGCGACATTTACGGGGAGTTACTCTAATCCATTTACACTCGTAAGTGATATGTTGCTCATAGCATTTTGTTTAAGCGAGCGAAATTTCAAGGTCACGGGCCATCACCGATTTGCATTTTGCTACCGGTTTACGAGAGATAAAAAAGCGAAATCGCACTTTACCATGTTTTGGCGCTCTTTAAAAAGAAAATAATATCTACGGAAAATTCCAAATTCCACCCAGGAAAACCGGCCATCAACGTTTGTTTGTTTTATACTCCCCAGATTTGACGGACGAGATAATTTTGTTCGGCGAACTTCATCACAACACTTTTTCTTGTGGGGCTCAGCTTCCATTAAGTGTAACATTGTCAGAAAAACAGCATGAATTGCGCAATGGAGATGCGAGGGCCATCTCTGTGGATGATTGCATTTCCCAGCTATACATAACTAGCCTGTGGACAACACAGCGTCAGGAGGTAGGCTTCGGTAAATTACAACACAGGCCCTATTTTGCAGGAAAAAAACAAACTCGTACCAGGCACAAAAAATGAAACAGCGCATCAGTCTTTAGTTGGTTATTTTTGTCATATAACCCCTTCCATCTTCATACCCTAGGTCTAACGCCCTAACGTTTTCTTCTACTTTGCTATCAATATGAGCTCTGCTACACTTGTTGCAAAACTTGGGGTCCTTTTTTGACTTTCCCAGTGAGCTTAAGCGTTTGTTCGCTTATATTCACTTCTATATTCAGCATGGCGTCATTATGGCTCGGGTGATATGGTTTAACAACCCACAGACGGTCTATTTCTTGGTAGTACTCAGCCTCTATGAAATGAAGTAAATGAGTATCGGACACATCAAAGCCAAAGCAATTATATTCTCTCATAAATTCGACTTGCAAACTGTTCATATGCTTGGTTTAGATGAGAGATCCTGGTATGTAGGCTCTGACATTAACCTAAGAGCTATCACAGAAGCTCGACAGTGTTTCTTCAACCTAAAGCAAATGATCTGGAAAACAAAACCTCTTACGAGCCTGCCATACTTAAGAATTCATCAGATCGTGCATAAATGATACGGGTCACCCAAACACATATAAAAAACATTACTTATATGGTTCCACGTTTTTATCGTCAATTTTGGTTTTTCGATTTGATAAAATATTAGTTGACCGGACAAAACGGCGAATGACGACCAGTCGTAGCCATAACTGCATTCAATATCGCCTACCTTCGCTACGTATCGTAACCGTACTCGACGTCGCCTACCGTGGCTACTTATAGTAATTGAAGGGCCCGTACACATCCTCGTAACTGACTAGTGCCCCAAATATACATAATAGACCAATCCAACGACCAACGGCGGTCCTTCATATCTATACATGTCATCCGTTTGCCAACCCCATGCCTAAAAATACACAACCACCTTTAAAAATCATGTTTCTATTTATTGGTTGTATCGGCACAAACGTAATATGTGGTCAATCCAGTTCTCAGTTTCAGGAAGCCGCTTTTACTCGACAGGATTTCTGAAAGGAAAATGTATAATCAATTACGACTCGTACACACTCCGTACACATCCTTTAAACAAAGTTGTAGTGGCCAACTCACCAAGTGCTTACTAAATCCCTTTGTCCACAATTCCAAATGGGTGTCCACGCTGAAGCTGCAGTCTTACTGTTATAAGGGTAAACCCACCACTTGCTCAATTAGTCCCGTGTGTACATCGATTATTCAATAGCGGTATTCGGCAACCATATGCATTATTGAGCGCAGCGAAGTTAAAGCTAAAGAGGGTGTATATATGTCAGCCGTAGACCAAGTGGTATAGACTTGAGCCCTGGGATCCAAGGAACACGTGCGTCATCATACGTGCACCCATGGATGCAGGGGTAACGAAGACCTATTGAGTGGGCGGGTACTTGGTGTCAAGTCTGCTCAATACCCGGCAATACCCGGTTTGGACGCCCTGTTTGCTGTGTTCCATCCCACCTGGTCAGGGACTTACATCCCCAGAGATCCCCAAACGGACCAGAAAAATACCTGCGATCTTACACTGGCTTCGTTCTTCCTCTGCAAATTCCTTGGCCAACTCAAACCCCGCTGCTCACAGAATTGCACTTCCCAGCCCAATCATCTCAAACATGACGTCCGTTACGGGGCTGTCCAGAAACCGAAGTACGGCAGTGCAATGATGGCACGGCACTGCCATACCCAGTTTGATAGCACACCCGCAACTAATCCCTTCCTACTCTCGACTGTACCCTTTCGCCCACTCGGTCCATTACCTGCAACTACGAACAAACTCATGCTTAATTCTGAATGTAATCTTATGATCATGCCTGCACTGGTCTCAATTTGTGACAATTCCTTGGCAAATCGTAACTACAATAAAAACCCTAAACGACTCACTCAAGATGTTCATGTACGGGCTGACCACGGACCCAAGTACGGCTTTGCGATGACGGTACCGCGACTACCATACCCGGTCTGATGGACTGCCCGTAGTTCATCATATCCACAATATTTACCGGATGAGGGTGTTACGTGCACCCACAAGATGGTTTCATTCCTTCTAACTTGTGCCAGGACTTGAAAGCACTGGCCACCTTATTGTGCTGTATGCTTGTTCTGCCCATAAACACACTAATTCTACCAACATCACTATCGATGGTTCGGTATAGCCTTGCGCCTGATATAGCATGTACTGACCATAAAAAAACTTACTAGCTGTGACGAATTCCTTGGCTTGGACTTGCAGAACACCTGCCACAATGATAGGGAACTTTTTCATACACAGATCGTGAAAAGCTGCTCAATTTTGAGTTTGCCGCGACACAGAGGGCGAACTTATTGTCCTTGTCGTTTCGACATTATTTTTAAACGCAATGCAAAATAAAACCCGTGAAGAAACCGGCTCTTGCACAAATTTATCGCCGTCATCAGATGTACATCACGCGAAGCCGTTGGCAGCCATTAAAATATAAATTTCGCACCCATGGTGGACATCGAGTACGTTTAAACAATTTTCAACAAGACTTCGCCTGCATCGAAAGATCTTAAGGGACCGAATAAATATCATCAAATGCTGAAACTTTATGTTAAAGTTTTCCTCCTCCGAACTATGGTTTCAGAGAAATTTTGGGTGTGCATCTAAGGCTTGGCAACTTAAGCAATACTCGGTATGAGTGCAAAGTGGCATTAGTTTTCAAAATATATTTCCAATCTACTCCGTTTGGCGAATAAAAATTTGAAAATCCACGCACAGGTATGAAGATTAGAATCAAAACGTCTTCAACACAGAGAACTTAAAGACTGTTGCGCTTTGAACTCGGGATGTGAGGTGTGTGGTAATTACTCGTTATCTGGAGCGCAGCTCTGTCATGGAAATGGATGTTGACAGTAAACGGGTGCCTGGAATATCTGTCGACCGATTTTGGCAGGGCTCGATATTTAGCCCCTCTCAATTATTCTAAGCAAAACCCAACACCCGGAGCCCCCAAATTTCCCCTGTTGTATGTCTATAGATAATTAAAGAACCTGGGAACCCCAAAAATCCGAAGCTTCACTACGGCCAAGTCTAGTTTGCACGGTATACTGCGGACTAAAACCTGTCGCTTAACATGAAGGGGTACCAACCCTTCAATAAAGACGGGAGCGCAACGCCCGGTGTCTCGCTAAAAGTGGTTGAAAATATGTTAGCGAAGTATCGTAGCGCAGGTTCTTTGAGCAAGAGTATCTGTTGCAGTTATGCCCATAGAGCGGTGTGGATCATTGGCTCAAAGATGTGAGTGAGATTTGACAACGTCAATAAGTAAAACGTCGCGGTTGAAATAGGGCGTGGTTCAAATGTAAGCTGCGTGACCTAAAAACGATGCTTTTGCTTCAGCAGAGAGCCAGTAGCGTTTCGTGGGGCCAGGAACTTGGAACTCATTTCAGGTGAATCTTCGGTAATATTGAATCTTTCAGGTTAATGAAGGGCTTGTCCAACATAGGAGATAAATCTCCACCGGAAAGAAATTAGACTGGTAATTGATCAGGCAGCTTTTGTGTGGATAGTCCCTCTACCCAACCAAATACGCACTGAAAAGCTCTCCTCGAATAGTAACGAAACGTCTGCAAATCAATTGCCAAGCTCGGTGAACGGCCACCTGATCAATTACAAACTAATACACCCGAACCGACAATATTCCAAAAAAAATTCCGGAAATTTGACTAGCTATTAGTAACTAGCTGTTTCTGAAAAAGAGGACGGCTTGATTACTACCGAAGCGCAATACCTCCACCATTATAACGTTTGATCAACGAATAAATAAAATTTTTCCACCCTTAATCGCGGACCAGATACAACTGGTCAGAGGTGCCCCTGAATCTGCATAGATAGGGGGATCTCCTAAGTATGGCACACGAATCAGGGTTCTTTTTGACCATTTCGTTGTAAATAATGAGCCATGGAAGATGTAACTTCATATTCCTTAACTTCTGGCATTTAGGTAGCCACGCTTTTGTAGCAGCTTTCCAATATTAATCCTTCCGGTCTTCCATTGTATCACTACCCTATGTTCCATATGATTTTCACATGAACTAATGGTGGACTGTGGTAACCTCTGCATGTGGTTTCGACCTAAAAGCGAGACTGAGGATGCCCCGATTGTGTGCAAATTTCTAGCCATATGAGATGCACGGCAAGCGATACCCAATGACAAATGGATTACTAAATTCTAGTCCAGTTCTAAACGGATTAATTCACCGTAACCGTGGATAAGGGCTCCCAGAGCTTGTCTGTGCAAGGAACGAAGTAATATTTGGCCTCTATTGGGCGTATCGTCATCGAAATTGAGTAGAGCTAGCCTAGCCGCCTACGAAGCTGGCGTGATCTTTTAACGGCGAAATTTTTAACGGTGGCTAAAATGTCTGCAATTTCACTTCAGTGGATTTCTGAACAGCTCGTATATGTTTAAGCCGCTTTCGGCAACTCAAGTTAGCTCTGAAGCACGACCATACTGTCAGATAATACAAGGGGCTGAATGTTGGTGTGCAGCTGTGTTGCCGTCTTCCACCATGGACTGCATAAAAGCACGCCTATGGAATACAGTGGAGGATACTGGTGTTTTAAGTACTACTTATTTTCTGCCTTTACCTTGGAGCATTTTCAGGCTCCTTTGATTTTTCCCCTGTTTCTTTTATCGACTTTTCTATCTGATCACAGAGGCTTCAAGTGAAAAAGGGTGTTTGCGGCATTTGTTGGGTGTTTGTTGATAGAAGGGAGTCAAACGCCTCTGGTAGCTTTTTACCCATGCAAATAGTGAGTACATGCATGCGAGGATAGACTGAGGAACTCACGACTGTATTTACGATCCCCCGCACCTTTGTATTCTTGGTATTATATGTTGAGCCGGACTGGATCGCAGCTGTATAAATTTTCGTTTAATGGCCCGGAGACGGACTGATTTTAACAGTGCCACATCTGTATTGAACATCGGGCGGCTGGCTCGTATGTCCTGTATAATAAAGAGCCCACCGAAACTGACCTAAACTACGCAGAAACTGTTTGGCGTCCGTATAACCTGGATTTATTCTATTGAGTTTGGTTTTACCGCGGGCTGTTTCGTTATGCCGCTTTATGTATAGAATCGTCAAAATTGATTGTAACGCCGTGCCGCTAGAAAATTTCTGCACTGTGATAGGTGCAAAAGCTGCCTCTAGCGTGTAACAGAGTAGGCGTTAGTGACCTGCATACAGAAATTTACATTTTTTACGCCGAAAAGCCGGAAAAGCTCCGCCATTCGAGAACGCCGATATTGTTGCTTAGGTTCAAAGCCTCATAGACTGGTGGATTGGTCTTCAAGTTGAAAGGTGATTGGGAACTAAATCTAATGATACAGTAACAATGTTTTTTGGGTCAGTCGTTTTTTCGTGATATAGCACAGTTAGAACGACATTTTGGTCAACTGTGTTCTAAATTTTCTAAAGGTCAGAAAGTTTTCGAAGTTTAACCAAAACCTAAGGACCGGTTTTCTTGGGGCAGCAGACTTACCGTTTGGCGATAGAATACACGCACCTGGTCTAAAGTTGGTCAATATCAATACCTGCCAGGTTCGTCAACCTATACTGTTGTGGATGCTGACATATTTTTGGCCTTTCAATGCAGCGATGTTGGCAGTACCGCTGCATTACTGGAGGGAGTTCTTCAAAAGATATGGTCCTTCGGTGTCCACATTATTCATATGGATTACCTCCAGCTTGAGAAAAACTCCACTACCATTTTGAGCTCTATTTGTTCTACTTCCCCAACATCAAAGTGCAGTTACCGACCTTAGAAACGATCGGGCTCAAGGCCTTAAGGCCTGCGGAACGCGCTCTACCTTAGTGGTAATCGTTGGCTTATCGCCCCCTCGGAAAGTTGGTTACTTGCGCGGACGATGTACGATTGATGGACGGATCAACAATACTGCGCAAGCCCTCAACAAATGCTGTGGCGCCATTTGTCCACACATCTGACAGCCCGGCCAATATCGCCGCACAGTGATTACCTTTGGATAAACCTCAGTTCTATTTTTGTTGTACTAGAACAACATATCTGTTGCCTTCCAAACTTGACGTTAAGTTTTCCGGATAGCCAGTAGGTCCCATATAGCAAAACCTAAAATGGAAACCTCTTATTCCATGGCACCACTAGAGAAAGTATGACCAATTTAATGAAGTTAAGCTTCACTTTCCAGTGCTTGCGGAAGACTTAGAAGGCCTGATAGACCCCATGCTGTGATCAGTACTCACACCAGGCTAATACTCGATGTCAGGCAACAAGTCGGCCGAACCGGAATGTTAGCATCGCGTTTGAGTGATCGAGTGGGGCAGGTTAGACTGATGAAAAGTTGACTACGCATGACATAAAAGTGCCCATAGGCGGTTGCACAATATAGGTAGAACAGCGAAGATGATAGTAGGCCTAGTTAACAATATAGGCAAACAAGTATATCACAAGTGCGTGGGCGCGAGGATTGATTGCACATCGTTAAATTAACTAGAAGCATTGTCAAAGAATTTCTGAGGGATCTTCCGCAGGTAAAAGAAAACTGAGAGTCCACATTCTTAAACGATATCATAAGCGATTTTTCGTCCGTTGCACTCGCTACGGGAAAGCTTCCACTCAGGCGGACGACTGGGGTTTGCCTAGCTGCCCTCCATTACGACGTTTCCAGTAATTCATCCAAGAGGGTGCCCGGACACTAGTCTGTTTTCGAGCGACAGAATGCTTATGGGAACCATGTAGATCCCTCTAATGTGTTATACGCACCGCTGGAAAGGTTGTAGATTACACATGGTGCATCAATAGCACGTTTTTTTGAGCCAGGTGGTTTACCAGGAACGCAAGGTTTACTTTTGCATTGGGCCCGAATATAAATCCTCGCGGTAGAACTTGGAAGCGTGGTATTTTGCTGTCCAGGAAACTTATCAGTTGCGTGCTGTGTAAGAGTTACGTTAGTAAAGAAGCTTTTTTGTTGCCCAGATTGAAATCGAGTGAAGCTTGGAAAGTTTGTCTACAGTGCACCGTAACACGCAACGTATTATAATAAACATAATGTAATATATTATAATATAATACAATATAATATAATATAATATAATATAATATAATATAATATAATATAATATAATATAATATAATATAATATAATATAATATAATATAATATAATATAATATAATATAATATAATATAATATAATATAATATAATATAATATAATATAATATAATATAATATAATACAGTGATATGGTAAAATAGTACATAATAAAATGTGATTTCCTTGGTGTTCCAAGATTCTTCCAAGTTCCCAGTCACAATCAGCAATCCGTTGGTTCCGCGATGTGCGCCGTTTTCGGTCAGAAGGTATAATACTCCACCGGCGTTACTCTCAGTTAAAGCAGGCAGGAGAAGTGAAAGTATTATTTGGTGATGGTGATCGAGTGAGGGCGACCTTGACAGTAGAAGTATCACTATCGCCGGGAACAATGTCGCAGTAGTTTTCCCAGTGCTCTCTGAAGCACGATCTTTAGGCGTATTGACAGACTGCCGCCATGGTAACGATTATTTGACGCAGCGGGTTGGCATTAATGCAGAATTGGCGCATATAAAATGCGATTCAAAGAAGGCTGGTCTTTCGATGTGAAGAAAAACAGCGAAAATTCGTTCCACTAGAGTACATCAAGATGATGGCTTTCCCAACTTTGAGAAAAGCCTGTCACACCCGTTCCAGCGAAGGACAGCCGATCAAAACCTGCGTTTTCACTGAGCCTCCGACAAATACTAAGGCCCAATATAATTATCCGAGGCATGTCAGCCACGGGGATGACTTTTGGGTGGCGTATGGTAGCCGGCCATTCACCGATAAGCTTCTTCGCAAACGACAAATGGCATGCTGAAAAACAGCCACAAACCCAACTCGGAAAGCCTAGGCAATAAATCTGTTCCTGTATCACTTGGTGAATCCAGGAAACACTATTGTCACAAAGCGCATCCTAACTGAGCTAACGATTTTTGCTTAAGAATTAGCAACAGGAAAATCAACATTCACTCTTGTATGCCCAAGCCTACATATTCTTAGAAATGGGCCTTGATATGCTATTCAAATCACTACTGTCTAAAGGTAACCAAGTGAAAGGCTACGGGCAAATCCGTAAGTGATCACACGAAAACCGGAGAATTTCGAACTCGCCACCATATGACCAGTGGTTGAATACTTGACCGTCTGGCAAGGGGTGGCTGACCAGCAGTGTGATTGGTTCTCACTAGGACAGGACATATCGCTTCTCCTCGTTACACAACGAAAATCACATCACCCGGTTACGCACTGACTAGCGCCTCAAGTGTGAAGAAATACCTAAAGTTCTCTGCGCTAGATGCACGTCGTTGTGAAATAACAATAAGGTGATTTTAATGCAATAGTCATAAGGTTGCTGAGAATTCTTCAACAGCCAGTGACCGGTTTCGCCCTTCTTGGGGCTCATCAGGTAAGCGCAGTCCCCGAGTTTCCGTCAACCTTACGTTTTACTTGACCTAATCCCGGGATGGTTCTTCAGGCTTCAAATTCGCGTGGTTCTTGTCCCGCATGCCAGGCATATGACAACCGGGTGTTGCTTTTTGATGCCTGCTAGCTTGTGAATTTAGTTTGCTTGTCCAATCCACCAGAGCTTATTGGTAATTACCGGTAAAACAAAGGTTTCAACATCACAAAATCTTTCTTTGTGCTGATGCAACCAGAAGTGGAATAATGTGTGGCGTGTGCTGTCTTCGGATGGCCTAAACATAAAACGAGGGAAATTGCAAACTTCATGCGACTAGATAAATTTAAGTTGTCCAAGTCGCAGATATCTTGTTGTTGTGGCCCTCATTTAATGCAAGAAGCTCATATCACTCGCTTTAAAACCAGGTGAGGAAGTGAAAGATGACGGCCAGGGATGTCTTTTACAAAACCATGAACTAAATTGATTGACCGAAAGGGAGACCCACAGAGGAGAATTGCCTACATCCGTGCGAACTTCATCTCGCTGCCGGAGTGCTAGCACCTTTTTAAAAGTGATGAAGTGGCTCGGAGACCTGTCCGATAGTAGACCTTTTCATCGCGTCACTATGGGGTTTGCGTCTCGCATAGCACGCTTGCGAGCTAAGGCGCATACAGCATGCACTACGCCGCAAAATGTGTCGGCAAGTCAAATGGATAAAACGCACAGTGGTGATAGACGGCTATCGAGTGCGCGCACATTACTTCCATTCGTTGAGATATGCAGGCAACATGCCATAGGTCTACCGCCCTTTTAACCACATGTTACCCACAGTGAGTTATGTGGGACACCTATATAGAGTCTGATGTAAAAATGGACGGAATAAGCCACGGAACAGCTCTGGGGAGTGCTGCATTAAGGTTACAGGGCTGTAGTCTATTTTGACAAATATTCACTCACATAGCTAGCCGGGATCACAACTTTTGCCTAGACGGAGGCAAATATGTTCGACAAGCACCGACTGGGGAGGTCACATCCAACTCTAAACACAGCGATGAGAGCTTTCCAAAACCAGCAGTCCGGTGACGATTGAAGGACCAAAGGCTTTCGCTTATGTCCGATGGGGATTCCAATAACACTATCCATGGCTGCGGCGCGAGTTGGGCCTTCGACTGAACAAGTGCACTCAGCTAGTTCAATTGTTGTTCGAAGTGCTCAACCTAAAAACTCAGGTGTTCTTTTTTGGTCTGAGCAAAACATTGTTGTCAGTGGCTGTTTTGCACACTGAATGCCACTTGCGCTTACCAGTTGTAAAACGCTGAGGTCGAAAGTTAACTAGTTCCCTGCCGGATGGAACCCCGGTCCCAGTGGGACGTTGCCCGTCCGATACAATGGACCTGCCGTCAACAGACAGCTTGATACCGGTGTGGCATTCAGTGGGGCTTCAGGGAATCACTCGTTAACTCCATCGGCTAGGAATTCGGAATTGAGCGCGGTGATGGATTTAGCATAGTACCAGTATAGAATATGCACCATCCAGCGGATTAAATCGAGAACTGCAGACTGAATGGCGTGCTACAGCAGGCGTTGCCGTTCTTGAGCAGCGCCATCAATGACCAGCAGGTGAATAGAAAAATGGATGAACTGAATTACCAGAGTTGAAATTGATATTCTGGTAAATGCAGTTGACGCCTCTCCCTCGGAAACTAGCTCATATGGGCAAAAACCAGAAACAATGCCATTTTCCGAATGGAAGCAACCAACTTAGAGAGAATAACGGGCTGTACCAATCGGTTCAAAGTGCAGAAACCACCGGCCTGGCGGAGATGTTGTTATAGGGGGGGCAAACGCTCCACTGAAGCATACTCCACAGGGTCTGCAAGAGAAGCAAAATTGGTCATGTACCCGCTCATAGACGGGAGGAATTTGCTACAGGTCTATCGGGAGGTTTTCACGCGCAGTGTTCATAAAAGCACTGTAAGGACTTGTCTCCGTCACTGGGTCACAGGTACAGCGCACAAGAGGGGCTTTCCTGAACTCAGTAAAAATGTCGCGCTGAAAATATGGCCGCTACTTTTCATTGGTGGCTGTGGTTCGAATGTTGTTAAATCATCGCCGTAGGTAAAATTATACTGAACTCTTTTACATGCGTCTGCTGCAACTAGTCTGAGACTCGCCTGCTCATAAGCACATTCCGTGAAAGTGACTCCGGAAGGAACTCGCACTTTCACCATTAGAATTGCGTTGGAAATATGTAAGCCAAACCCCGGGCAAACCAGAGAAAATCAACCAGCTGGCGGGAGGGCTGGTCTTGTTTTAGGATCCGAAACAAGTGCAGAGCCTCCCGGAACGGAACTTTTAGCACAGCGGGATGAACTTGCAGAAGTTAGAGAAAGAAGTGGAGGTCAAGTGGACCAAATATCAAATATTATGCGGCCAAAAGCGCACACCAATTAAAAAGGAGTGTTTTTGGAACTCAATGGGGTAGTCTGAAAGCCGTGTTAAAAAGCTGGTGATGATGTGCTTCCTTGAAATGTCACATGCCTCATCCATGCAGTTCGGGCAGTGCCCAAGCCCTAGAGACGCGTGCATTCGTCTGAAAAAATTTGAACTTAGTGGAAAAAATTCATGGTGCAACATCAGGCGAAGACGCGACATTTTAGAGGTTTATATGGTTACGTTCCTTTTCACGTGCACCTGGGGGACAGATAATGAGAATTCTTAAAATGAAACAGGGCGAGGCGAGGAGTGATGAACCATTCTTAAATAACATCCGTATCTTTTTCAAGATACTGAGGCTGGACCGATTAGCTAAGGTTGTGGAGGCTGCTAGGTTATTTAGCAGGGTGACTCGCCGCAAGCTTGGTTTGTGGATGGTTTGGCAGTTTTCGAGGTAGGGACATCCTACTTGACTCTTCAAAACGTCCATTATTGTGCAACTGGGACCGGAAGTGATGTGGCCCCACAGCTGATCAGCAGGAAGTAAGAGTTACGGAAGCCAAACAAATGCGAATTTTTGTACAAACTCGTGGCTCAACAAGTGAATACAGTTCACTATGTAACTCTGACGCCGGTACCTCTGAAAGGAGTAGCCATTGGCCGCTGCCCTGGTGCGAGTCTCCGTTGGCACCGTGCCCGGGATGGCGCGTGAATTCGCATCCGCCCTGCTAACAGACATTTTGTGCCCCTAGAAATAGCACAAAACTGGCATCTAAATGTGTGGAAGAACTGTGAGAATGCCCCCACCCAGGGAGGGAGATGCCCAGGGTTATGCCAGTCGATAGCAGTAGGGCCTACAAGATGCTGCATTGTGTGAATACCATATGGGGGAGGGGCGTGTATGAATCCGAAATTATCTACGATTCCAGAGTGAGTGAGCAGACGCTAGAAGATAGATGCGACATTCGGAAGTGGTCCTTCACCAATCCTGTGATCATTCTTAGGAACAGATCATTATAAGACTTGGAAGAAGCATGAGCATTCTGGACGGTTTCCCTCCAGGACCTAATGCTGCCACAGTGAGTGCGTGCTGGTATCAGGATACGTTCGTCCTCAAGACGAGCGCATTGCACGATAATGAACATTAATGTAGTTTGTCGACTAGCTGCCGTACAGAGCAAGCCTAACACCCAGGCCATACCTTAAAGTTTGATGATGGACGTTTTGATGGGAGCGGATATTTTCTTGTGGGACAATTCTGTAGGGTCCAAGGCAGGCCACTGGAACTCAAGCTTCATTTATGATTCAATTAAACACGCCCTTTACAAGGTACGCACATTGTCCGAAATTTGGCATGACAATTGTTATGACTATCCGCCGCATATTTATTTTACGGGCGGTTGGTTCATATTTCATCACCGTGCGCGAAATTACGTTACATTTGTAGTATACGGTATCTGCCAGTTTGATTGATTTATATGTAAGTATTGGTGGTGTACAACCTTGCCTACTGGGCTTCGGCTCATGAGCTTTGTTTCTGTTTTCCATCCACAGAAACTGTCGTGAAAAACCTGCCTTCGCAAAATCACTGTCCCCTGGTGCTTTCATAGTGTGCGTACTACACATTAAAGCTGGGTATGGCCCTGAACACTGTTCCATAATGGCGGTGGATAGAAAGAAACATCGGACCATAGTGAAGCTTTCATCACGGTGTGTGCACCTCAACTATCTTTGCTTGCTGACTGAGATTTTGTGAGATCTTTAAGCGCATGTTTCACAGTTCGGGCGTCTAAAACAAGCATGTTAGTACATGTATCTTTTAGATGGTTGCATATTCTAGTGCGCGGTGAGATCGGGAGGATCCTTTCACAGAGACGGATTATGGCAACTCCCACTTAAATGGTGACAGAACGCTGTCAACAATATGGTGTATCTGCCACAATGCCAGTTGGCACTTAATGTAGAGCTCCGTATACGAAGACCTGGTCATCCAGTTTACCATGAACAACACTCAGAGGTCTGAACGCTGTCCAGTGCTGCGCGCAAATATAACCAATATTATACATATGAACTCAAAGCAGTGGTTCCTTGTCATTGCAGTATATATATATATATATATATATATATATACGACGGTTATGTATAACCAGCTGTAAACCGGGCTCGTATGCTGTACATCATAATCCTCATTGACAACATGACATCAGTGTTCAACACCGATGTTTCGCTGCCTTACAACCATGGTTTATTTGAAAGCCTTATTATGAAGAAAAGAATAAAGATAGACGGGGAAGGGACTTAGTGCTAGCTTACTACAATCACTCCAAGGTGCCCTACACCTCCAAACACTCATTCAGACAATCTGGAGAGAAACTGACAACATGATCACCACCGACATCGGTTAGCAGCCATATCTTGCAGCGTCTCCAACGAGGCACAGTGAGGGTCACGCGGTCCCCATCATGGAAGGCGAGTAGCACCGACAGCACTCAAAAGTTTCGTGATTTCTTTCATACCCTCCTGCCAGGTCAAGGGTTGGCCACCTCTCCGCTTCCGCCACTCTGAATTGGACATGAAAGACAGCACTCTCTTCGGCAAAGAATGGTTAGGCATACGCACATGTCCCAACCAACGCAGCTTCTGGTGCTGGACACATTGTTCAATGGAAGTACCCGTTAAACAACCCAAAACTCGCTTTCTAACTGCCTCGTTACGGATACGCCGACACCATCCCACACGAGCTATGGTTCTGAGACAACGATTGTCGAACACCTGAAGACGTCTCAGTTCCGCTGCTCGAACAGGCCAAATCTCACAGCCATACAACAAAACAGCCTGTAGCTTGATACACACGTCCCTTGAGATTCAGGGATACACCACTTTGACGCCATAGGTGTTTCAAATTAGCAAACGCGACCCGAGCTTTGGAGATTCGCGCATTGACCTCATCTGTCACACTACAGTCGGAGCTAATACAACTTCAAAAATACGTAAAACTCTCCACAACTTCCAGTACCTCTCCCTGGATTGTAAGTGGCGTGTTCAGTGACTGCATGTCCAGGAACATGATCTTACAATTTTGGGTGCAAAGTGTATACCAAAGGACGGGATGACTTTTATCAGTCTACTAACGGTAGTACATGAGCTGAAAATGTAGAGCGAGAATTACCACTCAATAATATATGAAAAGTATGGTTTACATAGTCGTGAACTTAGTGTGTAAGTGTTCTATCGTGGGGTGGCCATCTAGTGGTTACGCCTGTACTGAGCCTGCCAGACTACGCGATAAGGAGAAGACAGAGAGGGACTTGGTGCTAGCTTACTACAATCAATCCGAGGTGCCTACACCTCCAAACATTCACTCAGACAATCTGGAGAGAAACTGACAACAAGATCGCCACTGACATCGGTTAGCAGCCATATCTTGCAGCGTTTCCAACCAGGCGCAGTGAAGATCACGCGGTCCCCATCATGGAAGGCGAGTAGCACCGACAGCACTCAAAAGTTTCGTGATTTCTTTCATACCCTCCTGCCAGGTCAAGGGTTGGCCACCTCTCCGCTTCCGCCACTCTGAATTGGGTATGAAAAGCAGCGCTCTCTTCGGCAAACGATGGTTAGGTATACGCAACAAATGTCCCAACCAACGCAGCATTATTAAGAGCATGAAGGATCATGGAGGCCGAATAAAGTTTGATCGAAGTGACAGTAGATATTTGTGGTCGTCTAGTTAAGTGGACCAATCTTGCGGTCACTTCACAAACACGACCGGGACAGCTTTGGTGAGGTTCCGTATTTAAGAGCACGTGTGGTACTGAGTAGTAGTTTGCTGATATCTTTAAAGAGCATGTGATTTTACACCGTCACAATTGATCACACTTCATTTAGAGCACCTGACTAAATCTAAAAATCTGATTTATTTGTCACGAGTGATTTTTTCAGTGGGCTTCTGCGATTTGAAGTTTCAAGGTACATGAAAGCCAAGGACTGCTTCGTAAGTTTCATTAGTCGATAGTATAATAGTCAACTGGGCAGATTAATAGTTACCTAATATGAACTATGATCAAATGCACGAAATCTAGGAAGATAGTGGTAGCTCATGTCTCAATGATGGCTGCTGATTTACTCACTGGAAAGCCTGGAGATACAGGCAGGTTGAGAACCGAAAGTTCTAGAAGCGTGGTGCTCTCCATTAAACATCACAAATAGGAATATCGAAGGGGATCAAACCGAAGCGCCACTGCAAGGGAACAACCATCAACTCGATGGGGACCTCGAGTCTCAAAAGACTACCAGGCCAACGCACCGAGAAATTGGACTCGCTGTGCAGGTAAATGGAAAACGACCATAGCAGAGGGACTGAAGAGGTTGAGTTCGCAGGTGGTGCAGACATCGGCAAGTCGGAAGCTGGGTCACGTGGCGATCAAATAGGAATATTTATCCTAGCCACCACTAGTAGGCCATAGTCTGTCTGGGCGAGTAAACCCTACTTAAATCCATACACACACAACATCCGCGCACTTCCCTCTATAACATGTTGGCGATATTAACTTGGCTGCTGATGAAAAGTCTGCAAACAAGCTACAGTTTACCATCTTTCTAAACTGTCTGTCAGAAACCATCGTTTTTCATCCCTCGGTCCCTATCCGGGGAGCTGTTATTCACCGAAGCTCCAGATTCGACTGGAAAGGGCCTTTGTGCTTCGTCTTCAAGTCATATACTGAAGACCTCCGGAACACTTCCATCCGGTATAGGGGCGGATGAAGACAGCTGTACAAGGCAAACAGTTCTCTGGCATACGCAGCACATGTCATAACCAGAGTAGCCTGTGGAGTACGACCAGCTGATCTATTGATATAGATTAAACTTTACAGAAAAATATCTCGCAAACCTAAACATTACTGATCTGATGTTCCCATCAGACCCGCGCAAACTTCAGTGCTACTAGTGAGCACACGCAGAGCCTTTGAAGCTCTTGAACAAGCAGCGGCCACGTCTCTTATCCATTAAGTAAGACACATCTGACCACTTCATTGTACACCCCACTCATGACAGTCAAGCCGATGTCACACGGGCGCTACACTTGTTTGAGGTCATGAGACACTGACATAGGCTTTCTAATTCGGGAAGTGATTTCGCTTATGACCCGGTCCAACGGAACTTATGCAGCTGCTCATATCTATCACATCGATCGGTCTACCTGTGTTTGAGCCCACTCAATCTTGCAGCAGCACTCTATGTTTTACAGGTGCGAAGTGTATAACGAACTGTGCAGGAAAAATCTTTAGTTTATTTAAAATGGTTCGTGTTTCTAAATGGTCTGATCCGAATAGGGCAATACCGTTGGCGTACTCAGTGCCTATGAGTGAAACCCCTCCCCGGATATTCCGCTTTCTGAGATAGTGCGGACAGGAAGTAAGCAAATCAGCGGCCAACAGAACATTGGGGCTCATTAGCCGTTTACCATATAAAACTTCAAACCTCGGTTTTGAAGTTTGCAACTTGACCCCTTGACAGTAGCCGCAATGAAGTTCGGCTTCTTGGGCCCGCCTTTTTATGAACCTGAAAATTATAATTTTTTTGACCCGTTATTTTATGGTCCAATTCTGCTAAACTAGGCAACCAGCGTACCTGTCGGTTGACCTGAGTCTAAGATATTGTTGGTTTCAACAACAGAGTTGATGAAAATCGACTTTGGTAGCTTTTCGATTGAGTGGGTCTCCAGTAGCTGAGAACATTGTGCAGGTGGCTTTAGTTGAGAGGAAGTAAACAGATACAGAACGGCTTGGAAAATGGCACGTCTCAAGAGTGCTGAATGCGGAATGAAAAATGCAGTATGTGCAGGGAGTTCTGGATACGGTTGGTAAACGGCTTGAGGAAACAGTGATGCGTAGGAATTCGTGTACAAAATGGAAGATATTCGTTGTTCTGAAGACAGTTTTGTTAACCTGGTGCACTACTACATGTAATGGACTTTTTGAAGTGGAAATTTACGCCGAGTAGAGGAAGTGTTAGTGGTAAGTGTCAGAAATGGTATATTTTTTATTGTTTTCCTCACGCCAATACAATCCAGGGCATCGTCGAGGCTGATTCGTTACTCTGCTGGTAAAGTCATCGACCTGCCAACGTGCAATTTGTATAACGTGTGTTCAGTCCTTTTGTAAAGTCACGCCTGTTGTGAGACATTTTATCGAGTTACCGAATTAACCGACCGACGAGTCGTCAAGGTAGCCAGCAACTTTAAGGGGTAGCGAAAACCATAACGTGGTCAGCAAGACGGACAGTTTGTGTGTCAACTCTGTTTATTTATGACACTGTGCACCCAAGAGTGCAGCATGTATTTTAATCAGTAACCGTTTATTTCAGCCCCTGAATTCCTTTTGAAATCACATATTCTGTTGAAAGTGAACATTGCCGGTCGACAGAGGCATGCAAGAGTCATCATGTCCTTATTTAGGACGAGAGATGCTTGGACAACGAATGTCAATTCTGAAGCTGGTGTCAGTTTCATTCATGTTGGCAACCTTCTTGCCGAGAACCCCTTTTCGTGCCAAATAATTTACGCTTCATATGAAGGGATCATTAAAATTTACTTTCCGGATGATGTATACTGTCGGCCGCCTGCTGCGAATGTAGTCGACAGCGAACCACTCCGCCTTGTACATAAATGTAGAGAGCCCATTCTTTCAGTTCTCACTGGGAGGTTCAGTTCAGAGAACCCTCAGCGTACTTTTCTAGCTGTTCTTCATCCATTGAAACTCAGTGTTTACAGCATTTACATTGAGAAAATCTCTGTGGGTTGCACGGAGGGTTTCCTTGATTCTTGGAAAATGAACATATTATACGATGTTTCTTTTCCTTTGGCTATGTTCAACATGTGTTGTGGTATACTGTGTGAGGAGCATTCTTACGAGAGCATCTTTGTTCAGTCACTTGGTTCAGTTATTCATATATACAATGGAACAACTTTGGTGACTTCAGAAAAGATCCCAGACACATTGTTTCCTGGTCCACTGATTTTTTCCAACTGTCACCATTCCATTATTACCGCGGCTTCTTCTGGAACCATTTCCTGTTATGAAGTCAGAGACATAATAATTCACAGTACATCCTGCCCCGAATACAAGCACGACTTTCGTGAAGTTCCAAAAACAAATCCACCTTGTGATTTTGCAGTGGCAGTTGCCAGCTGGAGTTTCCCTGTTGGTGAGCCAGTTTTTCAAATGGATGCAATTGAGAGCCATACCGAACAACCAGATAGTGAAGCATTTATTGTTGCCGTCTGCAGAAACAGCATTGTATTATTATCGGGAGCCGGAAAGCTGCTTGGTGTCAGACGTCTTCAAATGACACCGATTCTTTTATGTCCAATCGGATTATTCCATATGCATCGAAGAGAAACTGGAAATCACTCAGTCTATTTGCAACCGAGATTTTGCGTTGTAACAGAGGAGCAATATTTGTTGGTTTTTAGGGTAAGTTGACTTTTAGTTTGGCTCGCCGTTCGAGCCGCTAGGCGAAAGCAGTGGTCTGTTCAGGTATGACAATCTAGGTGTAATCAGCGTGTGGTGGCTGAGTAGTGGTGCCAGGTCCACCTTAAATGCCAGGTGCATGGGTTTCAAATTCTGATAGGGTCAAGGGTATGAGTTATAGATTAACTCCAATGAGAGCGGAATTTGGGTCTGGTCATTCTCGCCTTTATTTAGATAAGCCGTGATCAATGCACTAGGAGTGGAGGAAAATTGTTCAAATGAGAGCAGTAAATACGGAGTCCGCCGATCTTTTAGTTCTACACAAATATCAGGCTATATGTTATTCACACCTCTAGGCATCCCTCCACAGGACTAGGTAGTTTAGAGCGTTTGGTCAACACAACACTTTTGTTACACACCCCAGCAATCAACACAATCGGAACTGCAAACACCCTATGCACCAGTGACATTGCCGTGTCATTGTTTCCTTGCGAATTTCTCTAAGAACTACTAGGTTCTTCTTAAAGTTAACACTGTCACGCAAACACGAATATGCTGTCCACATTTTGATGTGTTTCATCAGGGCATGTCATCCAAATCCTATTCGACCATAAAATTGTCACTTTTTGTTGATGTTTGTACACAACACACAACTCTGTTTAGAGGTTTGCTTGGCAAAGTAAAATAATCGGATGATTGGCCAACGACGATGCTTTGTTGAAATGCAACTCTTAAACCTGGATTGGTGCGTTTAATAAAATGACTCACTTAACAAGATTAGTTTTGTTTAGGTTTGAATGTTTGACACTGTGTATCCCTCAGTCTTCCGTAGCCCACCCAAAATCGCTTTGACGAATCCGACGAGCCAGATTGTCTGCTCTGAACCGGGGCACTGGTGTCACCCGAAGATACACCAGAAAGTAGATCACGCGTTACCAAATTCTTGAGCATCTTGCAACACATTACTTATGGTAAGAGCTTAAAGACTTACATGTTATCCAGCAGGCGTATTCATCATAGTATCTACAGCAATCTCATTGTCACTGGTGTGAGAAGATTCAGGGATTTTTCATCCTTTAAGCGAAGCCAATGTATGACGAGAAGCGGGTGAACATTGTATATTTATTTCGTCTTTACGGGAAATTGTTAGCAGTGCGCATCTCACGCAACTCAAGAGAGACTCAAACCAACTGAAACAAGGTTAGTAGTCATGACAATTAATCGTTCATGCCTCACCACAATAACAATATACGACTCATTCGGAACAGCGATCGAAAATATATGTGTCTAAAATGAACCTGTGTTTTGCGTTAAGATAACGTGTATGACGGTCCCGAATAGTCCAGTCTTTTCCTATCATGCTTTGTCATGCTTTGCTCTGACCTGGTTTAAGTGTTCAATGTAAGTTTTCTCTTTTGCTTAAGTAGAATAACATTAAACTTGAAACAAGTTGGAAGGAAGAAAGTTAGATTTGACGATTGGTATACGAAAAATTTAAATAAATAACACGTTTGTCCAGTTCAGTCCATTGAGATCGCAAGTTTTAAGTTTCCACAGTTGAATCTCGAAAAGTGTGCTGAGCCTATAGTAAACCTGAATGTCAAAAGTGCTTCAGCACACTGTGAGGACCAGTGCAGATACTGCAGGTTTTGGCTGCATTGTGCGAATTGGCGCAACTGGATTGTAGCCCAAGATTGCACGATATTAAAGATCATTTGTACTCAGAGAATCGTAAAAAAAACTTTCGATTTGTGAAAGCTAAAAGATCACAGTAAATGTTTGCATCCTCTCGGCGGAACTGAGAATATAGAGTTGTATTTTCTCTCAAGTAATGTAAATTATATACTGTAGGGATGGGATGTCAGTCTTTATTTATCTATTCGACACAGCTGCACCGGGCAAAAGTGTTTTATCGGAGTTGAACAGATTGGTGACATATCTTACTGATATTTCGTTTTACATTCGTACAACCTTATTTTGCTGCTTAGCTGGTTTCACCGGACAAGGAATCACAGGTACATGAGGCTGGACTGATGTCTAATTATGACATTAGTTTCATCATTCAACTAGGGTACTGTTAGTTTTTGGATCCAAATATGTCTTCATTCTAGTGTGACTGCCTATATATATATATATATATATATATATATATATATATATATATATATATATATATATATATATATATATATATATATATATATATATATATATATATATATATATATATATATATATCACCCATCCGTGGCAGGCAGTAAATTAGCACACAGGTGTTATTAGGTTAACTGGCACACGCACCGAACCGAAAATCAGGGCATAACTCAAGCAAGCGAATGTTTCATGGTCGTCAAACAAACAGTAAACTTTACAGCATGGATTGCATGGCCATCAGGAGAACTTTGCCTTGGGAACCACAGGTTTATATTGGATTTTCAGTGTTTTGTCCTACTTCAGATCACTAGGAGAGTAACTGCTCTAGAGGGGACGCTGTAGTGCAAGCATATATCTTCACCGAACAAAGTGGCTCTTAAAGTTCTTGCGTTTCAATATCGTTGGCCACAAGCGCAAAGATTTTTCTAATCAGGCCGATGAAGTGCCCAAGTTTCAATCTCCGTCGGTTAACGGGACTAGACGAGTCACGATGGATACACGTTCATGTTGGATAGGGCTTCAACCGTTTATTCATACATCAGTCAATTTTGTGGTGGCTAAATATACCAAAAGGGAAATCAACCAATGTAAATATAAAATCATTCACTAGTGGTAGCTGTTCCAGAGGTAGCATGCTTTCTTGAAATGGCAAAAAATGGTTGCCATAGGTGCTACGGGAACTGTTTTCAACATGAAGTTTTTCCCACTGAATTTTCAGCGTAGCACCATTACAGAAGCCCTCGCCACAAGGAAAGGTTACGCTAGAGTGGATTACCTTAGAAATAGGATGAGTCTGGCCCCTTGCTTCTTAGTCATCTGAGTTTGAATTTGAACAGATCATCATCGGTTGATTTTAACCGTTGTTTGCACATAATCGAACACATAACTGAGACACTCCGACTCTTTTACCAATAGGGTATACTCAGACATATGCATGGTCTCACTGAGATCTACACTTCCGTGCATAGTTCCCTCATTCCATTTCATTGTTCATAATTGAGCATAATTTAGCAGCAGGAACCATCGTGTAGCCCATATGCAGTTTGTGACTGCAGATGATAACACGATGGTGAATTAGAATAGGATCACAAACAGTGTGCTTCTTGGGACACAAAAACGTGTTTTGCGATAGGTAAGAGGCCCACCAAAGTGCTAATCAATGATCTTGAATCACAGTTTGATTAATATGTCGCCAAATATTTTGTTCCCACTTCTGTTTTCTTTCCTTTGCGCAGGGTCTACAGTTGGCATGGTCAGCTAAATTGCCATGGAATCCTGTCAGCATAACCATGCCATCGACCGCATATATCGGTACCGGCGACGAATTGCCAGTTATTGGCAAGAACTCAGTACCCGGTCTAATTGCCTTATTAGGACCGGAGGGCCAGCTTTCCCTCTCTTATCTAGGTACCTCTCCGCCGAGAGAAATGGGTTTTAGAGAAGTATGCGAAAGTGAAAGCGGGATAAAAAGGAGCTTCGTGACTGAAGTCGTGGAAAGACAAGAAAAATTGCTTAATGCCGAGTTGGAGGCGTTAAAAAGAAGAATACAAAGTTTGTCTGAGGATAAAATTGATTTTCCTGCACACATGGGAAAAGGTCACAACGCAAGGTCTCCCGTCCGCATACAAGCATTTGTGTCCTTAAGTCAAAAGACATTAGACACAAATGCCCACCACTCTTGTTCCCTTGACATCTCTGTCGCGTTTCGAATGAAATCCGAATTGTCTTCAAGTGATCCCATGTTTCTAAACGTTCATTCTTGTCCACCCATTGTTGTTGTTCCAAATTATTTAACCTTGCCTGCAGCCACTCAACGATGGGCAGAAATCGGGCAAACAAGAGTAGATAGCAAGAACGAGTTTCAACACACCTGCCGTTTGTCGGTAGTGGTTGATTCACATCATCCGCTAGCCTGTCTAACACCGCAAGACCTTGGTATTCATCTGGTCTTAGCTTATTCTGTTACACGAACTACTTCTGACAGCATCAGTAGTCAACAGGAATTTGAAGAGTGCTTCGTTAAACTCCCGTTAGATTTCGTACTTCACGGAAAGCCTTGTGAGAAGGCAGATGTCGCTGGTTTACATCAGCTGAAATTCACAATCCCACATACATTAGATCCATTGAACTGGGCAACGGTTTTGCCTGCGTTTCGCTTGAAAGGGTATACAGGTTCAAGCTTCTGTTTATGGCTGCCCACGTTATACCATACCGAAAGAAACGACACAGTTAGATCCGGCGAAAGACGACTGTATGTGACTCTCAACTGCTCAAAACGTCGACTGAAACTACAGTCGTCTTCAGAAGACATGCTCTGGCCGGTTCTTAATGAGATTTACTCAAGCTTAGCGAGTCTTTCGCGAAGTATGCCCAATTTTGGTGAGGGACCGCCGTTGCTCTTAAACACAAGTCGTTGTAAAAATGAAACGCAACGATCTTTTGCGTTTACGCCGGTTCTGCCGGAAAGCATGTCTCAGTTAACTTCTTTAATTGACTGTCTCTTCAGAAAACTGTATCAACACTTGGACGCCAGAATCCAAATTGCTACAACGGCGGTTAAAAATACCATCCAGAGCCGTCACTTTCGAACCGTGCAGACTCACATAATGGGTAGAATCAAAGAAAGCATTCCAAAGAGGTTGAACGGTTTCGGATTGCTTCTGGAAGAAAGCATATGCAAGCTCATAGAAGGTTGTGACGAAGCTACAGCTGCATCCGAAAACCAAATGCTTCATGGCGCTTCGGTGATCTCGCTGATTACACTCTTGAGCTTCGTTAGCGGCAACTGCATCGTCAGATCTAGAGAAGGTAACCGAATACTGGAGGCCTCCAGAATGCTTCGACCTATCCATCTGCTAACTGCTATCGAATCGACCGAACTTGTAGAAGTTGACAGAGGTTACACAACCACACCCGAAGAAAGTCAAACAAACTGTGATGGAGATTCCCCAAAGGCACAGTTTGCTGGTCTGGAAGAGTGCTTAAGCACAACCATATCCGAAATTTTGTTCAGAGTAGGAGATGAGAATGAAAGTCGGAAGGAAAGGGCATCACAACAGTTAGCTAACCATGTTATTCCAAATGTAAACTGGACTATCGACAACTTTCTAACTTTGTGCTGCAAGCTTGCAGGATGCGGTTCTGTGAGAGTTCATGAATCACAGAAAATACCGGAAGTGTACGCAGCAGAAGCAAGTCCCCAAAGCGATAAACATGATCAAGTAACGGAATCGTGATCTTCCTTTACCTCAGGTTTCGTGCTATTTCTTGTTGCTTGCTTCCTTCTACGCATATGTGAACCTTTTTATAAAGTATAATTTATTCAGAAGAAATGTTGGCTTGAGTTACGCCCGAAGTCATTGCATATCCTCGTGAGATGCGAATCACATCTCAATCTGTCATTGCAACTCAGGTGATCTTTTAAGCAAAGTTCATCCCGGGAAAAGTTCCGATTCATCCGTAGTCCCACTGCATTTGAAGCCGTCTAATTTCCGCCGAGATTTTACAATCTTTGTAAGCTGTGGTCCTTTCCGTAAATTTATGACGAATAGCAAAGTTGTAGCCAAGCCGAACAGCTGGTGAAAAAAATGATACGATGTGGTAGGGACTCATCTACCTTTATCCTTATGACGTTGCCTTGAGTTCTTTGTAGTAGATCCGACACGCGCCATTGGCACAGTCCATACCATCCAGTTATCTCTAATTATTTGCAGAATTTATTAACCGTCTGTGGTAACAGTTCGTGAAACTTCCGATCCGACTTGCTTTGTGGCTGTTCCATATTTAGTTCACTTTTCGCTACAAATTGCACTTGCCCCTATGACAGTTTGTTCACACCAGATTTTACGCAATCGGCAAAATGAACTCCCTACAGCTTACACCAGTGCCATAGATAAGCTCAACTGAATCTCTGGTTTATGGTATTCTTCAACTGAATGCGCTGCACAAAGATCGCCACGTTTCAGGTGCCACCATGTTCGAGGAATTTGCAGTACATTTGCCTGACATAACAGACCACTCAGGAACATTGTGGGTGGTGTGGTATATCAAGCATATTTGAATATTGGAAGCTCTGACGCTTTCTGCAGCGCAAGAAGTGAAGACCAACTGCTCACATTAACCTGCTACTTCAACAAGTCCTCTGTAGAACAACATGAGTGGACTCTGCTCTGTCTGAAGCACATTCCCACCATATCGATTATTAGTCAGACGTGCGAATCTCTGGTCAGTTAACAAGTAATCACCTTGCGACAAACAAAATGGAGACAAACGGATTCTTGTAAATTGACTGGAATACTTTAAGGCTGGTCCGTACCTCACTAGGTTTCTCGAGTCGTCCCAAGCTCGACCAATACTCAGTTATCAAATATGAATAAATGGCAATGGTTATTTTCCGTGCCGATGAAATTTTGGCTGTTGTCTAGTGCCCCCCAAAGTAGACCGGAGGCCAAAAATAACAACAAGATTTTATTATGATGGCTTGCTGCGCATTAAGCTTGTCATTTCACACAGCAACCAGGCACTGGAATCCTGGTATTGAACTCTTACGAACACAGTCAGTCTCATTTCAAATACAATATTCGAAGCAGCATTTCCTAGCATTGTGCGTAGTGTTCCAGTAAACTTCAGCTGAAGTTGACGAAAGCCAGTTGCTTGTTGGATGGTGACTTTAGTTGCAAATGCTTCAGCACCAGTAAGCAGCTCCATCCTTTCAGTACCGAGGCTGTAACTTTGATTGGCAGTAGAGCCTTAGCGGCAAAACGGCTGACCATAGCCATAGTGCCAGTAACTAAAAAGCTGTATACGATTGTTTGCCTTTCCTTCCAAATCAGCAGTGACGTCACCGTATATTCCTAGTGTTATGTAACCACGATGAGGTGTCTCAGAGAGCGTGGAGAACCGCAAATCCGGTCAAACAGCAAGTGTTTTCTTTGATTGAGCGTTCCTATTACCCAGACAGCCGGTGAAGACTCAAAATCCCAACTTGAAGGCTTGTAACCTTTTGGAACGAGCGCCAGTTATGAGCGCCACTACAAACAGCAAACTCAGTGTGAGAACAGTGGGGTATGAAGCCATTTGCTGGACAATGGAAGGAAATAAGAGGGGGATATCCGAATTACTACATGTGCTCAACCGAAGAATCTGGATAGGAACCCGTTAAGAGAAAGCCCATGACAATGCTTAGCAGATATATCTTGTAGTGTTTCCAGCCAAGCACAATCGGCTTAAAGTCGACCAGCTCCTGAATGGTGGCAGCTTCAACAGCTCGGTTATTTTTTCGTTCCCACCGGCAAACTCGCAATTGGCTTTCCACCTAGACTGTACTGCTCGGAGGCCGGTACGCATGGCACATGACTGAACCATCGCAGCCTAGTGCCTAATCCATCGACCATCATTTCACGACAGCATTTGCAAATTCAGTGTAATCTTATCTGCTTTAACATGTATACTAGTTGCGTCTGACAAGTTCTACAGTGATGTTTTATGGCAATAATCCACTTCAGTTAAAAGTTTTGCCTTTTACGTTGCAGTAAGTGGACTCCCAGGCAGTTTCAGAATTCGTTAGGCAACAAACTGAACAGTACAGTCAGCTGTAACATGAATTGCCTTTTCCATGCCTTCTTACCGTCCTCATCAAAATTAACTTATTTTCATGACTTTTGGCTTTTATCCAGAGTGACAGTTTAGGGGCATTGCTTATTCAAACTGGCGGATTGTGCAAAGCAAAAAGAAGTTGAAAGAAGGCGAAAAAAAATATCAGAAAACTCACGGCGTCCAATGTTTTTTACGTTGAAGAAACAGAATGCATGTTGATCTGTCAAGTCCCGTAACTGGCTAGTGAGGCTACGAAGTAGCTGTACTGAAAGAACCGGCGGCTTCGTTGATGACCCGCTGATGAATTAAAACTTATGGTCTCCATGGGCGCTAGATATGCAGTTTGACAACAAATATCTTGGTAAGTGTCATCTGTGAACGCAGGTCATGTTGATGCCTGTGTGTTGGCGTTGCGCAGTTCACTGGTCTGCCCTCAATTCTTGAGGCCTGCTCCGTGTAATAGACTTGCACAACCGATATTGCGATGAAGTTAGGGGAGTATGTTCACAGTGAAGACCGTTCGGGTCGGTGAGGTCACCTCAATAATGAGCATACTCGAATTCAGACGTCAAACTTCTTTGTTATACCTGTTGTACCTCGAAAACAAAGAGCAATCTAAAGGGCTTTGAGATAATTGACCAGATAACTGGAGAACTGGTTTGGATACGGGTGCACTTCATGAATCACGTGCAATTTGAGTTCAAGTAGGTCACGTGGTTGGCAAAACCCAGGCTACAGTAACGTGAAACTCCAGTTCGGAGCCTGATAGATTTTGTTCAACTACAGAAAAATTTTATTTTTGAAGCTCTACTACAACGAGCATGTGAAAAAACACATTTTTCAGTGACAGACTGTTTACTCAAAAATAAACGGGGATAAAATAATATGCGTGCGCCTGAATGTCCCCTCTGTGAGCGGTAAGTTTAGGGTCCAAACTAATGTCATCGTTGTGCGAGAACGGCGTTTCTACCAGCTAATTGCACATGTTTAAATGTTGAATGTGCAAAAGAACCTTAAGTTTTCATAATTATACATGTTAATTTTGAACAGAAAGATTTAGCCGGATTCCCGTACCCACCCATGATATTCTGGCGTTATGTAGATGACACACCCGTCATGATGAAACGAAAAAACATCAGTGAGTTTTACACCCCTCTGAATGAACAGAATCCACACATCAAATTTAGTATGTAGACAGAGTCAAATTCGAGTACACTGGCCTTCTTGGACTGTATGAAACATAAATTCGGGGAAAACTAAAGACCACAGTGTACGAGAAGCCAATTTTGAACTACTCGTCTGTATTCAGTATTCACTAGTATGGCCTCATCCATGTTTAGGCGTGTAAGGGCCCTGTGCATTAAAGAAGTTGATCGGACGGAGACCCAAATTGAAGTAAAGAACAAACTTCCGGATAGTGAATATCCAACTATTTTAATTATACGTCAGTTGCGAAGTGTGTTTGTATCGGTGGCGAAACCCAGCAGGGAATGGATTGGTACTGCCTTTATTCCATATAAACCGGGGACATTGGATGTCATTCAAATTATTCTAAACACCTCTAACATAAGAGTGACTTTCCTGAAAGGAAACACGCAGCGCTCTGCACTAAATCACTTGAAGGATCGCCTTCCGACAAACAGAACCAGGGACTGTATCTACAAAATTAAGTGTAACGATTGCACTACGGTCACTATAGGCCAGACGGCCAGGTAAATTCACACCAGAATCGGGGAGCACAGGAGAAAAATAAACAGGCCACAGAGGAACACAGATGAATATCGAGTGTTACTGAAAGACTTGGCAGTGGCGGAACATGAACTTGAAACGGGACAAAAAATAGATCCAAAAAATTTTAAGGTTATGAGGTGAAGACAACGCTTTACACCACATAGACTGATGTCTGAGGCGGTGGAGATCCCCAAGCATTCCAGTGTAAATAGGATAAAAGGCGTAGAACTGGCAAGTGTGTGGAGAACTGTCTTGGATTAGCCGAGTTGATACATGTTTTTGTGCGGTTAGCAGAATGAGGAGACGTCAACACAAGTGGCTTAGATTTGAATTGCACCTAATCTCACCCAAATCCCCACCCGCAACCAAAATGCAGTAACACTCAGAAGATTATTCAGACCAACAAAATCTACCCGTGACACCCAAGGTGAGTCATCAACTAAAGCACCTTGAAGTGGAAGATTAAGGAACTAAACTAGACCAAAAACCATTTGAAATCCCCCAGCCTATCAACGCAAGATTTAGGCGACCACACTAACCGACAAGACCCTTTACTTGACATTCAACACTGATCCAGTGTGCGAATCCGAAGAGGTCTTACTGATTGGTTTTCCTTCTGCTTTTAAACTTGGCCAAACTGGTGACCCGTTCATTTGGCCTGATGAAGCTTTTGTGTTAAAAGTTAGAAATTGTCCAGTTAAGAACTAACGATTGTTTACCAAACCCTTCTGAAACGGTGACACCTCAATATCACTGGTGTCTAACAAACCATGACCAAAGGCGTATAGGTTTCGTCTTTATGCTCATAGCTTGATTCAACCCAATTTTGACCGAGGACCAACCATCAGTAGATTCACGAAAGCTTAGCCTTGACGAAAATACTGTCCTACATAATAACTCTGTTTTATTTCATTGTCAACGGTCCACGCAAACTTTTATTGGGCTCTACTTGAGCTGAACGCAAAATACCAGATACTCTCTGACAGTGGTAGCTTCCCCACTCTTCCGAAGAAGAGAGACAGTTGTCAGATATTTTATACCACTAAGGGTAGTTATCTGGTGGGCACTAAACCCTAAAGTTCTCTTATCATTGTGTTCCGAATTTCTGATTCTACACGCTCACTAGGTGTCTCAAATAATATTCCAAAGAAAACAAACATGGTTCCTCCATTATGCCATTGCGGCGCCGGTCTTCTTGACAGGACTGTCATTGCTGGCAAGGTTAAGATTAATAATGCTAGAATTCGTTCTATCGACAACCAATCAGGCATTCTGGGAACACTGGATTTATTAAACCATTGGGGACGGTAGGAAATGCGTTTCGCGTTCAAGAATCAAACCCAGATTTTACTATCGTAATCGATAATTGTCTGGATGAATCCTACCTTGTGCTGTTCAGTTTGAATGAACAGCTGCTGGATGTCATAGGGAATAAGTGAATCTGGTTAAATTTTCAGAGGTAAGCACCTTTTACTAGTGAGATAGGGACCGCAAATAATTGAGATGCCGTCCTCTGTGAGGGGAGATGTTGCATAATCGTTGATTTCAGCGGCTGAAAGTATGATGTCCATATCAGTAGTAGGGCAGTGAGGTCTAAAGAAAATTGTTAGCTATCACAGTTAAGCAAGAGAATAATTTACCGACAATTTTTCCCGCTCCTGCGTCAACAATCAATGAAATGTGTGGACGGAAAAGGACGAATGAACCAGCCAACCACCTACACGACAAATGTGTGGGCGGGTGAGCTCATGCGGATTAGAGTCGAAGATACATTTCACGTGGGCTGGTGGGCAAACCGAAACCAAAGGCGAATATATTTGACTGACGCAATCCTTTGTCTTCTCACACGCGGCATACCATTTGTCCACATGAAGCAGTCTGTCAGAAAGCTTTCGTATGGACAAAAACAGACTATCAGCGGAACTGATTTTTTTAACCGACGAGTATTTAACACACGTTGTCCAGAATCCAGGACAGTTTGCATTGTTTGGGATGGCGTCAAAGCAAAATTATCATTTTTTCTGATTATACTGAACGTTTTTTAACAAAAGGTAGAAATGTAGACATATTAATAAACCTACGTTTAGCGACCGATGTGAGGATAGGTCATTCTTCTCGATGATGAGAACACACACAAGACCAGATCAGTCCTACTTTCCATTATCTTATATGTTATATTATACGTTACATTTATATTACATTATAGAATGTTATATTATATTATATTATATTATGCTATATTAGGCTATGTTACATATTATCAATCTATGTGTGAATCTTTACTGATCAAGCCGCCTGCCGACCTTGGGATTTTGAAAGTCATTTGGGTACTTGTGTTGCTTAAGGCGCGTTCACTCATACAAGAGTGAACAGTTTCGAACGCACTTGAAATTTTCACCATGGGTGCTTTAGCCGCCCAACTATTCGCCAAGAGATCAAATTCCTGTAGACAGATTTGTTGAATTGGTTGGAGCAATAGTTTCACATCATCCTCTAAAGCGAAAGGTTACGAGCATTTTGTGATGTTCTTTTACTACGAACTTGCATTCTAGGTAATGCAATGGATGAAACTTATCGGGGAATCTTGAGGTTGTAGGTTTGAACGTGTAAAAGGGACCTATTTGTGTTGTGTGTGTCAGTAACGACTGTGTTGTCCAATGGTCACGGGACTCACCCCTTGAAGATCGGAGGCCTGTTAAGGTCATGTTTCAGAACTGAAATTGAAATAAGCAAAATGCACTTAGTTGCAAACATATTTGGTTTTTCAAGATACTCACCTGGAATCCAGCTGAGTCTCTCGTTTATGATGTTTTTAAGCAACTGAATGTGCTGCACCAGGCCGTCTCATGTTTCTGCAGTTACATACTGATGTTGGATTGTGAACTGCGACTGCCCTGGCATAAGATTCTGGCCGACTTGCTAACAAATCCACTCTACTTTCCCTGAATATATCGATATCTTTGAAATTTCGGATAGCTTATTATAAACATTAGACCCATGATTTTATATCCGAATCCCAGATGAATCTGCTGAGAAGTTGGTTGTCACGCAAGGTGCTCTCGGACTGCAAAACAACACTGCCTCATTTAGATGGACACTCATATCTTGCGTTGAAAACTAGCATAACTGGATTGGACGTGTCTCCGATTGATTGTCCGAAACATGCTTTTGATGTTTCTATGTCTTGAAATACAATATCCCCAGCATCAAATATAATAATGTCTCTTCCACTTTAGGTTCCAAATGTCGTCAATATGTTTTACATCCGGGCTGTGAATTGGAGAATTGCTGACCTGACTACTCTGGAATAAATGCAAATATTTTGTTGTACGAAGCCGAATGTGTCGAGCTGTTCCCGTACTGGAAGATCGCCGGCTCTTTTATTGGGTGTTCATGGTAGCACAAAGACGTCAAGACTATTGCTGTACATTACCACTGATTTTCGGTCATGCAATTAGTCGTCATAATTTGTTCACTGGCCAGTTTGCTGCCTAAACCGGTACTGAGTAGTCCTCATGGTTCCGCTTATTGGATGCTTGCTGTAGTTTTACGGCCTTATCTAGTAGCAGACCTGTGTTACTCTGTGTTACTCATTCCCGAGCCCTTCGACCTTCGTCATGCTGCTCACAGCTTTAGGTAACGTACTGTTCGAGCCATCTCATCCTGTATTGGTTGTGAATTCTTGCAGACCCTCCTATTTCGCACGGAGAGGTAATAATGTCCTATTTCTTGCGCTTATTTCATCCAGATTTGTAGACCAGCGAGCTGCTTAACGTAAAAGCATGTGCACATCAACTAAATTCCATACCTGGCATCCATGTCTTATCATACTCAAGCACAGTACTTTCTTCTTCCCAGCCACGTATGAGGGAACGTACTCTGAGACGTCAGCTGTTTTGTGTTATGGCCTCTTCATTGTCATACGACTAGACAATCTCACATCGTTTTTGGTTGATACATATCATCATTCCAAAGTACAAGGCAGTTGAACACGTGAAACTCACTGGCTCAATCAAATAATTCATGCAAATGACCGTTTAACGGCACGGTGAGGGCTTCTCACACCAGGACTGTCTACTATTAGCTCAGCGAGTACCACCATCGATTTGGCTCGTAGATTTGAGGTTGGTGCTTCATCAAGGAGTATGGTGTTTCAAATTCGCCTAGCCCTACCAAATAGGATTCGGCCAGCCTTCGTTGCAGCAGCTATCGGTGCAAAGCTTCAAAATTGTAAACCTTTTCCTCTACTTATAGGCTAACGAAGCACCAGCTGTTAGAGGGACACATCAACATGCCTACTCACAAGAATTGCCTGAACACGGATCACTACAAAAAGATAAAAGAAATTCGACGAATAAATAATTTGGTGTTTCTTCGACTGAGCACATTTTCAAGTGTATTCCTGACCATCTGGACCATCTGGAGAAAATGCTTATGGTTCATGTAGATGATCAAAAATTTAGAGTGGATTTTGCTGTCAATACCAAGTAGCTGGTCGGAAAACAAACCACAAGAAAGTGCCCGTTTTTCAGCTCGATGGATGTATTTCTGAGTCCCAGCACAGATATATGAACTGATCAAGTGTAGTGACTTCAGGTATGAAAAGATTGCCCAAGATAACCAAAGAAGACACTTGTGTACGTGAAAGTTGGGCCGACACAAACTTTCCTGTTGGTCTGTGAACACGCCGGACCTTATTCACACACGTTCATACACACAGTGCCTGAGGGACTCTTTCAAGCCTGTCCAGCCTCCCCAATATCAGAAATCTTCCTAGGGGTGCTCGAGAGAAAATTTTCAGGTCGTATTTCTCAGTCCTTAATATTTGTGCGATAGTCTTGTTAAAGTTACTACTTAATCTTTTGATAATTTATATATGTCCTGAACTGCATTCATATAAACCAACATGTGTCCCGCGAGCAGGGGTCAAAAAGCAATTTACCCTTTTGAGGCATACTTGTGAGCGGGCATGTCGATGCATCTCTCTAACAGTTTGTGCTTCGTACGAAGACAACACCTGCATTTTTGCAGCTTCGCACCAATGGTATGCAAGCAAGGCCTGGTCAAAGTTCTGTTTTGGAGGACTAGACGAATGGCCATCCTGAACGCTTCCTCGGCGCACACAGCACTATTCGTTCTCCATGAATTGCAGTACACAATGTGGAAAGGAAGGTTAGATAGCTAGTTCTACAGCTCAAAAGTATCCTTTGGCAAATAATATAAGACGGGGTTGAATTCGGTCCCACGGTGAGTCTTCAGCTCATCAGAGCTCCACATAATTCAGGCTACCCGGAAACTTGTTCTCCAAAAACGAGACCGTAGTTTGGTGGATTTCTCTTCCGTGTACATAATCTACCCCTCCAATTGCGATTGTGTAGTGCTCACATCGGCAGGGCGGACGGGATTCTGTCAGAACGCATAGCTGAACACGTACCACTTTGTATTCTTCTATCCTTAGCACAGTGCCCCATAGAGGGTTAAGGCCAAACGGTGACCTTGCTTCATCTGCAGACCCATCACAAACACTAGTATTAATCAGCTTCCGTAAACGCCATCATCACGGTAAAAACTACACTTGGAGGCGGCACTTCTTCTGGGAATCACATCTTATGTAGTAGTTGATGGATAATACCCGCGTGAATTCCTTAGCTAAGAGGGCTTTTCTTCGATTGTCTTTTCAAGGGAAAGGGAAGATAATTCATTTTAATTCAGGATGTCGATGTCTTCCTGAGAATAGGTATTTTGTAACTCCTCTGAGGAGTATGTCAATTTAGCGACCAATCTTAGCGGTCTGTAATTGGAACTGTGAGCATTAACGGATCATAACACAGCAAGACAACGAATGCTACTCATTGTTCTCTTCAAATTCCCTAACTCACAACCCAAATGCCTTATATTAGCTATTAAACAAACCCAAAACCTTCACTTTAGCGGCTGGTTTTCAGAGGCCTTGCAGAGCTTGTTCAACCTTAGATGATGAAATATTTTTTTCTGTGGTAACGTCAGTACCGATGCTATGATGACGCAAATTACCTACCAGACAAAATAAAATCACCTGACGGGGTGTTATCAAGCGCATCTCCTGGCAGCACATGATGCAGTGCGTCTGGTTACACCATATGGCCAGTAAAATTACAAGCTTACGGTGAATGTTTGCAGCGGTTTAACAGAAGATTAATGTATATCGGTATAACAGCTGATTAGACTGGTGTGAGACACACTTTTGTTTACGTCTCTGTGTTTCTCGGATGTAGAATCGTGCCTACGTCAATCATGTTCACGTTTGAACTTCATCGTTGTGTCTATTGATCTACGTGTTTTGTTTGGATCATGGCCGTCAAACTTGTCACAGGTTCACAGCCAGGTCTGTTGGTTTTTCTCTCCAAACTATTCAGACAGCTCAGCAGCCTATTAACTGTACACAGCAGTGGCGAACGGGGATATTTGAGCAAATCGTTGGGAAAATATTGAGCAGTCAGCGGGTTTTTCGTACGTAACTGCGACTGATGCAACAGACCCATTAGTCGATTCTGAATTATAAACAGACAAAGGTGATAGTTTCCTGCACACCAGACGTGGAACCCACTCTCAGTGCAGGACCGGAGCACAAAGACAGGATGGTGATTTGATACCAGAAATCTGAGTGCCCGGAGATGCAAGCAGCGAAGCAGCATGAGTCCTTGTAGAATACTCACATGTGTGTGACAGTGTGTGTATGTGACAGTCCGCTATTGTGTAAGATGGTGCGGAGCAACCTGTAAGTTAAAATTCAATGGACATCTCCGAAAGGCAAACAGATATAGTCACTGGCATGCAATGATTTGTTTTGTCCTGAAATCCCTCGCTCTTGCAGTATGGATTATGGATTGCAGCCTTGGCTGCCCTAGGAACTTTACGGCTGCATCGAAACGCTACCCTAAGCTAACTTTTTTTCAGAGGGAGAGATGGAGTAGCCCGCCAAGCACTGAACAGTTTGTGTGTGCGCATTCACCTTTATTGACATTTACAGGCTGTTCCAAACCGGTTATTGGCAGTTGATCTTTCGCTCACATAATGCACGTCGTGTCAAGTTTCGTCACTTAGTCACACACGCGCCCCTAATCCGGGTCCGTGTCAGTGTTACCTGTGCGGTAGCTGGTGTGTCGGGTAGTTGGCAGGATACTAGTCAACCAAGTTGAGCAACACATCAGCCAATACAACAATTTGATGGACATCTGTAGTACATAGCCCGAACACAGTAACCTGGACTCTGCATCTACACCTAGTCAAGCCTTTTCTTATGCATTATCCGCCATGTTACGGAGGTGCTGGTGATCTGAGGTCTTCAGGTCAAAGGAGCCAGCCGCTTTTACAATGGTCGTATGGTTCTCCAGCTTCAGCAGAATTCATTCTGACGCCATAAGTGACACAAGTTGACACGACTTTGCCGTCTGCAACAGCTACAGAGTCACCTGAAGTTCGCAGTAGATAACACCTAGATCACGAGGGTGCCGAAAACTCACTTACCATGTTTGAACCGTATATCCCAGTTTCAAAAATGAATGTAAACGTCCATAGGCAACCTTCGGTGATTCTCCTTAAATTGTTACTGTTATGTTCAGAGATGGTACGTTCTGAATCATGACTACACTGTGAAGCTGCTAGGCTTATGCCGAAAGATGGTATTACGGTGACCAGTCTATTCAGTAGGGCTTGTGCTTCACTTTTAAAGGGTATTGGTCCAGTTCAAGAGCGGGCTCTTAGGGCTGTGCTCGTGTGCGGTGTGACAACGTGTTCGAAACCCACCAAGTATTATTGCTGACCATACGCAAGCGACTACTCAAGTGGGCAATAAAGTATTTACCATTTTAGGTTTTCTGTCCAGCTGAGTAAACGTCCCATAGTGTTCACATACTTGATCTACTCCGGTCTGTCTGCGTACAAATTTTGATTCAACCGGAAGCCCTTTCTACACGTCCGTTGTAATCAGTCGTTCTCGTGAGCGTGCGTGCGTGCGTGCGTGCGTGCGTGCGTGCGTGCGTGCGTGCGTGCGTGCGTGCGTGCGTGCGTGCGTGCGTGCGTGCGTGCGTGCGTGCGTGCGTGCGTGCGTGCGTGCGTGCGTGGGTTGAGAACATTCAGAGAATTTCGCGTCGCACAAGACTACGTTTAGTAAAAAAAACGATTAGAAATCTCTTTTATCTGCATCGTAGCAAGAACAACGATTTGAAAGGCTTAAGGACAATCCTTCTGCATAACTGGCTGCCTCAGCTTGTCTGATAAAAGAGACTTTCCCTTGACATCCATCCTGTCAATACGGGAGCCCCTTTGGTAGAAGCAAAAAATTTTCAGACTCGGAGTTTTCCATTCTTTAAGTATGTTTATCATGCACCTTTATGATATGATGAACCAAAAAAGCTTGGGAGATGAATTCATCGGGTTTTAAACAGTGAAGAATGAAATTGCTTTTTGGCATCTTTACCATTTTGAAGTCCAGACCAAATCTGATTCGCACTAGGAAGAATGACCGTTCCGTATCACTTGGTTGTGGTCTTTCTGAAAACGCGATGACGGTAGTGAGAGTTGAAGATACACGTTTGAGTATCTGGCACACTCCAAAGCAACTCAGGATTTGTTTGGTAACGCTAGAAAATGAAATCCATTTAGCCCGTACTGCACATAACCAAATGAGTTGAACTTATACCAGTTGCTCACCAAACGACTGATGGAATTTAGATCCCTCGAACCCTTCACTGATAACAGTGCGATCGATTCACTTCATTTCCGTCGGCTGGTAAAGTGTTCTGGCACTGGGACGAAGGTATCCAAGAATGGCAGCTTGTCCATGTGTTGCCTTACTATGCGTCACGTATCTTCACATAATCCCATGTTAATTGGTATCATTTCTCCGTTTTTGTAGGCAACATTCCACATTTGCTGAAACATCCTGATGGTTCTGTAAGATAATAGTCATTTATTGAAGATCTCTGACAAGATTGTGCACCTCTGTTTTCCCCGAATTTTTCATATTTACATCTGTGTTACTCACAACCTTTAGTTTTTAGTTAAGCTGGTGCTATCCAATGCTCTGTGAAGAACCAGTAAAGGCCATGCTCGGTTTCCGTAGGGACGACTTTACTATGCTATTTGTACCGAGTTACGCAGTAATACCTTCCCCTTCATGGGAACCTTGTCCATTAAATGTGTCGGTCACAGGGATTTTACAGTCACTCGTGAGCATAAAAACCAAACCTCGATACTCCTGAAATTACTGATTGCCTACCTGACGAATCCGAGATAGAATGTGTAAGTAAAGTGTAGCAGCTGCAGGCATCAGCTTGTTACAGAAACAGCCTTGCGCTGACTGAGATCCGATAGGTCAGTTTACCCTAGTGAATGGCCAATAGGTCTATGTAAGTACGTGTTTTTAAACGAAACCCAAACCTCTGCCTTGTTCTGCCTCTTTTAGTGTATGGAGAGGTCACTATGCCACCAGGTGTTGTTTAAAGCATCCAGTATTCTAGTGAACTTCTCGGTGGTAACACTGAGTTGTCTCACGGGGAAACAGTCTTAATAGTAGCAATTCCGTGGTTTATCTGTGGTGATAAAGTGTTCGTTACCACCAACTTGACAGCAAAATTGTTTCAGACTTGGCAGTGATTCCCTCACGTACGTAAATTCAACAAAATGCCAGAGCAAATTGCAAGCAGAGCATGTCGGTACTGGAGGCCTTCTGGAAAGCCAAGTTAACAAGACAAGATATCGTAGCGTGCGTTAGACTTGGAAATACTTCTTCTCTCTGGGCCATAACAAGCCAGAATGCCCTAAAAATGCTTAATAGGATGTTTTTTTCTATTTGCAAAAATACATTGTGGGCTCCAAAACCGTTCACAGCTAATTATTAAGCGGTAAAAATCCCCACAAAATTGTGGCGTAAATTTGCTGAAGTCAGTAAGATGTTGCATTAGTCTCGCGGACAGTGTGAGGCGCTTGTGACTATTCGTCTTCTAAAATGGAGAGTGTCAGTTTTCCACTCAGCCAACAGCGAAGTGATCGTCGTATGACGGAATCATCGCCTGTCGCATTATTGCTTTGTCTTTCTATGGTCTGCTTTATGCTGTATGTAGCTAACTGCCAACCATTCTCGGTTAAAACTGTTTGTATTCCGCATTCGCTTTATGTTGTATGTAGCTAACTGCCAACCACTCTCGGTTAAAACTGTTTGTATTCCGCATTTTAGCTTGATTACAAACGGGTTAATGCATAGGGAATAAAACCGCACACTTCTTGTTCTAGTACTCGGCCAGCATATTGGGATTGCAACAAACATGCAGCGAGTTTACATGTGGAGCCCACAGAAAACATAGAGTGGAAATCAAGTGTTACACGTACACCCATGCTGTGAGGTTACTCTGGCGTCCATTGCGAAAACTTTAAGGTAAAAAAGAGCTTTAAAGTCAACTGCACTTAGTTCTAGGTTGATTCGGTGACACCTGGGCAACCACAGCAAACGGTATTCAGTACCAGCAAGCGTCGTCGATATATATATATATATATCCCTGATATAATTATTTAGTTTCGGTGAGTCTTTGGAAGGAACAGTCGTCCAAACTTGCTACTTTTGACTACAGGAGAAGTTATCAGCCATCTATCTGGAAAGTAGTCATTTGCGGAGAGAATGAGCACTGGATCGCGCGACGTCATAAGCATCGCTATAGAATGTCTGCTGATGTATCCTGCTCAACAAAAGTCAATTAAACTGTATATCGGTGACATGTAAGCGAGTCGCTGCGTGCTGCAACTCTCATCCGGAATGTTTCTGGGGAGTTTCACTAGAAATATGTGATATATCCAACTATTTTGATTCCAAAAAACAATGAAATATTCTCATTGAACTCATCGGCTCTTCATTCAGGGTTTAAATGCCTTGGAGGACAGGACCCGGAGTTTCAATTTTACGGACGTTTTTTTCAAACCAAGATGGCAGTGTCAACTTCAACTTGAATGGAAGCATGAAGCATGGAATGCATGAAGAGCTGTTATCTTTTCTTTGATTAGTAACAAGCAGTTTTCTCACAAATACCTAGAAATTTAAACAGTCTAAATACGTTTAGTACCTGTTAAGCAGGTGGCTGTTGTGCCATCCATCGAACTTGGCAAGTGCTCTACACACGTATCGTCTCAAGTGAAGGAAACCTTATTTGTTCCCGCATTGATGGTGCATCCCTGACTGGTACGTTTCCAAGCCAATTGCCAGGATCGGCAAGCAGATCAATAACCACCAGATTAATAATCAATACTTTTTGTACCACATGGTACATCAGTGTGTCACAGGTCAATAAACAGGTGACGAACTTAGGTGTACCATACGTCGATAGTGATCGGAATGAAGAATTCCGTTTTATTTCGTATGTTGTCTTAGATAACTGTTGCGTGACCTAACACAGGGTTTTTAGCTGATCTAAAGTCGATTACTTTCTGAAAGTAGGCTTGAAATTTAAAGTTCTATCATTCCCGTTGTTGCGATTTTTACAAGAGCTGTTGGTAAACCTGTAGATATGGCTGACGCTTTAGATATCCGTAAATCCGTTGGCTTCGTATATGCTTTCGTTTTAGATTGATAAGAAACTCGAAAGCCATCAAGACATGGCGTAACACTGCAACATATTCCAAGCCGTACTACCGTCCACTTTCCAGCCAAACAAAGCCACGAAGAGCTTGCTGATATCTTAACGCTACTGTCGTTAACAGTTCAACTTCAAAGTCGCTTTGAGAGTTTGTCAGTTAGACAGCAGTACTCATAGAGTAGAGCACTTAGCAAACAAGGAAAGATATTCTTGCTCGGCATCGCTAACAGTGGTTCGACCATAAGTGACGATTCGCACTTATGGGGTCCCCTCGTGTGAGGTGATCAGCGGGGTGAATAATCCCCGAGCTAAATAAATGTAACAATACTAGTATAACTCATTTTTGTGGACGCATCCGCTCATACAGACAGTGGTCTCCGCATTTCGGTTTTCTATTTCTTCGAGCATAAATCACAGTTGCAATCTAGAATCAACACCGTTCAGCATTGAGATCTGAATCTTCCATTAAACTAGAGACAATTTTAGATAATAAACAACAGCTTCAAGATGATTTCCAACCTGTTTTCTCACTTGGCCTTGCGGCTACTGACGGGTTTGAACACTTAGTGAGGTACAACTATCAGTTGTACTGTAACCATTCTGTAACTGCGCTTTGTACACTTGCGCTGAGTATTACTTACCTTGTTTTAGTGGCACCAACTTTAAGGCGACTACAGAGACAACTGGTGTGTTTGCAACACTTAGAAACTTCTGCGCAAAAATTGGTGCCAAAACAAATAGGACAGGATGGATAATATGCGTCAGAAAATACTCTGAACAGTTCATTCGCCATCGTTTGAACTCAGTTTCGTCTGTGATTGACAAAAATGTTGGCCTGTAATCATCGACCAACCAGCATTCATCTGCGACCGAATAAAAGCTGCCTTCTCTTCTCAGTATTTTGGATCTTGTGGAGTAGTGCAAAAATTTGACACTGGGCAGTGAAGAGATGTCAAAAAATACGGCTAAGAAGTACTTTGGTTCTACAATGTTACAGACGTAAGAATGACTTATTTTGATGGGTCGTTCCAAGAAAGTCCCAATGAATACATCACTGTATCATCCAGCTTCTTAAAAACACAGTTCAGTGATACCCTAATTCTTGTGGAGGTAAATATTTTCCGTTTAACCCCATCCACCTGTTAAATTTCAATGACCAAGGCCATGGTTTTCCCCCTGAATTAATCATGAGTGAAAAATTAGGAAAACTACCTTATGACACCGTTAGGATGGTGACAACAGGTAGCACAATTTATTTTTGCGGCTGAGTTGGTCGAAGTCAGTCAAAAAGAAAGTAAAGCTATTAGACGTAACAAGGCATTTCTCTTACCATCGGAATGGATTTGAAATATGTCAAATACGTGAACTACGTTCTTTTATTTTGTTTTGTAGATAACTAAAGGATAGTCCCTTGCTTTGGTATGCATTTCGTTATAGAGTGAACCATGTCTTAAAAATTATGCCACCATAGAATGCTACAACGTCATTCTAACCCAGGATGCGGTGTTACTCAACACTTGAAACAATTTCTATACAGGTTATTCAAGACTTATATTGGTCTTTCCAGAAATGTTTACAGAGCAGTAGGTTGGTGCACTCCCAAGCGTTTTTTCGACCTTGTAACGGAAGTTTACTTAGGCCGCTTCTTTGGCCTGCTCGTCCCATCTGAAGGAGCTCTTGTGCAGTTTCTCTTTCCACAGTATCATTCACCTTCAGCACCCGCCAGCAGCACCCTCGGAGTGGTGAAAACCACATTACATTATCAAGATCAGATAAAAATCTCTGTCTTGTGGTAATTCAGCGAGACAGATTAAGACTAAGTTCCTAAACACCTCATGAATCCTATTCAGAGCAAAATGTCCTCGCTTGACTCATGTCATTCAGAACCAACTATAACCCTTCCAATACTTCTCGTCAGATTCATCATACGTGGCTTGGAAACAATTAGGCCTCACTTGTGGATCAGTCACAGGAACTTCGATTTCACTTCGTTCCAGCGTTGTGTAACATTGCGGTATGAAAAATTAAATGTTCAGAACAACTTTGGAAGCGGATATTTGGTTCCCACACCTTTTACTATTAGACGCATTCCGAAGAGAATTAAAAAAATGCAGAACGGTCCTTGTAGTGTCAAGATGAATGAATATAGCTTTGACTCTTACCCTTATATCATCTCATGCGAACTTTGACCCACAGCGGCTAGGAAGTATGGAAATAATGTCACACCACAACCTCTATACAGCTCGCTCCGCAACCTGTATACACACCGAATTTAAAAAGTTCATTGTGTTATCTGCATTACTGTGGAGGTTCTTTATTGATATTTCCACCGTAGTGTCTGTTCCGATCGGCTTAACACTACGTTGAGGACCATGGGGTGGTGGCACGAAATCGGCCCTAATTGTGACAGAGAAGCGAGTCTTGCTGCAATCACATAGTAATGGTGTGATCCATAACTTTGGTCGCATCACATGCGGTCAAAAGTGGTTTTACAAAGCCTTGCAATGAAACGGAAAGACATCAAGGAAGTGAGTCACTAAGTTACAAAAGTGAATGTGCGGAGGCCACCAAGATCAACGTTTGCCGGAAAAAAGGGAACTGAAACTGAAAAAATACTCGTTTTACAGCTCTAGTCGGTCTGTTCTTGCTTCTAAAATAAATTAATTCTTCCTGTTTCTTCATATGACCACGTCACTTTCTTGGCTCAAGAAATCAATTTTTCAGCATCCTAGCTTTAACTTTAAAAAATCTGTCGGATTTAGTTGTCTTTAACTACTAACGTGCTTGATGCGACATGCGTCAAAAGATGGACTTGATCACGTGCTGGACATGTGACCACGGCATGATTCAATGTAGGCTATTTTCCGGTTCTTTCTCATGTCGAGACACCGATTTTATCACGCACATATCATACTTTAATTTAGGATGTAATTCAAGGACTAGAAATCAATTTAAAGAACCGAAGTTTTCGAAGATTACTCAGAATGCGCATCGTTCCACTCATTGGGAGTTTGTGTATAGCTAGCTGCATGAGTTCATCATACAGAAGCTGTTAGTTAAATATTTTTGCGGTACCTGATGTTATTTTGCACTACGACAGCGTTCTAAAGGAGATTGTATCCACGAGAACATCATAGTCATAGTCCTAACGTAAGTGACCAAAAACTGTAGTGGTAGGAAACACAAGTAAACAACGGAAAATACTTCTTCTAAGTCCTTTTAAGAATCTTCCACCACACACGGGTGATTTCGCCCTTCTTGAGGCTCATAATTTAGGTGGAGTCTCCCAGTTTTCTTCAATCGTACGTCCTACTTAATCCTAAATTGCTCGAAATTCTGAAAACACATTGGTTTTTAAACTACTTTGTATCTGACGGGCGAAGAAACGGAATCCATCTTCAAATGTATATCCTGCACATAGATCGCCTCGTGTTCCAGGATAACTGTAGAAGAATGAGAATTTTCTAATCACTACCTGGGGTAGTTTACGTCATAGCGCCGATTGTAAGGTCATATGAGTTGATAGTCTTTTGAGGAAGGGCACCATCAATGTCAACAAACTTCTTAGAGGCAATCGAATGAAATTGCCTAACACAGTACAGTTAAGGTATTAAATAGATAACTCATTCGCCCCCTGACTGGGTTACCTTTTGGCTTCAGATGTGGTGCGGTCATTTTTTCAGCCATGAATGGCGAAGAATAACAGGCCAATATAGCTCACCATAAGTCGTCCGTTCTTGCTTCATTTCTGACTGTATAGTACCGTGCAACCTCTGTTGTGAATTGGCTGTAATTTTAGAGATTATGATTCACTGCCTAAATTCGGGCATTGCTTTTTTCACTGCTTCTTTCAGTAGTCCTGCTAGCCTTTGATGCTTCCCACATTCCAGATTGGTTTTTGTTGTACACCCAACTCACTGGGTCCATCAATGCGTTCAAACCTTGCGTTTCCACTGGACCGCATTTGTCACCCCATGGAGAGTTTTTTTGGTTTATGTTGCCGACCATTATGTTGCCGATCGTTGGGCTTACCCAACGATCAAAGCACCATCAGATGCCCTGGTTTAAAATTTAAGCGGAAATAAAAACATACTTCAAACTATGAGCTCGAAAATGAGATTTTACTCAGAGTAGGGTGGACTATTTACTGTCCGATTCAGTCTGGTTCAAATCAGCTTTCAACCTGTTCATCTTTTGCTCTTTTACGATTGCCCTAATTAGGCCCAAAAGGACTGTGACTCTCGAAATAAACGGAGTGGTTTCAGGGGACAGTAAGAAAGCAACCTATAGGAATATCCACTAAAAAGTCATCAATAGTATACCAGACCTGGCAAACCATCATGTGATTGGTCATTATTTAACAGTGTCCAGTGCCGTACCATTGCAGACCTATGTGTTACTCACAAATGTATGTACTCTGAGACATCTTCATCTTAAGCTCGCTTATTTACTTTCATGTGAGGAAGGCCCCACAGTCGTTTTAAGTCATATTTATCCAGTTTACACTTCTTAGGCTAAAGCAGTAAGTAAGCCTTCTGGATTTGCAAAACTCTCCCTTTTTTCTTTCAGCTGGCTGCTCAGCAGCGCTCAGCAGTGGTCTCCAACGAAGTGGACCAGCCATTATGACTATTACATCAAGGTAATTCCCTTCGAACAGAGTGCGTTCAGTAGAACCAATCACATCTCTTAATGGCGAACAAGTTCTCTGTTTTGACAAATAGAAGCTCGGTTGCAACTCGCTGTTCGCATGTCAAGTACTTGGGATTCAAATCTATGCACGGTCAAAGCTATGTATTTCTGGTGATTATTAAGAAGCCCCTGATGAGGAACAACTGAAGTCGTCGCATCGAGACTGTTCAGGCTAGAGCGATATCGGTTGAAAACCTCCCCCCATGTAGGGGCTTCCCTTAAAAAGATCTTTGATACTCGTGAACAAAAATCTTCAACAATGTGGTCAACGTTCTTTCTGGGCTTCCGTGACGATGTTCTGAGTACTTTATGGAAACTTGGCAGGCGGGTAGGAAAGAAATTCGATTTTTCGCACGCAGAGGACGACATCGATTGTTTCTGCTGTGGTAATGTCCTGGATAACTCTGTTCTCTTTTCCGCAAACATTTCCGTCGATGTTAATGTGTAACACAGTACATTGGAACTCGTCCTACTTTGTTGTCTACTTGAAATAAAACGATGCCGTTCATTTGGTTTTCCATGTTATCAAGTGAACACTGCTGATCAATTGCTCCTCACAGGCTTGGATGGACCGAAGTGGTCGAAACCGAACTACCACAGGTGTTTATTCAAAACTTTTGTCCAAATGGTGTCAGGTCGCATTTTAGGGTGACGCGAACTTTGACTCCTGTAGAAAGGCTAATTGGGGACAGATTAATAGTGGTCTAAAAGCAGTATGTCTCAACAACGGGGGGGGCAAAAACAAAGCAAATGTCGGAGAACCAGTGGAATTGCTTTTGTTGAAACGATACAGATCTTTTCGAATTTTAAGTCGCACAAAGCGCAATTGAGAAACGGGATCGGTAAATTCTGTTTTTCTATAAAGACAAAAAGCCTAAATTGGTTCGCTCATTCACACTAAGGACAACACATTCAGCCTACGGCTTTTAAGCCCGAGTTGAAATAAGTGACCATGGAAACTTCACAGTTTCTCTGGGAGGTGGTAATTTTGCTTATATCTTTCTAACCTCATTGTGCCACATTGTGCCAAGTGGATATTTATGAACTTAGAATGGGATACTGAATGGAGCTAATGGCTGGCCTTGTCGCTTTCATTCTCATGTCCATTAGCGCACATGGACACAACGACCCGCAAGGTCATATCAGACAGAGGTTTCGTCTGTTTTGGTCCAAAAAGTTCATTGAAACCAGTACAGTAGCCAAACAACGACAGTACAAGCTACACGATCCCTATTGCGCTAAACGGTGAAAATTTACTCCATTTGTATTCATTAAACCGATTCGTGTTTTACGGACTGTATGATATGATGTGTTCCGTCATGTTGACATAAGCAACTCTTTCTCTGCTCTACCTTTGAAAAGTCGATAGTTTTTCAGATCATTCTCGTGAATGTCTCAGAATTCATCCAATAACCTAGCTCCTACTGCAGCATCAATTCACACATTTTGACTGCTGATTATCGATCTGCTTGTATGACGTCAAAATTCAGTTTGGCAAGTTGCATGTGAAAGCCACACTTTAACGTATACCACAGTCACGAAAACAATGACTAAGGGTGACTACACGTCATGACACGTACATCTGTGAACGTTGATCAATAAAGACGGCTACCACTTTATCAGATGCCAGTTTGCTATTTTAAAAATTTCTGGATAATGCGTGGATCCATAAGCTTTCACTCCCATTGAAAATATCCGCAAGGAATTCAGCAACGATGTGGTCAGCTAGTTTTGACGCTGCACATAATATTGAGTGGTGTGGCATTTTGGAAAGAATAGAGCGTTTTTTATGAATTTCTAATGCTCAGCGTTTCATTCGCCCGAACAAACTTCCTCAGGATCGAAGTAGCCATAATCACAGACAAGAAAACAAGTGCCTATTCATGACACGTTTTTATATTGTAAACATTTAACACACGATAATTCATGATACTTACATGATAAATAAGAATGTTGTATAAACAGGTCGTCTTGGTTACTGATTCGACCATCATATTAGTATGAATATGGAGGAACACTAGAGTCTGATATACCATCCCTTACGGAATTTGGTTCCGATGTGATTAAATATAAGGAGATCACGTGGTCTAATTTCGTCAGACGGATCGATTTTCTTGTCAGATTTATCGAGTGAACAAAAGGGAATCAGTACGTTTTGGGTGTCTAACACCAAGGAACTTGGAAAGCAAATGGCAAACGACTTGGAATCACAATGAGAAATTCAGACGTACTAACTCATGGATTTTCCACAAAGCCCTTGCTCGCCATAAAATACGTCAAGGTGTCTAGAAACAACCAACATTTCTGTGGTTTTGGGAGAAAGTGAGCATTGCGTTCGCAATTGGGTGAAACCAACGAAATCGTTCTTCAGATCACCGAAACACGGTCTAACAGCAACTGGTTCGTATTACTGATTATAGCCCAAAAATGCTAACACATGAAGCCTTTGTTAGAGTTCCTCAACACTGTGCTGAAGAGAATGGATGGGTTCTCCATGACAAAACCATAAGAGCATAAAAGAACATAACTTTGCAGCGATTACCTACATATGCCAAAACTGTGACTTTGCGGTGGTGGGCGTGCTTGATAGATGCAATGATCCTAAAGGCTGCACTTGTTTTACTTACTGACTAGTCTAAAGGAAAGCAATCTGTTCAAGAGCCCCTGGTCTCTGTACTCCATTCCATTGTGGTTTGACATGGTCCGAAAAAAATCCGTACTGCTCACTGGTGCAGCAGCGTGCGGACATGGATGTATTCCTTCCAGGTGACCAGCGCTTTCGTGTCTATCAACGCAGCGATGGCGCTTTCTCTCCCACCCTCCTCGAAAAGAAGTGACCTGTACGATTGAAAGTGCACCTGCATTGCGCATCAGGGTAGGTGTTAGAAATTAATGCTCTGTTCTCTGGACCCTATAGCTGGGCTAGCCCCCACATCCAACTGCGTCAAACTTGTGGGTCATTGGTTCCAGAGGAACTGCCTTCAGAAATATAACTGGTACTTGGCGTAAGACTTAGGAGACTGAGGTAAAGGATCCAAAAAAGCTTGGTGACACTGTGCTTTGAAAATGGCACCAATGATTTGCAATTAATAATTGACCTTGAGGACGTGTCAAATCCGATTACGAACTTCGGGACAGGCCCGGACAGACATGGAAGCAACAGTTTCAAGAAGCATGCATTCCTCATTGCAGAGGCGCCATAACCCTATCGTTCACGAGATAGCTGACTGAATACGGAATAGGACACTTAAATACCAGTTATGTGAATGGGAAAATTTTAAGCGTATGAAAATGTTACAGTGGAAGAATAATGGTTAGCAGGCTTCGACCGTCAACGACTCGATCACACTAACCCTTTTTTCTGTGTTCACTTCTACGATATCTCACCCAAAAGTGTAGAATGAAGAACAACTTTCAACGATAAAGCCCACTCACGTCCCCCTATTTCTTGCACACGATTTTACTGCTAGAATCCATTTTAACAGGCAGAGGTGGCAGGAGATAATCCAACACTTTGGGATCGAAGCAGTGAGTGGTAATGCCAGGCGTCCACTCAGGGAGACCACGGAAGTTGCCATCACCTCCACTTGGTCCAATTTTCACTAAGCACTCATCACAATTTGGACGCATCCAAAAGGCAGACATGGATATCCACTAGATTGTGCAACTGTCCCGGGGGAGTATTTCAGGAAAGCTCCCATCACTAAAGTGGTGCTGGGTGCCGATCGCAAGTGGATCCTATTTTGCTGTGATTCAGAGTGCAGACGATTCTTGTGATAACTTCTCGGTGTAGGATGGATTTATTTCCACCGAGCCCAACCAATCGAAAAGTCAGCTTTAAAGAATAATCAATCACAAATTGTTCAACCCAACAGTGTCATAAACATTAGAAGTACAATGAGAGTATGGCTGCGATTCTAAAGAGCAAAGAAGGATGGTTTCGTGGGGCATGAGGTAAGTAAATCGTTCCTAGCCGCTGCATCATCCGACAACCATATCAGTTAGGAATCGTTTTTGTAGTGCAACGAGTGGTTGCTAAATAAACGCTTTTTTTGGAAGAAACCAAGAAATCCATCTAGGTCGATGGTTTTTTAAAGGGTCAATGGCATCTTTGAAAGAAGTTTGTGGATGGAACGCGCATCACCTAAGACGCTTCAAAGACAACTAGACCGCCAAAAACGGATACGCCAAAAGACGGACTGATTACTTGAAAGGCGCATTTCTCAAAACTGCTTAGCAAACCACCCAACATCTTGTTATGCTGTTCACTTACGTTAAATCAATCCAGTTCATCTACGAAGGAACTTGGCTGGGCGGAAGCTGGGACTGCTGCCAGTAAGGGTGGGTTACCCATCAGTTTGTTCAAACTTGGTAGACCACTGTTTTAAGGCGAGGTTTACCACAGAATTCGCAATCTGAGAAACTGGAACTGTTTTAAAGACTTCAGAATCGTCACATTCGCATTATCCTCAAAAAAAAATAGAAGCCAATAGATAGGTATCGGGGAATGGATTTCCTCTGCATTACTTGCAAAACTCTGGCATGTATTTCACACGAGCTGTAAAAAAAAGAAGCTAATGTTCATTGGCCGCATGCAAACCGTCGGCTCAGTAAACGAGGGCACCGTGGATTATCCCTCAATTACGTGGCTATGCCGTAAACAGACCAGAACTACAAAATACCCTAACTCCACGCGAAGGTCCGGGTATGTTCTTCTGAAGTCGTCTTCGTTGGGATGGAAAGAAACATTTATGGAAATAAGGTTACTTCCCATCCTTAGTTTTGTTTAGTCTCTACCTGACGTCGATGAGCGTGTAGCTGTTTTGTGATTTGTCATCAAGTACCGTCTGGATGGCTGACGCTTCAATTCCCAAACTTTTTTTAGCCGAAAGAAAGTCACAGGTAAAGTACCCTCATTCGGCTTTTCGTCGAAAGCTGTGCTTTATTGGCCAATTCAGAGGTCAAATTACAGCGAGCTAAATTGACATTTACCTGGACACCATCGCCCTTTGATCCAATGTAGATGTTCCTAAAAAAAATTCCGATTTTTTATCTGTTTGTCCTAGGTCCACAGACACCCTCCATTCAAATACCTGGTTGCAGCGGCAGACCGATACTGACGAAATGTTTGAATCTCCAATACAAACACTATAGATTAGTCGCAAAAACCTCGAACCACGATGACCCCTCGAAACGGACTCGCTTTGTGGTAGTGCATGAAACTCAGCAATATTCGAGCGCATTTGTCACCCGATATAAATATAGTGTAAATCAAATCGTATGACTCTAAGAGCCACCTTCCGTTTTTGCTTCAAAGCAAATTGCTTAGGATGTTGGGCGTCCTAAACTACATTATTAACTTCACTTCTCTCCGTTTGATCATATATTCCCTTGTTTTTGAAGCAACCTCATCAGAATCTCCGTTCATGTTTAGCTTTGCCTGGAGTTGTCTGAAATCGATATGGACTGCAAAAAATACAATATATTGTATGAACAAACGAAATTCATCTTTAAAATAACTTATACTTGACAATCAGCCTCCGCTTTATGTTGATGTGTTTCCAAAATGGCTTTACCAACACTTTGCCGGCATTTTCATGTGGTATACCACGAGTAGGCTCCTTGTTCTCACGTCACCCTTGTTTGAACATCTGTCCTCCTGATGAGACCACACAAAAAGGGGGAGCACTGAATTAGAATTTCGCTCTTATTAGAGCTCGTCAGCAGTGCATATCCTTGGACTTGCCAGGGTATGAACTCCGGACATCTGACGTGCGAGGCATGCGCCGCTACCCCACCAGCGCACGCAGGATGCAAATGAGTTTTTACGTCTGAACAGGCGAACAAGTTCGCACTTAGGCGATGTAATTAGTTTGCTCAGCAACTTTGTTGTTTGTCGATCAACTGGCCCGTCTGTCAGGACTTTACAGCAAGGTAGCGCTGCGGACGCTCGAAACCTGTTGGACAATCTTTGTATTCTACAAAATCTCGCAACCACTAACACCTGAAATCTTTGTTTAGTTGTACGTCGGTAGAATTAGTGCTCACATCACTCTCGTTTGGTAGAGTAGTAGCAACACGCTCGCTTCACATGTCAGATGATCAGAGTTCAAACCCCGACACGGCCAAGGTTATGCACTGCTGATGAGCTCTAATACGAGGAAAACTCGAATCCAGTGCTTCCCCTCTTGATGTGGACTTATCAGAATAACTGCGCCAGGACAGCAGGACAACTGTTCAAACGATAATAATGTGAGCACGAATTCTACAAATGTCGCAGCCACCTCAACTATCCTAGTGGTAAAGTGTCGGAAAATAGGTGCTCCCTGAAGTGGATGATCACCTGCCCGTGTTCTGTCGTCAAACATATGGTGACCCATGCCTTCGTCGAAAAGTAGGTGTCAACTGACTTATGTGGAACCGAATGGCGCATGAACTGTTACGTTGTAGCCAATCAGAATCGTTACTGCAGCAAATAAACTTTATCAGCTTAGGGCGCCTGAGACATGTACTTCAGACTACAGACCACATTCCACCAAGGCAGGTAATGGTATTATTCCAAACCATTGTTACTGAAAATCTCACGGAGGAACAGGAACTTAGCATGGCGAAAAAAGTTAGAGTCCAATAAAGTTATATGTCGTCTTCTGGTGCAGTCAAGGTTGGAGTAGAAGCGATTGTTCTTACATCTGGCTGGAAACCCTATACAACACTGGAACGTAGCCGCTCCAAGTAGGCAGCTTCATGCCGGATCACATGCTAAAATCTCATCTGTCACTGTATGCTGGGTCAATCTTATTGAGAGCATACCATCCTGATGTGGTTCCCAGATGCGATACCGGGTAGCCATCTCGTTCTTGATCATTTTCTGGAACAGCATACAGGTTTTGGAATTCGCTGTCCCCTATGCTCCTTTAGTTTATCATTTAAATGCTGTTTCACGACAGTTAGATACCAATATTCATTACTGATGTGTGCCTGTAATGTTTCCAGGCTACTGAATGTACTGCACCAGGCCGCCTCATGTTTCAGTTGCTACGAGATTCAGCTGGGTTCCAGGTGAGCCTCTCGCAAAACCATTTTTTTTTGCAACTGAGTGTATTTCGCTAATTTCGTGGATTGTGGCAAAAATCCCCTATAATCCCCGATACGGCCCTTAAATTCTCAAATGTATGAAGTTATAATGTGTTTCTCCATATGTCACAATGCTAAAATATTTCACGGGAATGACCCATGAACGACCACGGATACCTGCCTCATCGTGTCACAAAAATACAAAGTTGCTCGTCGAACAAATAAAAAATGGAGTGGGAAACTAACAACGAGCGTCGCAGGTGAGCACCTTGATGAAGAAAATGTTTTATCGAAAAGCATGCATAGTGACGAAGTGAGATAGACCACATAGAGTTTGTTAGACGAAAACCAATCGGTATTTGCTAGACGGAACACACTGGTCATAAGGTTGCTGAAAACCCTCCGTCAGTGCACGATCTGTTTTCCCAGCCTTGGCGATCATCCGGTAGGAGCGGTCCATCGTCCTATGTTCTACCTGAGCAAGGAAGTTGTATCCACTTGTTACAGTCATTTGCGGTCATTCGCGGACTTATATGGTTTTGATAGGAGATTCAACTGATTCCATTGGTCATACGTTCGCTAGTTGCGCTCATTCAGACTGCAGGCATCTGCTCGCGATTGCACTTAACACTGAGCACGCTACATAAACCGTAGTAACGCAGCCATCAAAATGCATGCAGCAAACATCTTTCGACTGAGTCAAATCCTGATGGATGCTCACGCACGTGGATCGGACAGAGAATTTGATGAGTAAATATCCCGTGGTAATTTTACTCCTGAAGACACTTGAATGACTCCTGTCATGGAAAAAAACTTTAATATCCATACCTCTACGTAACCACATTCTTAAGACTTAATACTGTGAATCTGATGTAAGTTTACCCACTTTTAATTTCACCATGTTAACATCTCTTCGTGCTGATAGTTCATGGACTTCTTTAAAGTGATTCTTTTTCCCGTAGTTTTCGGTTTCTGTCTGTAGAAATTCGTCCAAGTCGACTCAGTTTTCAGATTTCCATGAGGCACTTTTTAAAATGCAAGCGCATAATCAGTCATCCGGAGACAGTTGCACCAACCAGGAACACAGTGAGAGGAGGAATGTGCTGCACAAATAAATTTCGACCACATTTCAGCTATTGGCTCAAAACACGACTTGTGCATTTTGAGTGGGACTTGATATGTGCCTTCAGCAACCGAAGAAACACAAACCTCCCAAAGGTTCCCAATGCCATTCTGAAAAGACCCTGTTAGCAGTTTGGGATGGAAGTGGTCCGTGCACAATTTAAGGGGCAGATCTAGATGAAGTCAAACAGATCAGAGCTAAACCGTCTGAGTTCAGCACATCCTCGCGATAATCACTTTTTTGCGTGTCTGCGATGACATCCATTTTTCCACGGTTTTAGTATCAAGTTTTCGTCTATCTAGGCGAAAAAGGTCCAGCGAGAGAACCACTTGGCTCCTCTGAGAAAGTTTTGCTTGTTTTCGTACAACTATACTCGGTATTTCAGTTAGAACCCAAAACTACCGCCGAGCGTTATCGCAAAGACATAGTCAGTAGCACTCCGAAAGTATGGGACTATTCACACGACGGAATGAGTAAGTTACCGTTTGAACAGATGGCCCAATAGAAAACGGTGATACGTCAAACGAAAAGTTCCCTCGAAATAGCTAGAATATTCACATTTTCGGTCATTTAATCCTACACTGCAAGTTGGATAAATCTGAACCGTTCTAGTAAAATACCATTGACGACTCTATCTAGAATGGGTTACCTAGTGCAGTGAGTGTGCACACAGTCCACTCCGTCTGCGCTTGAACGTGGTTCATGGCTAATGACACAGTAGAAAACCTTGCCTCTATACTTTCAAACAATTCACAAGTTTGTGTTATGCTGTCACGAAGAGCTGCATCTGACAGCGGCGTGGCAGCTGTACCACGGTCTCGTAGAGCCTGTCGTACCATGTTGGTCAGTGATTGTGACGCATAATTTCATTAGCCCTGGGCTTCCAAAATGCATTGGAGTGCTAGTCAATATGTCTTTCTTTTTCACCAACAAATTCACCAGGAGTTTATCAAGGTAATAAGTTCTTCGCACCCTCAGACCTGCGGACCTGTAACAGTGTATAGAGAGCTCTCCAAAACCATTCCCATCAAAGATGTCGTTCACAGAGAACGTTCACTATCCCTCCATCACTCTTCACTTTCCGGAGCAGACACCGGAAGGTTTTCAAAATCCCGAAGTTCATCTATTCACTAACGAAGAATGGTTATTGCTCAATAATATTTTTGCACCATTACTCAGAGATTTACTCGTAATTTTTGAAGGTGACTGGTTTTCCACCAATTTCACTTACGTTTTCCATAACCTCCAATTGGCTAAATATGGTCCCACTATTTACGAAGAGGCCTTAAAGCACATTATTTGGAACTGCTAAAATGAGTTCCCGGTTATTTCACATTTCCATTTCTATCAATATTTGGTCTCCTCACATTTTGCGAATATATATATATATATATGTATATATATATATATATATGGGAATTTTATCCGACCACCAGCCAATATCAGCCCTGAATGTAGCATTTTGGTGTTCTGGATTGTAGTGCCCGAATCGGTTTAATGTGAGCCTAGTTCTACTGAAACCTGGAAGATGAATCAAACATATAGACAAAATTTTCCACACAGTTTGAAACCTCTCACCAAAAAGCCTAATAAACTAAAAGTATATCACAAATTGACATGGAATTATTGGCCTTCTTCCTCTTGTATCAAAATTGTCTTGAAAAACTATGAAACAGCGAGTTTTGAAAACCCCTACTAGTTTTAGGAAGTGCACGACCTAAAAAAATCCACAAAGTAACGATCGAAAATAACTTTGACCAGGGATGTTGGAGATTGTTTTGCAGAACGTTTCAGAATGGCTTGTCATTTCGCTTATGAACATACTGTCGCTCATCATCAAAACTGCGGACGTCAAAACCTTTTGTCCAATGAGAACACTTTGTCAGCAACAAATTGACAACAAAGGTCCTTGAGATAAATGAATGAGGTTTTTCTGTCGACTTCCTATGAAGCAGCAACACTAATCACATATAATGTATATTGAAGCTTAACATTTTAGTGGGGTTAATTACGTAGTTTGTGAAAACGCGTATCTCTGATTCTCTTGTTCCCAGAAAATTGTGAGCTCATCAAAGTTTTAAATTGGAATTCAGTAATTGGCCCACCGTAATAAAGTCCAAAGTGTGTAGCATAGACCGCCAATTTGCAAGCGATGAATCTCACAAATGCAAGCATAATTTCTGCTAAAACACCAAGGAGATAACGCACAAACATTGATAAAGTATTGCTTAGGCCCACCCAGAACTGGAACCACAGCAGAAGAATGAATTGGCATGCAGGTTCCTAGAAGTGCCCGTAACGATTATCCACAAGAAAGGAATACTTGATGTTTCTTGATGCCGCTGACGACTGGTTTCCCCAATATCAAAGGCTTACAGCCTAAGTTCCCTTGTTTCCGAACACCGTTTCACGACCACCATGGCTTGATATCACTGCCCGTTTCTTCGTGACCTGTGTTCGTGCCGTAGTTTCCTCCACACATTACACAACAGGATACGGGTCCTCCCTAATGAAATAGGATTCCTTTCAACGGATATCTTTTAGCGAGCTCTGTTGTTGCTCTCAACAAGGTAGTATGGTTTTGATATATATGCTATCTATGAATTTATTTGCAAAGTCTGAGCATTAGCTGCATTAATTGATGCATTTGCAATAAGTCATAATACGATGATATGGTTAGACACAATACAGTACTCATAAGGTTGCTGAAAACTATCCGACAGTCCATAACCGATTTCGCCCTTCTTGGAGCTCATCAGGCAGGTGCGGTCCCAAAGTTCCCTTCAACCTTATATTCTACTTGCTCACAAATTGCACCAAAATATTGAAATAGACTCGTTTGCATACCAATTTGGTTTTGACGGAAGAGTCACCTGGAATCTAGCTGAATCTCTCGTTTATGTTTTTAAACAACTGAATGTGCTGCACCAGGCCGTCCCATGTTTCAGTTAATAAGATATTCATGATATCGCGATGCATGTGTATACGTAATACACTACTCATAAGGTTCCAAATGAATGCATTTCGCTGATGATATGTTTAATTTGTTATACATTGTAAAACCACGTGACAAGCAACTTGGATTAGATGTGAGGTGGGCCAGTCCCAACAAAATTTTGTGCATCTCCAGCTGAAACGCACTGGAAATGCCCCTCAAAACGCTGGATGCACCCATTACAAAGAATAATCGCGTAAGTGTATTTTTGCTGTTTGAAGCAGTGCAATTTTAACAGCCACAAACTGGCATATCATCTTCACGTGGTCTCTCGAATACGTTGGTGCTTCACCTTACGAAAGGATGACATCAAGCGACATCACCTTTAAGAGCGTATCCCGCACAAGTAAACAATCAGAACGGGAAAAGTCATTCAGGCTATTTGGTGCCACACCATCTACACTAGCATGACAGAATCAGCTTTACAGTCCCACCCACAAACTTAGAACACGGCATCTCTCAAATACCATTGGGGTTTGCTTGGTTGAGCCCTTCGATCTAGCTGCAACTACTGGACGCTATGCATAGGGGGATCTAACTGAGTCGGCCACACGAGGGAACTTCCACTTGTATACAAGTTGAGCATCAATGAGTGCGACTGTCGGATATTCCATAGTTCAGCAGCCCGTTCAACCCTTAAGGGGACCAAGTTAAACTGCGACCAACATACTGGGAGAAATTATGATATGGACTTCTCCAGATCTACGTTCGCACACAGATGCGTCCGTCCTTGGTCTCCTACCGTGGGGCTCTGTGAATGACAGGAAATTGTAATGCATTACAAGTGAGGGTTGTGAAACCATCTTTCTCTTGGTAACACCAAAAATATTCGTTGGTTAGGCCTGAGTGGTGGTAATATGACTAATGTGGTTTTCAAGCGATGACTTCACGACTAAGAAAGCAAGTGCCCACGAGCAGAGAATTTCTTATTAGGAACTTTACTGCGACGACTTCAGACCATCGACAACAATGTCGTCAAACTTATTTATCGAGAACTGCTAAGCTGTGTTTTTGTCGCCCAGAAATGAAGGAAATTTTGCGTATTAGACAGAAGTAAGTATTATATATGAAAACTCCACCAACACTATCTCGGTACTAATTGTTTCAAGCCACATTGATTTTTGTCACACAGAGCGCAACAGCGATCTTCTAGCTTAAAATTGCGCTTGTTTTTTGTATTGTAGTGTGGACCGTGTCTAATTATTCCTTCTCTCGGAACACAGCGAAAATAGCACTTTGACGCTTATTCGTCAGAGTTTTTTCAACGCTGAATCATGTGGTTTTCGTGATACCATTCGCTGAGTATTTGACACGTTTTTCATCAACAAGGATCACTGCATTCTTTGTCTAGACATGCAAATACTCTTTATGCACCCCACAAACAAAATTATTCTCTCCTTAGGTGTTGGAGCTCAGTTTGCTAATATTTGTTCAAAAACGTTTTCGTTCTAGGTACCTAAAATCATTGTTGTTGGCGCTTTTTTTCCAAAAAGAACTTTCATCCATGGTCGTGAACGGGAAATTAACCTCAGAGGTCTATTTTATTTAAGCATAAGAGGTTTTATCCATAATATTCTCTAGACCAAGCATTTCGCACCCATACCAATAGCCAAAAAGTGCACTTGAAGTGCACGTGTTAGTGGGTTTCACACTCATACGGATGTACGAATATATATCTAGTCGCTTACATTATTTGACTACTTCACTTAAGACCCTCCTCGAAAGTTACAAGTTTATACTTACACACTATAGCCCATGAAGACGTACCACAGTAAGCCAGTGATATACACCGAAGGATCTCTCATTTCGGGTTACTGTCTGGTGGTGTCGCCTAAGTGCACTTTAGCATTTTATTCGTATTGCGACAACCTAACGAACCTATGCGGTGTACAGCTAAATGCAACCGCGTGTATTACGTAGCGCGAAAGTTGTTTTAGTGCATCTTGTGATCAGATGGTCGGACTGTCACCGGAACAAGCGGTGAGGACTGGTCGCACCAGGTACAACTATGCCATGAATAGTGAGTCGGCAGAGGAAGTATGTTGCACTGAACATGCGCTCAGAAAGACACCCGAGCAACATGAGGCCTTGAAAGGATAGTGTTGAAAAAGACTGATGCTAGACTTGCTCATACAATTTGCAAGTGGCGCTAGTCAGAGTAGCCAAACATTTGATTCTAATTTATTCTAAGTTTCTCAGGTGAACGGTGAATATCGTTTTCGTGAAGATGGATACATCTAGTTTTGTGCGTATCTGCTAAGTTTCTACGGTATGACCTCACACGGGGACATTTAGCTTGGTGGCCCACACGAAATCTCCTAGTGACCTGAGATAGAACCGCTTACTGACAAATTCTGTTGCGCTCCAAGCAGTCAAAGTTCAAGGCAGCGAGGCTCTTTCATGCAAACATTATATGTTCAACGTCTTGTATAAACGTGCAATCCAATTTCATGTCTACATTGATGGTACCTCTAAGTGTGTACCCGTTGCCAGGCATCCCGTTTTCAAGTAACCGTACAACCGTGCTATCAGCCTACATATATATAGCAGTGTCGAGTGGTTTGCGGCCACGGTGTATTTTTCTGCATACCAACCGCACTTTTGACCCCGTCATCTGGTTCTGTTTGGAGGAGTTACTCGCTGTTTTCACTCGCTCATATTTATTTACGTAGGCTGAAGTGTAACCATTTCCCCAAACGTCCCCTCTACGAAGACCTATGAAATTTTTGTAACCGCTCTCATACCATGTGTCCAGAAAATTATAGCAGAAGCAACTGGGGCGATCTACCAATATACTATCACCAAGCACACTATTCTTTCTATAAAATTTAGGAATGATTCTGAAAGTCGTTTTATTGCGGACACAAAGGAACACGAGACCGAAATATAACACACAGATGTCAAGCCTCGAACAGAAAATCAAACAAAAGGTAGTTCGCAATTTTCCAAATAAACACTTGGGCTAATGCAAGTGGCTCATTCCAGCCAGGGTCGTTCCTTACAAACGAACCGTTAGACCTTCGGCTGAGATGTCAGGTCTCGAACCAGAGGAAACAACAAAGAAGAACTTGGAGACGCTTTCATTTGCAAGACGGGCGTGAGCGTCAACTTCATTTCTCTTAGGTAGGCTGCTGTAGATACGAGTATGCTGAAAGAAATATGTACTTTCTGAAAAGGTTTCGCCATACGGAGGAATGTGTCTGTTGGGTTTGTGGATGAAATACTGCAGGGAAACATGTGGCTAACGGCCCCCTTAGATTTAGCAGATTTTTGCACTATCCCAAAGGACTTCGCTTTTTTCATCATCATTTCAACACTGATTTTTCCTGACCATATACATACCTGAATAAGTAATTGGACTTATCACAAAGAAGTTGTTTCGATCCCTCTGAAGCATTGATGAATATAATATTCACAATCTCAAAACATTCCCAGTAAGCTATTAAATTATCATAATGAAAGACGTCAAAATTCCCGGCCGTCAGAAGAATTGAGAATACTACTAATCAGATTTTTTCTTCAGTAATCTAACTCTACTAAGTATCCAGAAAAGCCAAGTTTCAATCGTGAATTCCGAGAAAGTCTGATCAATATGAAAAAAGTGACTTTTTGAGTCACCTCGCCAAAACAGTGGTGAATCGTCAATAGATTTCAGTGAATCACTCAGATTCAAAACAATTCTTCCAAGTCCTGAGAATTATTTACATACCACCCCAGTAGACTCATCTTTCCATTAGCTACAATGCGATATTTTTGCTTGATTGGACACCAGCCTATGTCTGCTGGTTATACTATAAGTGGCTGAAATTTCCTCACTGACAGCGACGTGCTCTTCGCTTATGGGCTTCGTGACATTCGTGTAGAGATTTATTTGCGACGCTTCCTAACAGCCATTTTTCAAAAAAAAACATTAATATATCTTTCTTATTGCGCAAAAATTCAGTTCACGGCATGTAGATTTGCGGTTGCCCAAATGAAAAGTAGGCTGAAAGGCGTCCAGCATCGACAATGGGTAGAATGGTTACACGAGTTAGAAAAGGACTGTACTTGCCATTGACCTCACGGAAATATAATACCAGGTTCTTTGCACAAATTTTGACTTGTACTCATCAGGTCTGAAATTCTTGGGGGGTCAGGCGATTAGTCGCAATTTATCTAATTGCTTACGATCACCTGACTAACTGTGCGAAGCAAACCGCTTCCAGTCAGTTCAAGTAAACATCCGATACAACCAAACCCCAAGATAACCGATGGTAAAACCCACTGTGAAAATGAAGGATGCGACAAAAAATTTTAATCAAGGTCGATGATCCCATCAGTCACGAGTGAAAAAAGCATTGCGCAATGGACATTAAGCTTTGAAACGGTGTCGTCAATACTTATGCTTACGCTGCTCAGGCACAAACTTTTTGGAACCTTTGCTAAGGAACAATCCGTTATGGAATGTCAGCATACCTTGTCGGGCTATCCTTACCCCACCGTTGCCAGAAATTTTGAACCCGGTCTGGCTAGATTATTAGTATGGAGCACACTGCAGACTGTATAGGTGAGACCGGCTGACAACCGCATTGTACTGTTGTTTACGGATGATGCTACGGAGGTTGTAAAACTGCATACAAAGGGCGGCTAAAGTAAGCTGAACTTTATCGTTATTTGTCATTTCGTCCAAATAATCGATCAGCTGGAGTGAATGGCCTTATTTAACTTCACTGGGTGGATAGGCTCGTTTTCTGTTTATATGGATTCAGCGAGTTATATATGAGGCATATTGTCGACCATGTCTGCGCTCGCTGGTAAGCACTAGTTCAAGAATGTTACTGATAACGGCGTGACATTGCGAACATAGTATGCCAACCGATGTCTGAAACAGCTGGTGATGCGACCAATCCAAATTTCAGAGTTGAAATCGCCCTGGTCTGCTAGATCAGGTGACAGCTTCGTGTGCAAGCGCAAATCATCCTATATTCCAACAGTCACAAAAAACAATAACAACTACAGGCCGTATCAATGCTGTGAAATAACCCCTAATCACAGTGTCACAGTTAAACCAGAAGAAATCCTTGTAAGTTTTGACGTTAATTCGTTATACACAAATGTTCCAAAAGGGGACTCTAGAAATAGCCAAGTGACTGCTACTAGCAGACACCACCCTTTCAGAATGGACAGAGCTTACGGTAGGTGAAATAGTGGAAGGCGTAAAAGCATGCCTGAATCTCACCCACTTCGTTTTTGACTTCATCGTTTACTCTCAAGAACAAGGTCTAGCAATGGGATCTTCAATATTCCCGGTTTTGGCAAGAATTTGAACACAAAGCTTTAGCCGGATTCCCATTCCCAGATGAAACTTTCGTCGTGGTGAAACGAGACAAGGTCTGTGAGTTTTACCATTATCTGAATGAACTGAGCCCACACATCAAATTTAGTGTGGAGATACAGTCAACCTCGGGTACACAATAGATTCATGAAATGTCAAGGTTCTGAGGTGAGGACTACGGTTCACGCCACGGAGACTGATGCCTGAGGCGATGGAGATCCCCAAGCATGGTTGTACGGCAGCAAAGCACCGGTGTTGAACACTGATGTCATGCTGTTGATGATGATTAAGCATTCCAGTGTAAATAGGATAAAAGGCATGGAACTGGCAATTGTGTGGAGAACTGTCTTGGACCAGCCGAGCTGACATGTTTTGTTGTGCGGTTATCAGAATGAGGAGACATCAACAAAAGTGGCTTAGATCTGAATTACACTTACTCTCACCCAACTCCCCACCTCCCTTCAACCAAAACACCGTAACACTCACAAGATTACCCAGACCAATAAAATCTACAAAGTGACTCATCAATTGAAGCACCCTAAATTTGAAGATTAAGAGAACAAACCCGATCGAAATTAATTTGAAACTCCCTCAGTCCATCAACGCAAGATATAAACAAAAACACACTAACGGACAAGAGCCGTTAATTGACACTTAACACTGATGTAGTGCGCTATCTCAATGATTGGTTCTCCGTCTGCCTTAAAACCTGACCAACTTGACCTGATCACCTGGCCCGATGAAGCCTTTACGTCAAAAGCGAAATGTTGCCCAATTAAAAACCACCGAATTTTTGTCAAGCCCTTCTAGAAGAAACACTAATCATTCACTTTTGCGCTTAGCATCTTGTAACAGATCTGAAAGGTATCTCACCTGAAGTCAGTGCCTTAATGGGCTGTGAAAGTTATCGAAAGTAGACACCGTAGGTGGCTTTTCAGATTCGGAATTCTACGAATGAAATTGGATCAACCTAAAGTTTGTAGCCTTACTAAGTCCGTGATTATTTTCCGTCTGAATCTATCCACAAACAAGAAAGGAACTGGTTGATCGGCTTCATCTATGGGTTTTTCTTTTCTTTCCGCTTGGACTATTTCAGTGCTATCAATCTGCACATATTAGCAAACCAATCACCGAGTTCCGAGAACACACGGCTGCTCATACGCTGGATATAGCGAATGGACTGATGTAGCCGCCAGTACCACAGTTGATAAATGGTCGAAAGGATTTTGGTCCAGTAAACCTGCGGACCAAATAGGTTTACGCAGTTCCGTATATTCTCATCTAAACTGATCCCACAAATTCACGAATCGCAGGAGCTGGGGAGTTGTAAGGTGAGCTGGATCAGAATCACGTCTCCCTGAAACGAAGGTGAATTCATCACAATGAAATTTTGTATGAAACAACTGTCTTGTCTGTTGCCCCATCGGGCTAATTCAGGTCCAGAGAACTGTGTTAGATAACCAAGCAGAAGGATAGGAATGATCTCAGACAGATGGCGTCAGAATTGCTCAAAAGGAGGAATTATTTAGGCTATACCTTCCTTTGCATCGTGACAAGGCAAAAAGCAGTAAATCCGGGACGCCAAGTCTTTGTAAACATTGCACACAATTGCCTGTTAATAAAACTGAACCACAAAGTCCTTCAATGACCCGGTATTACCCAAAAGTCATCGGTTAATAATTTACTAGATTTCATCGCCATGTTAAGTTTGGATAGTGCAGAATATATGAGATAAGTTGATTTTGGATGCAATTTTTCCGGGATCCGGAGTGAATTTTCCCATTTTGTTTTCGAAGCTCCCTACGCATTAGGACGAGTGGTTCTTACGACCAAAAACAATTTCCACGGGCTTTTTTCTTGGTTCAACTCACAGCATAGGTAGAGCAAGATAAACACATGCTCAATCAAGTCTCTATCAATTTATTCTGCTTTCCGTTTCGTGTTTTCAGACAAGATTTCATCCATCAGCTTCGTTAGGTGAAGTGGTAAAATGCACTACATGTGAGAGGCAATTTGATGTGATGACAACCTGGCTCTCAATATACTGCCCTGGAGAATTTTCACAAATGGTTTGGAATCTGGTTTAAGATGCGCCATGTTCAGCGGCTAACGATATGAAACAGATCCAATGTTGCCATCAAATGAAAATAAATTCACGCCTCACACTGCATCTCATCCTGGCAGAACTTGTGACAAAAAGTCCGCTTATTCACTTACTATAGATAGAATCAGCAGTTCAAACAAGTCATTTTTTCTGCTCATTGAAGCAAACCTTACGGATGCACTTGCACTGCACAAGAGAGCGCCATTTACACAATGTTAAGTGTTTATCACAGATGAAGCCAGCGAGAGCTGACAACAGTAATCCCTGAGATTTCATCATGTGCTGTAGTTGTTTACAGTTTATGAACAATAATTCCAGCCTTGAAACCGGGATAATGAATGACTTCAGGATTGTTCATCTAAATGACACCATCCACTAACCTCAGGGACACTCCATCGAGTACTGCCAACCGTATGTCTCCTGAACTTGTGTGTTTTGCAACGGAGTTGTCTCCTGGCAGCTGTGGAGGGGGATTGCCTGAACGAATGATCCCAAAACAGATGGATTCATCTAAAGGTTCGGAGGATTCAGACAAGAAAAGTGCGTCGTTTGCTTCCGCTGGATCGGGCTTGGTCAACGCTGAATTTTGACAGATTCCTGCGATTCGTTTTTCCTGTGGTAGATTAAGAACAATAGGTGTATCCCACTTGAATTGTTTTGGGTTAGTCGTGCTTATATCGGTCAGCAAAACACCTGGGCGTTTAGGGCATTCGGTGGGTCGCTTTGTGTTTTGATTCAAATAATCCGCCAAACTCGAGGTTGTTAAATTTGCTTCGCATGGTACTGGTACACTAAAACACGAGATTTTCCCGTCAATTTCAGAATAGCTCACAGGGGAACCTGATGCTGTGGTATTACTGGCGTATGGAGTCACGTGTCTGATGGGAGTTTTGTGTACATCCACAGCGCTTTTGTTCCTCATCTGTTCATGAACGAGAACTGATCGGGCTTTCCTCCCAATAATCGTGATCATAAGACTGCGAAATAATCCATTACTAACCGTGCGTTGACGGAGGCGTGCTCTCACTGGTTCTTTGTTGAGTTTAGACTGATGTACATCGTGTTTCGAATTTTCCGCGACGACGGGTTTCTCGCCGTATGAGGTCATACGCAAAACTGTAAGCTCTGCCGTTGGCTGCATGCTGTTCCGTAGAATTTGTAACTTGCTTATAGATATTCGTAGTATGAGCTCCAACGCAGTAGGGGACATATCTATCCACAGCGGATCTAAGCGGTTGGGTTTGGACACAAACATTTGTCTGGCAGTAGATAACTGAGGTGAAATGATTCGCGCGTGCCGTCTCACACTATTTGAACGCGAATTCAGCTACGTCAGACCTTGAGGAAGACTGATGTGCTGTATATGGGACCGTGCAACTGACCTCCATAGAAAAGCAGTCTGTTATATAAACCAATCGTCACTCATTGCCACACCAGCTATGCAAAGTACGATACGCTGTTCATTTGACAGAATTCTAGTGGATCAATGTTTAAGCCGAAAGCTGGTTGGTCCAAACACTCTAGTTCAATCGACTCGCCACAGTGTGCGTCACCCGCTTAGCGTGTGTTCAGCCTACGCAACTGGCATGCTTCGTGGTTCTCTTTTTAGATCAAGCAAGTCGTGCTAGTGACGTCACTGAGAGAATGTGGTCGTGAATGTTTTGGTTCTTCCAATGATTTACCAGATGGACGCATTGTTCAAAGTTGCACGTACACAGAGAAATTCATACAACGGATTGTACATAGCTGTCATTTTGTCGTGAATAGAGGACGATACAGGTCAATGCTGGACAGACGCTGGTGACCAAAGGTAAGGCGTTCAGCTACTAATCGGGTTAGATATTCGAAACTTCTCGTTGGCTGTCAACAAAGAAACCGCTGTAGAATGCTCATCGACTTTTCAACGCAGATTGATGTCACTCGCACAATTAAGCCCTCACTGGACCTTCAGAATCTCCCGGTTATGTACAAACTCCAAGTTGTCTGTTTTAAAACCAAAAGCCCCACAACTTGCAAGTAATTTCCTCTGAGAAGTGGACACACGGAAAGCCAGTCAGCATCAGATCAGCAGTGTGAACAGTATGACTTAGGGGTGATGGTTTTATAATAATAATAATAATAAATAAATAAATAAATAAGTTTTGGCTAATCACACTGTCAGTTGACCGCTCACCAAAGTTCGTAGATGTTAACAGTTAAGGGGTAATTCTCGGGTTCGAAAGACCCCACCGCCCAAAATTTTGTGATGGTGCTGTTGATGGTTCCAGAAGTGGACAGAACATCCTTGCAGTTCTATGGTTTTCACCACAGAGTACTTTCATTTTCAGGATAACATCTCCGTTGAAGAACGTCATAAACAAGAGATTCACTTGAGTCTCCCGTGAAAACCAAATTGATTTGCAAATGAGTGTATCTATCGAAATCAGTCCAATTTGGGTTCAAGTAGAATATAGGGTTTACGGAAATTGGGGGATTCCCCCCCCCAAGAAGGGCGAAACCGGTCGTGGGCTGCCGAAGAATTTTCAGCAACCTTGTGAGTAGTTTTCTTTAAAAGAATCTTCGTTGAAACTTTACCATACACTCACCAGTTTCATTCGTTTATAATGCTGTTTATTACAGGGTATTTAGTGAAACCGACGACAAGGTTGACTGTAATGACTTCCTAAATAGATATAAACAACTAAAGAGAGACCCTTTTCCTTCAAGGGCTACAAGAACCTTCCCAGAAGCTACTATTTGATGTAAGAAAAACCACACCAAGAGCTATTCCTGGAGCAAAGCTGCAACTCCCCTTTCTCCGTAGTGCCCTGTCACAGGAGGGGTAATGTCGAATAATTTATACAACGATTAGAAAATGGAGCTACCAATGCATATATTTATCCACACACAACCCTAATTAATTGTCCACATATTTACTCATCTATCAGTAAGTGACTACTGAGGCCGTAGAAAAAAAGAAGTGGATGTATTAAAACGAGTGATCTGGAAATAACAGCTAGCTGGTAAGAGGTGGACCCGCCGCAAAATCCGACGTCTCACAGAAACACTGGCATTTATTAGAGGTAAATATGTGGAACACTATCCCATTTGGTCAAAAATCAACAGACACTGAATACAAATCATAAAATCATCCCTAGGAGGTTGCCACATTTGCATTCTGTCCATCCATCCATCAACCCATCCATCCATCCATCCATCCATTATCTATCTATCTATCTATCTATCTATCTATCTATCTATCTATCTATCTATCTATCTATCTATCTATCTATCTATCTATCTATCTATCTATCTATCTATCTATCTATCTATCTATCTATCTATCTATCTATCTATCTATCTATCTATCTATCTATCTATCTATCTATCTATCTATCTATCTATCTATCTATCTATCTATCTATCTATCTATCTATCTATCTATCTATCTATCTATCTATCTATCTATCTATCTATCTATCTATCTATCTATCTATCTATCTATCTATCTATCTATCTATCTATCTATCTATCTATCTATCTATCTATCTATCTATCTATCTATCTATCTATCTATCTATCTATCTATCTATCTATCTATCTATCTATCTATCTATCTATCTATCTATCTATCTATCTATCTATCTATCTATCTATCTATCTATCTATCTATCTATCTATCTATCTATCTATCTATCTATCTATCTATCTATCTATCTATCTATCTATCTATCTATCTATCTATCTATCTATCTATCTATCTATCTATCTATCTATCTATCTATCTATCTATCTATCTATCTATCTATCTATCTATCTATCTATCTATTACTCTTCTGCTGCACGAATGTTTTAACCTGGGGTTGTTTATTTCGTGGTCATATTTCTTCCCTGCCATTCGCCAGACTTTTTTACCCGTCTTTCTGTCTTGAAGAATCTCTATAAGAGTTACCGAAAAAGTTTTTGCAACTATTCTTGGCAGGTTCGGACATTGGTCTATTTCACACTCATTAAATTCCATAGCTCATATTTTATACATGAATTATTTCGTGTTTTTGGCCTACTTTGTTCGCAAGACCTCATCGGTTAAGCTACACTTTGCTTCTAACCATATTAATGCTTACAGTTGACGTGATTTACCCATCGTTTATCTGGCATTTCACAGGAGTAGGGTTATCCATTTATCTTTCCTTATGTAGACAGTAACTTATCCATGGCTTCTGATCTTACAGTCACGTACACAGTAATAACTAAATGATCTAATAATCGTCTTGTATCCAGTGCATCTGCGATCATCACGCCGGTCTGGCAAACCCTCATTCCGAACTGAAGCGGTCTGCTGTGAGCGAACGCTGAACTCCTCATCAAAGAGAATACGACTATGGGGGGCTTCCATGCACTATGTTCTAAAGCTTTCTTTTGATGTGATTCGTGTACCACATTGTAGAGAAGCAAATGTGGTCACGGGTTAGAGATGTACACCCACCTCTGTAACAGGATATTGAGAAATACTGAGCATGAGTCAGGCTACAAGGTATGGCGAATCAGACAACATTTTTATACACCTGTTTTTTGTGTCCACTTTCCTTTTCCACTTTCATTTTTAATTACTCAATACCTGTCAATCATGTGACACATCGAACACATGAAATGAAATAACCTAACTTTTACGACTGCGTTCACTGAGTATACATACCACCAATGTCAAAAACAGGCATTAAGAAAAACAAATCAATATCAAATCAAGTCAAATCAAACCAAATCATTGTGAATAACAGTAGTACAGTAGCCGTCAATGTAGTGGCATACTCCCAGGCGCTCACTCTCTCTTGCACACACACACACACACATCGCAAATTATTCCAGGAGTCAGACAATTCAGGCAGGTTTGTGGATGATTGCAGCAGAGCCTCAAGAAAGATTGGCAGCAAAAACATGAATTCATTCGTCATCGCGATGTTTAAACTCCGTTAATTTAGAAGTTTTCACAGGAAGGAACGGCTTAGATCAGTATGTTGAACGTTGCCTCCAAAGCGTATTCACTGTATATCAAGGTGAATCCAGCAGTCGCTTAAAGTAATGTTCCAGTCACGCAAAATCGTCCTGCTTTCGTACATTCTTTGCTCAGGGGAGCCAGAGTTTACCTCATTCCGAAAATTCAAACTTGATAAAAGTGCCCCAAATCCCGCACTGATTTTTGATACCAAGATTGAAATGCTACGAAGTTTTCGGTACCCTTCAGGCTCAGCTGAGTAACTCCTATGAGTCGTACAAAGGTCTGTCAAATTCTGGGGAAGTGTAGGCTTCTGGGGTTCCAATTCCTACCACTTAAGTCCCATCGGATCGGTACGAAAATGCATTTTGCAATAACGGTTATTAGCTTTAGTGGGTAAAGACTTCCGACTTACCATAGAAAACAGCCTGATCTTACGCATGACACCCAGGGTAAGTACTGTCAGCGCAGACACCGTATTGTAATAAGCCATCCTCAAACTTCTACACAAAACTAAATATCGAATGAAACTACTCACTGGGTTGCTGAAGACTCTTCGATAGCCCTAAACCGGTTTCACCCTTCTTGGGACTATCAGGTAGGCACACTCGCTGAGTTTCCATGTACCTAATGTTCTACTTGAAGCCAAAGTTTACGAAATTCCCGAAATGAGAGTTTTCGCGTAGGTATCGAATGCTTCGTTTAGGGTGGGTGATTGTGACCCATCGATAAAAGCCGAACACTCATACAGGAGCACTTTTAAAATCGTCGCTCTTGAGCCCAATTCAACACCTCGCTAGACCCTCAGTAGCTTACCTACTCTGTCTGTGTTTAGCGCTCTCCGCCTGCTTCATTCTAGCTTGTGACAGCGTCCTTATACGATACTGACCTTCGCGCACCGACCTATCTACCCGGAACCGGGTGCTTTGATGTGTGAGTTGGTGCAATTTTTCATCCATTCGCGCCCGGTCTTCGTCTGCCAGTGTCCTTTCGTGACGTCTGGGTAGTTGTACTAGCAGTCAGAATCACGAGACTGATTTCGACCGGGAGGACCGGTAACCCATAGTACCAGTGTAACGGTGGATACTACTGATGAGGCATGTGAGTAGCACGTCTTCTCGTGAATCCGCTTTGCGTCTCTTGAAAAGTGAGATCTCTTATGGAATTTGTGGTGTCTCTTTGTAGCATTTGCTTGCAGTTGAGTAGCAGTCAATGAATATCCAGGAAAGTTCAGGAAGACGCGTTCAAGGAGAAGGGGGATATTCAGTTTTGTAAACGAGATGCATATGAGAGTTTTGCTTCCCTGTTCAATAGTCTGTAACTGTTCAGTTGGCGTTCTCAAATAGATAACTCCGCAGCGAAGGCCTTCTTCCTTTCATTTGGTGCCGTGACCAGGATAAGGATGAAGATCCCGTGGCCGCAACCCTTTGAGGATGGGGATGTTCGGACCTTCCTGGAGGACTTCGAGGAGGTTGCGGAGGCAGCCGGACTGGATACCGACCGGGGTAAGTTGGCTGTGCTGAAGACCCTCCTCAGGGGCCGGGCGAAGGCGGCCCCTGGATGTGGCCAGAAGGGGCCCCCGGAAGATGGACTGGGCCACCGCGAAGGAAGCCCTTGCAGCGGAGTTCGACACGGCGGCCGACCGCCAGGAGGCTATGAGGCGGTTCAAGACGGCCAGGATGGCACCTGGATGTGACCCGACCGTGTTCTTCGCCGGCCTGCAGCAGTCGTTGGATCGGGCTTTGCCGGGACTGGATGGAGCGTCGCGCCACCAGCTGCTTTCCGACCAGTTCGTCGAAGGTGTGCAGCCGGCGCTTGGTGCCGGTTGCGGTTGGCCAGTTGAGTGTGGAGCGCCTGGTGCATCTGGCACGGGAGTTGACCGAGGCACCACTGGCCACGTTTCAATCGCAGGAGAACAGGCAGGATTCAACAGTGGAGGACCTGAAGAACAAAGTGGATCAACCTACCGAACAGCTTGCAGCCGTCAAGACGGAATCGCGGAGGCACACTCGAACGAGCCGATGCTACAAGTGTGGCATGCCTGGCCACTGGAGGAATCAATGCCCTCGTACCCGACCAGAGGCTGAAGATGAGGCCCCCAGGATCATGATTGGGACCAATAGCCTCGTCGTCGAACTGGATCCCGGAAGGTTGGTGCAACTCCAACGGCAGGATCCTGTGTTACGGAAGGTTGCAGCCGCCTTGTTGGATGGAAGGAGCATTGAGAACGGAGAGGGAGAGGAATTGGAAACGTTCCAGAGTCACTTTGATCGGCTGAGTCTGAATGAAGCTGGCATAATTTCCTGGAACGCCACCGATTCGGATGTTGTGCTGCCCGTGATACCTCGCGTCTTGAGACGGAAGCTTATCGTCGAATGCCATGAGATGGCACACACAGGGCACCAAGACGTACGACTTACTTCGGCAGAGGGCCTACTGGCCCGGGATGAGAAGTGAGGTGATGGATTATGTGGTGTCCTGTAAGCGGTGCCAACTGATGAAAGGGGACACGACAGGGGCAACCCATCCCATGGAACCTATTCCTGTCTCAGAAATCGGCGAGTTATGGTCCGTTGACGTCATGGGCCCCTTTCCGGTGACAACTAGCGGGAATCAATATATCGTGATAATGACAGAACACTTGTCGCGGTGGATCGAGGCGGCAGCCGTGCCAAATCAACGGGCAACGACGATCAGCGGAGTGGTAATGCATCACATCGTGGCCAACCATGGGGTGCCAAAAATGATCCTAACCGATCAGGGGCCTTGCTTCGAGAGCGAAGAGTTTAGGAATTGTTTGCAGAAGCTGGGTATCAGACGGCTAAGGACGGCACCATACCACCCAAACAAATGGTCTAACAGAACGTAATAACCGCACGATCAAGGAGTGGCTGGCGGCCAAAGGAGGTGACTGGGAAGTGAACTTGCCAATGGTGTTGCTAGCTCATCGTGCTTCCATACAGCCAACCACAGGCAAGTCCCCGTTTATGCTGATGTACGGTCGACATCCGCGCCTTCCGGTTGATCAGGAAATTGGATTGTGGCCGACAACACGCTTGTCTCCGGAGGAGCTAGATGAAGAAAGGAGGAAAGCTCGAGAAAACTTGACCGCCGTTCAGGCAAGGACTAGGCAGAAAACGGCAAGTGGAAAGGCACGATCATTCCCCATAGGCGCGAAGGTCAAGTGGAAGGATCATCAGAATCCTGGAAGGAGTGGATTGGGGTCGCGGAAGCTGGGCAGTCGATGGCAAGGTCCGTTTGTCGTTACCGACCGCCGGGGAACGTGTATACAATTCAAGACGGTCGGGGATCGAAAAGAGTAAATGGGACGCAGCTTCGTAAGTGGCATGATACACCCGAAGAACGGCCGAGTAGACCCGCTGCTGGAGCCGACCTGACGGAGGTAAATGAACAACGGTGGCATGCGGACGACCTTTAAAGGGAAGGTGTGTAACGGTGGATACTACTGATGAGGCATGTGTAGCACGTCTTCTCGTACATCCGCTTTGCGTCTCTTGAAAAGTGAGATCTCTTATGGAATTTGTGGAGTCTCTTTGTAGCATTTGCTTGCAGTTGAGTAGCAGTCAATGGATATCCAGAAAAAGTTCAGGAAGACGCGTTCAAGGAGAAGGGGGATATTCAGTTTTGTAAACGAGATGCATATGAGAGTTTTGCTTCCCTGTTCAATAGTCTGTAACTGTTCAGTTGGCGTTCTCAAATAGATAACTCCGCAGCGAAGGCCTTCTTCCTTTCACCAGTATCCATTCAACTAGGCATTATCTCTAATGCGGACTACGACACCGCACTGGTCACCCATCAGACTTGCAAGTAGCATTCAAATAGACATGGTGTCGTCAGCACCAAGGAAGTGGATAACTGTGATTTTTCAAACACCTTTACCGATTTGCCTGTAAAAACTATCACAGACTCCCGAACCCAACTCTTCCTTTTGTTATCTGAGGCCACATAGCTTATCCAAGGCCCACAGTTTCCCATCAGAAAGTCAACAAACAAGAAGTCCACAAACTTGAAATGCAACTGGAATAATCACCAGTTGTCTATGCATTAAAGCCTCCGCTCATATTTTTGAGATATGAGAAAAAGAATAGATGCAAATTCATGGGGTGGTGACTCTGTAGCTGTCCTTTCACTCTGTTCAGCTCACAGTCGTTCACTGGATCACGAGACTCATGTTTTTTCTACACTCACAAGCCACGTCACACAAGGGTGACTCATCTGACATTGACTGTCTATACCGTCTGGTAAGCGTAGCAACAAGTCATGTGCTGACACCGACGTACACGCAAACGCACCTACATATAGGAAAACCGAACACAGTCAACTCATACAAACTCGCACGCGCTCAGGGAGCAGAGTGTCAACCACTCTCCACAAGTCCACGGACAAGTACGGAACACGTGTGGCAGCTATACTGCAAAGAAAACACCTTACCGCCGTCCGGACTTTCACCAAGGGACTGTCACCAAAGATATGTTCCCCTTTTGTCTTGCTCCACATTCCGCATTGTATTTATTTTTATACGTGTTGCAACTCACCACTGTCAACCATAGTAAAGATTGGTATTAGTGCATATATACCTTCTGAATTGTATTATGGCTATCATCACCTGTGCACCAATAACTCTGGCGTATATAGAGTTGTTTGGTGCAGTTGTGTCAGGCATTCGAATTCCGGCACGGCCAAGTAGCTGGTGAGCTCCAATGAGAATGAACACCCAATGCCTCCCCACTTTGAGTAGCATAACAATAATGGCTCAAGCAGTTCTCAACAGATGGGGGAATGGAGATGAATTCTATAAAACCAGCAAAAACCAACCACCAATCCATTTTGCCCTTAGACACGTAATTGCCACCTCGGTAGTCGTTTAGCCATTAAAGCTGGTTTGTTTCATAAAGTCCTCTGCCCGTAGGTGAAGTAAATATATTCTGATTAGCCGATAATCACTGCAAACCTGTTTCATCCCTATTGAGAATCACCAGCAATATGCGTTTCACAAAAGTGGAAAGAGTTTCGGACCCGCGACCTCTCGGTTAGTAATTTGAATCCTTGACCGTTCGGTCACAAGCTGCTGATGGGCATTGTGATGAACTCGCACCTAGGGAGAATAAAGCGCCACTCATCATTGAGTCACGAGGTCCAGATCACGTGGCCACGTGTTGGCTAACTGACTCCTTGAGTGACGACTTCTCAGGCGGAATTTCATTTAACTTCTAAATTTATTCTTCCTCTGGATCATTTATAGATGATTAGTAAGAAGAGCAAATTTTTAGAATTTTAAATGCGAATTTTATCATTTAAGGTGGCGGGTTCGAAACCCTCAAGAGTTTCGTGAGACTCGCATTGCTGACGATTCTCAATGAGGATGAAACAGCTGAACGATCCTTCTAGGCTTTTTAATGTGGCTTGGCTTTCATTACTGGACAGAATCTTCATTAAAACTCCCCAAATCTCCCCCACACTACCAGTAAACTTCTGGATTGCGAAGAAATAATTTACAGCAATCAGAAAGTACTGACGTCCGATATGTGCAAGAATATTAGGATGTGCCGAAAAACCACGTGACCTAACCTATGCAGCTCTTACTGACTTCTCTAAAAACGCTATTCTTCGTGCATTCCGTTGCTCCAAATCCAGCAGGTGAATGGGAAGTCAGAACAGCCTCCACTTTGTTTTCGCTAAGCGCCACCATGGCTATAATCGAAGTCACATAATGAAGCTAGTGGCGCGTGGCAAATTCGTACAAAACACCCCTACTAAGTGCGCGCACCTAACTTTCCCCTCAAAGAAGATTCCCGTCAAAAACAAAAATTCCGTGTACATTAACGCCTCAGTCTTATCGAGAAACAGAAGTGAAGACAAATAATCATCGCCCCTCCTCAAGTTGTCCCATCTGTGCCGCGTCACAAGTAGTTTTGTGTAGATGCAGAGCATTTGTTACCGCATAAATGCACACAGTTTACCGTGTTATCTTTCAAACTTCAGCTTGTAGTTCTTGCTATCTTGGCTAAAGGGTGAAAGTTAGTGTCACCTGATGCACCGTCGATGTCTATATAGCGACAAGTTTTGTGCGGGAACTTATACGCCCACCACAACACATGCTCAACGAGGTCACAAGGCCAGACACTCACCGCCATTGTCTTTTGTGGTCCAGCAATTATGTAGCAGCAGTGAGACAATGATGCTACATGCGAGAGCGTTCGCCAGTCAGTGGAGTACATCAAGCCCCGTCCACTCTAGGATTTATGTCGACCGGAATACCATGCAATGTATTATTTTTTTGTTTCCCTTCCATCCTCATTTTTTATCCTATTACTGGTTTAAATGTTATCTCTTGATCAGGATAGCAGAACAACCCGAGACTCAGGGATTCCGAAGGCACACGTATCACCAAGACAAATACCATGCTGCATATCCATGCATGCATGCATGCCGTTGGTCAAGGCAGGCAGACCAGGCGCAGGTTCATACATTCCTGATAACGAGGCAGTGCCCACAAGTGCGAAACTCTGAAAAGGGCTACGCATTAGACAGTATAGAACAATTATTTCCTGTCAGGTTTCTAGAGGGTTTCGGCCCTCTACAGGAAAAAACGTATCTGCCTAGAAATCAATATTTTGCCCCCTGGGGGCAATTCGGTTCACGAAAGGCCATAAATCCCAAAACCCGTAGGAACATACACCAAAAAGCACACGTTTCAAGTTGAGATTATTTTGAGTGACGCCTTGAGTGCAAACCATCAAACTTACTGAAGACTGGCAATGTTGTGGAATATAGGTAGCTCGGGTGCTCTGATTGATTGTTGGTCTGTTCGCCGAACTTGGCAGTTGGATTGCAAACGTTTCTCGATGCTGGGTGAGGTGCGTATTACCCTTGCGCGCTTGGCTTTTCTGAACTTATGTCACATAGTTTACTGGTTTTGCATGTTATCGCCTTCTGATCTAAGCAAGCAAAAGAGTGTTGAGACTTTTTCCGAGGTTGCTTTCTCAAAACGGCACATAGTGTGAGTTGTCCTGCTTAATGTTCTATTAACTTGATAAGGCAGACAAATCCCGAAATGATTATTCACATTTTATTGCAACCAGCTGTCCATAATCGTTTTGGCATTATCCTCCCTGGTAATGATATTCACACCACTTCTCCAAATCTAGTTTCGATAACTATAGCTTATCGTGGCTGCGTTCTTCGATAGATTGACCACGTTAACTGGTATATAGAATGATTTCATACGGTGATGTTCGAATGTTGAATGCTGATAAAAACACTAAGACGTATGCGTGATAACATTTGACTAGGGGTTGGCAACACTTTGATGGAAAATTTGAGCACTCCTAACGATTTACTGGCTGTTTATGTATTCATATTCCCAGCTACCCTGACCCAGACCTGCCTTGAGCAATCACATTCAGGCACTCCGCATCTCACCCTGCACCTGATAAATATAATTGATTTCCAATCATCGGCTATGACCTTCTCAGGGTACGCTGAACGGACGAACTGCAAAACTATGAATGGCTCTGAATGGCGTGACTGCACCCACACCTTTACCTTCTTTACGACCCTTATATACTTCTTTGCTGAAGCATATCAGATCCCAGATCATTCTGAAAAGAGCAGTATCAACAACAAAATCTTGGTTTTGATTCGTTTTATACGATCTCTCTACCTCAATACGTGTAAAATCGAGTAAATGGAGGTAATTTATAGAACTAGAGCACAACGTTCCTGAACAATAAAACCATGACAGTGCAAGAGTAATCCTCAAGTTCTTTTTAGTGCAGGGTACAAACATGTAAGGGGTTCTCCCATCCAGTTGGGAGATATCAAGAAGCTGTTAACACAAAACTGATAGGCAGAATAAACTGCAGCTGTTTTTTACTTGGTTCACTAGTGGTCATCTGTCCTTTTACTGACTTAGAAAAAGCTGAGTTGTCATTCTCACCGCTGGCATGCTGTTGACCTTGATTCATACAAATGACCCCGTCTAAGCTGACGTTCTACACATCATTTGTGTCAGAGAAGCTCACATCTAGATATGCTGTGAATGTACCAGTTAAATGCAAATATCATCCGTGCGTTAGAATATTCCTGGTTGAACCGGTATAACGGTAACGAAGCACCGTTTATCCGTTCGACCAGATTATTGCAGCCAAGTTAAGAATGACTTGTTACATTCAGGTTCTCAGTTAAACAGGGCTGCTTTGTGAACCGCAGAATCATCGCCCGCTACCCCCAAGCCGCGTTATATTTCAGTCATCGTCAGCGCATATGGTGGTAGCTCACAGCAATACGCCTATTGAAGGTGAGCAGCCCTTAATTCTGGTAAACACGCCGAAATCACTGAGTTACAAAGCTATAGAAACGTGATGTAGCTGATGCGCGGCTGGTTGACCAGGATAATTGCAACACAAACTTACAAGTTTTTCTGACCACAAGATGGAACGAGCGAAGTGCATTTACCTCAAGAGGTGCACAAATCCTGGACTTGACGGAGCCCACCTGGTTCCCAGGTACTTGAACGATCTTTTTAGACGCTTCGGATAGTCCCGGTGAGACACGGTGTGTCTGCATCGTCGACACATCTACATCGTTGACGTTCTTAACACTAGGTGCCCGGTGCCCTGTAGATTTGACTTTGAGCCTCCACTTCCCAAGCTTTACTCAGCGGTTCCGTCGCTGTGGCATACTGTACCTGTTTACCATGGAATGAAGTGTCGCTCAGTAGTTCAGTGGTCTAACTCAACTTGAACTCATGTTGCTGTTCAGCGCACTTGCAGAGGTCTGTCAGTCTTTAGCGGCTCTGTTAACAACAGCATTCACATCACATTCACGATCACCCAAAATATCGATCCGGTAGCTTGTTCACACAAAGTTGCCTAGACATGTGACCATATGAACATGTGAAGAGAGTCGTATCCGTGCTTAGGAGGGTAGGAGTGTCGGCTGTCTGATTTTAGGCAAACATGGTTTTTGGTCTGCTCACCGAGCTTAGCAGTTGGACTGCAGGTGTTTCATTGCCAATCGAGGTGAAGTCCTGGAGAATGCGACTTAGCTGTCGAGTGGATATCAAGTGACTTCAGAAAGTCTCCCATCACCGGGCTCTCTGGAAGTTTAGAGCCGGACAAACGCATTACCACGCGGTGTGGCGAGACGGCTCAGTGGTTAGAGCGCGAACTTACTGGCCTGAAGGTCCGTGGTTCGAACCCAACTTCTGCTTCTTGACTTCCCCTGTCTAGGCTCGGGCAACCTGGTAGTATCCGAGCCCTCGTGCTTCTTTCGGGTGGCATGGCAGCTAGGTACAGGTGTGTTACAGCTGAACGATTATCTAATTGCCATGCATTGTATCCTTCGAACCATCATTGCAACATCCTGAGGCATGGAGTCTTGACACACAAGACGGTAAGCGTACGATCAGACTAACTTATGATCAAATCGGGGAACTTACAAACAAAATAGATAGGACTCTGTAGGAAAGCAAGAATCCTCACGAAATCATGAAATAAAAACATTGGTGAATGTAGACCCTATTCTGTGAAATTCCAAAGCTTCACAAAGCAGCAGCACAAATACGCCCAATCGTTTTCCCACCAAGAACACTCAACTTCATTATTTCAGCAGAACTATTGAAGCGGGCAAGCTATCTCATCAATGGATCTCAATATTTAATCAATGATGCTGAAGATTTTCTGGAGAGACTACAAAGCGTGCAAATAGAAGATGAAGTGACGTCCTTCGAGATAGCTCCATTACTTAATTCGGCTAATTTAAATGCGGCAAGAACGACAATTGCTTAAATTCTGGGAAACCGGCGAACCATAAAAGTAAAAATTGGGAGAGAAGAAATGTGAATTATTAGAACTATGGTTGACAACCTATTTCAGTGGAGAATATTATAAACAACTCGAGGAAGCGTCAGTCGGACCACTGGTCTCGAGATTCACTGCGGAAGTTACAATGCGAAACCTGGAGCAGAGTGCGCTACCAGATATCAGACCAAACTCTGAGGTTATCCAATCGACCAATCGAGTGGAGGAAAACCAGACCACAAAGTGAGAGGAAAACGGGCCAGTCAACTTCATAGTTGTGTGTAGCCTGTGATCAGTGGTAGCGGGATCTTACTGATTCTCAGTTAAATTTGCATATAAGTAGCAGTCCGGAGTTTTATGGACTGACATATATTCCACCCATAAAAGTACATGAATACTTTTAGAGGGTAGGCATCAAAAGGCATATTATCCAGCGTCCCTTTGGGACTGTCTTACTGGTCCCAGGAACAAAATTATTGCGTTGGTTGCCACCAAGTGGTACAAGTCCTGTCGGAAGACTGACTTATCGGGAGGTTCTCTGAGCATTCAGATTATAACAAGCCAAGTTGTGAAAAAGACATTAATGACATGTACTCGCGCATCTATTTATTTTGACCCCTAAGCTTTTATACTATTTCAAAGAGCTGCTTCCGATGCCTAAAATAGACAACAAGAATTTTGGCTGCATCTAGGAGTAAATTTTAAAAACTTGCCATTCTCCTCCAGTTTTTCTAGGCAAGGTTTCACTCACACCTAATGTGTGCTGACCAGCTAAATATGCTAAGCGCTTTCGTGATACTTGGGAAAAGATGACTGTTGTTTATATAAAAAACGATAGCATGTAACTGACACTTAAGCGACTTTTCTGTGGGACTGAACCCCATATTACTCCTGGGGCATTGGTGGCAGTGACAATAGTCAGCCTACACAAACAATTGTGGACATCATTTGGCAGGGTGTGAAAACCAAGCGTAGGTCATTTACCCTTGTAAATTAGTATCACCCCGATGATTATAGTGAAATCGTTGGGCTACACAGAAACGAGCGGCAACAAATTCAAGTTGATACTGGTGAAAGTTCACAGGCTGACGGGCACCAGATTTGGCATGACTTTGTGTGGTATGTCATAATAGCTAATGACGGTGGACAATTTCGCAAACCGTTTACAAGTGCAGGGCAGTAGGAGAACACACTTCCGATAGGTGGAGTTCGGCAGTTGGTTCGAGCCCGTTCCCATCTAGACTTCCAACCTTAGGATCAACCTTCTGTTTTCTAACAAACTGCTCACATTTGTTTTCTCTACCAGGTTTAGCTGGCATTGCTGTGACTTCCAACAGTTAAACTGCCTTTAGAATACCCAATGACATCTGTGAGGATATCTAGAACTGTAAGAAGTAGGGCGTGAAAAGTGGACGTATGAAACCCTCAGCCCTGTCTGCGTAGAATGTGGACCATCCCACTGGGACCAAATGATGCAACATTAAACTGAGAGGTAGATAAATATGGCTGTAGGTCTGCTAATCCAGAGGAAAGGCTGAGCATCATATGAACAAGGTGGGAGGTTCACGTTTGTTCTACATAAGATCCTGTCGTGCGGACGACCATGTCCTACTTTTACGTCACTCTCAATTAAGCCTATACATACTCCTTTCAGTCAGCTTAGCTTCTCTTCTGTTGAATTCAACTGAACAAAGCATTTTCAAGTAAGAAAGACAGCCCATTGGCTCTCAAAGTGAGCACACCAATCATCTGATCCTGACTGAGATAAGGGGTTGCACAATTCAAACTGGATCATATGGAAAGACGAAAAAGTCGGAGGACTGTCAAAGTGACAGACAGAGTAAATGAGAATACCACAGAGAGACCTTAAAACGCCGAGTGATGGCGTTGGATGCCTTGGATTTTGCGTTTGGAATTATTTGAAACTGCAAATGGTTTAGATATTACCTTGCAGTACTGAGGATCTGATGACTGCCCCACAGAATATGCTTTTTCATTTTTTATCAATGGGATTTCCGAAGCGATTGCGGTCAGACATATTTATTGATCAATACCGCTCACAAAAACTACCCTGAATGCCTAACAAGCAGGTAGCTGGACATTCAGCCCAGGCATATTGCATTCACTGCATTCACTGCATTCACTGTTCCCGCAATACTAAAGTCTGAACTGACTCGTTCTCGCGCGCAAGCTGTGAGATAATTTAGTGTTTAATATAAATTGTCCAAAGCCAACGCCCGTACGTACGTGCGCAAGCTGTGCGATAATTTAGTGTTTAATATCAATTGTCCAAAGCCAACGCCCGTACGTACGATAGTAGGAAAACGAGTGTTCGGTTACACGTGAATAAACTGCTTATCATCAACGAGCAGTGATCTCAAACCACCTGATGTGCAACGCTAGATAGTCCAAGTTTGGCCACCTGAAGTACACGTTGGACCACGCGGGACAAGAGACGTTTATATGTACAAATCTCATTAGTATGCTTCCGGACAAGTAAGGAACTCACAAGACTTTGGTCACATCATCGTTTATAGAAGACAGTTTGAAGCCATTTTTAATATGCTGATAGATGGTCTTGAGAAACGTTTGGTACTATACTTGCGTTACTCTCTAAATGAAGTGGTGTGAAATCTGCTACTTCTGTTTTTGCCGGGTAAAAATATCCAAGGAAACCAAAGCTCTTATCTCTTATTTACACTAGATTCCTGGAATAGTTACCTACTGGCAGTGTATTCGATTTCCGGAATGTCACCATCTACACATTAGATCATGGCTTGCTTAACCTAACAGTTTTTTGAAAAGAAACTATAGTCAACTCAAATGGTTAGTTGTTTTTGAGGACCTAAATTACCGAGAGTAAGATGCCCGGACCCGAAAGGTTCGTAGGAGGAAACGCCCTGAGCACGAAATTTTAGGATATTAGTCCTTAACCGGACTAACTGTTGGAAGCATTGAGTTTAGATTTTAGCATCTTTTTGACCAGGTTTGGTGATGGGCGCTTGTTGTTACCGAACAGAACGTATGTGCCTACAAGCATCGGGAGAAATTTACCCGAATGTCACACAAACTCTCGTTGCGATTGACTAGTCAGAACAACGATCAATTCTCCGGATCAATCAGTCTGTCACCTGGCACACTTGTAACCGATCAGCATATCGAGAGAAGTTGGCACTTATACGCACCCCTTTGTGTGCTTTCAACAGTAGCCTAAATAGGCCCAACCCTGAGTCCAATACTTAATCTCACTAGTACTGTGAACTTCCTAGCGGTACCGGGGCCCCATCGGGGTTGGTTGTGCCCCAGCAACACAAGTACCTTTGCCCTGCACAGATCCCCGTTACTTGGTCTCTCGATTGCTGTGTTTTGACCTTGGTTCACAAGATGCCTTCTAAAGACAGTAAGGCCTCGTGATATCGCAGTCGGAAATCACCTGTCAGTGTAGCAGCTCGTTTCTCTTGTGCGAAATTAAGAGCAACTTACGTTTTGTATCAGTTTTCTGTATGTGATCACAGGACAGGTGGAACACTTGCGTGAACTAAAATGTGCACGCTCAAACAGTAATTAAGTGTCAATAAAGTCGCCTAAGCTTACCTGTTATGTCAACAAACTCTTATATATTAAGTGGGAAGATAACCTCAGTTAAGTTCCTGTTTCTTGCAGAACTGCTACCAATAAAAGCTGGTTGCGTTAATTATCAATAAGTAGGTATCGAAAAATTACATTTTTATGGCTACAAATAGCATATCTGGATCGATTTCCACGATTTGAGTGTCATTGTCCACAGCGAAAATTAGGCTAAATGCAGAAATTTAAGTGAATTTTGTAAAATCTGATATTTTAATGATAGTTATATTTGCGTGCTTATAACCACTGGAGGTTCCACGGTTCGAGCTCATCACGTGACTTTGGAAACAGAGAAGTTTTGCTCGACCGCTGCTAATTTTTTTGTATGCTTACGCACCGGTTGACATAAATAATATTTCGTCGTTATAACCTTTTGCTCATTTGATAGACTGAGCAATTTGCTCGCCGACTTATCACCACCATGTGAAAGGAACGCTATATATCACCCGAAAATAGTCAAGAAAGCAATATTCGGTCATCCGAGCAATGAGTCAACGAATCCTTTGCGACGAACTCAAAGGGGTGCCACCCAGTGAAAATGAAAGATGGAGAACTAATTGGATGCGAGTGTCTAAAGACCACTGAACAAAATGGGTGGAATACATTATTTGTTCCTTCGGATTTTAAAGATATATTGCAAACCTTCCGTGTTCTCTACGCTTTCATGTTGCATATGCCACTGAAAAGCTATATGATTATTTCTGTCGTCCTATCTGAAACACCCAGTTTACGACCTTCGGGTAGTAATAATAGTAATAATAATAACAATACTAATAGGTGTAGGCAATGAAGAAATTACAAAGCAACTGAAGTGCTTCTTAAATCCATGCTCAAGTCACAATTATTCCTCCTAAAGCACCCTTGCGTGCTTTGTCGAAACGAGTCCATGGATTGGACTGTCACTCTTTTGTTCACTCAAATGAGTCTGACATGTTTGTAAAAAATCGCTCAGTAAAAAGTGATTTGAAAGTACTCTGGTCTCGTACTGTTGCGTTCTGTTTTTTTTACTTTGCATCGAAGTGTCTGGAAGTAAAGCATCTATTTTCAAACAGTTTCATTCTTCACGAAAAGGTAGGTTTACAAAGTCACTGCTTCTATCTTGACTTTCGAGGGCTACAACTTTCGGTTCGTAGTAGCTCAGACATGAGTGTTAAACCATCAATCAGTTGCTTCACATTTGTCACTGGGACTTATTGTCGTCCGCACTGTGTGCGTACTCCGTTTCCAGACTCTCCAATGGCTGCTCAGTCCGCCACATCAGGATCACGTATAGCCCAGAAATTAGCAACACCGGCCACTGTGTCCAGTCTCAGCTATGACCTCTGTCTTGAGGGTTCATTTGTTTGTTTTTCTACTTAGGCTGACGTCAAATTGGATGTGGGAGTTGATGGTTATGCAAGGAGAATTGAAGTTCACTCGGTTAGTTCAACTGAGCTGACACCAACCGGATCAGCCAGTGTTTATCTGCTTTATTCTACAGGACACTGATAGCAAATAAGGGCTAGTCTCTCTGGATCTTACTTCTAACATCCGTGACAACATACCCAGACAGACCAGAAGATAATCCATTTTGACTGCAAAAGTTCAAAATTTAGGTCGCTGGAGCCCTGAAATTGGGTGTGAAGAGAGTGAGGATTTAATGAAAATGATCTAGATCGGATAGCCGCAACAGAAGAACCAGATACACCGAGGGTTCAGGAGATAATAAGGACTTTAGTGGAAGCGTTGCGAACTGATCTGCAGTTCGAAGGATCAGTAATTCCAAATTGCCGGAAGTCTGCCTGTTTCTTTTGCCGCACTCATGTTGTCTTGCTTCCGTTCATTGTGGTTTCCGTACCACGTTCAGAGGGTCAACAATCCACTTTTTAGAGTTCATTTAGATTTTCTGGCCTTCCAAAACCGCATGCCTCTTCGGATGAGCCCGGGGCGACGGATTTCAGCATCAAAACTGATTACGGGTTTGACATATGCCCAGAATATTTCACATACCCCACCACGTTTTTGCCCGGTTTCGTTTTTCTACCCATAATCATCATATTGATGGGCAGACCAAATAGACCAGAAAGTAGCTGCCAATGAACAGTCGAAACTAACTTGGAGAAAGCATCATAGTTCTGCAGTGATATTTTCTCGAATCACCCATTTGATTTGAGAGCAAATCTTCACGTGGCCTTGAAAATTTTACTACCGTTCAAAACATGGCTGTACATGCTGACGCCGCAGGATAAATTAGATTTGTGGTAAACAATCGGTAGTTTTTATTTGGACAACGTTTCGCTTTTGACACAAAAGCTTCATCAGGCGTAGTGAACAGCTCACCAAGTTGGCCAGGTTATAAGGCAGACGGGACACCAATCAGGACGTCCTCTTCAGATTATCACACTAGGTCAATGATGAGTGTCAATTAATGGCTCTTGTCGGCTATTGTGGTTGCCAAAATCTTGAACGGATGGGTTGGGGGAGTTTCAAATTAGTTCCGATCAGCTCTTGTTCCTTCACCTTCCACTTCAGGGTGCTTCAGTTGATTATTCACCTCGGGTGCAACTGGTAGATTTTCCTTGGTCTTCGTGGGCTTGTGTGCTGCGACACTTTAGTTGGGGGGGGGAGTGAGGTCAAGTGGAATTCAGGTGATGACTACTCCTCCTTCTGATGACCGCACACCCACACGTGTCAGCTCGACTGATCCAAAACTGTTCCCCACACACTTGCCAGTTCCACGCCTTCTATTCTGGTTTGCTGTGGTTTGCTGGTGGACCGTTTGAACTATGCTATGGATGGGTATGGAAATTAGTGAACAGTTAGTAGTTAGTAGTTATTCATTAGTTATTAGTTAGTTATTAGCCGTTACGTAGTCATCAGTTATTAGAACAATGGTTGTAAGCTGGTTTTCTAGTCCACAGGTTAGTTGCACCAGAAACATAGAGAATACAATCCCATCCTTATGTGCAAAATCATCTTCCGAGATGTCCGGAGGCCAGTCGCCTCTAATAACCGAGCAGCACGTCAATTGGACAAATGTGTCACGCGCAGGCTACGGACCGAACGAAGGAATACCCTGACTGGTCAGAGTGCCAGCAAATCTGGATCGAACATCTTTAGCTCGACGCTTCTCGCCCCCTCAAGAGGATTCTAGTACGACCTTGTGGAACATTCTGTGATTACCCTTCCTTTGTCTCCATAAAGGACTGTCTGAAGCCACCGTGTATTTTGATATATCACGGTGGGTGGAGCATGAAGCTAAGGATGGACACGTGAACAGGATGCAAAATGAGGTCAAACGCCGGACGCGGCTAACCAAAATTGATATCCATTGCTTGAATGCACTTCTGTGTTCTAACACGCCCCGGTAGTAAAGGCGAAATCTAACTAAAGAATGCTCAGAAGCAGCTTTTCGGACACGGAGAAAAGCCTTGTTCCAAGTACTTCGATTTACCTCATCCCTACTATGGAATTATTGAAAATGCAAGCATATGAACCATGGTCAAGTTCGTTGATAATTGTTTAGCCATCGACAAAATTGCACCCGACGAAGTGTGCAATGCGCTCAATGAGCCGAACGGAATATATATATATATATATATATATACGGAAAATATGACCCAAGCTCCCCATCACTTCCATAACCTCAGGAGTATACAGATATCTTCAGCGATTCAATCACTGCTTCTTCCTTAGGAAAATAATCTACCGTTGACGGGTAGCTGGAATTTCAATTTCAAAGAAAAGGACTGCAGTGTTCAGACCCAGTGTCTGCAACTCCATGCTGACCGTCATATTGAGTAGTTTCCGTGAACCAGGTCATTTTGCCCACCGATTTTCGTGCATCAGACGCGGTCAGTTTCTTTAGCACAGGATAGAGTAAAGGCCACGTCTGTAGGCTTGCTGTTTCTTGATGATACCAACGCGTCCGGAAGTGTTGACAGGGAGCTTCTGCTCCAGGATATTAAGAAAATCTTTCAACTTTACCCGGCCAGTTTTATTTGGAAACATCCTACCAACCATACTTAGTCCAACGACTTTACTAGCCAAAGTTTCTCAACCACTCGAGCTCACAGTAGTCTTCTTCAGACTGTAGGTTCCTCTTTTTTCTTCAGTGTGCTCTAGTTTGATTTTCCGATGGTAAACCTCTTATCAGTTTGAATATGCCAATGAGTTTTTGAATGGCTTTGGAATCCATGGACTTCATAAAAAGATTTGATAATTACGGAGTTCTTCTTGTTCAGAATCGGTCCCAGTATAATGGTTTTTTGTTTTCATTGACTCAGGCTAGACCTCCTCAAGTTACTTTTGATCAATTCCCAGCTTTCAGTGCTCATTCTTCACTCCTAAGAACTCTCAGTTTGCTACCAGTAATTTCACCAGTATCTCCATATCCTATCTGTTTTCATGAGTTCCGTGTTTATCTTTTCATGCTTGCTGACGAAAAGAGTTACCCATCCCTCTACCTTTTAGCCGTCAGTTGGATATCGCATGAATTTCCCTGATTAACCCACTTTGCGAATGTTTCCTTTTCTGGACTCTAAGAAGAGCCGTTGGGATTTTGTCGGACCTTCGAATCACGTCTTCGGATACAATGAAAACCCAAGGCTGATCCCAGCTAGCCATGCTAGGATTTAGAATTTCCTCCCGACGGTTAACCGTATCCACGTGTATCTTCAACTTCTCAAAGCTTAATCAGCATCCTGTATGTCTTCATCCATCAGGCAGAACTACCTTCTGTTGAAATTTTATAACCCCATGCCTTGCGTGGTATCCAGTGTATCTTCTTCCTAGGAGTTAACTTATCTGAGTTGTCCCTGTGGATATGCTTGTCGAACACTAACCGAATCCTTTCGGTATTTATCCAGTCCACTGAGAGAATCCGCCGTAAATGTCCCGATCCTATTCTGATAATTCACCCCTCCACGGAGTGCAATGTGCTTTTATTGACTTGAACTGTATGTTTTCCTGGGATGGAATTGGATCCCTTTATTCGGGCACAGAACGATCAGATCAAGTTAGTCCTCCGAGAGACACATCAGTATACTGAATTAATGCCGGCCGCTAGACGTGGTTTCTGTGAACAGAGTAAGGAAAGGTGTTGAGGTTCTTAACAATCACTGTAACGACTCGTCATGCTCAAAGAATCTTTGAATTCTTGGTGAATGGATTACCCGTTGGGTTTAACTCTGCACTTTCCTAAGGGATGAAACTACAAGCTACGAAGGTTCCACCATTTACCGCGTTTGCTTAGTAGTCACACGGCAAAAAATGGCTTGAATATCTTCCTCAAATTAAGGATTATACGAACCACAAATAACTCGTGGTTTGGCAGAGGTGCAAGGGAGATTACAAAGCCTCTAAGCCGTCGGTTATCTAGGGGGAGGTGGCAGGCTATGGGGGACAACGGAGAAAACGTAGAAAACACACGGTGTTGAAAGGAAAGTGATATGCCCATTGTCTGGTCGATCGTGGTCAATTACTATGATAGTTTCCTTTATCGTAATGTCATTTTGAGTTGCCCTGCTTGCACAGTCTCAGGAGCTGTCACTGTTTTATCGTGCAACCGGCAGTCAACCACCAACGTAATGGCAATGTTGCACTTCTATATATACTATATCACACTATACTACACTTTACCGTACTGTATAAATATATATCATATTACTGAACTCTTTACACGGATTTGTATATGCCGTCGTGGTCCGTGATCAGGAAGGTTCGCGAGGTAGGTTTGCTTGCATAGACTATTTTGCCAAGGTAGACCTCAATAAAAAAAAACGCTAATCGCGCATCGTGTCCGAACTCTGGTTGGTGGACTGGTGGTGCTTCGGAATACCTGTTCGATCATTCTAGGCCCACTTGGCGAGTTTTAGCAAAGATGAAAATTCTCGAATATTTTAACATTCACGCGCTTCACAAATCACCACTGAAACGTCTGATAAACTAAGTTCCTGATTGGGCAATTATCAGGTTCTCCACAAGGATCGCTGACTATTAGGAAGAACCATTCTGGCCGTTTACCAGTGGTTGAATAGCTGTACAGGTCAACGTTTGGTTAATGCCCAGTTCCATACCTGGATTTCCTGATATGCTGTGCTTAGTTTCATGGTGCTCATAAGGGAAACTGTGACCTGAATGCACCAACCTTATCTTTTGGAAAGCATGTCCATGTATGGCTCAAACAAACCAGTTCGTTTCGCCGATTGGCGTTAGTGTCGCCCAAAAACCACACCATCACTAAATAAATTCGTTATAAGCAGTACTTTCAGCGCTCCTTAAAATTGATTTTCCCCTAAGTATTCTGATGAGATCCCTCCTCCGTTTACCAGATTTGTGAGCTATAGTACACAATCCTGATTCGGTTTTGGTCTTTGCGTTAGGAACCTAAAGATTCTAGCTACGAATAAGCACCATTTTTTCATTCTGAAAACGGGCGTAGTGCATGTGGAAAAATGGCAATTTAATGTTTACACCTGCACTCAGTTGATCAGGCGCCTGTACGCGTGTTGTTTGAATGCTGCCGAGCGATTATTGCGAAATCCACTCCATGGCCAGGATAACCGCAGAGATCGCGCAAGCAGCAGAAAATCGATACGAGTTAGTACTTGTACCTGTACCACGGCCAAAGTTGCCACTGCTCAGCATCGTTCACAGAAACCGACCAGTAATCTAAAGGACAGTTGCCTAAATAAACAAAGCTTGTTTGTGAAAAGCATATTCCAATTATTCTGATGGACAACGAAACCCTCTTTGGTCTTTATCCTCAGCGAGGACAATCTTTACCAATAGTCTTTAATCATACACAAAGTGTCTTTTTTGGAGTTGATTCGTCCCAAGAGGTAGAACTAAACGTTCTTTGTCTGATATAGAGACAAAGGTTTCAGTGCTTCGTCAGTGGAATACAAGTAGTCCATTCATGGTTGTTTAGCTCCATTAGCACCTATGGGTTCATCCAATCCATAGTCACACTCACGATACGGAATACCTCCAGTCGAGTACAGCCCCCTAAACAAAACCAGTGTGATTGAAAAACGAAAGAGTTCCAGGCCCAGTGCATTCCATTTCTGCAGTTTTTGCACCGGAATATCCTGTGAAGCAGGAGTCGTACCGGTCAAGAGTGACCAGTTTTAAACACATGCTGATGAGACTAATATTGGGTTTAAAGGTATTCGGCGTATCCACATTAAGAGTTAAGACAACCGTTCTAAATGAGTTCGGCGATCCACCTAAGCGAAATAAAGGACGTTCAAGCCTGAGAATGTCCCCCAGTGTTTACTCGAAGATTTCCAGAGAAAAATTTTTTTTCTCTTTTTCGTGAAGAACCTTCAACACAGCCTCAAATGGTAGTGCTTTTTAGGTTGATCCAAACCAGTTCTCCACCTATTCATGATTAATTCGTCATTGAAATATTCACAGGCAAAGTATTGACGTTTACCTTGATTCTTTTTTTAATTTGCGAACACACGAGTGATTAGGTCCAACCTAGACTGTGGATTTCCGGGTAAACACGACTTTGTTTGGTTGCTGTTAACTGTAAACAGCACAAAATCGGCTAAAAACCACTTCACTAGGTCTTGACGACATCAGCGCAACATGGTCACTGTTTCAGAGCGTTCAGAACGTGCTGAACACATTTACTCCCTGTATTCTGTGCACTCTCGCAGGTGTGTTCCAGGTTCGACAATCCCAAAGGTGTGTTAAAGACACCACAACATTTCGTTTGGTTTACTGCAGCCTGTCATTTGTGTTGTTTTCGTTCAGCTTACTGGATAACCCGGGAAAAAGCCTGACTGGCAGGTACATTTTCTAAGTTGGATTTATCTTTAGGTTTCCTCACCAGTGACGATAAATGCAAGATGTTACAGACAAACTGCATTCAGGCAAAAAGAAATTTGTTTATCTCATGAGTAACAACCAAAAAAGTAGAATCTTTACGTCAGAATTACACAAATATGCTTGAACTATACGATCTATTGACATCGGTTGACATACAGGCGCTTGACTTATCACCATCCTTGGTTAAACCACCCGCCTGACATTCTGCTGCGTTCATTTTCCCCGTGGCCTGAGAAATTCACAGACGCACATGAACTAGACAACTTTCCGCACTGCAAGTAAATAACATTCCAGTCTAATGAATAACTTACGATCCGGTGTACGAGAAGGCAGGCGAGTTTATCGACTTTTGCTTCCAGTACAGTGTGTGTTGGTGGACCACCAGACGCTTTGTTTTGGCAACGAATGACCATAGGCAAGACACACTCACGAGATTACTTAGACAATACGCACCCAGAACGTTTTTGGAAGAAAAATACCGTACCAGTCAGGATTGCTGGTCAAGTTACGTTTTGCTCAAGGATGCCAGGTTTTCGATCATTTTTAACGTTAGCGAATGAATGTCGTGGCGAGGTTACTGCAAGTTACTCTGTAAACCAATTTATTGTGTAACGCTTATCGGTTATCATTTTCGTTAAGCATTGCGTCCTACACTACGTGGACGACCTGTAGTGCCACTTTTGAGATAGTTATGTCGAAGAATAGTTTGTCTCTCTTAATACAATGAGGTCGTCACATGAGTAATTGCTTAAATATTCCCATGGTTTGGACAAGAACACAGTGACAAACAGTAATGTTTTCGGGATCTCGTCATCAGGCAAGTACATATCTAACGGTTAAAATAGGAGTGAAAAATGAAATACGCAGCGAAGATGGGTTAGTGAAATGGAAAACGTGGGGACGCGAATGAGTGGTTGTCCGTGCCCCTGCGTCATATCTAAGTGGATGCTGTGAGACAGTCCAGAGGGCCGTTGAGTGACTTGGTTGGTTGATTCGTGTTACATGACCAAGGCAGACTCAGTGTTCGTACGAAACGTTGACAGCACAGTACCGGGTTTTGCAGACGTATATGTCGGCGACTACCTCGGCTGTAGTCAAGCCACGTCTTTGGATCGGTACTGGCAGCCTTTTGGGTACACGGTAAGTGACATGAAAAGACTCATTCTGAGTGAATACGTGCCGTGTCAATTTAGTGGGACAAGATTGAGCTTTTGGCTCAACTATTGAGTCTAATGGTATTCTAGTAAGAGAGATACCCACTTGTTCTCGTAGAAGGTTACCGTGTCGTGCGCCCTACATACTCCGCTGAACAACACCAGGAGAAAGAATAAACAACCATATTCTGGGAATCTTGTCTTCGAGGTTTAAGTTGAGCAAGGTGTTGGCTGTAAACCAAGACCACAGAGTTCCAGCCGGAAGCGTGCGTTGTAGGGATTGAAACAAGTGGAGACTGACTATGTCCACCAACAGATCGCCAATACTTAAGAAAATGATTTCCAGCTTGAGCACTCATTAAAAGGCGCTGCACCTACGGCCATCGTCATACGCCACGACTTCGTACTACTGTAGTATTGTTATCGAGTTCACCATAACACATCAGCTCTACGCAAAACTACCATGGTGAATAAACCTCAATTCGTACTTCGCGAAACCGATAACTTCATTAGAACTGCATGAGATATGAACTACATGAAAAAGTTCAGCAGTGATTCCTGAGGTGGCCGCAAATAAGGCGCGTGGTCGTTTTTCTTGCGATAAAGTCTGTCGCGATGCACCTCTGCATGGCAAAAAACAACCAACTTCGGAAGTGAGGATGATAGTGTCTAAAAATAATGGACTTTTGGAGTTCAGAAGGCACTATGAACACTTCTGAACAGATAAATCGATTTGAACGAGATTACTGAAACAGAAGCGAGTAAGTTACTGATAATTCCATGGGAATTATCAAGCGAATAAAAATCTTCTTGTGCTCCGGGATTCACTGTTGACAGTGGTATCTTCGGTTACTTATACTGCAGCAAAGTCTTTCAACTAGGTTGGTTTAATCCTTTGATCTTCTCATTTCCCATTAAGGGGTTTGCCAATCCACGTTTAGACTTCTCAACGCCCCAACACAAAGTCGAAATGCACCTTGGTTACCCCTGGTAAGCTAAGTGACCATATAGCCAGAGTATCAGCAAGATATGAGCCACTTCAGAACTTTGACCTTAACGGTTTTGTAAAGCTACTCGCCTTCTCATACCAGAAAGTCACGGAATCAGATAGCAGGCGGCATACAGCAGATCCCGCGGCTGGTTTAAGGAAAAACTAGGTTGGTTTTATTTCTCACAAACAATAATAACAACAAGGGTTGACTGATTCCAAAATCTCTGCTAGGAATAGAAAGGCCTTGCTCGGAAATTAGGTGGGGGGTAAAGTGCTACTGCCTGGTCAGTAAATAGCTTGTACTTGGTTAAAATTTCCTGTTCTAAGGGTAGTGACAATTTTATTTACACAGTGACGGTCACGTCGAAGCGCAGCGCTGTTTGTCAGCGTTACACTCAACTTTGACCAACTAAACAATGTTTGTGACAGAAGGATGGTAAAAATTTCTCCTACTACCTTCCAAAATTTCCTCCAAATACCAGGTATTCACCCACTGAGCTTTCTTGCATTTTTTCGTCGGAAAACATAAAAAAATATTGGAAATATTAGGTTCTGATAAAATTGACTCGGTAGCTGCGTTGGGTCTGACGGAATGTCCAATCTAAGTGTGTTTGAATCATGTTTGTCAATCAGCACCACTCGTGACGTCAAAATACACATCATTGAATCACACGAGTCGTGTGTGCCCGGCTATAGGACGGCACTGTTGTACGGCTGCGATACATGTTCTCTGCGGACGGATGACGTGAGTCTTCTGCAGTTTTTTATCACCGATGTCTCAGAATTGTTCAGATGATGTGAGTCTTCTGCAGTTTTTTTTATCACCGATGTCTCAGAATTGTTCCTGACGTCGGACGTTGTCAATGGATGCGTAACGAGGTTATTAGAAAACGGATATTTGGTTGCGCATCAGGTACCTCGATTGCAGAGAACAACCAGTACCATCAACTGCGGTGACTTGTCCATGTGTTACGCATCCCGAAACATAGTCTACCGAGACAGGTGTTGTTCCCCGTGTCTCCTTCAGAATGGCACAAAATGCTGGTTGGAAAAACGTCTGACTTGGTAGAAAGGCGTGAAAGAGATTACAAAGCGTTTGGGTGTTGCTGATGCGGTCAACCTTCAAGGCTGGGGGCCCAGTAAATTCGCTGTGCTTGGTTGGGTACGTTGCAAGGTCTAGCGGTTAGTCGATGCTGCTGGTGTTGCAGCTGTCAGTTTCTTTCCAGATAGCCTGACTGATGGTCTGGGCCTTTCAGAATGCATGCGATGAGCTAACACGAGGTCCCTCCTTCATCCACTCCTCTGCTTTTTTCATTTTGAAGCTTCAAACAGGATTCTTAAGTGCTATTTTGAAGTAGTGGGGTGACCTCACCAGAAAAATTGTATTGATTTTTTGGCGTTTGCAGTCCATAGATTAACTTAACCGTAAACTCGTTCAACGAAGAGAATGTTAGCTGTTGAGAAAAGAAATTGCTGGCACAGAAAAGTTCTACTTGTGATGGACAGAAGCCTTGTGATATGATGGAACAAACAGTGCCGCTCGGTGTCCATCCATCAAATATTTTGTCTTGCTGTTAACCCCGCGACAAAACTGTCACATCTCTTTTGCTTGACAGCCAATATCTTGACTGTGTTCCGATAGCCCTTGGAGGAAACCACAGAGGGACCTTTTACTGAAAGCGAGGGAATACTTCATGATACTCGTTTATTCTGAGGCCGTCGGGCCTGTGGTGTAACACCTAGCGTTTTCAGTACAGTAACGCTCGGACTCAAAAGCAACTCAAGCTCAGCTGTCATCGTGAATAACGAATCTGTGTCGTGACAGTTTTATGCATAAAATTTCCGTGAAATAACTGTTGTTTGGTCGTTGGTTTGTTCGCTGAGCTGGGCAATTTGATTGCAAACGTTTCATCACCAATCGAGGTGACATCGTCAGTGCGTTGGTAGGGAGCGTGGTGGAGTGTAGCAATGGGTTGGTGGTTGTGCGTTGAGTAGTGTTGTGTGTGTTAATATACATGCTATTAGACGGGGTTGACCCTCGGTCACGATCGGTTGTTCGGTCGGTCGGTTCCACTGGTTGTTCTGTTATCCTGTGTCCTGATTGATCGATAACCACGTAAATTGTGAGCCTGGCCTCCTCTGCCCTCGTGCTCTGATCGATACTGAAGTGGCCTCTGTCGTCGACCTCTCTGGGTTCCGGCTTGTGACCTTTGTTGATCCGACTCCCAGCAGTTCCTTGCCTCTTGGTTTGTGAATCCGATATTTGGCTCCTCTCGAGTATTCCGGTGGAGAAGTTGGTTCTTTGCACGTAGTGGTGCGTAAATAGGATCCAGTTCAATGCATCGGTTGATCGAATCAGCCGTGGAGTACCATGCCTCCAGAAATTCCCTTCCTTCCGGAGACACGAAGCACGGAAGGGAATTTCTGGAGGCATGGTACTCCACGGCTGATTCGATCAACCGATGCATTGAACTGGATCCAATTTGATCCAAATTGATCCAACGTCCAACAACAGGACGAAAACAATAGCAAAGGAGAAGTGCCCAGTTTCCACAAAAACATACCCGCTACTGCCAAACCCATACAAACCACAAGTACCCGTATGATGCGTGTGACGAAAATGTGTCGGTAATTCCAAGCGTTTTTATGAGAAGTTAATACAATCCACAACCGAGTGCGTTTGACTTTGGATATACAGCAGCTATGATTACTAATGATGAGAAAAGTGTTACAGACGTGCACATGAGGGAAAGTGTAATTATGTGAAGCCGAAAATTGAAACATATTCGGCGGAGATTAGAATCAACAAACTTTATTTCATTAATTAATCGGAACAGTCCAACGTGTTTGACAAAATACCGATGATGAGTCTCCGAAAATTCAATACACTGCTTGGTCAGAACGAATTGAGGTTGGTAATGCATTGTTATGGTGCTTTTTAAACACCTCTAGTCCTCGTGACCAGGAACACCGGCCTATGTGCATGAGGCAATTTTGTGCTCTTGGACATTCCAGTTCATGACACTAGTGATCATTTGGATGCCACATTTCTTCTGAAGACATTGTAGCACTTGTAAACTGCTATTTTTCATGCTCGGTATCATCTTCCTTTTCCCCATCAACATCAGTCACATCACTGTACAAAAGTTTGTTTTACTACAATACAACCGCTACCGCCCGCTTCTTGGGTCCAACGTGACTTTGAGACTGAGTGACTGCTGTTGTGACTGCCGGTTGGCTATAATTAGCTGCTGCTAACTCTAAACGTGAACAAAAATTTTAGCTACAAACGCTGGACTAATCTATTCACACCCGTGGATTAATATTGCGATCACCGGAGATCTGGAATACCTGGAAGGTGGAACTTCTCTTGGTGTGGTGGTTCAACGGAATACGGAACTACGGAATCTCCTATTTTGAACTGTGAGTCAAGATTTACTTGGATTTTTCTCCTTGTGACTTTGTATCTGGCTTACATTGTTAATTTATTCTGTTCACTAGAGACTCCTTAGGGCCGTTAACCACTACATAATTGGTGAGCCCGCACATTTTTTGCTGTTTCCTGGTTTTAGATACTACTGATACGATAGTACGTATACGGCTGATGAACTGTGATGCAATTCTAGCGCTGCGTTTTCGGTTGAGGGAAGTCATAAACGACAGTTTGGTTTGAGCTTTTCCCAAGCCGTACTATAGCATCACCTCAGCTTGTCCCTCATCGTTTTGTACCTTATTCATGAAGAATGAAACTCTGTGTATGTGTTGTCTAGTGGCTGGCTGATCACTATGCGAGCATTTTGTTTCTGCGAGTTTTGTGTTGCAGCAGAAATTCAGTTACCCAGAAGCCCACACGAACGCAGTATATCAGTAGGCAATTTGTTGTGCACCAAAGTAGGGGAAGCGAACAGTCTGGCATATAGTGAAAAATGTCGATGAGGAAATGTTCCCGTAGTTGAGATGATGGCACTGAGAGATTATTGGGGCTTTTTCGCAAGACAATAATTGAGGCAGCCTAATATCTGGTCTAATAAGGGACACGCACGGGGCAAACTTTCACCTGTTTTCTGCATGTACTAAGCATCCCAAACAACGCACCATCATGGATAGGATTCTCTCGTGGCGTTTTGTACCTTTATTTTGCTTTCATTATAACACTACGTATTTCATCAATTGCATAATCGTTTTTTTTGTTTGAATACGAAAAACTACAAAAACATACATTCTATGCTGTCGTTATAGGGTTCGCTCTTGAAAGGGACTACCGTTAAACCTACAAACTAACTTTTTATTCAGGCAGACCGTTCCCGTTGAGTAACCTTCTAGAGCGCAGAACAAGCTGTTCGCTTCATTATATCAAATGTAGTCAACCGTTTTACTGATTACTTTCAATTCAAGCAAGAGGTATAAACTGTACCGATACCGTTCCATTGGTAAATTCAACTTCTTGATACACGCGAGTTAAAACTCATCCAGGAATTAGACAAATATCCAACAGGTATCCAACATGGTTGTCTTATCGGATCGATTGTTCCACTCATTTTTAAGCAAGTCGGGTCGGTCCAGCTCACAATGCCATCACCTTGGCTTCTAGTCCGGTTCCTAAACGAAGCACCTTCACCAGGAGCTACGTTTTCTAATGAGCTTGTTTGGATATCAGTACTTATGGAAAACAACCATTTTGCTGCTCCCCGTCACCGGAACCATGAAATATCGCTTAGTATGAGCAGTCATATGGAATGGTATTTTATTTGGCAGAAGGCACCATTTTCATATTCTGAAGTGCTGTAAAGGTGACTGTAAAGCTGTGCATCTCGTAAGACATTTTTCGAAAATTCCAGTTAAAAATAAGAACAAAGAGTGATTGGCGAATATGTTTTCTTCAAGGTCTTCTCAAGTCATACGGCTGCAAGAGCGGAGACCAATGAGCAAACGGAGCATCGAAAGAGAGAGGGAAGACGGGAATCACCATTTGTTGATAAAGATCTAGCTCAGGTTACCAACTGAGTGACCTGGGATTATCAGTATCGGTTCCGCTGTAGCTGTGTTCAGCACCGCGTGTACATGTGTGGAAGAGAGAGATTAGGTGGGCCATGGTAAAGTCAAACCACAAAAGAGCGCGTTTTCACACACCCATAATCGGATCATGGTTTTGGCTGGCGACAGCCTCTCTCACACGGTTGCACGGAGTCAAGTTGATTAACGTATGAATTGTACACAAAAAGCGCTTTTGTTCAATTTCACACAATACAAACGTGGTCACATGCTTCAACTCCCTCTTCTGGTTTCGCTCGCGCCCACAGCCGTCATTCGCGAATTTCATGTGCTAACTCTGGTCTCAAAACATTTCAGCCTATTTTCGGATCTTAGTATATGTGAGAACTGTTCACCAGTAGACCCATGAATAACCATGATTGAACTGTCATTTGTTCTCTGACCTGGGTTGACGACGGACTATTTTAAAGAGAACAGTTGTTAGTAAGTCTGTTCCATCTGAACTCATTAATATTGTATGCTCAATCTAGCGTTATTATTTTTATTTCTTTGTCACACACTCCCGGTAAAATAGCTTTTAGGTAGCCAAACCACTACAATACTCATATAAGCTGGTATAGAAAATGGCTGAAGCATAGCCGACAAGAGCATAACCGTGGATTCCTGCACGGCTTACAAATCATTTAACAAAAATTTACGACTCACGAATCCGAGTTCGTTGTCTTCCTGGAGTTTCTGGTTTTATGATTCACTTTTATAAGGATATATTGCAACGAAGAACAAAGAATATTTCGATAAATCTTCACAATACATTGAGCTATTTTGTAGCACTCCCCTCGGGCTATCGAGGAGTCACATTTTATGCCCCGTTACCTGCCTTGTCCAATCTTAGTTGAAACAGATCACCGGAAAATTCGATCCCTGCCATCACACCGTGAATATATAAATAACCCTGTGGAATTCGCGCAGAAATTGTCGTGGGTGAACCGCCAACATGTACGTAGACTGCCAGGTGGCCAAATGGGAGACACGGTGCCAAACCGGAAGTTTCCACGGTAAACCACTTACTTTCTGTAACATCGTAAAGGTGCACCTGTAGACTGAAGGTGACTGAAGCTAATCAACCCGATTCCGCCTAAGAAGTGCAGCAAAATATTTTGATTTCACCCACCAAGAAATAACTTGCCGGAAGAACACCGGAGGGCTCAAACACGCACAGTTCTATGGCACTACTGCGGATGTATGTCAGGGCATTTCAGTGGTCTCACAAGCAGCACCCTTAACAACTGAAGGAATGCTGAAGAGATCATCCTTGGTGAAGGAAAGGAGTGTTAGGGACTCGTCTTATGGAGGCTGCAGAAGGATTGCTTCTACTCCGCAAGAGAGGTGGATCTCTTAAACTGCTACCAAAGTAGCGTATGTTGACAGATATCAGCATGAGGCACAGCTAAATTTGTTGACTTCCCATAGAACTGTATTCTACCTTCACTGAACTCCCTGCTTGGAAGGACCATGTCGTAACCTCAAAAATCGCCCTAGTTTGTGAATCAGTGTACCTTGATACATCAGTCAAAATAAAGGAATTAAGTCATCCACTGATATCAATTCTTTGTTGGCTTCAGTTATTATTTTTCATTTTCGTTTGTCCCTGGAATGGACCTGAGAGGCAATAAGTAAGAATATTCAGATACCACTGTTGAGAGGCCAAAGAATAGGGCTGACCCTAAAAGTGCGACCGCAACGCGTTTTGCGTTTCCGAAGTTTACCAGGCGGATTTAACAAGAATAGTCTGTGTTTGTGAGGGTGCCAGAGCCAGCCATGTTAACCGTTAGCTGCCGCAACAAATGATCAGATATGCATTTGTTGAGGTGTTTTGTTCTCGGGAAAATGGCTGATTTGTCGAAAAATATGTCTTCTGGAGCTGATCCTGCTGTCGGAACTAGTCAGATGAATGTACCATGGCAATAATATCTGACATTAAATCTCGGGATGCAGAATCCACCAGAGCGAATTTTCAGAATAGGAAAGATTTTGTTAGGAAGTTAAAAAAGTAATCAGGTTAAAACAGGATTCATGACTCACACTATTTTGAGGAACTGTTTGACTTCCAAGTCCTGCCCCTGCAAACACCGCCATTTTACTCAATTCTGTCACGCCTGCAGATCCATGTTGCCTGCGAGGCTCGTATTCGAACATCACTTGCACATTTTCTTTCATGGAAAGCCGAACAACATGGCAACCAGTTTCCCCAGTTGAACAAGTTTGTAACAACAGTAAATCGGCCGCAACCTCTCGCCCACTTGAGCCTGTAATCGCAACGACAAAAACAAATTTTTCACATGGCCCCAACCGCCTCGTTCTAAACCGTTGAAGCTCTCGTTCAGAGTTAACCGACCTAGTCTCCTACCGTAATTTCGGGTTTCTTCTTCCACAAGTTCAATTCCCTTTGCGGGGTTCGTTTGGCCCTATGCAGTTTCGCTATCTCCCCATCAAAACAATCCTTTTAGCTGACTTCCCTACAACATAGGACCAGTGAGTCTACCCGACTTCAACTTAAACCATACGCTCGAGACAATACTTGTCATTTTCTTCAGATCAAATTCTTCAATCCTCATCCCCATTTTCGCTTTTTGTGACCCTAGCCATTTACTCGACCGCCCAAGGTCACTCATGGCCAGCAAGGGTTTTCAGTTTTAGTTCATGTCTTCTGGCGTCACCTGTGAACTAGACGCACTACGTGCCCACTATCCGCCGCTCGCTAGAAGCACACTCAAATTATTTTCGCCGAAAAAATGGGGTTTTTTGGAGTTGTGATTTTTACGGGGAGTTAGTCTACTCCATTTGCACCTTTCGGTGATACGTTGCTCATAGCATTTTGTTTAAGTGAGCGAAATTTCAGGGTCACGAACCATCACTGATTCGCATTTTGTTACCAGTTTACGAGAAATAATACACAAAATCGCACTGTGCCATATTTTGACGTGCTTCAGTGTTCTTTAAGAATGAAACAACAACTACAGAAGTTCGGATGCAAACTCCACCCGGGATAATCGGTCATTGACGTCTGTTTGCTTCGCACTCCCCAGATTTAACAAATGAGGATTTTGTTCAGCGAAATTCGTCACAACAGATTTTCCTATGGGGCTCAGTTTCCAGTAAGCACAACCTTGTCAGACAACACCATGAATTGTGCAGTGGTGGTGCGAGGATCATCTCTGCGGAGGATTCCCCTTCCCAGATAAGCATAACTAAGCTGTGGACAAAACAGCGTCGGGAGGGAAGTGTGGGTAAATTACCGACACAATGAAATCATGACTCAGCATAGGTGGAATAAGTCATAAAGTGGTCATCATGATAACGGTAACCGTTGTCACTTATCTCGACTACTTATCGTAACTGCTAGGCCCGTGTCTACGTGCGACGCTGATCATGAAGCCTCGCCTATACACGGCAACCTAATTCAATGGCCAGTGACGACCTTTCATGCTCACAACTGTACGCGTTTTCAATCATCCCGAATGCTTATTGTAACTGATAGCCCCGCGTCTATGTGCGGCGTTGGTTACGAGGCCTCACCTATGCACACTAACCTAATCCGATGACCGATGTCTGTCGCTCACACATAACTATACGCGATGTCGCTTATCTTTGCCACCTATAGCAAATACCAGGCCAGTATCTATGGGTTCCGGTTCCGGCCTCAACTATGCGTGATAGCCTCATCTGACGGCCTGTCATAAAAAAAGATTAGCTATAGCACCCTTTTGGTGCCTGGGCGCCATGCATCCAGAAGGAGGCACGAGGGCTAGGATACTGCCAGGTTGCCCAAGCCTAGACAGGGGAAGCCGTGAGGAAGAGGACGGGTTCGAACCACGGCCATTCCGATCCGTAAATTTGCTCTCTAAACAGTTATCCATCTCGCCTGTAATACTCATAACTGTATTAGAGGTCGCCTAAATTGGCTACTTATCGTACTTACTAGGCCCGTGTCCATGTGCGGCGTTGAGCATGAAGCATTGATAAGCTGCGGCAACCAAATTCGTCATAGTCATAACTATATGCGTTGTCGCTTATTTCGGCTACTTAGAATAAACACCGGACCAGTATTTATGTGAACCGATAAATACGAGGCCTCAACTAAGAACACAAACCTAATCCAACGGCGAACGAAGGACGTGATACTCATAACTGTACGCAATATCACCTGCCAGGGATTCTTTTCGTAACCGTTGCGCCAGCGCCTACATGCGACGCTGTTTATTCGACCTCAGTTATGCTACCCTACTCTGACGGCCAACGACGGTCCATCATACCCGTAACTGTGTGCGCACTCGCTAGCTTCTGCTAGCTATAGTAAACACTAGGTCAGTATTTGAACGGGCCGATAAAAATTAGGTCTCAACTATGCCTGGTATCCTAATCTAACGCCCAAAGTGGGTCCGTCATACTTATAGCTATAGTCGACATCGCCTACCCTGACTACTTACCGTAATTGCTAGGCCTATGTCTATTGCAACGCCGAATGAGACCTAAACTCTACTCAGCAGCCTAACCCGATGGCCAGCGACGGCCCGTCATGCTCATAACCGTACTCGAAGTCGCCTACCGTGGCTACTTATAGTAATCAAAGGGCCCTTACACCCGCTCGCAACCGACTAATGCCCCGACTATACATAATAGACTAATCTAATGACAAACCACGGTCCTTCATTTCCATGTATGTCATCCGTCTGCCAACCCCATGCCTAAAAAATACACCACCACCACTAACGAATTTTTTTCTACTTATTGTTTGCATCGGTACTAAAGTAATGTGTGGTCGATCCAGTTCTCAGTTTCAGGGAGCCGCTTTTACCCGACAGGGTTCCTGAAAGGAAGAAGGTATAATCAATTATGACTCGTACACACCTTCCGCGATATCACCTAAAACACATACTTAAACAAAGTTGTAGCGGCTAACTCACCAAGTGCTTAATAAATCCTTTTGTCCACAATTTCAAATTGGAGTCCGCGCTCAAACTGGAGTCTTACTGTTGTAAAGGCAAACTCACTACTTGCTCAATTAGTCCCATTGGCGATAATGAGGGATCAGTGTTTACGTCGATTATTCAATAGCTGGATTCGGCAATCATATGCGTTATTGGGCGCAACAAAGTTGAACTTAAACAGGGGTGTATATTTGTCAGTCGTAAGGCTAAGTGGTATAGGCATGAGCCCTAGGATCCAAGGGCCATGTGCGTAATCAAACGTGCACCCATGGAAGCAACAGTAACGAAAACCTAGCAAGTGGGCTTTGGTTTTTGTGACCCTAGCCATTTACCCGACCGCCCAAGGTCACTCATGGCTAGCAACGGCTTTCATCTTTAGTTTATGTCAGCTGGCGTCACCTTTGGACTAGTCATACCACATACCCACTGTCCTCGTTTTTTTCGGTTCCCATAACTGCGGTGACACTTCACATAACAAGCGTGCCTCTTTGGTTGTAACTTCCTCTCCATTGTGTATTTGCCGGTCATGGTGCTGAGCTGAAAGCACTCGCGCTCTCTGTTGACCACACCGGCATAAGTGGTGAAATCTTCAGTATCTGTTTTGGTAACCTAGAAACACTGATTGAGAATAATAAACAGGGAAGTTTGCTCACAGAATATTTGGGCCAGGGTTTTGCCAGCATCTGCGAAACCAAGGTTACGAGGGAGTTTGAGGAGTATGCAATTTGTGAACCAAACATGTTCAGTTGTCCCTAGTTTCTGCAGCAACAGTCAAGATTTCCATGCATCATCAAACTGAGCAAAGTCACTTTGAAACGTGCCCTCATATTTCTCGAACCAACTTTCGAAAGCTCTTCCCGATTAAGCGTCAAAACTGAATTCAGCAATCGAGCGGACAGCAGTGTCCGTGGGAGAAAACGGAGGCCCAAACTTCTTTGTCGCATTCACCGACAAACTGCGCACCAGAGATTCAGCAAGCCTGATTTCAGCTTCTTCGAACTGTTACTGTTGTTGCTGTAAAATTAATTGGAGTTGCTCTGCCGAAATGGACATCGTGGGTTCTGGTTGTCGCCAGATTATTCGACCTACTGAACGGTAGTGCAACTCTGTGCCGGTCCTTCGCCTCCTGCTCCGCCCACGATGGTATATCAAAAGGACATCGTGGGTTCTGGTTGTCGCCAGATTATTCGACCTACTGAACGGTAGTGCAACTCTGTGCCGGTCCTTCGCCTCCTGCTCCGCCCACGATGGTATATCAAAAGGCACGGTATCTGTGGACGGCCCTTTATGGAGACAGAGGACAATTAGTACAACCGTATTTATAGGGCTATGACAGAATGCTCCACAAGGTCGTGCTAGAATCTCCGTGAGGGGACGAGAAGCGTCGAGCTAAAGACGCTCGTTCCAGATTGGCTGGCATTCTGACCAATCGGGGCATGCCTTCGTTTGGTCCGTAGCCTGCACGTGAGACATACGTCCAAATGATGTGATGCTGTAGTATACGGTGTCTGCCAGTTTGATTGCTTTATATGTAAGTATTGGTGATGTACAACCTTGCTTACTGGGCTTCGGCTCATGAGCTTTCTTTCTGTTTTCCATCCACATAAATTGTCGTGAACACCTCCCTTCGAAGAATCACTGTCCCCTGGTGCTTCCATAGCGTGCATACTGCAATGTTCGGTTATTAGGGACGGCTGGCCTCCGGACACTTGTAGCAGCACTTTAGACTTTGCATGTGTGAGGCGCATGCCTAATCATGCGGCAGAATCATTTAGGTTATTTAAAATCGTTTACATTTGGGAAGGACCTGAACCAAGGAGAGCATTATCGTCTCCATACTCAATGTCTGAGGGGACGTCCCGGGAGCATTTCGACTCCCGAGGTTTCAGAGGCAGGCAGAGAAATTTCAAGCAGCATATCAATGGCAAAGTTGAAGAGGAGAGGGGAAAGCGTACAGCCTTGTCGTACACCACTGGACGTCTTGAACTCAGGCGAGAGCTTCCCGTACACTCGTACGCGCTCACAGGAGGTCGCATAAGTGTCCTGATAAGAGCTAGAGTTAGAAGGGACACCTTTGACCGCCAGACACTGCCAAAGTTGCTGACGATCGACAGAATCAAAAGCAGCTTTCGAATCCGGAAAAACGAACAACGTGGGAAGTCTTAAAGAGTGGCGCTGTTCAAGAATTTGTCTCAAGGTGAAGATATGATCGATGCATCCTTGACCGGGGCGACACCCAGCTTGATTCTCACCAATCGGTCTTACGCGATACTCCATCAACCTGCGCAAAATAACGCCAGAGAGCACTTTAGATGCGATGGATACCATACTGATACCACGACATGGCTCATATGGTTAGAGCGCGAATTTACTGACCGGAAGGTCCACGGAAGGTCCGTGGTTCGAATCGGGCCTCTGCCTCTCGACTTCCCCTGTCTAGGTTTGGGCAACCTGGCAGTATCCTAGCCCCCGGACTTCCCTCGGGCTGCATGGCAGTTAGGCACTGAAAGGGTGCTACAGCTGAACGATTCCTCAATCACAGAGTTCATCCCGGGCGGTGTTTTGACCGCATCATTAGATGCCATGTAAAACTAAGTTTCTCGACTTCAAAATTATGCTTCTGTAGATCGGTCAGTGCTTTTAGCTACACTTACTCAACAAGGAATGCTCCAAAGGTTTGTGAGCTTAATTCGGTCCTTATTCTTCCATACCTCTGGACACTCAGTTGAGTCTCCCATGAAGATCAAAGTGATTTGTAACTGAGTGTATTTGTCGAAATCAGTCCAATTAGGGTTCAAGTAGAACATGAGGTTGACGGAAAATCGGGGACTGCGCCTACTTGGTGAGCCCCAAGAAGGGCGAAACCGGTCGTGTGCTGTCAAGGAGCTTTCAGAAACCTTGTGAGTAGTTTCCTTTATGAAAAAAGATTGTTAGTTTGTTACTACGCATATGCAACCACCGAAAGAAGCTTTTTTCCACCTCACCTCCATGTCCTAGCGAAAACATCACTGTAAACAGGCTGTGCTAACAATCCGAAAGAAAAGCCTCAGCGAAAGCCTCCATTTCATGGGCTGTCGCATTCCAACAGCGTTCTGTCATTTCACAAGTTCCTTATTATCCGGCCCTTAAGGGATCTGCGTGTGCAGTCATAGTAGCAGGTTTCTGGTATGGCCTTTCTGGCAGCAATAAGATCTGCTGTACTCGACAATATCCAGTTTTCACTTAGTCGAGTTGGATGGCTTGGTCAGACAGGACTTGAAGCCGAGGGCATAGCTTCTTTAACCAGTTTTCATCTCAATTCCAACCAGTCTTCGTCATTATCATGTCTGTACGTTCCCAGTAGCTTCCTGGACAGGTCAGCTGGATACTGTTGAGCTGCTGAAGCTTATTGAAGTTGATGGACAGGGTTTGCTTAGGTACATGTAATGGTGACGGAAAGCGAAGTGATAGCAGAGCACGCACAGTTGCATAATCGTAGTTAAGTTTCATAGTCCAGAAAAAACGACACCCTTTGAGTGAGACTCTCCATCGGTACCTGATAGCCATATGGTCCAATTAAGTCCGCGACTGTTTTGTGATAGATAGCCTCCAAGTAACTCGTTGTAAGCGTTTGTTTTGGAAGTTCGTACTGGCCAGGAACAGACGATGATCTGCACACAACTGAAGAAGACGCTCCCTATTATCCGTACGCTCAGCATCGACTCCAAGTCTACCATCTAACTATGCTTCTTCCGGATTTAGTCGTCCAGCTTGGGCGTTCACATCACCCGCCAGGATTACTATATTCGTCCTTCTTGCCGACCGAAGCAGTCGGGACAGAACTTGATAAAACTCTTCCTTCTCAGTCTCAGAACTGCTATCTGTTGGGGCGTATGGTGATGCGACAAACACACCGTTTACCGCATCGACCTGTGTTAATCTTAATTGAGCCAGATAACCACACAGTGCAAAGGCGCTTTCAGCCATGGAGCTGAGTGCAACTCCCACACCGTAGATATCACGAACCATGGCATCAAGATCATCTGATGCCCGGCGATTGAACATCTGGGTTCGTCTTAAGCCGCTTGAGGAGCAGGCCGAAGTCGGGTCTCGTATGCGTGTTTCGGAGACACAACATACATCGATAGAGAGGGAAAGTAAGGTTTCAGTAAGGCATGCCTGTTGCCCAATTTGACATAGAGTACGGAGATTAAAAGCTGCAACGTGGATCAGGTCATTTGGAGTTAGTAAGTGATTATTTTGGTTTATATTTCTGGGCAAAGGTTTGGACACGGAATAGTGGCTACGGGATTGGTAGATGGGTTGATTGCATTGCATTGTACGATGGGTGGGAATGGAATGTGGGAGAAGGCCGGTGACTGAAGAGCTGCTAGGGCACATGGTACTTCCCGGTTGCCCAGGCCGAAGAATTAATCCCGTCATACCGTAGTATATCACAGAGTTGAGACGAATCGACCTTTCGACATCCAGGAGCGAAGGCTATTCAGCGTATAATTGCAATTGAAGAAATCGAAAATTAACGGTTCACTGCATGCCTTAATCAGGGGTGGACGTCTTCTGCACCCTGCTGGAGTACTCCAAAAAGGACTGCTACGTTTCTGCTCTGCTGTGGAAGTCTTATTCACTTTGGCTGTCTATCTGATGAAGCTGGCCAAGCAGTGATTCCAAACTCCAAGACCGCGGGAATGTTAGCCAGGTATAGTAGATTGAACGGACGGGATAACCATCAGAATCCAATGGCCATGTTTGAAAAATCTTACTGTCACGAAACGCACCCGGTTGTGCGCACGCTAAGGCTGTACCTATCCCAGCAAACGTCTAGTAGAGTTGGGCATGTTGCTCATGCATAACCGCCCAAGTTATTGCGTGCCGTTTCTGGCTGGCCGTTTCATGCAAAATTTCGTCCATGTGAGGGTGTACCTAGTAAATGGCAGGCTTTTTGCTAGCCAATGAGCTGGGTCAAGATTCAAGTCGAACGACTGTAACTTATTGTCGTTTGTTGGGATAGCCGGTCTCTTCTGGACGTTGGAATCCAGAGTTTCATACTACCCGCACGATTGCAGAGTGGACATTGCGTGTGGTAAATTTCGCTGAATAGTATGAGGTGTTTGGAAATTTGTAAGTCGAGATTTCGTCCTGAAGTTGAACTCAACCTAGGCCGAGAAGCACTGTAAATGTGATTTATCCTTATTGGGAATCATTGGCAGTCTGCATCTTATCAGTCTCCATCAATATTCGAACCCATAACCTCCCGATTAGCAGTTCGAGATGAAACTGTTGGGTCACGAGCGACTTATCGTTCACTAACGGAATTCTCATCACGTCGTCACGTGTTGACTGGTTGGGTGATGATTCATACGCGGGGTTCAATGTTCGTCGCACACGACGCATAAGCCTTCCACCTGAGAGGTCGTCACTCGAGGAGCCAGTCAACACGTAACGACGTGATGTGAATTCCGCTGTTGAGGGATGAGTGTTGCTATGTCTTGTCTTGGCGCGAATTAATCACACCACCTGTTCGCGATCGAACGGTTTAGTCTCCAACTGCAAAGTGGTAAGTCGCAGGTTTGAATTATCTTGGAGACTAACAAATGTACTTGTGATAATTCTCAGTAAGGCTAAATTAGCTGCATCGCGGTTCTCTTCTTCTGACACCTACAGGTCGAAGTCCGGGCGAAAAGTCCCGAGGGGTTAAATCAACTCTCGAATACACATTGGAGATCTAAAAAGAATTTTAACTACATGGAGTTCCAACGACAGCCATATCGCTTCTTCGATAAATTGCATCCTAGTGTCAGCTTCTTGGATATTCCAGGTTGGGCGATCGGGGTGTGCGATTTTGTGGGCCTACCTTTTCTAACCCGTCCTTCCACGTGGGAATGCAGCATCGCTGCTTCCATAAGTATGGATATGCTGGTCGCCTGGGGGAAACACCTTACTGCCTTCACACTCCTATCGCAGAGGACAGTACGACTTTACCTCCATGCCGCCTCGTAATACGATTACTCGCTGTTCTTGGTCGGGCTGGTCCCCGTTGGCCTTCCTGGCATGGTTGGACCTTTAGGAACTGAGTTCCAGCCAGCATAGCCCGCAGGATTATTGCAGCACAGAAGCCCGACCACCACGACAAGGTGACAGTTTTGGGTCTGGGGAACACACATACAAGACTCAAGCGTGATCATGCATCTTAAGACACCAATGAAGAACCCAGCTGTTTCACATTTCACTATCCGTGTGTCTGGCGGTCCATAATCGATGACTCCCGTAACTTAATGTGTGGGAATCGCGCTCAGCCTCATAGCTGAACGCGCCTTGTTGGGTTGGATTCCAGCGAACGGTCGTTTTTGTGCCTTTCGTTATTCGGCCGAACAAAGTCCAACCCTATTTGATGAAAAAGGTTGCCTTTTTGTAGTGTCGGCCACGAACCGCAGTTCTGACAGTGAAATGGATACTTCCCATCGATAATTATCCGGTCTCATTTGTCAGGCAAGAGGCACCGACGTTGTCATCCTTGCGGGCGATATGAATACCAATTCGGTCGCCTGAGCTCCTTGGAATCACATTTGGATGGTTAGTCCGGAGTCGACGCTCGTCGCACAGAGAACGGCTCCTCCAGTTGCTTGCTGATCATCGACTATTTCTGGTTTATACGAATTTTCAACACAAATGCTGACCTCGTGTTACACGAAGGCCATCAGGTGCAACTCATCCGTGGACCCAGTTGGATAACGTGGCTATCCGCCATCAGTGGATCTAGTTGGTTGCGCCGCATCAAAAGCGTGGTGCCCAGCATCTTGCAGGGTTGCGGATAGTACCTTCCATAAAAGTCAACGTCAGAGAACATGTTATCCGAAGGATACTTCAATAGGTGATTTCGGTAGGCCTGCTTCACACCAGGATCCGAGTGCTTTTCAATAGCCAGGCGCATTATGCGCATCCTGGAAAGCGCAGCAGGAAAAAGCAGCGAACGAACGCGTGATCTGAATCTATGTGGGTGTTCCAGAACGAGTGACAATCAGCAATGGACCCACCTCACCTACAGCTAACAGTGATATGGTCTGTCTGTGTTGGAGGTGGGTTTATATGCGCGAAATACAATGCGATCAAGCGGCGTCGGTAGCTTCGGGGGCTAGTGGTACACAAAAACAATCGTGTGTTCAACACAGCAGCAGGCGTTCGCCGTTGTCCGTGTGTCTCGATTCCAGTCCAAGATGACGATCAGTTGAATCTCAACAGCTCTGGGTCTAGCCCCGGCGACAACAACAATACCTGAGCTCGATGAGCCTCAACAAGGCACCCAGAACGTCGTAAAAGTTGTCTTTTAATGCACCAAACCTAGTCTGTCGGGGCACACACAGATACAATGAACGGACAGTGATTATCGGCGTGTTTATGGGACACTCTCACGGAGGTCGCCAAAGGAACCGCACAAAGGCGGTTACTAACTGGCAACCGCTGAGGCAGAAAACCTTCAGCTCGGCGGCTTGGAACGATTCCAACCCCAGGAGACCCAGCCACAGCGGCTTCTGGATCACCAGAGATGCGCAACCGAAAGCGATGGGAAAGCCAGTTGGATCTTCAATCCTCGTTGCAGGGATACAGTATACATCAATAGAAATCGACCTCAGTATACAATCAAGAATAGTCTGTTGTCCAGCTTGTTTCAGAGTGTGAAATTTAGTCCGGCAGGTAAACTAAGCGCCGGGGTTTGCAGAATGACTTCGAGATATCTGCAACTGTGTTAGGTGAGTTAACGGTAGATCTTGCAGCTAATAGCAATGGGTGGCGAATGGTTCTGTCAATGGTTTTGCGACTCCCATCCTGGAGGATCAGAAAACTGTTAGTCAGACCTCTGCCCATTGACCAACCTGTTCTGGGAGTCTCTGTGAGTGTCACGCGCACGTTCAGTGGGTTATGGAGGTGCACAAGCCATCACACCTTGGTAACATCCAGTCTCTTCATGCTGGGACTGACTGGCTGGGGCACGAAAAGACAATATTGGATCTTGGTTGCAGTGTGCGAGGCGGGTGTTCTACATCATCACAGTGGTTTTAGGTGTTGGCCGTCATGGCAGTATCAGGCAACCGACGAGGCTGCTACACTCGTCCTCTTGTTATTGATCAATGATACACTACTCTAGTTTTTTTGCTCCATCCTGCATCGTTCGTTAACATAAGTTACACTGAGTGAAACCACCGTGCACACATATTCCCTCCATAATTGCTAAACTGAAGTGGACTGCTTTCCTAATTGTTTGACTGACTCTCGAAACGCAGTGTTTCGTAGAACCGTAGGAAGATTTCAAGTGGGTTTCATCCAGTTTCCTGCCACTTCCGCGTAATAGCTTATCGCCCACATAGAATTTCGGAGGTTATGTGGCCATAGAATACTGAAATGTTACGTGTCCGATTACTTGCTGATGAATTCCAATCAATTGGAAGGCAGATAACATCTATCATGTAGGTTGGTTGGGAAGTGTGCTACATATAGTCAATTACTGGTTTTGTTTTATATTTCAGACCATTGCTGGCGCAAACTAAAGGTAGCCACAGTCAAATTAAATGCTGTGACATCGCGTCTCTCTACCTGGGATCCACTTGAATTTGTACGCGACTGATCGCAGCGGCCAACATATTATCATTTCCTAAATGGACTACTTAGATATCGTTGTGTGCTAGGCTTGTGCTGCATGAGTCTCGTAAAATACGTCGTTTCAGTCCCGTGAGTAGCGTCCTACTAATTCAGAATGCTCAAGTATATTTACCTCAATGATATTCAAGGGTTTACGTCTTGATCGGTTTTCTTGCGTTAATTTAGCCCTCCTTACTTTTCGTTCTATTCTACGAGGACTTCTCTTGCTGGTGGTGCAATCAACGTGTTGCTGTCGCCAACAGTGATGAGCCACCCGCTGCTCTGTGATCAATTTCTTTGAGCCAAAGGCTGCGTTGACAATCATGAGTCTCCGTACGTCTAGGTTCCGGTATTGTCGCAGTACCCTAGCCCATGAATCCCGTTGACCGTTGACCAGTATGCATCCAAGATTGTATCGTGGAAAGATAGCGCTCAGTCACAGGTCAGCAACTGTTAGTGAAAAGTTTTGATTTACAATCAAAAGTTGTTGGTCTGAACATTATATGGTGTCTGAATTGGGACTTTTCTGGCCAGATCGACCTCCCAGATGAGTCTTCGTTGCTATTAGGGGCCAATTTTGGCGTCCATGCCAGGTAAGAGTGGCGGCATCTCGTTCAGATACATTTAAAGAGGCTTATTTAAACGCTAGTAGAAGTGGTCTCTGATCGCATCTGGGACATATACTCCGTTTCAACCGTCTGTTCGCTTTACCCTTACCTTTCCTCGTTCGGAATCTAATTTGACTGTGAGGTTCTGGTCTTGTCATTGGATTTGTTTTGATACCGGCTTTACAGGTACTGGTTGTTTCGTGGTCTCTGGCGGCATCCAGGCTGAAATTTTTCTCGTAATTCAGACAATTTAACCGAATGACTCCGTTAGGATTCTCTTTGAAACCAAAAATATGGACAGTTTCTAGGCCTCCTAGGATGCTTCCTAGGAGACTTTCTCAGAATGCTTGACATAGGCCAGCACTAAGTCCCCTCTCTAGCATACTTTTTCTCTTCTTTTCACTCTATGGCTTTAAATATATTTAGACAAATCTTATGTTCGTACGGCAGTAAAGCATCAGTGTCAACACTGTTGTTGCTATCCTTGATGATGATTATGATGGTTCCTAGACTTGGCCGCTTGCTGACTTGTAATCATTTGGGTTTTCACGTAAGGGATTAAGACTGGACGACCACAAGTTCCAAACATTACCAACAACATCTGGTCCAGTCCAGGTATTTCCTGGATAGAACACAGATAATGGTCACCACCGAAATTCAGAAAGTTCTTCAAACGTGTGGTGACAATAGCGAACGGAAAAACTAACAGTCGAAAGAAGGATTATGCACGCGGTGAAATAATTATTGGACGGAAAGAGTCGGGGCAACCGCTAAGATACTGTTTAGTCCGGTTGCAAAGAAAGTCCCATCCAGGCTCCCCACACAGCCTATGGCTAAATGGCCCTTTTCCGCGAGGCACCAGAAAAAAAGTACAGATTTCTTAGTTGGCCATCACTGAAGTAACAAATCTTAACATAATGTGTCGTTTATGAGGTTGCCAAAAACTCTTCGACAGCCAACCGTCGGTTCTGTCTTTCTTGGGACTCATCAGGTAGACGTAGTCCCTGGGCTTCCACCAACCTTATGTTCCGTTTGAACACTAATTGGTGCGCAGCTGGCAGTCTACACCCGTTTCACATAATCAAAAACTATTGAAGGCAGTACGACCCCGTAGAATCGGTTCCCAAACCAACTAAATCCTCGCACGCCGTTTGTTTATGCTAAATGCAGCTAGACTTCTCTTCTCTGTGTCGCATTCTGAATAAACGCCAGTGATAGTTTGCAGGAAAGACTGAAAACGGTGGCAGACATCATGGAGGTTTCAACACGACGGAGCTATTTCGACACCTTTGACCTAACGTTACACGTTGATGACGCCGATTTCTGGCACTATGCTGTCGTTGAACATGTTTTTTTAAGCAGCCGGATGGCTGGACCAGCACTCACCGCACCTTGGTAAATACAGTTCTAACCCATCGAAGAGACGCTAGGGATTCTACAATATCTTCCCTAATGGAGTTGAACAAATAAGGACGGCGCTGCACGGTTTTTACGTTTAGGTGTTGAAATTCCATTTGTGGTACGGTGTTTTAAACAGGTTTCGTGATGATGAAACCTGACGTCCTCGTGCTTTAACAGAATACCCCGGATGTCTGGTACCCTTGTTTATTCGTGCCTGTCACCTGCTAACCCAACGCGATGAACCTATGTAACATTTATCACCTTCCATCTTGTTCATACTGAATCGGGGATTTTTCCGCTTATTCCAGCCGGAATTAAAATCACCAGACGATATAATATATTGAGACTAAGTATTTTTGTACAACGAAGGACGCAGTGGTGATCGTTTGGAACCCAATTACTGAGTCCTCTTGAGTTATTCCATCTTATCCTTCATTTTCTTTATCCTCAGTTGATATCCCAACAACAATCCGTTCGAACGATCAGTGTTGCATGTGCCCAATGCTAACTTACCGGCTGTCTGGTCAAGAAGTCACCAATGTAGCGGCTAGTTTGTCGGCCGTACCTGTGGCATTGTCTGTTCCAAGTGATAGTCCGCTGAAACACCTAGGTGGATGACATGTGATGTTTTGAGGTGAATAAACCAGTTATGCACCTTGGAAGCGTTCCCCTTGATGACTGATTCTGTTTGCTCAAAGGAGAATCGTAATGGAAAATTTTTTGCTCGAAAATTGTTTCATCGATTGAGGATGCTTCCTCTAAGACTTGTCTTGGGGAGATGATCTTTTCGGACTGAATATCAATAAATGAACGCAGGTATTGAAAAAGTGGAATGAATGAAGCCTGCGTTTTCATAAGTACGTTAGGCTGGAGTTGCGCATTGGTTCGAAAAAGAGGCTGGTGAACGAGAATCGGCGAGTTAACCTAGGTTGTCCAGTCTGAGGATATGTCGCTTCAGTCATCAAGTCCATTAAGTAGTGGAAGAATGTAGGGTTTTAATTTTGCACTACGCCTCGGGACTATAACCAATAATTAACCAGAAAATAGGCTAGGGTACATTTATAAACTTTTATGATTAATTGGCCTGGTTACAGGCCAAATTAAGTGGGCTCTTCCAGTCAAATGGCCTAGATCGATTTGGTTGATAATAACCCTGGCACTGAGGAAAAAGATTGCTGATAATCCATTATCTTCTGTTGCCAGTGGCCACTCGCGGCGAAAACTAAGCTGCTCCTCCCTCTCTTTTGCAGATTTCTGGCATGATTTAGTGAGCAACGTCAATCCGTACACGAGCGATATGGCATTTGCTATGAGTGATCAAAATTTCGACAGACTCCTGGAGGAACAAGAAAGTGGCATCACCCGGACAAGTTTGAATCTCGAACAACTCAAGAAATTCAAATTGGATTATGAGAACGTAATATCAAAGCTTCAAGAGTTACAAAAGTCGTTAACAAAACCTGCCTATTTGCCGTTCGCTCGCAAGGCTCTAGTTTATGGTAGGCTTGTGCACACCAACGAAATTCTTGTACATCTCGGTGGAAACAATGAATATTTCGCGGAACTTTCAACTTATGAGGCAGTTCAGCTGCTCCAACGTCGAATTTCGAAGTTAGACGAGAGTATCGGATTACTTGAGCAACAAAAAAGTTTGCTGGAAGACCGGAAACAGTACACCTCGGAGTTCTCGCAAACCCGGCGTATTTTGACTGATTCCGGAAAGTTGGATGCTTCAATTGGTGAAGACGAGGAAGTTGAGATTCGAGAGAACTACGATTCTGACACTGAACGCCAGTGGAGGCAGAAGCACATTCAGAGTCGCCAGGAGGAACGAAGATTACTAAGTCAGATACCTTCTGAAAGCGTAAAACGCAAAGTGCGGTTTCGTGACCCGAGCAGTGATGCCAGTGGGTCAGATGAAGATTCATGTTCAGACGAAACAGTAACCACAATATATTTCCAGCACAGCTCGGTTTTGGCGCCCATCGCTCGATCGGAAGTGGCTGATCTCTCTACTTTAACCGTAACTGAAGCTGTTGATATGATAAATAAGTTTGGGAAGATTTCTGGTAACGTGGTTGCCTTGGAGCGACAATCCACACAGCCTTTTGGTGGCATTGTCGAACGAGACTCTATCACCACTGATGTCCTCACTTCTGTTCCTATCCAACTAGAATCCCCGCGACCCTCACGTTTTCGCTCCGAACGTCTCAAACAACATATTGTGTAAGGTGCGCCTTTCCACTTTTCCCACCGAGGTCTTTCCACAATTTGGATTTTTGTATTATTGAAGATTTTTATTGGAGGTTTCTTGGTGTTCGCCTTTTTTGCTATTCCACTGATAGGTGGTATTGTTTTTTTTTATCGAACAACGTTTGATGACTTATCATTGCTAGAGGTCTGATTGTCTAATTATTGTCCATGTCTAGTACCTACGTCGGATGTACCTGCCCTTCAGTCAATCCAGTGAGTGTTTGTGGGAAGTGGGGAATAAATTTTCATAACACGGTAATGTATGTGATTTACAGTAGTACGATCAGGCGTCTTGTATTCAAGTGCAAACGTAACCCGGTATCACCTCCACTTGGCCCCATCATTATGGGTTTGGATTTCTGTACGTATGTTAGAGTGCGTGGCCGAACGGCTATGGCTTGCCCCTGGTGAAAGCGACCACGGTGTAATGAAATGTGTGGGCTCAGACAGTAATCTGAGGTCAGAGGTCTGTCATCGAATATATTTCTACAACCTCTGTGTTTACCTGAATGTAGGGTCAGTCTGATAGGGATGGACGAGAGCCTAACTCCGTAACTGCAGTCGACAGTTGTTGTGCCTGCTTCGGCACAGATGCGTTCAATGTGTTGCGTGAGACCTGAATGGGGTGTACATTTAATGGCGTATTCGATTTCGCAAGTCTCCAGTACGTGAACTGAGATACCTGAGCCACGTTCGAGCTTGTTGGACTTCATTTCGTTAATTTTCGAATCAAATGCCTTTTGTACCCTACTTATAGTTGCCTTTCAGTTTGGCTTGCTTATCCATTTCGTTAATTTTCGAATCAAATGCCTCTTGTACCCTACATATAGTTGCCTTTCAGTTTGGCTTGCTTATTCGGCTAAGTGTTTAGAGTGGCGAATTCTGAAAGCACAGTTGGTTTGTTTCTTAGTATCGATAGGCCCTTACCAGATGTTTTAAGGTCGATTGTTGATCTGGTGGCAGTTAATCTGCCCATTGAGCGCCGCAATTAGTTTGCAGACGTTTGCCATCTCCCAGGGGATACGCCGTCAGTGGGCATTTCCTCAGGTCTGTTTATATTTATCTAGTTATGGAGATTTAATACATCCAACCTTATTGATTGTTGGAAACAAGCTCTAGCGAATTGATTCCGAGATATAAGAATCCGTCTTTCACAATCTTGCCTAAGTGATAATACTGTGGCCGATATCCTTCCACTGGGACTCAAAGAAAATCCATGGCGTTTTACAATGTACTGAATAGGAACAGAAGTGATCAAGACATGATTCATGAAGTAGAGTAAAACACGGTGACTATTATGCTTGGTAATCATAATAAATGAGTTGTAATCAGCTTCATCGTGCAGATCATTCAACGGAGACGCATGGTTTGTTAGTGGACAAATATATGCGTGGCTGTTGAGTGTTGATCCTCGTTTCGACCAAGTACGAATATGTGTTTCTTCAGCCATGCGACTAGGCGACTGGTGAGCAAGTCTGTTCCCAACGCTCCGGCTCCTATCCCTACACCCGTGCCCACACCATCACTTGAATAGGGAGCGCTCGAAGCCAGCGCGTGACCAGCACATTGTACTCCGCCTGTGAGGATTGCAGTTTCTTCAGGCAGTCCTTTGGACGTCTTTGACAGGGGATTGCACCCCATAAGGCTATTTGCTTGACAAGCCAGAAGCGATTCGGCTGTCAGTCCAGGGAGTGAGTGAGATGTTGTGTGAATCGGTGCCGTCCGATCCTGTGAGCTCCCTTTCGCGGCAGAATGCTTTCTTCCAGTGATAGTCGAACCTCCAGCTGACGAGTCCGGAAGAGAGAACAGTAGTAGCAAGCGGGTGTATGGTTCCGGTGGCTCCCATTCGATGCATTTCTGTAGGCGCTTCAGCATATTTCCGGGTAACTGAAATGAAATGGACGCAGGTTATTTTCGACCACACTGATATGTTCGTGCTGAATGATCCTGGCAGTACTGGGTACATGGCGGAATTTATGTTTTGATGTACAGAGCTCGCAACCTAACACGTTTTACTACACACAAAAGTGCTGCACATAAGTGGGGAAAAAACAGTGTCAGATGCCTCACTACAAAGTATGAGCAAATAGAGTGCAACGACACTATATCATGCTGTTGGCTATTAATTTTCAGTTGACGCAGATCAGTAGCTTTCTGAACAAGAGTGTGACAAGCCAATCTACATAAGACACTTGTAAATCGGTGGTGGTGCTACGCCAGAAGCAAAGCGAGCTGCCCACCACCTAAATGGACTTATCTTCCCATCCTCATTAAAAATCGTAATACCTGCTCGATTGTACTCTGTCATTTTCATTCCTTTCAACGACACTAATGTTGCGCAACGGTCTTTCACTGCCGTGCCGTGAAAACAATAAAGTGAGACAAGAAGCCTAGAAAAAAACCAACAAACACTCCAAGGTATGTGTGCCTTCGATATTCAGTCAGCCTATGTAGATATAAACACATCAAGAACTCCAATTAAATAGGTTCAGAGCAGGGAGGCTAACGTGAATTCAATCCCGAAAGGTTACGTTTGTCTATCTGTTTTCACCACTCAAAATTCCGTGCGACGAACGATTCGACAAGCACAGCACAACCAGGGAGTAAGATAGCATATCGTAGATAACTCTCCGTTTGTCATAGAAGAAACTGACATCTCATTCAATGCCCCTATCTAGACGTTAGCTGAGCTCAAGTCTGTGATTTGATTGCTTGTTACTGACAGATCGGAGTTGTCAGATCACCGAATAATGCATTTCTAAGGGGAATTGATAAATTGTTTCTGTCACGAAATAAAATATAGTCACGACACTGGTCTATCAAATGGAAGTGACGTACAGGCTTAAAAAAATAAATCCTAGTAAAAAGCGGGTACTCGTCTAACCCTACTCGCCACCAATCTCGTTCCCGATCTCCTACTTTCGGTCGAAGCTATTTACAGTTACCAGGCTGCTAAAAGGCGTGCTCGTTGATTTTGAGCGTTGCTTTGCCTAATGACGACTTGGCCTAGGACCCAAGCGGTTGACTTCCATCTGTGACCGACCGTCATACCTTATCAGTTTGACCCACATTTTTCCGAATGTCGGGAACAAGTGTTTGGTGAGGTTGGCTGGGGTAGCGTAGAGTACTGTTTTCGGGGGGGGGGGGATTGCCGTTTTCAACGCAAAAAAGGGCTTGACCTCGACCAATGCACCGCGTATGCCTCTATGGCACTCGAAAATTGCCATCACACACTGGGACCTCCAGCTGTCATAGGGCATAGACACGTAGTGTGGGTAACTGCCCTATGTAGTCACTACAATACATATCGTCTCACGGTCTACCTAGTGGAATGGAGTAGTCCGCGATGGGGGTGGGCAACTACGTATGTTTTCTATAACTACGATAGGACTGAGGCCAAAGCAGACGAGTGTGATGTGATCGACCGATGAATCACAGTGGTAGCAAATGTGGGCGGGAACGCGCTACAGCAGCAGACCAATATGAGGCTCAGTGTGTTTGAGGCAAATTCGCTATTTCTGCCCGCTGGGATGGCGGATCCGCTGATAAGGTCCACACGTCACAGAAAACGAGCGCACAGTTGGAGGCTCCATCACCACCCGAAGCGGAATGAACTCTGGCGATAACGTTTATTGCCAAGGTTATTCCCGTACATCTAATGGGGCGAGATAGCTCAGCGGTTAGAGCGCGAGCGTACTGACCGGAAGGTCCGTGGTTCGAGCCCTGCCTCTGCCTCTCGACTTCCCCTGTCTAGGCTTGGGCAACCTGGCAGTATCCCAGCCCTCGTGCTTCCTTCGGGTGGTATGGCAGCTAGGCACCGAAAGGGTGCTACAGCTGAACGATTTTTTTGTATTTAACACTTACAGCTATCCAGTATATGGGAAACTCATGGGGCCAGTAACACTTGACCCAGGGGAAATAAAAATATTCCACTCACAGTTACACATCCATCAGGAAATATTCATACAGCTAGCACACCAGTCTATGAGAAAGACTGATGATGCTTTGAAAAATGTGAGTTTATCACAATCATTCTTTGTTACGTTGTCCATACCTTTGTAAACAATAGCTTGGGTGAAGCGGGGTTGCCAAGCTAGACCAGGCTACCGGCTCCAGCGTTCATTTCACTAGTGAGGTTACAGGAACCGACTTTGCTGGGTATGCAACTCACATAGTAGTGGGGTTACCAGTCTCCTTAAATCAGATTATAAAGCAACTACAGCCACGGTTGAAATTACTTTCGGGTTCGTATGGATTCCAATCGTCAGCCGCGCGTCTTTGTCTTTCTATCGAGTGCGCTCTTTTTCTTATTGATTTCTATGGCCATTTATGGAAGACTTAGCGAAAATATGGTCGTTCAACTTGCTGTAACGCGATTTTTGTATTTCTGGACGCTTAAAAAATTGCAGACACATGGTCTTAGCCACTGTCAAGTACGGTGAATTATGCAAAGATATGTTAAGAAGGAACCCAGATGGAGGTGGAATATGTAGGAAAATGACCCTTTCTAGGACTAAAGATGCTCCACCGATGATTCGCTCACATCTATCAAAAGAACGTCTGGGTTAACAGGCAATTGTTAGTGCGTTTAGCAGAGGAGTTAGTCTGTTCAGAACATACGAGTAGGTGCAGAAATTTTCAAAGAAGCTGAAAGTTGAACAAAACGGAGAATGTTGTGACCGAGTGGTAAATTCGCCATTGCCCGCATGTGTTCAGACTGTCCACTAGAAGATATGCCCATCCTGAATGAAAAACATGCGGGATTCATTTCTTACACGACAGTAGTTCTTTGCCATCACGTAGCAGCTGTTACTTATTGAAGAAACCTCACGAATGTTTCACCGCAGTGCATCGTGCAGTAGCGCCAACGGAAACTTTCAACACTTGTCATCAAAAATGCTAATCAATATCCACTGGAGCCTCTACAAAGTGAAACAACTACTGATCGTACATATAGTCACTGGTCGTAAGCGGTGTTTAATTCCCCTTGTATTGGTAGCCCAAGATGGTCTTCACTACTGGGTCAGCTTCAGTTTGGTCGTTCAGTTGGGTCACTACCGCGCGATGAGAAACGATTCTGGTGCTCCAAAATGACGCTTCTCATAAAAAAAGGCTTGTCGTATTTGACTGGGTTCCCGAATGGTTGGTTTTTGGTATCAACACAGCGTTGATTTTCGTCACGTCACTTATCAGTTCTAACGGTTGTCGCACCCACTGATAGGGTATACCTTTTCCTAGCAATAGGAGTCAGTTTTCGAGCCTAAATTTTACTTCGGGCAAACCAAGCAAGTGTGTGAGTATGACTGCTTTGCGCTGAGATCCAGTGGATCATTCCATGCAAAATAGTGTATCTGATACGGAGGGTGTTTCTTACGTAGGATGGTGTTTAATGGATGTTTACGCGAACAGTTAAACACACCTAGAATACAGATATTCATATCAATGAGTGCCTTCATATATATATATATATATATATATATAAATGCTCCATGTATGGCTCGATTATACCTATCCAGGTTCTCCGTTTTCCAACAACAACGTCATCCTGAGAATTGCGAAGGCCTCGGCACAAGTTCGCACAGCTTATTTTCAGGTTTATGAACAGCGGGACTGGAAAGTTGAAATCGTCGCTGCAACAGTTATCTCAGATGTGGAAAGCTAAAGCAGCGTTCTCCAATCACCTGGTTGAATAGTTTATCGGATCGTCGAACGGTCAGGATATGCTTCAGACGAAGTGGCCAAGTCTCATGGCTGTTTCACATTTGCGTATAGGCTAATTTTACCCCTGTCCTGTGGGGTCTTCATGAGTTTCGAAAAGGCTCTTGGTGTTGCACTGACACAAAGACCGAACTCTTATTTAGGTTATTGGAAGCCAATTATCGAAATTTAGAGGGTTGCCCCTTGAGCATGACTGAATTAGTGAATGAGGGCTTCGTCTTGGTCGCCAACTGAGACATCGCGCTCGAGGTCTGCAACCCAAATGTTTGGGCTCGGTGGGAACCTAGAGGACCCTCTCATTATTCATTGCATCGCTCAGTCAGTCAAATAACACAAATGCCTAACAGTATATTCGTCTCTCTTCGTTGACGACAAGTGAGTTTTGGTGACAGTAGTGAGTTTCGTTAGTACGTCGTCAGCAAGAAGGACAAGCCACACTCATAAGGGGTAGCCAAATACGGTACCGAAGTGAGAAAACACTTGGTGGTATGATACCAGAATTTAGCTCGATGTTCCCCATTTCGATGTAAGCTGAAAGTATTGTTTGCACAACTTGCCTTCGAAATCGTATGGGGACAATAATGACAAGAAGGTAGTCGGGGGTATCCGGAAACCGATTCCCCTAAAAGTCTTGTCACCTCTCTTTGGAACTTAGAGTAAAATCGGGTAAGAATGGGACACGTGGAACATAATTGTGTGTGTAGAGGCTATAAAATTACCCGGGGGAGGGGTGAACTCAGATACCTTAGCGTATAGCGCCATCCTTTCCTGAAGTTCCTGTATTTTTTCAGGCAAATGACAGCCGAAGTATTGATGCTAATTCCCGGCATCAACGCTTGTGGGCTTTCTTTATCTAGAGACTGTGGTCTATTGACAGTTCGCAGCCACTTAAACAACTGTTTCTACCTCAGTGATCCGTCAGCTCAGATTTTGCACAGAACATGTTGCACAACAACATAAAGTAGGTAAAAAATATCAGGATCCCCAGCCTTCGAAACATTTTCCATCCGTTGGTGATGCTCAGACGGTCACATGATCGTCGGTATCTGAAGCTCGCTGTCAGCTGTCACAGAAATGGAAAATTACACCAGTTCTAAGGTAAGCTGGAGGGGCAGGGCCGTGGCGTTCATCCCAAGGTAGTATGGCGAAAGGGTTCAAAGGGCTTTCCGAATGCTCTCTGTCACATGAGTAAAGTGATGACGTTCATGAGAGCCGCGGGTTGGAATCATCTCATAGACTAATGGGAAGTGCGCTAACAATTGCCTGGAAAGTGTTATAAGGTGTTCTTAACTTTTCACATAGGTCGGCTTCATTTTCAGGTTGTAAAAGAAACTTTACACTTCAAATTCCTGTCTCAGTGTATTTTGATCCGGACCTACCCATGTTGGGCCTGGTGATGCAGTGGCGGCGGGTGGTTACAAAGTTCATGATTAGATTCCAGTTTGAACACACTTGGGCAAACCACTAATAATCCGTCCCTCTTGCTTCCCCTGAGTGAAAGGGCCGCAAGACGCCGATAAATGAATATTTTTGCTAGGGTTTGGGTTTTACATTCTATCATGAAACGATGTGGGTGAGCCAGCTGATACGTCTTGCCGAGTATTTTATCATGCGTAACCACCAAGTCAAGCTGGAAGAATCATAAAGCGATCTTCTTGTTGTACCTGTTCGATGGGAGAAACAGGAGCGTGTAGCACATCTTCGTAACGGTAAATTTCTTGTCGGCAGTTGAAAAGAACTTGATAAAACAGTAAGGACGTTAATCAGACGGAGCCTGGGCAGTCGCACAAAATCGTTACTATTTTACTCAACGTACCTGTCTATGCCTTCCACAGAGCATTGGAATCCAAACCGGAAACAGCTGTAGAGGGATGAAGAATGGATGTTTGCTAGGTGTTGTTCTTAACAGGGGATGTAACGAGAGATTACTCACAATACAGGTACCATAATAGAATAACGCCTTGGCTCCATGAATCCTTATCGTGATTTGACTTGAATGCACCGTGCGTCCATCTGAATCCGTGAATACCGATCAAATCAGAGGATAGGATTTTTCCCAACGGCAGCATCTATGTACACTGACACAAATGTTAGCCACCAACTGATCAAAACTCCTGACAATTGCTTGAACGTAACAAACTACCACCCCGTCTGCCTGCACCATAAAGAGGCACTATAAGCTAGGCTTCACGGTACCAAAGATATGAATATGGAGCTCCATGATTCGGCTAGACTTCGTTGTCAGTGAAGACTACATATATCGTCTAATTCTGTTAGACGTATGCTTTATCGTCTTTCATAGAAGACAGACATGAAGCTTTCGACAACTGTGCATCGGGATCCCAATGACAACAAAGAAAATGAACAAAACAGACCTTTACAGTTACTTCCACGGTAACTGAAGGTTCTGTGCTGGATAAAGGTGACCTATAATTCGAATGACCTCACTTAGACCCAGCATATTGATATAACCGTCTGGATGTCGTATGAGTTCTCACTACAATGTGTCGGCCTGTTTTCAGGAGCCCTCTTGTATGTGTTGGGGTATACTGATACGCTAGAGTAACATACAACTAACAATTTGAGGATATTGACTAATATGTTTGCGAAGCGAAAACATCACTTCGGTCACCTCGTTTTGCTACACATGCTGAATCTAAAACACGAAGTGGATGACTCATTTCATACTCACCTTTGTGACGACTGCACACTGACACTCCATTAGCTCTTCCATAACGGTCAGCAGGCGTCCGCTGACGATGACAAACTGAAATAAACAGTACTGATGGCTAAAGTATTGGTAGTGATAGATTAGTCAGTCTAGCACCAATGGCAGTATGACAGATGCTAAAGTTCTGACATTCTAATCTAAAAAAAACAATGAAAACAACTGCGACCATGTGGGAAAGATGTATTTGCCCATAGGAATTAGAATCCGAAGATTAACACTGGACCCGGAACTCCGTATTTTTCCACTAGTTTTCGAGAGTTGGGGACGGCGAACCGACTGGGGGACAGCCTTATCTTGTTCTTCTTTTGTTTCTTACTGACCTGCGACCCGTATTCGTAAATTCTATCATACATACTACATAATGCAGGTTCGGGCGAACCAATTCGCAATCACTAAACTGCATAGGAGAACTACTTGACAACTGGACTCCGAGGGGAAGTATACTTGCTCAAACTATCTGCCCTGAGAGAGTATGGCTTCTGGGTACATCACCACATTCGCTGAAAACGCGTGAGGAACTCAATTTCATTCTGTGCACGCCAAACTTTTGAGACTGCTTGTTAAAACTGGAGCTCGAGCACGGCAACTTAAAAACGAAAGGATTTTCTTGCTTATTGGAAAAAGACAAGCATAATCATAACCTTTAATGGGGCTACGAAGACCGGTCTTTCAGGTGCTAACCACCGATAAAGATAACATACCCAACTTGGTTATATTCTGGTCATTCTAATTTGAGCAAGCTTACCAGGACAGGAAAACGAGCATGAAGCGACGAGTTCTGAAAGTCTTTCGCATCGACCTAGACGACACTTCCGAAATCGTTTTGAGACACAAAACGCGGATCTGGTCACCCGGCAAAAATGACAGCCCTCTGAGGTGGCTCAGTTAACTACTCCGATAAAACTAGCCTATCAGTGATTTGGTGTTACCAAAACACGAATAGTTGTTGACAACTTCAGTATAGTGGGAAAGCCGTGAAATTCCATATTGATGTGTACATGGTGTACTGTCAACAGCGAGCACACTTGTGCTCGATTTTGATAAGAAGCAAACATTTTCTAGCAAACAATTCAAAGCAAATAATACATTTGAGGATTGGCTTCTAATTTCTCGATATCTACACTTACGTCTTCAGAAATAGATAATAACCGAAGAACAGTGGGCATGATGCGCGTCCAAAAATCAACCGCAGTAGCAACTGCGGCTTTGTGTTGTGTTGAGTGTGCAGGTGAAAGGCTTGCTGCAGTCTCACAGTAAACAGTCCATACCTGAAACAGAAAGAGCATGATACGGTTCACTGTACGTCACTGCATTTCTGAGTCGTAGTAGTCGAGTAAGCTGAATTTTGTAAGACTACTCACGGGGGGTCCAAAGCACCTTATCCAACTGCGTTTCAGTAGTAACTATGGTGGTTGCTTCAGTTCAGACCTTGGGCAACATCCAAATAGGAAACGATTTTCAGTGAGGTATGTAGAAAGCCGATTCAGACTTGTCTAACTAAGAACGCGTTGCGGGAGCTAAACATGAATTAAGGTAAGTGGAGCACGGATGCGCACAGACAATTGGGATATGAAGAACCATCTCAGAAAATATGACGTTTCATTCCTTGAAGTCACCAGCATCACCTATACTGGGTCGAATACTATAAAGTTATTCGGATATGGAGGCCGTCCACACATCACTAACCAGTCCAAATGCAACTACCTTTCCATTTGTTTGATATTCCCCTGCCGTGTATGTGACCGTCAAATCAACGTCCCTTTCAGCGTAAACAGCCGCAATAGCTTCACATTAATGTAAGCAACTTTGACAATCGGCATTTTTAGAGAACACAGGAAAATCGTAGAGGTTATGTGGCGATCACTGACCAGAACCGTCAATGGTCGAGTTTACAATGCTGCGGTGCGCTCCGTATTACTATACGGATCAGAAACCTGGCCGCTGCGCGCCGAGGACGTGAAAAGACTTTCAGTGTTTGACCATCGATGTCTTCGGAGCATTGCCCGAATCTGGTGGGAACACCGGATCAGCAATGCTGAAGTACGTCGAATGGTATTCGGGAGGAATAACTCACCCTCGATAGATGAACTGATCACACTGCATAGGTTGCGCTGGCTTGGCCACGTGCTGTCAGTATGCCAGTCGACCAACTTCCTCGAACGGCGCTCTTCGCACAACCACGTCAGGGGTGGAAACGAGCCAGAGGCGGTCAAAAAACGACTTGGCAGCGAAGTATAAAAGCCATTACCAGCAAACTCAGCTGTGCTGGTCATTGTCGTCTTCCTGGATGGGGACCCCGAGACGGGCCACATCAATCGTTGGAGACATTATCAGACATGGCCCAGTCGCGCCCTTAATGGCGCTCATGCATCCAAGCTATTGCCTTCAATGCATAGCTCCCTTCCCAACCCCCACTCACCTAACAGTCCATTGACAGTGGTGTATTTATGCACCAATTTATCAGCTCCCGCCTCCAACGCGCAGCTACCTACCTCACCTCCCCAAATCATCGGTGAACGCAACTGTGGCAGCTACAACCATTGTACGACAAGTACACGGTTCTTACAGCTGACGATGATGATGGTGATGATGACAGAACCAGTCAATGCACAGCTGATTCAAAGGGTTAGGTGCCGTAAATGTTGTTTTAGTTCGATTTCCTCCAAATCATGATGTATCTCATATGATTTTCTTTTACTTTAACAGATAAGCATTTTAGCTGGTTGAGCGGAACAAGTTCACTCCGGTTCGCGTCAACAAAAATACAGGAAGTCAGCAAGACGTACCAAAAGTGTTTACTATGCTGGGACTAGAGTGGCCTCACTGCATGCTTCGGCCATGAGAAACGAATAGTCTCGAGTAAAAAAATGAATCTTACCTGACAAAGAAGAAACGCGTGGTATAGAGATGACATGACCGTGACAGATTGCTGAAAGGAAATGGAGAATTAAAAAAGTCATTACCGAATGCGGGTTGAAGCGTCTGAATCGTTTGGTTAAATAGACCAGTTAGCCCGTGCGCCGGATTAGTTCAACTTAGGCAAACACCACCTAGAGTTTGAGCAGAACGTATGATTCCTGTCTGGCAGCTGCTGCTCATGCTCATACTTGATCGGACTGAACTGAGGAAATTATGTTTTACAGTAAACGAAATGAAACTTCGTTGCGGCCACATGAAAACAGTAAAACGCAGGGCACGGCCGACCAAGGGAAATAGTCAGAATGTATACAAGCAGTTATCGTATGGTGTCACTCATCTAACGTATCCAGTATATGACGTCCATTTACCGTACTTGATGGCAATCTTTTTTTCCAAAAGGTCTCTCCTGTACTCAAAATCAGGACTGACTGCATTGTTCTTAAGAAAGTTCTACCAGTATCAGTTCTCACAATAAGGACCAGACCTAGGCAAGATAGCAATTTAGGGTCGTCGTGTGTCGAAATCTTGCTGGCTCGGGGCATTTACTCGTGGCTGGTCAGATTCCCGTTGATCTGTTCGCCGAGCTTGACAGTTAGTTTGCAAACTTCTCCTTTCGTCCGTGAATTTCAAGACAAAACCGAGGATCATAAAAATTGGAAGGGATGAAATAATGATCTCGTTCGATGTAAAATCGCTCTTAACATAAATAGACCTGGAATACGCCAGAACTGCCGCCGAACTACTTGAAAGACCGGACGTAGCAAATGGAACCCTAGAAAAAGAAGACCTCTGAAAACCGCTCAGCCTATGCCTGGCCACATATTCTGAATTCAAAGGAGAGTACTATGAACAATTATGAGGAATCCCGATGGGATCTCCGATTTTTGGATCTATTGAAGAAATTGTAATGTAAAAACTGGAACAGACTGTACTTCCGGACATGAAGCCTAAGATAGGGATTCGCCATGTGGAGGAACTTTTGTCATCGGCAAAAGAAGCGAACTACGGCGAGCAAGTAAACTCATAAACAGCATTTATGACGATATCCAGTTCGCAATGGATAACTGGCATTCTTAGGCGTTCTCATTACGAGATTGCCAAAGGACAACTACAGACAGAGGTCTACAGAAAGACGACTCACACGGACCAAATTCTTAACCTAAACAGTGCTGGGAAACATCTGGACCACTAACAGCTACTTGGTATATGTTAACTCAGGATCTCAGATCGCATGACTCGATCATTAGCCCGCTCATCCGATCTGTGGAACCGACAACAGGGTGAACGAGACACCGAAAGCCGAAACTAGTTAATGGGAACCCAGGAATACAGTGGTAAAATACAGTCAAATTGACATATATAGTAAAACGTATAAAAACAAATGAGAACAAAAAACATGAACCACGGATTGGAGATATCAATTTTTTATAGTTCCGACGAAGCAAAGTTCCCAGAAACACCGTACTACTAATACTCTGAGTAGAATCGGTATGACGCACGTGGTTTGTGGAACCCTAAATTAAAACTGAAATTCTCAGCAAATTTATGGCCCCAACCACGCAGTAAACGCTTCGATATTTCGATACCACTTCGATTCAATCGGCCGGCTGAAACTCACCGAGTTAAGTTTGCAAGCTAAGAAATTAGGCCATGTGCTTCAGTGTCTACAAACTGCTTTGGCACAGACAGTGATTACGAGCTTGGCTTGTCAGGAAGGCTGTCATCAAATCTGTTTGACTCCACAGGACATCGATCGAAGATTGTTCCCGCAAGCGGTTGACCTTTGATACGGAGCTGCTGATCGAAGATGTAGGCTCTTGCATACCAAGTGTTCGTGATGAAACCTAAGATTTAGTTTTCCGCATCCGCCACAGCAGCCTATATAAACACAGGAGACTTAGTGCTTGACTAATTGGAAGATAGTGGGTTGTATTCCAAAGAAAATCAACGTACTTTTTGTTGATCTGGGAAGCTGCTGAGCAATGCCTTCACCAAATCCGCGACAGCCCTCACCAGAACAAATGGGACAGGCCGACAGGCCAACCCAGTTGCCTCGCGCGTCAGGGCCATATTCATAGTGGCTCCCAACAAGAGCCACGACAATGTCCGCACTCGCTCTACCATGACAAGAAAATCGCGTGGTCTGAAAGAAACGGATAGATGAGTAGAACATGAACGATAATACGGACAGAGAATGATTGCTTCAGAAGGCCTAATTAAATGCGGATAGATTAAGATGACGGAGTCACGGTCGTTAGACTGACTGACTTTGTGATGCTTGAAAAAAGCATTTAAATTTTATCCAAAGGACCAACTGTGCGGCAATTCCTGATAGAAAACTTGGGATCTGTGGCGGAAGAATTTCGAAACTAGGTACCGATAATGGAACCGCGAAAGCTGAAACAAGGACCCCATTTTCCCTGCTTGATCCGGTCGACCGGCCTCGTTCGTACTGACAGCCATATCCGAGTGTGTTTTCTTCACTGAACGAAGCTTTTTCAAATGTTGCGGGAACTGTGAAGTACTCATCTCTGTGCGTCATCTTCTGCTGAAAACTACAATAGCATTGTACAGTCTCAATTGCCGAGTGGCGGCTGCCAAATGCACAATCTTTGATATTCTGTTTACACGGACATTTTGGAGGAGTTTCGCCACGTCAGGATTTTCGTACGGCTAACAGATTAGTTCCTCCGGACATTTTCACCCTCTTTCTGAGCTTGAACCGTTTACGTGCGTGGTGACCTATCCCATCTGCAACCCAATCGTCGTTTTCCATTATTAGTGATGCTCTTTCAAGTGAACACCTACTTTATTACCTTACTACCTATGAAGGGATATTGCTTAAAACAACTATCAAAACTGGAGTTTCAAACCCAACTGGTCTGGTTTATGTGAATTTCGGTAACTCGTTTGGAAAAAAGGATAAGGCTTCGGGCAACGTAGGTGTGAGTATGACCATGATTAGGAAGACCTTAGATTGTTAGTATGAACGTCTGCTAAGCACAGCACGACAGCAGGAATCAGGGGGGACGTCTAGATACGTGTGGTGTTGCAATCAAAATATTGTGTCTATCATTGAGACCCACAAAAAAGGTAGGACGTACCCGAGTTGAGAAGACGGAGGAATAGATTTCAGCCAAGGAAGCAGATGTAGAACGGGTGCATCAAGCTGCGAGGTTTGTGAGCTCGTTGGGGCTAGAGTCACGTGACCGTGAGTCCCGAGCCGTGGCGAACTTGTGATCGGCGCACCTGGCGGTGACGTTAGGTTTATGCCGGCTGCCGAAACTGGTGATGGAGTGATCTGGCCACTGGCTGGACTAGACGAATTCGACGGAATCGGTGTCTGGATTCTCAGGCCGGTTGTGCTATTCGACGCTGAAACAGATGCATGTTGCGCTTCTCCACTTTCAGATTGCTGCGATTCACTCGCTGTGTTTTCTGCTGAACGGGTTACTACAATCATAGTATCCGTGTTACGATGAATAATCCTTTCACCAGAATGATCGTCACTTGACTTAGAAATCACACTACTTGAGGGACGTGTACTTCTTCCGGATCCACTCTCTAATCCTGCACCCAAAAGTGTCCCACTGGTAGGTGTAGCCGTAACTGATCCCGTCGCCTGGGGCTGTATGGACGGCGGTTTCAGTCGCTGAGAGTTGCTCGAAGACGTAAATCCGGTGTTTTTCAAGGGTCGAATGTCCGCCAATAAACCTGGTGCCAGAAGAGTTATAACATCCTGATCGTTGCAACTACTCGAACGCGATAGTTCCAAAGATATGTACTGGGCCAATCCAGATTTTAAATGAGCTCCCAACACGTCCTCGTGTATACTCGGGATTGACATGTTCAATCCCGTGTTACCTCCAAATCCGCTGGCGGTTCCACCACCTGCACCAGAACCGCCATGGATTGCAGATCCACCAACAACAGTCACTCCAGACATTCCTGTGCCACTGCTCATCAGTCCTGCAGAAGCACCCAAATTGGGTGGCCCATTGCCACAAACTCCGTTGGCTGGATTCACTCCATGATATGGTCCACCGCCTGCAGCGTGAATGTTCAGTTGGATCGCCAACTTTTGCGCTTGTTTTACCTGGAGTGGCGCACAAAAACAACGAAGCATTACCTACTCATCATACAAGTAAGAACGGAGCATGCTTGGGCTGGGTTTTAAACAAATGTCCAGATTTATTTCAGCCCACAGCACCACACAGAAGCTAACGAAGTATCGGGAACTCGGCACAGAATCGGGAAGTCTGTAGTAGAAACAATAACATGATAGATTGTGATGAAATCTGCATCATACATCTAGGTTGGTTGGTTCACGAGCACTTGCTACTTTCAAACCTTACGAGTCCAGTTCTCCGACTAGGCTTGTTCACTCCCAATCGCTCCTGTGTTTGGAAGTGTAGTGGGATGGTTCTGTCAGCCTCCAAAGTCTAACTGAAAGACGCTCGCAGCAGTTCCAGCCACCTCACCAGTGTGATAGGACTGAAGAATGCATGTATCTTGGAAAGGAGCAGACAGCACCATAAGTGGAAAGCACTCTTAAGCTACCCTGTGTACAAGCCGAAGTTATGCTTATTCAGTGGACGGAATCTAGTTGGTTAAATTAACCTGGTCGGAGTGACCGACCGCTACTGGGCTTGATGTATACTGTCAATTCATAAAATGCGAACTAACACAGACTGGATTCGATTGGTGAGTGGAAATCCTTTGGAAGACATTCATTAAGTGGGTGTTTACTGAATCTCACAGAACCACATATATTATTAATAATAGGTTCATACGCATACTTACTTTATGCATTGTGTGCACGTCGGATAGGAAGGCGATGCAGTCAGCAAGATGGGGACGCATCAGTTCGGCCGCACCAGTGGAGAACAAATGATAAGTTTGTGGGTTAAACAATGTAGTGAGTCCCTCGACAACTTGGTTAGGCTCCAATGTTCCGCCTGCATCCATCAGGATAAACTGAGTTGAAGAGAGCAATTACATAATGTGTAGTGTGAGGAGGGCGTCAATGATAACTTGAACATATGTTTTCCTGGGACAGGGACTAACCGGTTTGGGCCAGAGGAGATATCGCTCGACAGACGCAGGTCAATAGATCTAATGCCTTGACGTCACCTCACAGCCTCTAGCTTTCTTTGAAGTTGAGATTGTCCAAGGGGAAAATCACATTGGCCTACTAAGTAAGGACACGAATTAATGACTGGAAATATTCGTAGGCTTGGACGCATTTATACTTCTAGCTACGTAGCTACCATGACCCAATCACTTTTCCAACTGATTGTGAAGATTGCTGTTCAGTTCAAGCACTATAAGTCTCCGTTCAAAATAAAGGGCACTGGAGGCAGGAACATGTGAAAACAATCCACGTTCCTTCGAAAACATTAACGGCAAACACCACAACGAGAACTGACGTGCAGTTAGCTACGTTCAAAGTAGACCATCCTATTTGGATTTTGCCTTGCTTCGCTAAGTTTGTAATTCCTCGTCCTGGCTGCTTTTGTGACAGCTGTACTGGCACAAGACAACAACCTCTTTTGTTCCCTCTAGAGGAAGGATGGAATTAGGACAAAGATAGATTCATGTACAATCAAGAAGAGCAATCGATTTTTCTGTACCGAAACCACTCCGATCCATACGAAACTATCGTTTGGAGAGTCTACTCACAACCGAAAAGAAAAACTGCAACACGCAGTCGTTGAGTGCTAACGAACTGACAGGGGAAAAACTGACGATAGCCGTCCCGCAAGCCACTGATTTTTTCATGGCTCAACAAAGTACACCGCGAAGGTTGCAGTATGCACCGAGCCGGGCGAGCGCTTCGGGGGTGACTGTCTGTGATGCTGTCTAGGAAGGGGAAGGGACACGGCATCTAATTTCGCCGTCATGTATGTCCCTAACCCTCTGGCTGTCGCCCGTTTTCTCATTAGTTGGTGTCTTTCCATTGTAATCAATGTCCATCCACGTTGCCCTCTCCTATTTAACTTCAAGTGACTTGGTCTGGTCGTCAGCTCACTGCGTGGGATACGGGCCTATACTCTACTGTGTGTTCGCGTCGTGAATAGACTACGTCACATTAGTTACCACAGGGTCTTCAGCAAGCATTGATATCCACGACTGTCTTTTTTAAAGCCATCTACGACTCCAAAACACGCAGCCACGCGAAACTCTGTATGTACCCAAAACTGTCAGGTAGCCTACAAGGTTTACAACAGGCAACTCAGCGCAGTCACCAACCCACTTCCGGACGCTGGTGTGAACATAGAGCGATTAAAAAACTGCGCACTGAAGGGGCTATTACCGTAGACCGGATGAGAGTTCACGAGAAGCAAAGCTGAGAATAAAGAACTTACTTGAAGCAATTTGACCAAATTTTCATCAGGAATACTGATCCGAAATTTGATGGCTTGGTGAAATAGTTCGACGAGCGTCTTTGTTAATTGGATTTTCGTACGTTCCTGTGATTTTGTGCAAACGAACAGAGAAATCACCGGCAACCGTTCATTGCAATGTACAATTTTAAGCAAAATAACAACAAGGCCTCCAAATTTCGTTCGATCTAGTGTAGACGTGCGACGAACAAAGTTTTAATGTGTAGTTTCAAAGTATCACTGTGAATTGTCGTTCTGAATCGGAAAGGCAGTGAACGCCATAAGCACGTGAAAGGTTACAATGAGTAGAGGGAGAACAGCTCATAAAATTCAAACAGTTAATGCACCGGCCAGAGATAACTCTTCAAAAGAAGCTAATCTGGTTTCGCACGTTTCCATCCTGGGGTACCGGTATCGCAGGGAAGGCGAGAACCTTTTCCAACCCAAATGAAGGAATCGGAATCTACAGATGGTCACCCATTTACTAAACCCATCGACTGAGTTCTAACAGAAAACCGTGACTGGTTAGCGAACTCGTGAGCCTGAAACTAATTGGTTTAAAGCGTAAAACAGGTCATGTGATCGCTCCACATGCTAACATTAACGAAATGCTTCGAGAGTGGACCAGTTTTCTTGTTAAATGCCATAACGAATACTACCTAGAAAAATGAGAGTCGGGATAGCGGGCTGTGTATTTCCTATCCATCTATTTAGGTCAGAATCTGATTCGACACACGCGCGTCTTAGTAATGGTTCGCATGTAAATTTCCATGTTGGATGGCAAAGCTGTCGTTCTTACGTATACCATCCGAACAACGTCCGGGGACGCCCAGGTTTTGATGTATAATGATAGCACACCGTTCAGTTGAGACTGGGTAAGCATGTGTTTTTTATGGAAAATGTGAAGTTTGGAAAACCTGTTGTTGTCCAACAGTGGACGACCTTAATTTATAAGGTATGTGAGGTGATATCCGTACGGGAGATACCACGGAAGCACTACGGGTGGATCTGATGCGCTGCTTGGCTCTTGTTTTGACGACTAGGTCACACATGGTTCGCCAACGATCGAGGAAACAGCCAATACGCCGTTAGTTGCGGTGCCTCCTAAGACAACAGAAAACATGAACGACAACAACCTACCAACAAAATGGTAATAGAAACACAATACAACGGTCAATAAAATAGCCAGGTATCTGCCTAAAAATCCCAAATGTCAACGATAAAGGGTCCGACTGATCAGTCATGGCTATCAAGTGCCCCCAAAGAGCCTGCATAAACACCAGCACCGTTGGGGAAGAACTGACAATGTCACCTTGGTTGCCGACCAGACGTTCGCAATCAAATTAGCAAGCTAGGCGATACAACCAAAAACCAGCCACCCCACTAAAGAGGCTACGATTCAAAACGGTCCTACATTTCCCACTAACAACAGACTCGTGATTGGTTAACAGGCCAGGAACAAGATTGTAGTCGTCAGGACAGCAGAGGGCAGGATCTGCGAAGACTCAGGGATTAAGGCGTGGATGAATAATCAATAGTTTTGTGATTATTCCATTTCGCTAGGTTTGTGCAACCCTTGGAATCATTCTTCATTTGGATTGCCCACAGCCAATCGCCGAAACGATATAACATTTGATTGTTTGTTATGAACAAAACATGGAGCAAACCGAATACATGCCCCCATTGGAAAAAATGGCTCCACTTCCTAGTGTGTGCAGCTCAAACTGCCCAACCGTGGGGTCAGCGGAAAAATAGTCAGTTGTGAAACTTAAATAAATCACAACTTGAAGCAAATGTGGAGTGCAATAGGTCGAGAACTGAGCGAGCGAAAAGCCATTACAAAAGAACCGTGCTTGAAGCAGAGTAAATAAAAATAACAGGTTAGATTCAGGCATCGGTTCAGCTGTTCCGTCAACATCTTGAATTGATTCATTAAGATCCCTATGTATCTTAACCCCGAGACGACTGATCAATCGTCACCAAATTCCCGCGCTTACCTTCAAAGTGCGGCTGCTAAGAGAGCACAATTCAATCACACTTGATAACCTGAATGGTACGTTTTCGACGATAAGACGAAGGATGGCAGAAAACGTGTCCGGAAGGGTCTGAAACGTGAAGTAGGCGGTAAGTGAAATGATTCGGTATAGAATAAAATCGAAATAATGAAGACAGACGATAGAGGTTGCAGTTCTGAACACTGAACTGGAGTCACTGTCAAGTCATTCAGTCAAATGTGAGCAATCCCCAAACAAACTCACACAAAGTGGGTCAAGTAACTGGTTGATTCGGGCATTGACTAATGATAATAATGGACACTCTCAACGGGCAAACCGATAAACAACCGTACAGCAGTATGTTAAACGAAGACAGATAGCATAGTTAAACACAATCAACCTGAGTCGAGTCGTGCGCTTTGCTTTCAGTGACAATTTGGTCTGGTGAACTGCTCGTTTACCTCGTTCTAGGGCACCGAACAGTAACAAAGTGCTTTTCTTGTACACACTTTATAGATGAGTCCCAAAATTAAGTGGCTCATGTCTACACTTGAACCGACCAATTGTCTGATTGCTTCCGGGTGAACAATCGCAATAAAATAATATCGTACGCTTAGATTAAGACAGACAAGTACGCCAAACATAACTCGTAAGATCGGCTGGCATTTGCATTTTGCTGAATGGAATCCAATAAAAAGCAAGAATTGATGCGGCTTTAGAAACAGTCCGAAAGCGTGGGCAGTGGAATCTTGGCTCCTACCTTCAATAGATAGCTACTTCCTCCAAATTTTCCAGTAATATGAAGACCAGAAACCGTAACGGCTATACCTAAGCAGAACCGATTGTCACCACCAATGTGTGGTAATCCTCCCTTGGTTCCCTCGTTTGTGGATGAAATAGTGACTTCGTCAATCGGCTCACACGGACGTACTGATTCACCACACCGGCAGATTTATCTGCGAGCATCAAGTTTGGGTCTTGCAGTAGCATTTCGCATTTTGCACGCTTAGGGTAAACACCAAACTGCGTGGCACAAAGGTCTTGAAGCAAGAAGAGTGACACTGTCTCTGAACGAACGCCCGGGGATATTTTGATCACCGAGTTGTTAGTCAGGTAAAGAAGTCTCAAGCAGCATATCAAATAAGAAGTTGAAAAGAGCGGGCAACAGAGGGAACCTTGGCCTGGTGAACCCAGAAGAAGTTACTGAAGACATATAGGCTTGAAGGGAAGAAAGCATACGGAACTTTAATATGATAAGAATTTAAAAAGGATACCCTTCAGCGCTATAGTTTCCGACGGCCATCAAAGATAGCTTTTAGACCAAAAAGAACTACCATTGTTTAGAGGTAATACACTACTCAAAAGGTTGCTGAAAATTCTTCGACAGCCCATGACCAGTTTCAACCTTCTTGGAGCTCATCAGGTAGGCGCAGTCACCGGGTTTTCTACAACCTCATGTTCTACTTGAACTCAAACTGTACGAAATTGGCGAAATACACTCATTTACAAACAAATTTGGTCTTTGCGAGGGACTTACCTGGAACCCAGCTGAATCTCTCGTTTACACTGCTTCTAATGTGTGTGTTTCGCTAATTTCTTGCAAGCTGGTTCAAGTAGAACACAAGATTGACGGAAACCCGGGGACTGAGTCTACCTGATGAGCCCCAAGAAGGGCGAAACCGATCGTAGTTTGTCGAAAAATTTTCAGCAACCTTAGGAGTAGTGTATTAAGTCTATATATGTATCGCCATATCTCGAACATCGTACCAACTGAAACATGAGGCTGCCTGGTGCAGCACATTCAGTTGCTTAGGAACATCATAAACGAGAGATTCAGCTGGGTTCCAGGTGAGTCCCTCACAAAACAAAATTTGTTTGCAACTTTGTTTCACTAAGTACCATTGTTGGCCGTCGGAAAAAGTGGCGCAGTTCAAGCCCTTGCCAAAAACTGAAAGTATGATCGATACGACCCTTGTCAGGGGAAACACCGCTTGAGTCTCTCAAAACTGGTACTTCATATTTATGTAAGTCAACCAAAGCACTTGGACCGAAAGTATTTCGACGGGAAAACACAGAATATGCCGAGTTGCAAAGACGAAATTTAAATAATTGAGATCAGAAAACCGAAAGCTTCCTCTGAACCTGAAGTGAAACCTTAACTAGTAGTTGTCCCCTCTGTTATTGAGAATGGTGTTATCCTGGTGTTGTTTTGCAAGAACAGCTAATCAAACAAACCTAGAAACTAGTTAAATTGGATGTCTTTCAAAGCGAACTTCAACCGCGGTCACAAGAAGTTACTTTAGTGGGAATCCACTGAATTCATCTGCTTCAGAAGTCTTTCGATCATTGAAGCTAAAATATAGCTTCTTATGAGAGGGGATGTTGGTAGCTCAAATTTTATCAACGACTGTTAGTTTTTTGTTAAGTTCACAGAAAGTCGCCAGAAAATCACTTATGCCAGAAAATCACTTATCACAGCATTGGAAACGTAGCTTGTCAGCAGCCGCTTCGTATGTTTCAGTGGTGGTGGTTTTGGGGGACGAGCCACAGACTGGGAGCACTTTTACTAAACTTCGATACCGTTAGAATTAATGCGAAGTACCGACTTGTGAGATACAAAAGTTGCATGTGCCAACGAACAGCCCGAATCCTACCTTGAAAAACATTAGAGATTGCTTAGGGAAACCAACTTTCCTCATCACAGAGACCTTTAGGTCTGTTTCCATAGTCGCTTCTCACGAGAGGTCAAACCATAATACGATGAATTTATGCAAGGTGGTACAACACACAGAGGCTACGTACCTTGAAGTTGGAAGCGACGGGAGCGCGAAGAATGTACGTCATAATCCGCACAGCTGTGGCCAAATTGCTAGGTACCGGAGTCACTGTTGCGAGTTTCCGCAAAAACAGATCCAAAGGTCCAATGGTGTCAGCCCAGCCCGAGGCAATGAAATGGTTCACCTTGACATCATCTGTCAAGTTCGGCAAATGTTCCAAATAGCTGGCTATGTTTTCCAGTAGTACAGGCAGAGTGTCTGTTGGGAGCGTTTTGCGTTTATTCAGTGCTTCAAGAAGCTGAAGCACTGGTTGAAAGAATGACATGTGTTCTTCGAAATCCACCAACACTGAGATAATACACCTAAAGAAATGTTCATCTGAAATGTCAAAAAGTTTTTTTAAAAACAAAAGTGTAGGAAACTCGCTAACTAGCGCGAGTTCAAAATAGCGCTCCGTTGTAATAGGATTAATCATGAAGAGCATGCGAATTAAATAGGTGAGTAAATCGAACCACTTTCCTCAAATGTGACGCTATCGAATCCGGACAGTATTCTCCATCGCATCAGCTGCATGATGATGATATGCATAACAATCGACTAAACCCCATGAAAGACTCAACTAAATGATCCTTCAAGTTATATGGTGACTGTATAGTGAAAAATACTACAGTTAGGCCATTTGATTACAATGTGATGTCTGGTGGATTCTACAGAGTTCATCCCCATCCGTAGTTTAAGCTACCAGTAGGCTTCGCTCTGTTCGGAACTTACTCGACAAATGGGAAATAAAATCTGGTCCGGAACTGGTTCGGAAGAAGGCCTTCGCTGCGGAGTTGCCTATTTGAGAACACCAACTTAACAGTTACAGACTATTGGACAGGGGAGCAAAACTCTCATATGCATCTCGTTTACAAAACTGAATATCCACCTTCTCCTTGAACGCGTCTTCCTGAACTTTATCGAATCCGGACAGTATTCTCCATCGCATCAGCTGCATGATGATGATATGCATAACAATCGACTAAACCCCATGAAAGACTCAACTAAATGATCCTTCAAGTTATATGGTGACTGTATAGTGAAAAATACTACAGTTAGGCCATTTGATTACAATGTGATGTCTGGTGGATTCTACAGAGTTCATCCCCATCCGTAGTTTAAGCTACCAGTAGGCTTCGCTCTGTTCGGAACTTACTCGACAAATGGGAAATAAAATCTGGTCCGGAACTGGTTCGGTTTCCTCGTCAACATCCAGGGCTAGATGAGGATCATGGGTGCATTTATGTTTGTCAACAGAGCTTTTCTAGGCTTCCCATATACACGACCTTTAGTGTGATTCCAGTTGCCAACTTTTTCACAAAAATATAGCAATTGGGAAAGGGGTGTTCAGTAATAAGCCTTGTGACAGCATTTTGGTCCATCAGTTGGCTGCGCTTTGGTTGTATCGTCACTCGTTTGCCCTCCATAGTCAATAATACCTGCTCGTCTCCTGAGTGTGGACGAGGTAGTTGATGGTGTGTTATTCTGTGCTGGTTAAACACTGTGTTAAATGACAATCCGCAGCCGAAGACAAGAGTACAGACTTCCCGGCAATTTTTAAATACTGTACCAGCGTAGGTTGGCGATGAAATAGAATACTCTAACTGTCGATGATAGCCTTGCACAGAAGATCTCGACGTTTCCAAAGATGAAGAAATCAGGTTGAAGCTGAGTGTTGCTTCAGTTCCGAAAGCGAAATCAGGGGCGAGGTGGCACACTGCATGGACTTGGACAACTATGGAACTAAACATGGTTCTAGCAATGGTTAGCGTTCAATTCCACTGATCGACTCTAACCCAATCAGCATAACATATAGGTTTCATTTTTTATGTGGTTTATCAAACCTCTTCGACAACCCACTAACAAACGATCCGGCTGAGATCCAGTTGAATACCCTAACTTTATTTGCAAATGAACGCATAGGTCCATATAGGCTGGGGTCCATGAAGTTCAACACAATCAGTAATCCCTGTTCAACTAAGGTAAAAATGTTTGGGTCAGTCATGATCGAATATTCTATTAGTTGTTCCAATGGATTGGTCATGAAGAAGCGATCAGAAACTGGACTGGTAAAGCAATAAGGAAGCTGTTTCAGCAATGTTGTCGGTTTATAAAAATTGCTCTTGGTCCCAAGAAGTAGGTCATTTGACAGCTGAATTCTGAACTTAGAGAATCAAAAAGTGAATGCAACATCCCACCCATGCTCCACGTGTGGTTACTTCATACTCCTTATGATTTTCCGATGAGTTGACCTTGATTACAACCGATGCAATGAATGATCTCATGGCAAGACCAACAAACAGCAAACGATCTGGATGGGTCCTCACGCGGAAAGTTGCCGTTTTAATAGTGATTACAAATCGTAATTTGGTGCGCTTCCCGTTTTCTGAGAATAAGGTTGCTTCCAATTCAGCTGAGGTCCTCGCAAATCGCATCCACTGGACAACTTACCGGGTATTGGGGTTTGGAAAAGCTGCAGAAAGAGTCCATTTGGAGCCAAGTTGTACATGGTGCATCGGAGGAATTGCCGCGCAATACTTGCCACATTGCCGGGGACAATTATGTGTGGCCTGGCAAATAAACGCGAAAGGACAGGACAGCTCTACCATAACTCAAATGAAAGATTACATAAAGGAACTAAATCGGGCATATGAAAGGCCCCGTACGTCATGCGGGGAACAGCATCTTAGAAAGTTGGACCTAGGAGAAAAATCGTTCTAGGCAGCCAATCCCTGCCACTTGTATGTCCGCTGGAGTGGACATATGCTACCGCTGTCTATCAGGATGCCGTCAAAAAATGATTATATATCGTGGGAATTCGGTAAGCTGATTTATGAACAGGTTATCAGTTTCTACACCGGAATACAGAGCTAGCCAATACGACTAGTCCCATCAAGTGGACAATACCTCGGAGGAGGATAAAGGGACGTTTGGAAAACATTCGTCAAGTCTGGTTAGCAGAGAGGCAAAAACTTGAAGTAACGATAGTTCAGTCTTGCTAACCTCGAGTCAAAGTTTAGTTTGTCAGTTTGAATAACGTACTAATGATACCAGAGTTCTAACTCATTCGGTTTCTTAGGGGATGTAAAATAGGACGAGAGCTCCAGCGCAGCATCACCAGTGCCTGCGTAACAAAGATACACAGCAAGTCAACAAGTTTATAACTTATTTTCGTGTCGGTTTCAAACAAAACAGATAATATGAGAAAAATGAACCAATACTCACAGGTTGGTCTGCCATGAATACAGCGAGGTATTCGTCAGGCGAGCTGCGATAAGCAACATGTCTTTCAAGTACGGTGCAGCTAGGCTGGGTTCTCGATGCACAAAGGTGGCCAAGCAAAGCATACCCAGTCCCAGGGTCGACTCATCATAGCGCTCCAGAACTTGATAACACCAAGGGCACCGTTCAATGGTCAGGGCTGCGGATGCAGCTGCTGTTACCAGGTTTGACACACTACCAGACCTGGATACAGGCGCCTGTACATGCGGTGACGATGAAGGTTTAGCCACAGATTTTTTCTTTTCTATTCTTTGTGTAGTGGAACTAGGGATACTGGATTCTCGATCAGGACGTCCTTGATCGTCTGCGACTTTGGAGGCTCTTGACTCCCTATCCGGTACATTTTTAGTAGTCATCCCAGCGCGTCCAGTGAAAATCGGTGAGCTGTGCTTACTCGGATCACAGGTTGTGTGCTTGGGCTTGGAGACACGCTGTCCGACAACGTTGCAACTTGAATCAAGAGACTGAGTCCCGGATGGTGGGTGTTTCGTACACTCATCTTTCGCTGATTCCTTCTCTCTGAAATGGAGTCACATGAGTTCCTTCGATAACGAGCAACAGCTTCGACATATTCCGGTATTCAACAGGAGGACAAACTCCCCGGTACGTTGAGGTGAACGCGACGCAGAAACATCAGAATAAATGGTGAATATATAAAAACTGAATCGAGCAGCATTGCGTGTTTAGGCGAGTCAGATGCTAACAAACGTATCAGACGTGAGGCACTATCCAGCTCACTTGAGCCATAGGTCAGATACCAGGATTGTGCATCCAAATCCCCCCTTGCAACATGCGATTATACCAATCAATATGAGAACCACGCAATGTAAAGCCAACTGTCACCAGGTTGTCTCATTCAGAAGTAAGCCACACCACACCTGGCAGGTCAAGGGATCAGTCTCCGGTTATTTCACTTGAGAAACTAGTGTAGAATCATTTGAAGTCAACTTGGGGTAGAGGACAGGACGGATTATGGGATACCTCAACCAAAAAACAACGCAAAAAAATGTTTCAGAAACGTGCAAAACGCTTAAGTAGGCCGTGAGCGAAATATACAGGGAGATATTCTGCTTCCTTATCGGTTAGGCTGGTCGGGAAGCAAGGCAGCTGACACAGCAGCCATTTTACCCGGTGAGCACGAATGCGAACATGATCAGAACAATCGCGGGCGGTAACTCGAGAGAAGGTAGCCGTAAACCCACGTCCAATCTTCGAGGGTCACTATTACTTGCAGAATCTACAGTTATAAGGGAACCACGAATATAGCAGACTTGCTGTTGAAGAGAATGTTGGTAGCTCAGGTAGTTTCTTCACAGTAGACTAAGTACATCGAATGAAATACCAGACTCTATTAGTAAGTTGCAATGCAGCACCTTAGGAAAATGGAGCTAAAAGGTACACCAGGAACAAGCTCACCCACCTTTCATCCGATCCCTCAGCAACAGTTCGTTTGTGTAATCGAAGCGCAACACGTCTCATACCTTTCGTGTCAACAGTGGTATCTGAAAAGTGAACAAAGTGCCACACGAACGAATGAAGGTTTTAAGCTATCCATGTTTGACAGTGGAACTACATTGATCGTCTGTCCGGATGATGTGTTTGCGCTTACATAGTCAATGTTGTATTCAACGGGAATTTGGACAAGTGCAACATCCTGCCGTTACGAAAGGTTTCGACAGCCCTTACGCAGTCTGACTTCTTGGTCGATCTGATATTCACCAACCACATTCGACGGGATTTCTCATCTTTGCAGAAACCAAGAAGTGTTAAGCTTTTCACTCTAGTGGATGTCCACTCCATGAAGCAAGGTCCAGTTCATGATGAGCACAAAATGACACAAAACCTCATGAACCCGGGTTTTCTGGACATAAAGACAATTCGCTTCACAAGTACTACTAATTTGAAACAAAACGTTTCAGTTTTATCACATCCCAGAATTATCAACAGCATGCAACAGAGTCCAGCTCTTCAGACATTATGTCGCCCATCTGAATTGCACGTTATTTCGAAGTTGTGCCTCTTCTAAATGAACTGGAATTGATTACCCGGGTATAAAGTCATCTCCTCTCCTGAGAAAATAACCCTCAAAAGAAGCCACTTTCGGATGGCACCTTGAAGACCATTGAACTTTAGCGCCTTTGCGAGATTATCTCACAGCTCGGAATGTGGGTCATTTTTTCTACATATTCAGCCAAAAGCTTGTAAAATGAGATCAAAAGGCATGTTCCCTGTTTGTCGGACGTGTAACCAAAAGTTACTTTGTTCCTAAAGGCTACACATCCTCAGAAGCAGAATGTGGTCGGTCCTCAAGAAAGCGTTTCGCGGTGATTGAGACTCATTCGGTAGATGTAGCAAGATCGGTCACGTGCTACTTTGATCAACAGATTTCCCCGTCTACCGCGGTTCATCACCAGTTCACCTGTAGTACAATGTAACCCAACCAATAGCTTTGTGTATTCTCGTGGTCTATTTTATGCGATAAGCCCGATTAGAATTTGGAGGACAATTCCACAGATCCCAGTTGTTGCACACCGTAATCCATATCTAACCTTCGAATGCAGATGTGACCAACCTACCTGTTTTCAAAATGTCTATCAGTACAGATCGGAAGCACATCAAACTAGCAGCAAAAGCGCGAGAAATCAACCCACAGGTATATTTGGGTTGAGATATCACGTTTAATTCAGTTTCGCGGCTAACGGCAACACGTGCTTCCCGGTGCATGTTTCCCAGCCCATCTGCGTTTGCGTGATGATGAATGTGATTTCTTCTGCAGTTTTCATACACCGCCGTTTGACAAACCTTGACAGATATATGGGTATTAAATGGAGCATACTGAACTGCAGTTAACAGAAAAGACATTGGCAGATATTAAAGTAAGAAGTTCAAGTGCGCGCAGCATCAGCAAAATGATACGTCTCTCGGTTGATTCGCTATACCTATGCTCAATGGAGTGACAGTTGATATCTGTCAGTGTCATTAGTGAGCCCCTTGCGTGACTTCCACAGCAAGCGGGGGGCGAGTTGTCCCCAGGCGCGACTTCTCGTTCATGCTACTTGGGCTTCTCGTTCCAACATTCGGAATAACCATACGAGTAACCACCATTAGGCAAGCAGAAAAAATACGTCCCTATTGGTCATGCCATTTATTTTAAAGCCACGATGCATTAGGCAGAAGAACGCTTGAGTAGTTATTTTCTCAGAATTACATGGAGTGACGACCACTACAATGTCAATTCGATTGAAGAAACAAACTGAGGCCCGCTGCATAAACTAGGAAAGCAAAGAGGCAGTACGATATAAACTGTGGGATATTCGAAGAGAATGAAGTGACCCACAAAATAACATCAGAGTTCTTTATAAACTATATACTTCACAGCATCTTTAATCGGTTTTCATTAGTTCCTTACCATGAACTCTCCACAGATGGGCAGGAGTACCTTAACCTTGCGGGCTGTGCCTAAGCCACACTTAACTATAGACCTCAGAAACCACGTGTTTTTAACTCAAAACCTAACAGAGGAAGCAAAAAAATGAATGTAAAACCAGAACAGTGAGGGCCAGTTTATTGCTGAGGACACAGCACTCCACCGTTTCGTGTAATACCGATCGCTTGCTTCTGGTGCAATGAAAAAACCACTACGCTACTCTACTGAAAGCAACTTATGAGTAGTAAGTTTTGTTCATGGAATACACTACGATAACTTGAATACCGCATCAAGTGAAGCAATGGGAGAAGTTTGCGTGGAATATTGCGTTGAGGAACATCACAAACGAGAGATCCCGTTAGGTTTTGCGTTAACTTAACCAGCGCTCGAAAAGATCGGGTTAGTTGACTGTCTTTCGGTGAAGATCAACAAGCTGTCAATTTATTTGGTTATCTGATGCACGACTGCTGGATAGTGTAGAAAGGGGAGCTGGCGTAAGAGGTGCATCACTATCAATTAGGTGCCTTATGCTCCGGTGTTGAATTTAGTAATGGGTGGTGTATATTTGCCATGTATAAATGATATCCTTCAGCAGCCGTAATGTTCAGCCTTAGGCTAGGCCCGAGAAACGTCTACATGGTACTACTACTTATTGACAGTGCATGCTCGAAAGGTTTTGAGTGGGCTGGGTGTCCTTTCTTTTATCACTGCGCTCAGCATTTCTATCTGGTGACGTCCGAATTCAAGCTGTTTCAAAGGAGTTCACATACCTGATGGAGAAATGACAATCAAAAGCGTATTGATGGCACAAGACCTGATGCGTGCAGGGACGAGTGCAGCAACTTCAAATAGGCAACTAACTGTAAATTGATTGTACATGTGCCCATGCGTGCCAGTCCATTTGTTGGCCTTTTTCCTCTATTTTTATTGTTAAAAAACGGGATTTCTCGTCTTTCTGCTTCTGTTTTGTGCCCATCATCATCAGTTGACCTACACTGACCACTTAACCATTCTTTGACCTTGACAGTGCGCACATAGCTCAACACAGCCGTGTGGGCTCCGTCAGCTTGTGGCCCCTTCGTCTTGACTCCGTGTGAACTCCAGGTTGTCGTATTGTCTCCAGGCCACTTTATTTATGCAGGATTCCCTTTGGAATCAGTGTTAATTAAGCCGGTGCGAGGGGCCTATCATTTCATCATTGTATGGTAGTACCGCTTTTGCGATAAACCTTCATTTGAACTTTTTGATTAGTTGATTTTTGGGCGTAACACACCGTGGCCCATCTGATTACCTGACACAAATAGCACCACGTCTATGGTTTGTATATATTCTTGACCATGCGGATGGGGACAAGCTTGGGAGAAAAAAAGGTACTTTGACCGTGATGCATAGAAATCACTATTGCTAGAGCCTGCTATACGGACTCAATCGCAAACAGAGAAAAACTCCTAACGAACTCTATTTTTTAAAATGCCTTGTATTATGCGTATGTAGAACGGCTAGCCACATTTGAATTCGTTAGACTGTTTTGTAAGCCTATGTAGTTGGCTTGATTTATCCCCTGTGGGTTATTTCGAACCTTGAAGCAGCACGCGCACCGATTGCTAGGAAATGCTGCTTTGCTGACAGTCATTTATGACAACCGTTAGTTCCCCTTCCACCCGTCAGGCAACCAGATTTAAATAGTCAAACAGGCATCTCGATTGATACACTTCGAAGACTAGAAATGAGTATCTCTTTTAGGCCTAACAATTCAGGTTGACAACTACGGACCGTGTACGTACGTGAGGGGTTCTTGAGGTAGCAGCCAGTGGGCCTAGATACTATGAGATGAAACGGGAGAACACGACGAAAATAAGAATAAACGCGGGTTAGTTATTAAGGATAAGACGATGGCTACAGCCGTGCCACTAACTAAGTGACATTACCGTTGGCGGTTATCCGGTGATGATTCTCATGCTCTGTTTACAGCTCATGCGTTGACCAACCTGTTGTATGTCAACCGAAAGGCCCTTACGTAACAGTGCATACCAAACCATACGAAACACGCAACCCAATCAGCTGAGCTGTTGCGCTTGCTCAGGATGTCATTCAGTCGATTTATTGCTTGAAATACATCACTGATCCGACTTAACGTAAAGTGTTCCCAAACCCTCACTAGTCAAAGACAAGCTATATTCTTTAGTCTTCTACGCATAGTACTCAGGCCTTACAACAGTAAAGCAATGGGCTGGTTAATAACAACCAGACCCCAGAGGTATCTGAAATAAAAACAACGAGAACAGGCTCCGGAGATTTGAGATTTAACTTAATCGGCTATGGTGCTGTTTGAGGGAAGTCCTAGGATACCCAATGGCAGTTCTCTACCGTTTTTCAATAGCTCACTAATCAACGATGCCCGACCTAAAACTTAAATGACTGAAGCTTGCCTTTTCCCTCTGCTCTACTCCGATGGAATAAGTTCAAAGGCCAGTTTCAAAGATGCATTAACTCCAAGCTGTTGCGTAGTAATGAAGAAGATTCAACCAAGTTTAGATGTACTAACAAAGAATAGGTCTTTTACCAGGTATGTGGTGCGCTCATGCAAAAGTTTTTTCCAATCACTTGCTTCTGTGTTTGGCCTTTTTTATTGATGTGTGGCTCTAAACTCTGCGTTTGCGCACGCCTCAAAATTTCATTCGTCTACACTTTAGCTAAGACTCTCCGAGCCTATTCACTGTCATATTTGCCATTCTGTCTCTACGTATTTTTGTGTGCCATGCCCGGTCAGTTTTCTAGCCATCTCCGTCTGCCTCGCAGGATACGGTAAAGTCGAAATGGTCACTCACGCGGAAATCAACCTAGCAACCATCTTCTTATTGCAACCTCTTGTCAGCCAACCAGAGACTCACTCAGATAGACTGCATTCCCCGTGTGTACTAATATGCTACACTCCGTCCGTGCTTGACTAGAGCGTTACCGCTGCATTGGTTCGTCATTTGTTGTAACTCCTAGCCACAGCGTGCACTTTCTTAGACCGTCCGAGTATTCTGTTTGACCGGAAAGTCGAATGGTTGCGGTTTGTTATCAATACACTGAAAATTTGTTTCTTTGATATCCGGGATCGATCAGCCATGCGTAACTCAGCGATGTGTTCAGCGAACGTTATGGAGTACAGTCCCGTAAAGGCCAACGGAATTCGGAGCTACTATGGTACCTGACGCCTATGGATACAATACACAGTCATACAGCCGAAGTGGATACGAATGGTTGGACTGAAGGAGAAATACCGGCAAAATCCGTCAGTTGGTGTCAGTCAGCAGCCGAGAATGGTCTTTTTGAAAAAAATCATCAAAGAAATTACTGTCATAAGTGTCGAATACAACCGGACGCCGATAATCATTTCGTTGATTTACCTGGTGCCTGAGATGATGTCGTCAACGAACTGGCGGGGGAAACCTTCCTCTCCTGTAACACCGTCATTTCGATCCCGTCGGTCAGTATTGGCTAGATGGTGGAAGAAGTGACGGAGAGAAAGTGCATAACTCCTGTTTGTTTAGAATAATTACAAAAACAGATTCTCATCTAGGTGAAAGATATGGCTACTGAGGGATAACATGACAAATTATGTATGGGGAGCATACACGGGACCAAACGGAAAACAGAGCGAGAAGGCATGCTTAGCGCGCTAGCGAAAAAAACCGTGTCATTTTGTTCATCAAGGGAGAAACCGAGTCTCACGTGTAAAAAATGCCGCGAGAAAACGGGAGTGTATTTATTAATCACGGTCGGAATTAGATTATTAAAAGTACTACGAACAACGTAAACCGAGGAAAGACAAATAACTGGACAAAAATTCTAATTGTATTCCAGCTCACTTCCTTTATTACTAGCATCAAAATTGTTAATATTGAGGATATATATATATATATATATATATAAGCACCATATGTAGGGTGTTCATCCAGAATTCACAAGCATAACGTAAGCTTGGCGGTGAACCAGTAGCTGGGTAGCGTTTTCTTGCAGTGAAGGATTAGCATTTCAGCCGGTCAAACTCGAGTGTTCGAGTTCGGACACTTTCCCAAAAGCGAAACCCCCATATCTTTTCCATTTCGTTTCGCCCCAATTTCCGTTTTCCAAAACCACCGCACGTACTTATATGTTCTGCTGGAATTTCAACAAATCGTGGGAGACTGGATATGTTACACATTGATATCTTGAACATCTGGCTATGGAAATGATTTGCTTAATAGTCATGTGGCTCCTGGCTAGAAATTCGTTAGCTGAACAAACGTTAAAATTGTAACTCTGACCTCCACACACAGGATTAGCGGGACTGGGCTAGATCTCAGTACAGTACGAAATCACACAAGAGATATAGTAAAGTAGGCCAACGGAGATGTAGACACTCATCTCAGTTTAGGCTGGTGACAAGGCAGGAGTGGATGGCCTCCAAAAGAACATCCCAGTGTTCTGACCTCAAACTGGCAGCTTATAATCACAACATAGTGATTGGACGCATCAGAAACAACCAGTCTACGCTCAGTCCCTTCCCCGTCTCAGACTAAAAACCACGCGGCTGTCAGATTTATTTGTGTACAAGATGGGCATGATCGAAGCAGTGACTCAGATATCTGTGGAAATCGTCAACCAACAAGGAATCAGCTAGGAGTTGGGGTGCCGACCATCATTTAAGTCCTAAAACCCACTCCATAACATTCCACAAGATGCTCAAACTGAAAGTCAATTGAACTGAGACGGTGCAAAAATAAAGAACAACATCTTCCTGAGGTCACTGATCTAAAACTATACTCGACGACCTAAGGACTGTACTTGTCCAATACTATCTCAACAAGGACACTTCATTTTCAAACGGCAAAACTCAAGAGGACCGTATGTAAAAAACGACAGTCACTCAAATAGATTTGTCTGAATAGGGGAAAATAAACTGGATGTAAAAATGTAACGTGCCTGCTATAAAACTGAAATGGATGAGAACGAGAGTGGTCACTAATGGCCACCTCGTGGGGGTGGGCATGCAGTTAACAGATAGCAATAAACTCTACTGTTTTGGTGATCCACCAAGGCTTACCCCTGAAACGGGCATTTGAGTTAACTTGGGAAAATGAGGAAAAAGTGGTGTTCAATGATGGAACAACACAAGCCCAAAATGCGGTCAAAGATTCGAATAAGATGCGATACGTGGCAGCACGGTACAAAAGGAAAGCGGTCTTTGGGGTTACTGAATCCAGGACTAGTATATATGACGATGAAGGACTCGAAACAAAACAGTGTTTATGACAACGGCTTTCGGCAAAACCAACCTGCGATCAGCTAGGTCCAAGTGACCTGGTCATCGCACCAACTTCTCAGTAGTTATGAGTGGGATATTATTCAAGCCATCCAGCTGTTCACATCGTCACAGATTGTCATATGAGACAGTTACAGCCAAATTTGAATGGGTCAAATGAGACAAAAGCGCTACTTGGATGTTCTGATCAAGATGGTAGTGCATTCAGAGAAACAATCGACAAACTAAATGAATCAGATTTGGGCCGGCATATGGGGGAAATTGCACACCGTGAGGAAAAACAAGAAAACAAACTCATTCATGTGAGAACTTTGATGAACACGACAAGTCATGTACGATCAGAGGTGGTGTCTACTTATTTACTTCCAGGGTGACTAAACATAAGAAAACCAACTTTTTGAGATTCGCTAACTCAGTGGATCACACGCTTCTTACAAGGGTGACAAAGCAGCCGCCAAAAAAAAATACAGCATGTTTCACAAAGTCCTTACTCAGAGTTCACACAGTGAGTAGTTCAAATCAGTGTGGTGATGGAAGCGAATTACAGTAAAGGCGACCTTTCCGCAAATACAGCCAACTCACAGTCAACTTGTATCTATTGGCAAAAAAACGAGGCATTGGCCCATCTAACCATCTTGAATAAAAGAAGCCTTAAATCAGAACTTGTTCCGAGTTAGAAAACGCAGTTAAGATTGTCACAGAGAATCCGCAAAATAAAGCTTAAACAGTAGAAATATCCAATCAGAACTAGTGGCCACAGTTTCCCAAAGATGGGAGGTACTGAGTTCACGGTGTATGTTATGGATAAATTGTAGCATTTACAGCATTCCTCCCAGGTACAACTACACCACAACAGTACCAGATGATCGAACCTCTTTTGTTAGTTTTGGTTGGTTCTATTTACGTTTCGCCGTTGTGTTGTGAAGGGGCAAGTTGCAATCAATATGAAGGGTTTGTGTGCTAGTCCTGACACGCAAAGCTAAGCAGATTTTGAAAAGGATTTGGTGGACAAATCCTACTTGAGAAATCGAAACTGAAAGGGAAACTGAAAAACGATCGTCCACATGAGTAACCAGCATTTCTCGGTGTGCTTAAAGGAATTCGCTTTAAGCATCCTGTAAAGATCGACCGTGACCCTGCTCTGGCATGTTATTATGCTTGTGCAACCGATCAGTCTTCCGAAGTAGACATTTCAATCAAACGGGAAGAAAGGTAGGATTGTAACATGTCGATTCTCCTACAAAAGGTCTGTTCGAGTGGACAACAAGAACGTTGGCCAAAACTAAGAGAAGTAGCACACTGTACCGAGTCTGAATTAGTCTGACCAGTAAACGGCGAGCGGTGCCTCTAAAAAATAAACACGATGAGTCACACTACGGACACCGAAGCCGGTCAACGGTCCAAACTGGAAGAATCGATGGATGACGTGAGGAAGATCAAGAGCTACAACAATCAACGGTAAGGAATGGACTAGATCAACTCAAGAGCTGCGGCCAAGCTTAGGCCACAGTGTACATCTACTTTTGGAAAGTAGTAGTCGTAGTAACAGGTAAGAATGAAATTTTCGTTTACCTGTTAATCGATCGCCGCATGCCATAGGGAGTCGGATAAGCGCAGTAAACGAGGAAACTAAAAAAATACCTGAATCTGTTCTAGAATTACATCTGATAGAACATAACAGTGGCAGCTACGTGGGACAGCGTAGGAGGCAACAAACCACTATCAAACAGAAGGAATATGATGTGAATGAATTAGATAGTCATGGCAAAATGTGGGAATTCTAGAAACCTACAGCATTGATAGCCTGTTCATTCAGCGATACAGTGGATGGGGCCACAGACAGAGTGAAATCCATTTGATCCGGTGAAGATTTCGGCAGCGTTGGGGATGCCCGCTCAGGCAACCCTTTTGTTGTCGGTTGCTGTTGCAACACAGAATCCTTCACCACCTTACCATCACTGGTAGTGCTACTTGCTTCTATTCGTGCCTCAATCCATTGTTCCATTTTATCCGTCTTGTAACTGTGTTGGGTTTTTGAACGACCCTAGGTTTTGGGATTAAGGCAAACAATGGGATAACTTTATATCATTCTGTTCTTCGTATAGTAAGTAACATTATCAGCAAGAGCATAAAAAGAGAAATTCAAGTTACGTATGCCACCTTTGGTTTGATTTCACTTGTTAGCTGGATCAGAGTATCCTCCTGTTTGTCTGGTTCCTGGACCAACGCATTGGTTTCGAAGTCATGGTTTGATTTGTTTGCGTTTTCGTCGCCTTCCAGGTTACACAAAGTTATGGTCACCCCAGGCATCACCACTGCATCGTCGTCCGAAGCCTCGCCTTCAGCGGGCGGGCTAGCAGGGGGCGTGTCCGTCTCAAAAATTGTTGTGAAGTCTGCGCTAACATTGCTGATTTCTGAAAAGATGAGATAAATGGATAAAGCCATTCACCATACAAATGAAAAATAGATGTTAAATATCCTGTAACTGACTAAGTATTTGACTCGAAAATATCATAAACGAGAGATTCAACTGGGTTCCACATGAGTCTCCCGCAAAACCGAACTGGTTTGCAAATGAGTATATTTCGCTTGTTAAAAGTGCACATGCTAGCTTTGAATGGGGTAAATCATCGAACTAAATATGGAACTTATCACAATCCCAAAAGGTTATGGCAAGTAGACCTAGTGACAGGCAGTACTTCGCTAACGCATCCTCAAGGACAGCCCGTCCATTTCACCTAGTCGATTCACTAATATAGGGAAACCAAGGTACCGGATGGTTTGTGTGAACTAAGTTTTTGTGGACACGCAGTGCTACATCGCCTACAGGTGCCATATAAGACACTCCGAACAGCACTCGCCACAAAATTCAGACTCATCGGAGATGATTCCTAGTAGTGCTACTAAGCACCATCTGCAGTCAGTTATTAAATATCTCCAAGTCACTACTGAGTGAAGTGGAGAGTAGAAATAGGTAGCCAGAGTCTTCACCAGGTTGACAAACATTGTAAAGGAAACTCGGATTTCACAAACGGACACAAACGGGCACAAAACGGACGGAAAGAGCTGCTGGCCGATGGTGGCGTACCTGCGGGCTACTGAAGGGCCAGCATCGAATTTGGGGTGAACTATGCATTATGATGGATGACTGGCATACACTCGAGGAGACTGTGAATGGGAAAGTTTATTCGGCTTTTCTTGGAATAAAAATATCGCACTTTACTTACCTGGCTTTTGAGTGGGGTCATGCTCACCCAGGATTACCGTTAGACCGGAAGTCTGTGCTACCTTCCACCCACAGAATAACTGAATTACTTTAAGTTTTACGGCACAGAAATGTTTTATGGATACAAAATAACGATAATAACTATACTAAAAATCCGGCAAAGAGCACTTTAGTTTACCAAGAATTATTGGTTGAACATGCGCGAACTCAGTGTATGTAACAAATCTTTCAAGGATGCATCGAAAGATGGCTCGGGTCATGGCTGAGGCATTCCGTGCATCCAATGACTCGACAATGATTTTTTCAACCAACCCAAGGAAGCACAGAAGTCAGACAAAGCGATACATTACTATATGCGTAGACATATTATTATAGACTCCCACAAACTTTTACCACGGAAAAGTCCTACTCTATTACTCTAGTTGAGATCTTGGTTGAGGAGATAATGCTAGGATTGAGGCAAAACTACCGCATGCATTTCGTCGTGTATACAGCTGGGAGTGAAAACCGAATTTCTATCAAACTGCACGTCTGCATGTATGGGGGTAGTGCCCATTATCTTTCGAAATGGAGATAGCTCGGACGTTTGGAACTCTGAACACCATATAACTACAAATTGCAAGACGAAATCAAATAACATCTAGTTCTGCGTAACTGATCAACCCAGTGCTACGGTGACCAAATTAAAATAAAACCACGAACAGCAGGGGTGAATGCGATCGTTTTGCAATGTGTAGTAAACTAAAATGTAAGTTGCTACAGGTTAGCAAGAGATACGGATGAAAAGCACGATACACATGGTATGATACAGTATTGTGTAAAGGTATGTAACGTTGCGAGGATCAGGGGTAGGCTACTTCAACACAGATACTTTGCAGATAGATACCCGGCAAAACCGAAGCAAAGGTAGATTATCACCCTGGTAAAACAGAAAGAGCTGCGCAGTAACCCAAAAGACATACCACATGCTTAAACCCAATTGTCGGGCTGCGAATTGCTGAGTGGCTGAGAATGGATTGAAAGCACGTTTATCTGAGATTATGAGATTTCGGTCACTGAGTCAGCTAACGTTAAACCTACCCACTCTACCCAATATAGTGTTTAACCGCAACTCAGAACTATTAAAATTCTGCCGAGTCGTTAAAGTGGTAGTTAGGATCCATGATTTGTCCCGAGGCCAATTCATGGATTTAAAAATGTCTCTTTGAAATCAACTGCTGTCCATCTTTATCCAGGTATAAGGTAGCGTTTGCCTCCCGATTGCATCAAAACTGATTTTTTACCGACAAATATTTCTGATTAACTGTTGATTGGTGTAATTGAATCGTTTTGAAGCCCTGATGTTAGCAAGAGCGCAAGCGGCCAAGTTAATTAAATCAACTAATCCAGCCATAACGCAATTCCAGTACATCTTCGCAGCCGCGTCCTATCCACCTAAATGTTCACAGTAAACGTTTCTGTTTCGTCTATGTTTCTGTGATTCTAGCCTAGTTTACAAACCAAAAAATCCATGCGGCTATTCAAACTCCCATATGATAGGTCGTTATTGCACGCAAAAAACTCACGACTGACCTGATCTCTCTATGCAAAGGAAAGTGCATCGTCGTGAAATAGGCGAATGACTATAACTGTACGGTTTGGGTTAACAGGTGTTTCAGTAACAAAACACGACTGCACACGTGCACAGTTGAAACAGACAAAAGAAGGTGTCACTGCCAATATGAAAATGAAACCAATTCCAATTTCAAACAAACTGAGCAGGCCGAACAAAATACGAGTCCAACACAGTTATCATCACCAACACGATCAAGTGCCTGTTCTGCGCGATTATGGTTAAAAACCATAGATGGTATTTTTTCCAAGGCAACAACTCCTAAGTAAAACTTCTCGCTCCGAGTGGCCATCAAAGAGTTTCTCTCTAGCCAAAAAAACGTTGAACTTCCCGAAAAAGAGTCTACTCTCAAAGAAAGTTCAAAATTTCTTTAGATGCGCAATTGTATTTCCGAAGGGATTATGTGTATAGCTTCTTGTGTGCATTTTGTGCGTCCACGAAGCGGAGAGAACACCCGTTTTCCATGGCCGGAAATCTTTGGATTTCTCACCTCCAAGCCGGCTGTAGATGGAACTGACCTAACGTGAAAAACAATTATCATGCTTCACTACGGGCATGCTCAGAGATTATATACAAAGGGTATATGATAGCATGCAGGTTAAATTGGGGGTGCATTACTCAACACCAGTTTATTCAACATTAGGGTACCTTTCGAAATGAACAAGTAGTCATGGATTGGGTTATGAACAAGGTTAAATATGATGAGCGCAAGCTTCTATGGACCAATAAAGCAAAATCCATCCACGGTTTAGGAAAAACTGGAGTGCCTAGGGCGTAAGTCCGTACCGTTTTGTTGGCCCGATAACGCTGAAAGTAGATTGAAACAGACACCATAGCCTTTGTCAGATCGAAGTTAGCTAAGTACCAATTAGTCTGAGATATAGAAAAAAGCCGGTGTACATACCTATATCATTTCCTGGTATATCCGTTCCTTACAGGAAGATATAATGGGAAAATGGGCAACCAGTTGTAGCGACCACGCGGAAACACGGGGAAACACGGTTGATATATAATACGCCTTCGCCCGTTCGCCAGTTAAATCAACTGTAGTTCATGGAATGTGTGCTGATGATAGAGCAACAGACAGGCTGAGCTAGCGGTTCCTCACACCCTACATAGCTGCTTGGAGCAGTGTAATTCATGCTGTGAAAGAGACCTCATTGGACCTAAGATGAAGCGTTGTGAGATCACAGTACATTGTTGGAGCACAAAAACACTTTTCATTGATTAACTGTCGGCCGCCATCGATCTCTTTGTATCAGTTCTCTGATTTCTATTCAAAATAGCGTATACGGGCAAATGCAACCGATTGGTCAAGGACAGTCAACCTGCCCGTCCATGATTGGTTCTTTATTGCTATGCCAGGAGACCCACAGAGAGGTGTGAAAGGGCTCTAAGTGGAAAGATAAAGCAGTGCGCTCACGCATGGCATGCAGACGATTTCAATTATACAAAAAAGTACGGACGATATGCCAGTCGGTGGCAGGTTGAGATCCGGCCTGTATCAGTGGCAGGCGACTATGCTCATGTATTCGATTCCGAATTCAGTAAACGGTCACATAAGCACCGAAACTCTTCTAACACAAAAAATATCTGATGAGGAGTGTTTTACTAGTAGCCCCATTCTCAGGTCTATACGCTACTTCGCTTATTAACGTTGATGCAATCATTCAGAAAACGTAATCAACGTAATCAAGTGCTAGCGAGTACGCCTGGATTTTGTGCTCTTGCTATTAATTAGAGCCTAGTCGAGGAGAATACCAAATGATATACCGATGTTGCTATCAACGTTGACACTAAATTAGAAAATACTTAACTATCACCCGGTCAAAGTTTTGAAAAAGACAAAGTAATATACAGTACTAGGTCCTAATTTTTCAGCTACTGATATCCATATCTGCGGTGCACAGGATGTCTCAAATACACCAGATCAACTGTCAAAAAACGACTGGTATCTAAAACCGTCGGTTGGTCTGTTGGACCCCTTGCCGTATACTGTCCATGTGCTACGCAATATGAATGGCATTTTGAGGCCGGTCCAATAATCCTCCTGAAATGTGTCGTTATCACTGGTCCATTGTGATGGTTTCATCGGACCGTAGAAGTAATATCCACATGTATTAATGGAATAGAAACGGTGAGAAGAATATATAGAAGTGTCTCACTGGAGCCGAACCGGAGAAAACACAAACGACGTAGTATTTCATGAGGAATTTAGACACAACGGCTCACCCCTCACGTTGTCCCCCCCCCCAGTTGTGAACCAATTTATTCCGGTTCCGCGAACTTTATCACTGAACTGATGGATAATTTCGATCCACTACTCTCTAGCGGGAGCGAAAAGTGCGGGCATTGTTTGACAAGGAAACTGGTGAGTTGAAATGACAATATAGTAAAATATTAGGTTTGGCTGCACCGGTTACCCCCAAGCAGCATTCATAATGCCTAATAGACCTTGCAACCGAAATTTCTGCACAAAGAGTTAGTCACAAGTGTCACGCAACAGGGTAGATCATGAAATGTACCATGGGATGAAAGAAAGACACAGGCATAGGCGCAGACGGTCCAGCGTCAAGATACTCATTCTTATCGTATAATAAGTGGACAATATTACTTTATTCTGTTGTTTGCCGGTATACTCTTGTGCACGGATAAAGCGGTTTCCAACCTGGCGTCTAACAGACCTCCTGAATGAATTATGCTCAATTTTCGAAAGGATACAGCGTCTCACACTGAGAAGCAGCATTAAGTTTTTTTTTAAATCCATAATCCACATAATAAGCTTCCGGCTGTATGAATGAGTGTGTTTGTTTCACCCAATCCACAAATGACCTCTTCTAGGTTACAGCTTCTAAATGTTCGCAAAGACCAGCTTGAAAAGATGGATTACTTTATGGGCCAGAGGGTTTTCCACTGACTGGACGAGGAGTTGCAGCAACATTAAGCAATATGAATGTTCCATAAGAATGGACTCCAAGGAATAGATTTAGCCACCGGTTCTCGATGGCTATGCAGTTTATCTGGCTACATGGCTTTTTTATCAATAGGGGGACGTCATGTAGTGTGATGGCGTCTACTACGTCTGAACCCGGTACTACTGAGGGTCAGTTGACAATCAAAAAAAGATCACTGTCATTGCGTCTGCGTCTGCCGTAAGCTCGACTACTTGGGTCTTGTGTTGGAGTTTCGGGAACGCAACAGATGTCTGTTGGAAAACTGTGAGAGCTACGGTAGCATGTTGTCTGCACGTTAAAAGTCGTGATAAAAACGGAGGAACTGGGTCTGAAAACCGGATGTGAGCTGCAAAAGTGAGCAGTGGCGCGTTAGTAGTCACTACTTTGGGTGCAAGACTTACGTGACTACGGCGGAGATATACCAAGGAGAGGTTGTTAAGTGAGACATCAAAGGATTTAATAGATAAGACTCGAGGAAGATAAACGTATCCTCTTTTCGCTCACTTATCCTCTTGTAGGTAGCTGTACCGCACAACAGCCAATGTGGCACGAAGTTATTAGTGCTCACACATCAAGAGGATAACTCGAAATATATTTTAAAAAATACGTCAAAAACATCTTAAAAACGAATATTTCTGTTGTCACAAACAGTTATATATTTCTTCGATCACGCAGGATAGGGTTCTACTCTCCAGAAAGCACCACTGTAGCAAGGTCCCACAGATGGTCCCTATTGTATCACGCTTTGAAAGTGCAACAGCTTCGCTTTAAATGCGGCTTATCCCGCGAGGAAACAAAGTACAAGAATACGTAATGCGCTACTCATAAGGTTGCTGAAGATTCTTCGACAGCCCACTACCGGTTTCGCCCTTCTTGGGGCTCATCAGGTAGGCGCAGTCCCCGAGTTTCCGTCGACCTCATGTTCTACTTGAACCCAAATTGGACTGTTTTCGAGAAATACACTCATTTGCAAATCAATTTGGTTTTCGCGGGAGACTCACCTGGAACCCAGCTGAATCTCCCTTTTGTAATGTTTTCAGGCAACTGAATGTGCTGCACCAGGCCGCCTCATGCCTGAAAACATCACAAACGGGAGATTCAGCTGGGTTCCAGGTGAGTCTCCCGCGAAAACCAAATTGATTTGCAAATGAGTGTATTTCTCGAAAGTACAAGAAGTTCAGCCTAGATGTTCCCAAATACCAATGAGGTAGCCATCTGAGAATCACATGGCTTGTTCATTAATTCGGACAGCACACGCAGTCAAAAACTTATTGCCATGATCATGTAGGCTTCAGCGACAGATGTGCAGTGGTTTACAATGAATAATTGCAGCCACTAGGTTGAAGAGTCAAGACAGAATCGGACTTGGTTGATGAATTTCATCTAAAGAATGCAGGTCGAATGTGGTGATATCTAGCGTTCTTATAGTAAACGCCATTGTTTTATATATGGGAGTTTCAGGATGAAAAAGTCGGTAAGGGTAGGCAATGATCTCTACTCTACACTAATGAAACACATCCTGACACAAAATATGATTCATGTTCTTTCTCCCGCCATGTGAACCATGGGAAACTTACCCCGTAGTCTGACTGGTGGTGAAGGTGGATCAAACGGTTCGTCCTCTGTGCGATCACGACAGACGTGCGCGTGAGCATCCAAAGTGTTCAGAACAACTTGTATCAAGTACTCCACTATTCCACGAGTCCCACCAGGAGGTGTACTCGAAGGTCCCGCGAGATAGGTATGACCCAATGCGAATGCGTTTGGTGGGACACTGGCTGAGACACTGGATGATCCCGCGACTGTCACCGATCCTGTCTGCCCTTGTCCAATGTTCGCGCCCGTGCTGCTTCCAGTAGTGCCGATTAACGATTTGTGTATCTCTTCTTGGTCGCGTATAGTGATCTCTGAGCTACTTTTCCTCAGCTTACCCAGCGTTCCCGTGCCGTTGTTTGTGACACCACCGACAGCTAGATTTGGGTGATTCAGTAAAGTTGTGTTATATCCTGTTTGTGCCCCGACACTGCCAGTTTGTCCACTGGGGATGGTGCCCCCAGGTGCACTATACTCGTACTGAAAAGAGTAAGATAGCATTGGGAGAGAATAAACGCAGAATCTGATGCGAAGGTATACAACGAGGTAACCACGGACGAGCAAGTTACCTTGTACAAGATGACAAGAAGTGTTTGTAACCAGTCCAACCGTACTTGCGGTTCGAGCAGACGCAAGGAGAATGTGGGTGGTTGCGTGTCAGTCGCGTAACGCTGAGGTGAGGCACAGTATTGAAGTACAACAAGCGTCTGGTGCAGAATACATGAACCCATTCCATAATTTCGATCCAGAACACCCATGACGTGTGCCAGAAATGAATGGAACACAGTGGAGTTTCTGAAAACAGGTGGAAAAATCGATGAAACATAGTCACCGACCATCTGGCAATCAGTGCACTAGACGTATCGTACAAGTATACATGAAAGAAGAACGGGTTGATGTGTCCAAATGTTGGGCAAGCAAAGGTATAAGAATACAAGCTCCCGTACAGTGGCAAGTTAACAACTGACTACTGCTTCGTTCAGTTAACCAAAACACTTAGACCAACAGAGTGGTGCCCGTAACCTACTGCAGCTGTATTGAAAGCGATACAATTTGCGAAAAAGATAGAACTGCAATCCATTCGCAGGATCATTGTCTCGAGCGGTGGACTGAACACCCTACTGAACATTTCATCTGGTTTATTTCAACACAACTTCTGGAAGAACCCAACAGGCCTGAAATGAACATCTTTACCAGCTCGGCACCAACAACAAAAAAATCCTACTTGAGGTATCACTCTTCCGACGTGATAGATCACTGGGTCCGCCTGGTCTTTACGCTGCAATTCTCCAAAAAGCCCGTTGCACAATCTCATAGCTCTGTTATGGGGATTTGGAACGCAAAAAATGCCGGTAAACTACAGCGCTACAACCATGAGCCCAATCTTGACAGAGCGAAAAGACGTTCTACGGCAACCATCGTCACATCACTCTGGTCGTCGTGGCATCCAGTCTGCTCTCTGACATCATTTTTCGCAAGTTACTCAGTTACCACAAGGGATAGGCTCCTGAGAATCAAGCTCAGTTTCGACCTGGCTGAGTATGGATCGAACGTATAATTACCCTGAGACAGGTTCTTGAATAGTGCTACTCATTCATGCATCCTACTTTGATTGCTTTCCTTGATCGTTCGTCAGAATGCCCGGCAGCTTTTGTCGATCGAGGGTATTTATTTTAAACTTTTGTCCATAATGGGACAGGGTTCTACTTTGGGTGATGGTTTTGTATCTAAGTCACAGCTATGACAACCACTGTTGAATCCAACTTAACCTCATGATAATTCTCCCATTCATTTGCTTACTCCGCCTACGTACTTTTGACCTCCAGTTGTTTTGCTTATTCGTACCCGTCACTCACCTTGCCGCAGAGGCCGTCCCGTCCGACAACTGTGTATTGGTATGTGTGTCTGGGTGTGTATGTGCGTGGCTGACCTACTTACCCATGCGAGTTCTTGCCCCGTTTGCTGAGCCTGCCTTGACCTGTTTTCTCATGAGTTCCGTGTGATCACACGTCCATTGAGAACCACGAGACTATCTCGGAAGGGACGACCGCAACCCACGCTACTGAGCCATCATTCCGTTGTTCGGTGTGCGGACGTTGACACTGCACTGTGCCCGTCAGTGACAGACCTGTGAACTGGTTGACGCTACGAACGTGAACAACTGAGGTTTGTTGTGCACATTTGCTTACCCTTATGTAAATAGTAACGTAGAATTCTTTCTTTTGATATTCGGGATTGTCGAACCTACGCGTCACTCAAAGTCCCGTAACGGGAACCTCAACAACCACCGACCATGATTTTGGCATTTCGATATGCCACGAAAGGTTGGTTAAATGTCATTAACTCGAAATTAGACAGGATATAGCGCCAATCATCCTTCAATCACGGACTCCATGTCACATGATGATGCGTTGACTGGTTCCTCGAGTGACGACCTCTCATATGAAAATTTCACTCATGTTAATTCTTCTTTCTCTGAGCTACAGTTTGATGGTATCTGGGACTTTCCAGTTGAGATTTCGTCACACACTGTTGATCAGCTGCTTCTGGTCGAACGGTTGGGTGTTCAGCCTGCTAGCCTGGAAGCTGGAGTTTCTTGTGGTGCGTAATGCTGATGAATCCCGATAAGGACGAAACAGCGGTAGGGTTTTTTCTCAGCTCTTGGGTACAGATGGAAAATTCTATCTAGGTTGTCTGAATGAGTGTCTGAAGTTGTAGATACCTCGGAATGACTGTGGTGGGATGGCACTAGGTTACTTCACCGTCTGCTTTCATACTTCCCCTAGCATTAAGGCTTTCAAATCACTTACAGTTATACGGCAGCAAAGCGTCAGTCCTGGAGATTGAAGTTGTGCTGCAGATGACAACGACAAGGGTGATGTGACTCAACTGAAAGTGGGACTTCGTTCCCACTGGCATTGCGAGCAGCGCGAGCTGTATGTAGAAGTTGTATTTAGGCTCACACAACTTTTCTTCTAAATGACTCTAATGTCCCACGCGGTATCAACCTGAAGGGTCACCGGTAGATATTTAATAAGGATGGCTATTTAGTTCCATTATGGTGCAGTGAACAGAACGCATGACTGTTTCCTAATTCGACCGAGAGCTGGGGTGTTGTCATATGGGTGAGACTGCCAGCAACTGCTTTCTTTGTGGTCGGTTTGGCTACACACTAGACATTGATGGAAACAGAAAGGACGGAAGGGCACAAAGTACCACTGGTCATAGTTCCAGCGTGCTGACGGCGAATGAGCTTATTGTGGAGTATTTTTCGATTTTAATGAAATGAGTCATGAAGTGTAGTATTGCCCGTAACTCTAATTGAGTTATATGAGTTACGCAGCAAAATAGTAAGCCTCAGGTACTGTGGTGAGGTTCTAGGTGGACACGTATCCAGTTGAATCCAATTTCGCCAGCAATCCTGTTCTTACGTCTGCATCACTAGCAGAGAAGAGCTTGTCATCTATACAAATTTTTAAATTGATTTAGTAACAGCTCTTGTAATTGAAAGCGTTAGCATTCCCCGTCTACTTGGCTGCAGTAAGAAACAATATCTTCGTTGGGCCTGAGGAGAATTTCCATGTAATGCTATCGAATGTTGAGTAGCCAGTTCCGCTCACCAAATATACAGTCGAGTATGGAAAGTATTTATCCCAGAGGAAAACTCCGTGGGCTATTAGGCAACACGTAACTCCAGTTGACGGAATACCAACTTGTCCAGCCATTGATCACTATTCCCAAGGCACCTGACCATCCTCTCCATAAACTGGTGACCGAAAAGCCTACCAACGTACAGCCAAAATGAATACATCCAGTTTTAAACCAATCAATGTAAAGCCATACTTCAGAACCAATCCATCCTCTTCCATTTCTGTTCTAAGGTATGCCAACGGATAGATGTTCTCGGTTTGTACTTATTAGATTTGTGCACAAAACACTCGTGTTGTCAGTTTCCTCACAGAAGAAATGATCCGAGCGCCTAAAATTAAGCGGTAACTGATCTCCATTGTGCGTATGGCCTATAGGAATTCTACTGGTTGTTGGTCGGCTTTGCACATGCGTCGAAACTTGTTAGGAATCTGACCATTAGTGTGTAGTCAGACAAACTTTCAAGATCCACTTTCCTGTGTCAATCCAAGCGAAAGTATCATGTGCCTGAAAGTGAACCATGAAACCGAACATCGGACGATAAAATCAGGATGGGTGCCATGATCAGGACGAAAAATGTGATGGATTGCTCGCCAAGGACCAGTGACGGCTGCTTTGTACCTATGACTAGTAAAACTCTCAAACCCGATACGTAACCACGAGAATTGTGAACGCTTAAGAACAGTTATCCAACTATTCAGTAGCAGTCAAATTCATACCAAAATTGGATTGTGTTCAGGCAAACACCATTTGAAGACGGCGCTTCTTGGCTTTCCAGCATTAGACAAGACAAAATCCAGAATGCAAATTTAGAACTCTCATATAATTTGGGTTCAAGCAAAACGTAAGGTTCTCGGTGACTGCGCCTACGTGATGAGCTCCAAGAAGGGCGAAACCGGTCATGGGCTGTGGGAGTTTTCAGCACGTTTGTGAGTAGCGTATTATGTCTATAAAATGTATCGCCATATCTCGAATATCGTACCAAAGGAAACATGAGGTGGCCTCGTGCAGCGCATTCAGTTGCTTAAAAACATCATAAATGAGAGATTCAGTTGTGTTCCACATGATTCTCCCGTCAAAACCAAATTGGTATGCAAATGAGTGAATTTCGCTAGATTAGAGGTTGCCCCTTTAACTATTTGGTGACAAGTGCGCTTAAGATGACTGTTAGTTGCGTTTCAGAGAGTTTAAAAAAGCAGCCAATCGTTTTCCAAGATTTCTGGGTCAGTAGCTCTTTGGTCAGTCCCAAAATTCGACTGTTCAGAAAAACCGCACGTTTGTTTTTCATCATGAAAAATACTAACAAAATTACCAATAAAATATGGGGCAAGTGGTCCCCATTCGCTCACCTCAGTGTGTGCGGTGGTATGTTGAAAGCCCCGTCCGCATAGCCCAGCAGAAATGCCAAATGTCTTTGTGCCTTGCTCAGCGCCTTCCTGTCTCGAAGCTCATCTTTTGCGGTAGCCACGGAGTGTCTGCCACTACCGCTTAAACTACCACTACCGCTGGATGTGTCATCAGGTCGAGCATCCAATTCTATGGTGGACATGAACCGAAGAAGCAAACGGACCCAAAGATGCAAGGTATCACGCTCCTCACTGTCCTGGTCCAATGCATTCCGTATGTTGCAAAAGAATTTGTTACTGCTATCCATGAACTCCATACCAACTGGACCAGCTGTTAAGTAGGTCAAGTAGTAATTTAAATGAGCGAGAGTCGAAGGTCAACAAAAGACAAGTTACTGTTAATCGGAAAATAAACCCCACTGATTGGTAGTGACTTGTTCCAAAAAAGGCCGACGACCAATAGCCTGCGGAATCTGGGTTTAATCACCCTATATTTTCAGGGCGATATTTTCCAGTAATTGCCTATACGATGAATTTTAACACCAAACAGCTATTTGATATGATTCTGTTGTCTTTTAAAAACTCGCAAGTGGCGATTTAAAGTGACCATCCTCGCACAGATCGAACCGAATTCTGACTGAATAGTCACATGGATGCACCAATGGTGCTGCCCACAGGCAGCAGTGAGAAACGATTCGTCTTACTTCTACACTACCAGATTCAACTACCCCATCTAGCTAGCTGCTGACGGAAGAAGCTATCGGTTCTACCACCGTCGAATTCCGCATATCCTCTGGTCCCATTTTCGTAGCTTTAGGTAGCTGGCATCCCTATGCGAGTCAGCGCCGACGCCTTTCGATGCAAGTCCATCACGCACGGTTGCAACAGTATGCAACAGGATTGATGTGTCGGACAAATATGAATGCCAGCTCACAGTGTTTGCGTAGAGAGCTTAGTGCACGTAAAGCATGACACAAAATATCTATTCAACGCTATTAACTGTGACATCTATCCGGTGACTTTGCTGTGCACTAAGCTGATTTAGTTTTCCAGAAAATCTGCATGGAATTTGTCGTGTCAAGATTGAGATACACTGCTGAATTTATTCAACGGCTACTTACAAGAGAAAAATCCAGTGAAGGATGCCATCGAAGGCCTCTCCCGACGGGATGATTGAAAATGTGGTGTTTGTGGTCTGGATGCAGTTTCTTGCCCATCTGAAAGGTAAGAATGCATAGAAAATGGAAGTGGGCCAAAAACAGAACATCTCCGTGTCGAATTATGCTCCCATATCCGAGGCAAGCTTAGGTGGTTGCTCCGACAGCATATCAAGAAACAAACGATGATAAGTTGATCGAGTGAATTATCCAGGTTCCTTGTGAGGTCATGAAAAACGGATCATTCGGAGCGTCCCGAGTCAACTTACCGCCAGTCGGGGAGATATTTCCTGTCATGTTTCTCTCAGAGTTAGCCCCTCGCTGAGATCCTCCACCCGGGTCAATATATGAGGATCTTTGAGCTGCGGAAGCTTGCAGTTGTGACTGCGTTACAGCTGCAACGGAACAAGCTGTCGATCTCAAAGCTTTGGCTCGAGATAGCTCACTGATTGATCGAAGACCGGTGCACTTAGAAATAGCAAAGCAAGCTCGTTCAAACTGACTTTGGAAGTGCTGGCTATTCCTGTGGTAGCCATTCAGGTCGGTGACTGTGTTGGGGAACGGCAATGAAAACAATAAGAATGAGTTAGTGAAATACGCCCATTTGTAAACAAATGGGAGAGAGAGAGACTCACCTAGAACCCAGCTGAATCTCTCGTTTATGATATTTTTAAGTAAGAATGAGTTGTAAAGAAATGGGTTTCAAAAATGAGTCACATGTTTTTCAGATCACTAAAGGACGCCATTAAGACAACCCACCACTGACAACGTTAGTGGGTTCATTAACAGGACTTTGGTCAGATGTGCTTTGATTTCCGAATGTACTCGAAAATCTATGGTTTTTGCCACAAGAAGAAAGACATTTTAGCCGGTAAAGAAAGGCGACAGGGATCTAGATTCCGGATAGTTTTCGACTGTGCTTTCCATGCACACCGAATGAGCATTCGTCTAGTAATTTTCCCAATCCAGATAAAAGTTTCATTTGGAAGGGAAAGCATTCCCACCGTTGTTCGCATCATTGGTACCTTGTTCACCCATTCATACACCTTTGCGTCGATTTATCCTACATGGATCATCCATAAACTTCTCATTCGGATTAAGGTTTGCCTCCAGTGAATGTGCCTGCCCCATTCTCGGATTGCGTAAGAATAACGCCTTGCTTTAGGCAACATCATACTGCCTTGATTTTCAAAGAGTCTTTCCCCTCGTTGCAGTCGAGGACAATCCGCCGGTATGGTCAAAAACACCGCAATCATGAAAGAAACCAACACACATGCACTCTGTAAAAAAATTCTGATTTTCTCCTGAGTCGTGCTTGTCTGATAGCAGTTCGTCTAAGGGTAAGCGAGGCCTTGCCTGCTTCTCACTTGTCGAACTACCATCGACAAGTAAAAAGAGACGGCTGTGGCGCGTAACAGTTTCTACTCTGTGCAACCACGTTATTATGAACATCCCGATAGGCACTGGGGTATCATCAAGAACTGATTTACAACCAAACAACCTACATTACCCCATTCATTAGCAGGAATACAGGAAATTCACCGCGATGCTACCAACTGCATGAGGGATGTTATTTTTCATTAGAATAGACGAATTAAGAACGGTTAATCAATGAAGATGCGATACCTGCATCGATATCCTGCTGTCCTGTGGCAGTCATTTGGGCCTGTAAAGCCAGAAGACCAAAACGGTTGACGAAAAATTCCCAAGTGAACACTTGGCGGTTTCGGAGTGTGCTACTCAACTGATGCATGCGTTGCAAGATCAAGCACCGATCAGCAATCACCGTATCGAACTGAAATTCCAAACACTGAATTCCGCACTGAAATGTCAAATATAATGGAGTCGATAATATAGAATCAGTAGCATGGCAAACGTAGGTCAATAAAAAATAACTAATGGCCCATGACACATTCAGAAGTTAGAAAACATGTCACGTATTCTTATTCCATTGTAAACAGTAGTAGTAGTATCGTAAAGGAGAGATTCAGCTGGGTTCCGGGTGAGTCTCCCGCCAAAACCAAATTGGTGTGCAAATGAGTGCATTTCCCGAGTGGTAATTTCTATTCCGTAAAACTGTACAGTTGTTGGATTTCCAGCATAGGACGGTTAGAACAGCTGGCCTGCCTTCGTATTTAGTCTACATTTATCAAAACTAATTAAATTAAAGGAATGGCGGTTCTGGCCAATTCTCTAAACTACTATATTTTAGGAGTTCACTTCAAACAGGATTCCGACAAACGGCCAAATCAATGGAGCATTTCATTATTCCAGCATCGCTTTACGCTGGTACTTTGAATCTATGAAGCCTTAAACCGGTGACACCTTATTTTGTGTCCCTTGGGTTATTCAGTGGATAGTGACCAATAAATAGGTAGTCTGTCCCTGGTGCCCTCTAACTTTGGCCCGTTGCATTCACGAATTGCAAGACCAATTGTGGGAAAGATTCCACCTTGAGAACTTAAGAGAAGAACTACATCTAGTGGAAATGATAAACAGAATCAGTCCAGAAGATCAACTCAGATAACCTGACTCTCGGCTAGGTATCCAGAAAACGTATCAGAGTCTTAATGGAAGGAGTGCTGATTCACGGAAATCACAGTTTTTGATGAGTATTTCATTGTTTCGCAGACTAATCATCCCCATCATCATTGGTACTACATGGTGAAGCTTAACTGCCACACAACCGTGGGGAAAGAAAGTTGCAATAAAGAGTTGAAAGAAGAGGAAAGGCAAAAAAATCTCACGTTCTTAGAAATAGTCATCAAGTATGAGGTGTATAGAACTTCGAACGGAAATGAAGTGAACACTGTTGAACATGATGCCGAAGTAAGGCTCCATCGACGCAAATGATCCAGCGTCCTTTGAGGACTTGATCTAACATTAGCTCAGTGCACAACGACAAGCGAAATTTAGGCAAGCGAGAACATTCATACCACTGGGATGGGCTGCGTGGAAAGACTTGGATCTGAAACTGGTCCCATACATCGTATAAATCTATTCACCAACATAAAGCTTCACTTCTTTTGAACGCTTCTCCTTTAGGGTCACTGTGATTGGTCTTCACATGCCCCGGTAGAACGGCCTTATTCACACAGTGAAAACGTATTCCCGGGAATGAGAAGTCTTTGCAGCAACCTAGATTTGTTTAGCATAAGATCCAAGGAAGATGAACAAAGACCTGGGGAAGTAACCTGTACGGTACGAAAAGAATGTCATTAGTACTAAAACAAAGTCTCTTACCAAAAGAGCGGTATTATTCAAGGACGCCAACTGCGAAGCAGTGTACTGCGCAATCGTCGAGTTTGAATCATTGAGCGATCCGACAAGGCAACAAAACGCGTGAGCCAGTGCGGAGCGCAGCAAAGGATTCTCGTTGCTAATCGCCGCCGCCGCAGCCATGGCTGATGCCCCGACTTTTCCATCCCCAGTGGATGACACGTTTCCATGCCCCCGATTGAATCCACCTTTCCCGGTCAGCATACGACCTCCGGTTGCACGAGGTCGTGATGCGGGTCCAGAGGCAGTTGAGCGTCCAAACAGCGTCATTCCACTTGCGCTAGCCATACTCCCGCCGGATAGGACACCGGTTATTTTAACGCCGGCGGCACCGCTGAATCCGCGAGACATTACTTGATGATCCAACTCACGCATTAGTACCGTAACTCGTTCGATTGCGTCAAATCGAACACGCCAGTCGTCGTGGCCGAACGCTGATTCAACTATACGCCAAAATACTTTAGCTCCACCAGGCAGTAATATGCAGTGGAGTAGTAGCGGCACAGTCCAACTGGACAAGTGAGAAAGGTCCGATTTCAAAAGTCCCCAGAGGCTACAAAGTAATAATTGGGCAAGATCACAATCATTGGAAGCTATCAAAAAAACATGGGATGGGGTTACTGTCTTTTAGGGCGATGTAGTGTGAATCTAAATACACACATTTCCAAGGTTAGTAGTTTTCGGTCGCAATGCAGTGAGAGTGCTGGATTACTGAAACTTATGAACAGCCTACTTTCTTGACGTTTGAAAGCAGAAAACTACACCAAACAAGAAATCAGCACCAAGCTCAGAGTTATATCGTATTCAAGACAAGAGAAAAGACTTATTGTACGATTTGAGTCGGTTGCATATAGTCGTAAGATCAATTTTCATCAGTAATCAACAGTTTATCTTCTAATATTGGATAAAGGAGAGCGAAGGCGCAGTCACCTGTGTTGACAATTGAGCATAACTTTTTATGGCTCAGAACTGGTCTTCCCACGTCACCTTCCCGATTTCAGACATACGCCAGGTGGTGACGTCAGCTCCCAGGGCTATCTTTCTGAGTGAGCAACACAACGCAAAAGCGTTATTTTTATCACTCGTCATGACAGATTTTCACCGTGGGATTTCGCTACTGTTTACGGACTAGCTGAATCAAACTTGACCCACGAAACCACGCCACACAAAATGCACTGTAGTCGAAACTCTACATTTACTAGATCCGCGCCAAAACTAAATCATTCAGAAGAGACATCACCAGGGTTCCTTTATTTTGTACGAGGTTCAGGCTGTTCGTCCCTGTGCCACAACCAGTAACAGGTTGACGGTACTGATAGCAACAGTGATGCGTTTTTTGTGCGATAAACCTCACATGAACGGTTTTCAGATACGAAAGATATTCAAAGGATAATTTGACGAACAGTAGAAGGAGCTCCAGAAAGTATGACCAGGCCACTTGATGTGTTTGCTGGAAATTGCGACCTAGAATATAGAACAATCAATTGCTTTATTACTACATATCGGATGCTCCCAGCTCAAATGAGCTGGTAAACTAAGCCACAACCAAACTTACTTTGGAATGAGGTGGCAATGAACCAGGTAATGGATAAAGTTGGCTTGTGCCATAGAGGTGGCTGTGCATGACACAGGACATCCCGCACTTTGCGTAGCCCCATTACCTGAACCTCCCATTGTGCTCATGTGGTGCAGCTTGACTGTCCCCCCATTTTTGCCACCTGCTGTAGATTGAGTAGAGGGGATAGAACCCTGAAGTCCAGGTTTATCACTGGTCTCCGTCCGCGACAGCACCTGTTGTAAACAGTCTCCAATGTGACACAAATAGGCAAGACATTCTAAGACACACTGCAGCACAATAGGATCTTTGGTGACACGCATGGTGTCCGTAGGGACATCTTGCTGGTTTGATTGTCCTGTGTTACTCGACGCCCGATCAACGGTTTCAGATTCTGATGTGGGCTGCAGCTTCCGATTTTGCTGCAGAAACCGGACCAGAAGGTACACGAAACGAATAACGGGAGGCATGGAGACGATGTCCATCGGACTGGGATGTAACATGGGGTCCTCAACAATGGAAGTTGTTTGCGGTGGACTGTGCTGTTCGTTGACCTTTTGCGTTGTGCCAGTAACCCCCCAGCCTGTATACTCTGAAGCAATACATGAGGAAAGTAAAACATGAATGCATTGAGTTGTTCGTAGGGAATCATCTGCTGAAACAGGCTTGGCGGATCATTTACCCATTGTGACCATATGGGTTCATCATATATCCACAGATTACATAGAGGAGGAGAAATGAACGGTACACGTACAAACTGACGGTAATTTACTTAGCTTTGTGCCAACATATCAGCCAATCCATCGGATACATTGCCCGGAGCGAGATAGCTCAAGTGGTTAGAGCGCGAATTTACTGACCGGAAGGTCCGTGGTTCGAACCCCACCTCTGCCTCTCGACTTCCCCTGTCTAGGCTTGGGCGACCTGACAGTATCCCAGCCCTCGTGCTGCCTTCGGGTTGCATGGCAGTTAGGCACCGAAAGGGTGTTACAGCTCGACGATACATTGCCCCGGAGGCCAAAGCAAACTGACAAATTTGCAAACACAGTCTGATGCTAGAACAAACAACAAATCCGCCTTCATCCAACTATTTTGACCATACACCATGACCAGTTATTCTTTGTATTTTGACCTACGTGTTACACATCATTTTGTAGAGAACTTTGAGTTTAAAAAAAACGGCAAAACACAAGATGTTTATGGGGGGATGCTGTGCAGATTCCCCGTAGCAACCAAGGTGCCATGAGAATGAACCTCGATATTTGTTCGGTACAGGACTAGATACCGCTGCGCCCACGATTTATTCCCAGATTGTCGAATATCAGCATTCTACTGATGTAGTACCAATGTAATGTAAAAGGCTCCTTTTAGCTCCCGAGTGATGCTGAGCTACAGTTTACCTTCTGAGTGCCAGCTAGCTCAGTAGTTTAGGGGAGAACTTACTGACCGGAAGGTCCGTGGTTGGAACCCAAGCCCAGCATCCCTACTAGTCCTGACTAGGCTTGGACAACCTGGCAGTATCTAAGTCCGTGTTTCCTCTTCGGGTGACATGGCAGCTAGGCACCGAAAAGGCATTACAGCTGAACTATTATTATTATTCTGTTTTGCTAGGTCATCATATAATATAATAGGACGGAAAATTGTTTTACGAAACGTGGTTGTTTGGAATGCTTTGTCCAAAGTTCACTTCTCTGTATGCTGGAAACCTACACAGCAACTAATTTGTCACATCATTCGTGCATCGAATAAATCATATTTTTAGGAAAATCACGATGTAGTGGCTCTATACTTCTTGTCAAACAAGTCTTTTGTCGGTCGACAAACAATATCTTAAACCAACATCTTCTCGTTACGCTACTGTTTGTCAAAGAACCTAGACGAGAGCATTATGATCAACAACCTTTAAAACTTAGTTATGCCAGACCCTGTGAAACTCTTTAAGTGCATTAGCTTCTCCTTATTCACAACGGAACAATATAAGTACTCATCTAAAAATGTGAATTAGAGGATTCAATCATAAAGCGATGAGATACGAAAGTGTTTCCACTTCTACAATATCTTCCGAAAAATGCATCCAGGTTGTTCAGCATCGTTACACACGCAAGAGTGGCTCTCATGCTTCCACGCAGATTTGTGTAAATATCTGATATCACTTCACGGAAGACCATCCGCGACCGTGTTAAGCTAGACGGCTTTTAGTGTAACCCAAAGCCCTAACTATTGCTGTAGGAATCACACTTGGATTAGAATTCTGATACAGTTAAGCACCTAAGTTTTCACTGCCTTGTACCAAATCTGCGTTTTCACATGTATTCCAACTTTCAATTTGATCGCCTTCAGGCTTTGAGGTTTGATAAAAGTAACTCCATCGCTATATCTTGTAAAGTTTAATTGGATCTTGTGGAAGATTCTGAGAGTCACGAATCCTCGTATAGATGATTGGGTCATTCTTTCAGATCTTCCCTGCAGCCTGCAGCACATAGACCTCATTTTGCAGAAACAGCCTCGTCCTACGTTCGTATCTTGGGGACCAGCGTATCGAGCGGCAAATAGGATCATTAGTTTCTTTGCTCTCGTTAACTGTTGTGACAACGCGTTTTTGCGATCATAAGCGACAAATCTGTTCCCTTTCACCCTGTGTGCCCTTTCACCTATGTGTGGCTTATCGCAGGATGTCAAGCGTACGAACTTTCTGTAAGAAAACGTCGAGTTGTCTAACACTTCAAGTGTGCGCTGGAGTACCAGCAGCAGCTGTGGAAGTTTGGAACAAAACTTACATTTATAGACGTGACCAACTATTCGTAAGGTTGCGCAAAACTCTTCGGAACCTCATGACCGGTTTCGCCTTTTTTGGAATTCATCAGGTATGTGCAATCAGCCAGTTTCCGTCAACCTTGTTTTCTACTCGAACCCGTAGTGCACGAACTTTGACGGATACGCTCATTTGCATACCCATTTGGTTTTCTCGGGAGACTCACCTGAAACCCAGCTGAATCTCTTTTTTTATGATGGTAATGCTGGCCTGGTGAAAAACATTCAGTTGAAGAAGAACATCATACACGGGAGATTCAGGTGTGCTTCGGGTTAATCTCCTGTGAAAACCAAATGGGCATGCAAATGAGTGAATTTGTCGAAAACATAAACTTCCTACATAAACTCAGTGACACGTGGGATGCTGGCCAACCACATATAAGCAACTATACGTAAACAGCAATATAGACTGTAGTAACTCGGTCAAACGCTGTTTCATTGTTTCTGGGCTTTTCAGCACTGGTAACCTTTATCAATTAAACTAGTTAGAAACAACGGAAAGGCGCAAAGATAACAGAATAGGCATGTATGCAGGTGAATATGACTCTCTTCGAATGTGATAGGTTTCTGAATTAAATGACTCCAAGTAATTGGAAATGATGTTCTAACAGTGGTTTTCTATCTGGCTTGTTCGATTGTGTGCAAATGTGAAGATATCTCGTAATTTCGCTGACGCTTAACACCAGCACCCTGCCCATCCCTGTCAGCTTTCCGCAACAGAGTTTTCTTCAAAAATTGAGCGGGTCTTCAGCACATGTTAGTGACGATTTACTGCAGGATTTGCGCAAGCAGTGTAGAATCAACAAGCGTCTTCGATCCATTCGACTAATCGGATGTTACATGCCGCGATTTACCTAATCTTTTCCCATTGCTTATGTTGAGTTCCTTTATCAATTTTCCTCTAGGAATCCTTCTTGTTACTTGCCACATCGAGTTCCTTGACACCATTCCTCCCGAAGTTAAGCCTCTGAAACTCCGCATCCTTTCACAAAAGCGCTATTTGCTACTAGATACATCAAATCCTGAAGCACGGAAGTACAGGAAAACGTGAAAGATCTCCACCTTTCACAATAGCCTAAGGATACAGGGTGCCATCAAACCATCTCAAAAATATTTATGACACGACATTTTCATCTTAATATAAATTGTCTTAAACACCAACTGACTGAATTAACCTACCTGGAAACTCCGCGGCAGCCGTGAGTGCTTCGACCGTGAACTCCACTGTGGTCTTCGGCGCGGGCCTTACTGGAGCCAAGTGTTGACACATCAGCACGGCGTAGTTCATCCACGTTAGCATATCAAGGCAATCCATACATTCGGACTTTGGGGGCTGAACCTCAGCGAAATTCTGGTGTGTATCCTGTGGTTGTGTTGGAGTTGGAAAAATGCAAGTTTCTAGACCCACACAATAGAGTTCCTGTAGACCTTTCCTCGACACGGGTCCATCTTGACCCCAGTACAATTGAAGCATATCACCCAAAAGTTGGAGTAGGAGTTGAGGAGTTTCTTGTGTATACCCTCCATGTCCGACCGGATCATGAAGACGAAGCTGAAAAATAAAGGCCTGAGTGATCACAAAGAGTGCCGGAAGTAAGGGAAGAACGTCAAAGAGAGAACTTGGTTCTAGCCGTATTCTCAATGACGAACTACTTGTGGTTGATGATTTGTAACAAGCCATGCTGCGATGACGTTGCACTGGATAGATATCGCCGATATCTCCGCAGTGAGTTTAAAATAGTTGAATACGAACGATTAGAGCGTGATTTGCCGTGTTACTTTGTTCAGTAGACGGACACAGCACTTGAGCTGAGCATAGCCCGTCTACATACCCCCAAGGTCTTGCCTAAAATATACAGAAGAAAATGATCCTCAAGATCCATCTCAATTTTGCAGTTTTGCCATAAACATGTATTGATGGTGATGATCCATGTTATCTGTTCAAAGCCAATGGAACTTCTGAGCATGGATTATGTCCACCTTGAATCTTTTCCCATTATATCTCGTTTTTGGGTGTCATCGTCCCGCATCCATTGTATCGAAAAGTCGCCTGACCCTAACGCAGGTACGAATCATGAGTAATCCAAAAAATGAAGATTATGATACCTACTGATCAGGTGGGTAGGCAGAGCCCGCGTTAGCAAGCAACCACATCGCTGTGACATTACTGCTATATATATATATATGTATATATATATATATATATATATATATATATATATATATATATATATATATATATATATATATATATATATATATATATATATTCAGAAAGTGATTCAGAAAGTTGTGCTCTGCGCTTATCCGTACGTAAGCAAATGACTGGTGTGTATTATCCTTGCGAACGCCTCCTCAGCCACTGAAACTGATTGTTTATGGCTGATTTAAAGCACTTCAATGCTAATTTATTCCTATTCTGATGGAGATTTCATCTGTTAAGTAGAGCCTATCTATATAGAAAGGCCCAGAAGCATTGCATAGATATTTCAGCCCCACTGGGAATCATCAGTGGTGCGCATATCACGAAACCCTGTAGTCTCGAGCCCATTACCTCCAGCTCACTAGTTTGAACACTTAACTGTTGATCAAAAGTGTGATTAAATCGCACTTAAAATACAGCGCTGCTCACATTCCAATCACGGGATTCACAACACGTTGTCACACGCGTTGAGTGTATATTTATTACAAATTTATTTAATATAAATTTAAGAACGTGAAATTCTCAGACTTTAGGAGAATTTTGAGCGATCCCCTTAGCTTATAAGTTGCAGGTTTCTGTCCGGTGCTACCAGGGAAAGTGGCCTTTTGCCTCTCCAAAATGGTTTTGCACACAAAATTTCGCCACTGTTAACGGAAATAGTCCACCTTAAATTGCCAGAACTAAGAGTAATAGTGTATTTGTTGCAAGGAATATGTATTGGACGTGAATTATTGTAGCTACTTAACAACTGAACTGGGCGTGAACCGAAACTGAACCATCCCACTAAACGTCAAGGGTAAGCTATGGCCCCGACACAGATTAGCCATTAGCCAAACAATCCTCGCTACCTACGCTATACCAGTAGTAACACACAAAAGCAAATCATGAGGTTGTTTTCGAAGGAATCAATGTGCTGCTAAGGGGCAAGTGTCGTGTGCGGCTGTGTCAACAACGCAGTTGACTAACCACTTGTATCTAGGTAGTAGTCAATATCCACCTTGAAGCATGCTGCTTCAGATGCCCCACAGGAACCTGAATATGCACAGTAAAGGCAATTCCTGGTAGGGATGAAGCAACCACATTGTCTAGCTAATCACCCTGAAACGATTTGGGCGTATCCACTTTGATGAAAGATAACTAACCTGCTTGAGGGTGTAGTCTGAAAAGCAGAAGTTAAGCATCGCTAGTGATCTGCTACAAATATGTATGCGGGTGGTGAAATTGTCAAAAGCCATAGAACAAAGAGCTTAAAATGTCGCTTACACAGGTCGCTGTCCAAACACGTGAGGACAAAGCTTCCAGACACCCGAGAGACCACATTTATCCAGCATCTCAATTATACATGGTTCTAAAATAGCTGGTGTCATTATACACCAAGCCTCCTGAATGAAGCAACAGACTTTGGTTAAGAAGACTATAATACAGGTCGTAAGTCGGCTAGGATAACACACAAATAAAGTATGGACACTTACTTGTCTATAAGCGATGTTCAGCATTTGAGCTAGGCATTCTGTCATCCGGTAGTCATGAGCCAAAGACTTTCTTCGCCTTGCCTTTTTCGAGGGTTCCGCAAGCTTTCCTGGCTTTCTTGTTGGTTGTGATTGGGTTCGGCTTGGGCGTTCATTGGTCTCAACGCTCTCTGCTTCCCCACTTGCTTGATTTTGTACAGAGTGTCCAGAATTTGGACGCTTTATATGAGTCCTAGTTTTATGCGGCGTTCGGCGCTTGGAAAATGATCGACGAGGTTTACGCGGAGTAGAGTCCTGGGGAGATTGTTGTTTGCTGGACAGCAAGACGCGTGTTTCATCTGCCACATCCTCGTCCGATTCTGTTTCGCTCTCAGCGGGGTCTCTCCTCCCAGATGCTTCCAGATTCAACTCCTTTGAATCTGTTCCAAACACACCCCCTTCAGTTGTTCCTCGTTTGGGCGGCGGTCGACTCCCTATATTCGTTATGGTCAAGATTTGTTTCGGAACTGATGAACTCCGAATACACTTGCCATCATCGGATAGGGCATTCTCGTCCTCCTCATAATTATCGTTTTCAGGCAAGAGTAATTCAGTTTGGAACCCTTCGACACCATTTCGAAACATGGTTAGGAGTTCCTTCATGGGAATGGGTACTTCAACGCTCGTTAGAATCTTTAAACCAAACAGAGAACTTATGTATAATACTGACGAACGAAGCAGAAATAGAGGGACCATTAGGATATATGGACTAGAAATAGTGTAAAAACTGCAAATATTATTTTTAAAAATGTCTGGTCTCAAGTTCACTCTTCACTTAGTCCTGGTGGACTACACCGGGAGGGTAAATCAACACAGCTCTAACAGGCATTTCAGAACTGCTCCATCCTGCTTTAGATTATCGGCATTTCGCATTCAGTAGTTGCTCATCAAGACTCTTGATTTGATTGTTCTGGTTTGTGGGTTCAGAGTCTAGTTAGATAAATTATGACGTCCTGTCTCTCCCACAGCAGAGTTGCCAAAAGTGACATTAAACTATCGAGTGTTGTCACTCCCGATACAGTTCAGGTCAAGGATCCCGAATACTGTTAAGCGAACGGCCTAATGACCAACTTTTATGACAGTAGTAGAGGTTCCACATGAGCCTGACTGTGTACACAGTCTTCCAACATATGATACGTACTAACTCACGTATGCCCAGCGTGCAGTGGTGGAGGAGCGGCAACACACGCGTCTGAAATGTCTGATGTCTAGTGTGCCGTTCCCCGAAGGGGACTGTTTTTTTGAGTTTGTGGAAATCGAAGCGTGTTTGATCTAATTCGATTTTCAGATTTGTAACAAAATCCTAGGTCAATGAAAGAAACAGAACCGAAGTCGAGCAAGTTGGATGGTTAGGTGTCCACAAAAAGTTGTACGTTTAGTGTTGTTATTCTGTCTAAGAAGCTCTCGTTTTGGCAGTGTGAAGATGTTCTCCAACAGCCACTGTTTATTTTACACTTGAACGTGCGCCAGATGTCTATGAAAGAGTTCGTGCTGGGCGCTGATCGGACCCACAAGGTCATTGTGCAAAATTTCAGCCCTCGAAACTCCCGTCTCCGAACTCCTGGTGGCTATTTATTGAGAGATTGCATTTGTTCGAAAGACTCGTTTCCCGTGACTTATCCGTGCCTGAGTGGTTTAACTGAACGAACCAGTTCACCGGATGTAGTAACATACCTTCGATCTTTGTTGATAATCTGTTATCGCTCGCCCGAAAGCGAATATCTTGGGAGGTTATATTGAACGTCACTGTCTGGTAAAGGAGTCCCATACATTGATTGGTGGTGGATCTCACTCACCCCCCACGGTTCATCCTCGCGCTCCGGACTGATGCGTGTTAGAGCAAAATAGTTTGCAACAACCAGTTTCTACCAGCGTGACTGTTATTAACGTGTGAACAATACTTCACTATTGTCCAGACAAAATAACATACTCATAAGAAAACTCTTCAGCACTCCACGACTGACTTTAACGGAAAATATTATCACTCAACTTGACCCAACATACCTACCCAACCATGCACAACCGATATCTCCACGATTGGTGACGAAGCATCTACAAGTAGATTATCAAACTCAGCGAACCGATCAACAACACCTGATCTACAACCAACTAAGCTCATCTATTTTTGCGATCATACTTTTCAAGACGATACTTGTAGTCGAGGGGTGGTTTTCGAACTTCCCGAACTAATTGCTAAGGAAAAACGCTAATTTTTGGCTATACTTGCATATCCTGGCTTACCGAGCCTGCGACATAAAGCACAGACATGCTGCACCTATTTCGTTTTCACCTGTCGCGAAAAACAGTTCTAGTCACTACTGTTTGAACCAAAATAGTGACAAACACAGCGAGACTACGGTATCTAACAACAACGCACCGTCTTCAACGCCAGAAAAGTAAGATAAACCACCACACTGGTTCAGTCCCATATTATTTCGATTTAGTTTGGGATACCTTGCGAAAAAACACTGTTGTGTTCGCGCTAGTTCATGGGAAAGAATTTTGCTCATCTGGACTACTTCGCATCCGTTCTGAAACTCCAGGATACAATAGTGGAAATTCCCTGAAGTTAGTTAAATGAAGATTTTTTCGGAAATTATTGGTCCCTCGGATAGCAATAGTACTGTATATGGGCAACAATAGTATCATCGCAAATACTAACCTCTAACCAAGCAAGAGCCTGATCTTGCACAGACGGGGGTGTGCTGATGAAGCGTTCGGCTGCAAAGTGATAGACCTTCTGCGGCAGAAACGGGAACGGTCCAGCAGTGGCATCGAAAATTTTCCTATGCAAACGAAAATACAAAGCGATGTATAGAGACCAGCAGCAATCGAGTTCATTCAGGATTACTTTTTAAGGTATAGTTTGGGTCGAGGCAATGCTCGGTCTACCATTTTATGAGGAAAACAATTAATTGGTTTTGAAAGATATTTTGACACCTTGCGACTTGTAATTGCATTACTACAGCACCTGGGATGTGAAGTGTGAATGGACACATGCAACAGGGGTTTACTTACTGGCGTACAGATAGCAGATTATGAACGTGTCCATTTGTGACGAACACTCCACCTGATTACATCGCGGACTTCCGCCTCAGCGCTATGAGTTCAAAAACCCACATGCATGTCTCTAGCCTTGTTGCCTGTAAACGTCTTGAAATGTTGCGCAACTTGTTCCACCAATGAAGAGTTGAAGGATACTTTAACTTTGGTATCAGGATGAATTCCAGAGCACGTAATGGGTAATAAGTCATCCGAGCGAGGTGATAAACGGATCAAGAAAGTCAATCGGTTTGTTCCATGGCTGAGTACCTTTCACCACCAACCAATAGTATTTGAGTAAAACGGATTTTGGAGGAATATGTGTTATAATAGTAATAGTTTTGAGGAAACTGGAACGACCGTAGAGCCCTTTGAATTGTCGCTGCAGGACTGATTAGACAGGTGTTCACCAGCATGATACATGAAGCGTTCTTTTTTGACAGAAAATATGCAAGAACGCCACACCAACAGCTGTGTACTAATGAGGTTAGAGGATATCAAACGTTCCACGAATTGCAGCAGATGGAAAATTAATTCTGTACTGGAAGTGCGGCGTCAAGCCCCTGTAATGTCCATTAATTTCCGTCTCGCACGTTCCCTTCGTTCGTCCTGGCGACAAACCATATCTGAATTTCGGAGACAGCAACCACAAAGCCAGGCTGAGGTAGCTTAGTCACACGTAATACGCGTCAAGCTATCATCAAGCGGGGGGAGGTGGTCCACACAGTAAACTCAGTGGAATACAGTCCAAAGGACGATCAATGAGTTTGGTTAAAGAACTGTTTGAGAGATTCAAAAGTATCTGACCACCGTACGCACGGTCCTTGGTCTACAAAATGGGGGACTAATGTACCTTGTGCGCAGTTCGAGATACTGTAGGATGTGGTTGGCAATCAATAGTGAAGCACCTTTTCAGCCAGTTTGCATTCCGATTGCCTGCTTTCGTTTTGTAACTACTTCAGAATGGTATGGTAAGTTGATTACACTTGCACTGTGACTTTCGTTCACTTCCCCCATTCTTTAGTGACGTACACATCTTGAAAACCCATCACCGGGAAGAACTTCAAATTACTTTGTCTCTCCTGATTTAGTTCACCTTGTGGTTCGTTTGTGTAAGACTGATGGTAATTTGTTTGTCTACACAATGTGAGTAGGATGCCAGTCGCTCGATAACTGCCCTGTAAGATGGTTGAAAAGTTGCGACTAACCACAACTCTGCCTTATCATATCCGTCGTGATTTTATCAGAAACTGTATGCTAATAGCAATCAGCAGTGCGTTCGCATACATCCGGAAATTTTGTCAGTTGTTCAGCGCTGCGTACCCGAAATGTGTTGATTTCTCCAGTTTGTTCGGAGAGTCATTGATACCGTCTTTCAATTTTTCAACATTCAACATGCATTCTGTGTGTGCCAAATCAAAGTTAGTCACATATTCAGTGACCGGTTGCTTTTATTCGCATTGAAATCTCGAACGTCTTAAGTTGAATGAGAACAAATGTAATCATGGAAAAACGGACAACCTTAAAAGAGCCCCGAACGCTAATTCGACGTGGTTAGACAAATTAATGCCAATTCATAAAAACAAAACTCAGCAGCCGTGAGACGAACAAGTAAATAAATAAATAAATAAATAAATAAATAAATAAATAAATAAATAAATAAATAAATAAATAAATAAATAAATAAATAAATAAATAAATAAATAAATAAATAAATAAATAAATAAATAAATAAATAAATAAATAAATAAATAAATAAATAAATAAATAAATAAATAAATAAATAAATAAATAAATAAATAAATAAATAAATAAATAAATAAATACTCACTTCAATAGGATTTCCAGCTCGAAGTAGTCTGAACGCGGCACTTCGGTTCTTATAGATTCAAGCCAATAAGGCATCACAAAATCCCACGTCTGTAAAAACCGCAAAATGTTATCCTTTATCTACATTGTTTAGCTGATATAGACACGATACCGGTTCGAAACGCCAGTGGCTTCGAGAAAAGATCTGCAAGAAGTTATTTGATCGAGAACGGTTGCTATGATTTCAAAAACCATGGAGGTACGAAAGTCACGTCAGCAATTTTCGCCTCGGTGGAACATACCCTTGTTGCAAAACCATTCAGCGAGCCATCGGCTGTATTGGAATCGAAGTGCATTTGTTCCTCTTGTAAAGCCTGCTGGCTATTGTTTAGACACGAGTGATCTAGCAGTTTATCTCCTGTTGAGCAAACATCGCCAACTGGTGATATGCACATGGAGGTATTTGGAAGATGTACGCAGAACGCCCCAACATTGGGAAATCAATTAAGGCTGCTGCATGCACAAACGATATTCTGAACACTTCTTGGTTGTCTATTTTCCATCACCTCTACGCCAAAGTTCTGTGCTGGCCTTGTCACTCCAAACAATACGTACCTTAGGACATGTCAAAGCATATATATATATATATATATTCTTCCCGAACCGAGGTACTGTTCATCGAACCACAAACCAGTATATTAGCTGACGGTTTATTCGAAGACGCTGCACAGATGTATCGTTAGCAAATTTAGGTTTCACCGCCTTTCAGAGTCGCACGAAACTTGGCAAAGACTGACGTAGTAAACCTTACCACCAAGTCATCTGACAGCAACGTGTATTTGGTATGTCTAAAATTAAGTCGGAGATTCTTTTTTTATCAAACTACCGATGCATACAACTCAGACGTCGCATTGTGCCCACCATTCAGTAATCAAAACATCAACAGAAGGCTTGGCAACAAATGCTTCAATGAGAACGTGGCAACTGAGTTTGTGCCCGATTTCTCACAAGTCAGGAAACGAGGTTGACTAACTGCGACAAGCCCACTGTGATGAGACTGAAACTCAGTTGCGCAGTGGACAGGTGAATACCGGTGGCATGACGACTGCGCACCTGGACAAGACGTGTCTCCCCGGAAAGACAAGTGACTAAATCGACGCAACATGAGGCATCTCAAAACAAGTTAACGCGCCGAAGGCCGTTGGTCACACCAGACGCCTGCAATGGGGGAATCTCTTAATCTAGTATCTAACCTCCAAACCTGTCATCTAACACTGGACCAGCGACTGCAAATAGGGGTGTCGTATGGAGGATATAGTTACATCGCAAATGGGACTAGCGTCGGTTCAATACAATTACCGCTGCTGTATGACCCATAACGGGCAGGTTCGCTCAGGTAGTTGTGGTGAGATACCGACGCATCGGCAGCGTATAGACCGGAAAGAAGACAGAGACCACGCAATTCCACCAACGATTTTTCTTCACATGAAGTTCTCCAACAATTGGGTGGAAGTTCCGAACAGACCATACGGAGTAGTTTTTAGAAGTGCGACATCTCGAGGTAGGCAGTGCATAAGATAATAAAGAGGCACCGAATTCGAAGGTCTACCAGTTGCTTCGGGGTGGTTTAGATAAACGAGTTGCTTTCCACCGTGTTTATCGATGAGGTCGTTTTCAGTCTGAATGACAAATCTAACAAACTTCCTGGTAGGGTCGCTACTGGCCCTGTCCCATTCAACAAAGGATTAAGCTGATGGCTTACGCTGAAATCCTTGGCACAAAAATCATCACACCGTTTTTTCTTCTGTCCGGATATTATGAATGGTAAGTGTTGTCGTCATATAATCCTCTGCTGCAATACTAATCAGTTTCGCAGCTGAGGGAGCTTAATCAGATCAAAGGCGTTTGGTTCCAACAAAATGGTGTCCCAACGCACTAGGCCGGGAGTGCACGAAAATATTTCAGCGAAACATTGGAGTTAGGTGGATCAGTCAGGAAAAGCCATTAGACGTGCCACCCAGATCGGCAGATCCGAACCCCCTTGATTTCCTCTTTTAGGACTATTTGAAGTGATATGTCTACAAGAATAAAAAATGAGGCCTTCAAGATTTACAATCGTATATCATGAACGAGTGTAGAAAGCGAATCCCGTCGACTATGGAGATTGTGAGGGCCAGCTGTTCTCGTACAAACATGACGCTGGTGTGCATTTCAAACATGCAGCTCACTGACCTGTGAAATTTCTCTCTACGCTTTATTATATTGCTTACATACTGCGACATCTCGAATATCGTACCAACCTAAACATGAGGTGGCCTTTTTGCAGCACATTCATTTGAAGAATATCATAAACGGGAGCTTCAGTTGAGTGTCCCATGAAAACCAAATTGATATGCAAATGATTGTATTTGTGGAAAGGTTCTTTTTTATTCAAAAGGAGTTTGCATGTGAATCCGCTCGAAAAAATGAAATAAGACGGGCTAAGATACTGTCGAATCCACTAGCGATGTTGTCGGACGAAGCTTAACCTCACATGAAGCACCGGAATCGTGGACGCGCGAAACCGAGTGAACCGTACGCATTTTCATGTAGCCAATCAATGTAGCGATGAAAAGAATTATTAGTTGGTAATTAACTGAATGATTTGCAATAAGTGTACAAAGCTTGGACAACAACTAGCTAGTTCTGATTTGCAAAAGTGGCACTAAATGGTCCAGTAAAAAACTACCTTATTCTAAACCCAGCCCAGAATTCTTCCCGACTTTTTCGAATTATTTCGGGTGGTGATTGATTGGAAAAACCAAAGTGGCCAACCTGAACGCGTTTACACAATAAAACAATAGAGCTTGTCATAACCAAAAGCCCAAAGTTAGCTCATTATGTCATTACGGTCACTAGGGCGTCCTTAGTAACCTAGAACATATATTTTCGCCTCACACAAGTCGAGATACGTTCACCCAAATTCCTAACAAAACAGTCACCAGTGCATCTGCGCCGCCAAGATCTCCACCACAACCAAAGTGGTCCCTCTTGGACAGCTCCCGGCATGTATGATTTTACGGTAATGTGTGCAGAGATCGAGGTATTATCGAAACAAAGAAGAACTGACGGGTGACAAGAGTGTCTCATTTTGACGCCGTGATGCCACCATGTTTAGGTCGGCCGCGAATTTACCCACCGACTATAGTCCTTCAAACTTTAATCGGATTCACAGGGTCACAGGAAGCAGCACATCCATGTCACCCAAACCTCTTTTATTATTCTTGTTGGATGTCATCCAGTCACACCAAATTCAAGTAAGCCTCTTATAGTGTAAGCTGCTTGAGTGAAATCCGGTGCACTCATTCCATTACCTACCTCCATTCATGGGGTAACAAGGACACATTCCGACTCGGAAAATTATGGCGACAAGCTTTATCTAAAACAAACACGCTGGATTTGTGCCCACAATACAAACTCAGAAATGTTCACAGCTCCCCATAATGAGGTGCAAACTCACGTGAATTCATTGGAAACAACCAAACCATAAAAATATCTCGCTCTTAGCTGCAAAACCTTTGCGACCGGAATAAAACTTTTTGCGCCGAAATGTTGCATTTTGTTGCGTATGTGCTGAAACCAAAAATCATCCTAATATACGTTCATATTTTTGCAGCTCACCAAATTTCATCGTCCACTGAAGCAATCTTACCCCTGGCGGAAAGTTTGGTGGAATACTTTCCTAGCATCGCTGCGAACCCGGGATGACTAGATAGGGCTCAAATGTTTGGAATCGTACTCTGAACTCAATTGCCTGTCTCTAAATCCATCAGAGACACGTCGAGGCTTTCGAAAATTCAGTTCGGTTGTGCAAATACTGAACGTCCCATTTTCATTCCGAGCGCACTGCAATTTGATCGTGTCCCTTGTGTCTCGTCGGCAGTCTAACAAGCGGTGTGGGCGAGATCCCAGCCCTGTCCATGTGCCCAGTCGTCATGCTGTCACTCGACCTAAATTTAATGGGCCTGCGCCACAGTGGGCCTGCACTACAGTGGGCTTTTACCAGTTAGTCTACCTCGTTCTCGGACCCGTGAGAATGTGGGCATACGGCCCCTCTGTCAAGCCCTCGTTGGCTTGTCAACCACTCGTCTTGCTGTTCCGGCTATTTAGAGGTGTACACAGTACGACGTTTTGGGCTGCGCGATCCGGTGTTTTTTATGAAAAAGAGGGAGACTTTCTGGCTAACCGTGGAAAACCTGATCTCCCAAACTGATTGTGCTGGATACCCAACCGCGTCTACAAACCACGACGAGTGCATCCAGACAAAAAAACCTCAGCACCCGGGCTGGGACGACATCGGGTGAAGGGCGCATGTCAATACGCTCGCAGGACCGTAACTAAAGGGAACAGATCAAGGGAAAAGGTCACAGCAGCTCTTCGATTCAGTCGACTAGATATCGTTACCAAACCGCTGTAGCTTTAGGTGTACGTCAGTAATACGCGGTCTATGGGAATTTTTGGACGAATAGTATGCAGACCACTGAGTACAATAGGTCCAACAGATTAACAGACAGCTTCCGACGCTAACGGATTTAACATGAATGACAGGAAATAGCCGACAAAACAGGTTATCGGTATGTGTAAACCAGAAAAATCTAAATGTGAAAGTACAGTGATGGGTGTAAAAGTAAATGGGTGGTCACGAAAAATCAGTGGAAAATTAAACAATCGATCAAGTCATCTTCCGAATTGGATTCCATTGGTTCCGAATAGCTGTGTAACAAACCAGTTGCCTAGCCTAGTTCGAAACGTTGTCCGAAAGGAACTGTAACGACGTAATACCGTGCTACGATGTGCGAGCAATTTTCACAGGAATTTGAAATGAACAGAACAATGTAAACATAAGATGGACCTGCTATGTTATCATCAAGTTTAGTAGCAACAACTAGAGTTTAGAAGTGTATTTTGCCTGGAGTGATAGGACCGTTGCGAGCACTAGACATCGAAGGCCTACGGACCTTCAGAGCCGACTCGGAAACAAACAGTGCCAACATAGTGCACACATCAGGTCAGTACAGTGACACTAACCTCAAACGTGACGATATCATACGGAATGAGGCTGCCAATGCGACTGAGACCGTGCTTCACCTGTGTGGTACGATCACAGAGGGCATCCCTAGAAAGGGAACGAAAAAATAAATAAATCATAGTTAATGTGGCGACAGTTGGAAAGCAATGCATATATAACTACCCATGCAACAAGCCTCCGGTTAACACTCAGGCGAAACGGTTATGATCACTAAGTTCATATTAACTGCAGAAGACAGCTGGTGAACGAAGTTCATTATGGTTCAAAAGATAAAAGAGCGAATAAAAATGAGGAATAGCTCGAACTTGAATTCCGTTGCAAACGAGCAAGAATATGAGAACAAGTAGTGTCGATACACTAGAGGTTAGCTGCGCAGTTCAATGAGGAAAGCGAAAAAATGGACCAATGTAAATAAGGCATTCATTCGAGTAAACGGGTCCGTAGGAAGGACAGTGCGATGTCACAGGCAAACGATACGCAGCACATCATCCGATAGCGGAATGACAGTCACGCACATCAAAATCGTTCACTCAAACGCACAGGTTTTATGATACCAATAAAGAACATACCAGCAGCTTCCAACACGAGCATGCTCGAGAGGATGCGGGAGCAAGACAGCAAAGATGGCTTCCGGATGTAGTCGTTGCACTTCTTGTATCCACTTCAAGATGTACTGAAAATAAGTTGTTTCAAAGAACGATTAACGGCTTGCTATGAAAAGCGGTTGTTCAAGGTGAACAGTGACATTTCTAAGACTCATGAAACTACAGGAACCGCACGATTTCCAACCTTTAGAGAGGTCATCGCCTAAATCACCAGAATAGTTTATTTAAAAATACCAGGAGACTTCAGCCCCAGGATGTCACAAATTGGACCACCTTTAAGTAATTGCAAGGACTTCAAGGCCCATATGGCAGTTCTGGGCGACGTGAACATTCCTAGCTTTCTCACTGTTCGGCACCTCTGCAACTTATTTAACCTAGTAGAATGATGGCTTCAAAATCAACCTTCGTTCCTACCTTCGTCGTGTATAAGGGGACGTTTGCTTGACATATCCTGTTCATAAGCCAGTCACTAGTGGGGGACAGGACACAAGTAAGTGACCTCTGTTAGTGCTACTGTGGTTATTCCCTAGTGGCACATGTCAAAATAACCACCATTTCATAGTGATTATTTTAGTTCACGATTATATATATATATATATATACCAGTAAGCCAACTAACAACCGCAATTTTTGAGGTATTTACGTCATTGAACCCACGAGATACTGAACGGGTATTTAATGGTTACTTAACCGACGATTCGTGGTTGAACAACTGGAAAATACCCATAAAACAACTGTCACGAAGTCTTTCAACGGTTAGAGTACCACGATATCTCCCTAATGTCGGTTAAACTGTATTCTGCTCATCACTCGTGGTGAACTAACCGCTATCTATCCATAAAACAGACACTTGATGGGAACTGGATAGTTATTTAACCATCAAATAACAAACCGTATGAATGGCCATTTCCACGCACGCCAACCACACTATAAACACCATATAGTGCATAGGTCAATTAGCTCTGTTTTACCCGCTATTCGTGGTTAGTTATCCGTAATCTACTCAAGATATATCTGCGGGCTAATGGTTGGTGCATAGCTGTTTAACATCCGTCTGCCAAAATAACATGGTTAACTAGCTGCAAAGTAACCATTTGTGGGTACTCCGCGGCTATTCCTTCATCATTTGTCTACATTTCCCGTTTGTTTCACAGCGAAAGACCCATTATATCACCGGCCTTTAGTAGTTGTTTCATAGCTATCCAACCACATTCTGCTTACATTAGGCGGTGGAATAACCACAGAATGATCAAATAACGAATGATTGTGCTACACGTTCACTGCTCAAACACCCACATTTTGCCCATTTTGATGGTTAATTAAGTAGTTCCTAACCGTTATGTACCAGAAGCGCTGTAGTTGGAAAATGTCATGATTAAATATTTATCAACTAACCATCTTCACCCCACAACGTACCCATCATTTGCGCATTATGTGCAACCAGGGACGTTGATAGAAAATGCTGGCACTGAAAGAGTGAGCAAGCTGCGAAATGCGGCATCAGAAATGTTACCTTTGGACTACCTAACCTAAAATGAAAGCAGTACGAGAGTAGTTTTCATTTCAGCAGGATAATTATGCAAGGTCTCTTTGGGCCGCTGCTGATGTCCATATCGTCTCACACATTTTTGGTTGTGAGGTTTATGGCTGTCCAATTAAGATTATGACAAACATGGGGGTGAATGAAGATTCTAATAGGCTTCTATCGGAAACGATATATAAGAAAAAACAAGACCCGCAAACAGCGGAAAGAGAATATGTCTAGCCCGTTGGGTAACAGAGATGTTCTGTTTAAACAAAACTCTGGTGAACCTTAGAAAAATTCAGCACCATCATAAATGTGATATAACCGCTGGAGTTTACCAAATGCAATGGTGTGTGAATGAAGTCTTTGAATGCGTCCACCTACTGGGCACATAATTAAGAATTTCACGTGGACTAATTTATCGGCATGCATCTACAAAGGCACAAAAAACCGAGACTTAGATTCATTCTTATATATAAAAAGGAATTGACTGACTTACCTCACTTTTCACTTTTTCAAGCAAGTCCCCTACTTCATCTGTAGAGGTGAAAAGAGGTTATCTTTAGCAGAGGTCACATCAATCCAATGCTTCCAGGCGTTCAACGTCAGGTGATGTGAGCATGCATAGCGCAAACATGCAAAGATGCAAAGATCGGTGGCATCGTAAGATACACGCAGAGCTGGATGGCTAACCTTATGCTCGGTGCTATTAGTGGTCTCAGTAATTATTCAAACCGTTTGACTGAGTGTTTGGCGACACCTCAGGTTTTGTGGTAGCTTGCCAGTTGACCCCCTCATTCTCTTCCCCTTCGTATTATTTGTCTTTATTCAAATAAACTGGCATGGTCATATAACACTAGAACAAGAAGCTTCTCACGGGTAAGTCGCTGTTGATGCTGATGATGGGGGAGTGAGGGGGGCAACCGTTCAAACTACACTTCATCGTATTTTCCCACTGTATGCCATTCTTTACAAAGACTGCTTAGTTAGGGAGATTCTGATAAAAGACCTGAATCTACGATTAAATGTATTTTGATATGAACCTCCACAAAATATCAAAGAGCCAAGTGAATCATAAAGTGATGCAGGGTTAGAAGGACCCGCATTGAGCATATCTCGATTGTCTGACAGGGCTTTTGAAGCTATTGGCCCTTGGAAAGAGCCTGGTGGATTAGTACCAGGTCTCCTACATGTTTCATTTCTTTCTGCACGAAGACATTACTATTTACTTCTCATGATCGCCGTGGGGCCGTAAAATATCATTGCCTACATCGATGCTGCTACATCATTCAGAGTTTACACAGTGGTAATAGAGACGTCCTAAGGCATCAGGACCGTGAATGCTGTGACAGGCCTTGACTCTTGGCCTTTGGTTAGGCGTGGTTAATTATGAGTACCCTGATTTTTCTTATGAAACAATCAGCATTAGTGTTTATTTCCAGCCCATGTAACTGATATATGAATGTGTTCACGATTTAAATCACAAGTCCAGTGCCTGAGTTTAATGCGTTTTCGATAAACAGGTCACTCTGACTACGGGTAGTTCTCGCTTGGTTTTTCCCGACGCGCTGTTTGCCGGGCCTTAAGCTCAAGAGGCAGAATAGAAACACCAACGGACTGATGCTTGATATTGTCCATGAGCTATGCCAACAAAATTATGGGTCGAAACAAGACATGCCTTCATTATTTGTGAAGGACGGGTTCCTAAGCCTGGCAGCAGCGAGTTAGATAAGGTAAAGCAAGAGTCTCAATCAATGCACAACCAATGCACCATTTCGGCCCACTCTGTTCGCGAACCATACCCCATGTTTAATGGTCCAGGTGAGCACCATATGATGCTCACTTGTGAAAATAATTAACTCAAATTAAAAGCGCACTTAAGGTCATTAAAAAGGCTACATGACAGGCTTCGTCGACGAACTTGAAGTAATACTAGGGAGAAAAAGTCAGGCGACAATGTCCCTAAATTTCACAACCACAGGCGACCTGGATGGAGTGAAAAGACTTGCGCTCTGTTTAAGAGTAAAGTGAAAGGGTTGAACTGTTTGGAGAAGTACCGCGGTAGACTATATGGTGTAAACCGACGGCTCGGTGACTAAAGCTCATCCTCATCACGAACAGTTGGTCGAAAAGTTATTACGAGGAAAAATAAGGCAAATTACTCTATTCACCAACTGGTATGATTTGCGGCTAGCATTAGAATATGTTGGTTGATTTAAGGTTCAGATACGATCATCACCTCGCGCAGAAAGAGACAAAGCGGGAAGTGAAGCTCCATGTGGTCAGTGTAGTAGCCAATGCTAAGTAGAGGGCTTAAACTCAGAGTGCCCCTTGCGATGGGAGTCTGAAGGCATTGATGTTTTTTTTCAGGCGGCCCGCATATCCATATTTATGGAAGCAGCAATGGTGCCTTCCACAGAAGAAAGAAGGGTTAGAAAAATTCGACCTTAAAAACGGTACACTTCGATCACTCAAGGGTTGACCGTGACCGCCGGAAAATTATCCAATACGATCGAAGAATAAGTAAAACTTGTCACGAGCCCAATGCAGCTTCAGACGCATCTGCTGTGCGTAGCAGCATCAAAATTATGCATCTATTCATTATTTCCTGTGTCCCTTGACCAAGTCAGCCTCCCACAGCCAGGTTGGTCAGACCATCGAGTCACTGGTTCTGGGAAGGCTTCCTCAAAAAAGTCGAACAATCGCAACTTCGCGGCTCGGACGTTTGAATCAATCTCTTACATTCACCCATTCAGTGGAGTCGTGAAAGAACTTCCTCCGTCGCTGTTTCCCTTCAACTTGCCGCTTGGGTCTACTTTACCCATTGCTAGTACTTTTCGGATCGAAATACTGCTGAATGTTCGTTCACAGGCACTGAACGAACAGACACTGACAATACTGATTTTACTAGTTAAGACCCTTTGGAAATTCAAACTATTTTAGATAACCTGAATAATTGTGCTGTACGATTCGGCAAGCGCTTCAGGCCTGAAGACTGTGAAATGCTACTACAAGATTGAGTGTGATCCAGCCCGAGGTCCCTACATGAACCGACTGGTGAGGTAAATAGGTTTGTCTGACCATGCAGCAACATAGGTACCGGCAGACTGGCCAAGGACGGAATTACTTTCCTGGGAAGACCAGAAAAGCTTCTGTCAATCCTAGCCATTTGTGTCACCTCTGTCATCCCTTTGGATGTCAAGGGTACAATGTACAATATCGTGTTTCAATTTTCAATCCGTCGTACTTTGCAGGAACATCAGATCAGTAATTCCGTGTTACGCTTGACAGCTTTCATGAAAAATCCCCTGATCAAACTCAGTAGGTTACGCCAGTTAAACCATTTACTTTGTATGCCGGAGGACCAGTTGCCTCGCGGTACCTTCACGGGGCCAAGTCTGGGATGGGAAAAACTCCGGGGTCAGTCCATGACTAGTCAACTCGGTCGCGCTAGTCTTCAAGTCTCATTAGATGGCGACCCCGGGACCAGACGAACGAAAAGCTAGTGACTGACAAAAATAGCTATGCCACGCAGTATGAAAGCTATTGCCTCCTCTGCGTAGCTCACCTACCTAGCAACATATAGGAATGGGAAATGTCAGTGAACTAATTGGACCATCCCCTCTAAGACGTGGCCCTGAGTCCCTTGTACTCTTTATCCTTGGTGAATGATGTTGCAGCAGTTGGAACCGTTGTACCTCTATAGCTGAAAAAACTGAATGGCTTACTGACGACTAAGTTTTTGGATTTGTTCAGCTATTACGTAACGAACGTTGCATGCTGTTGGTGTTCCTGGACTCGTGCCACAAGTTGTCTGGAAGTTTTTTATGTTAAGAGTTCCGGACAGCTTGAGCACTCGGGTGTCCCTATGCGACATTGTGCAAATACTGTGATCGGATAGATGGCCTACTGGGACTGAGCCATTATTATTTTGAATAAGTATGGTGAGATGTTACGTTCATTCAGTTGCATGCAGAACATAGGTAAATCGATACAGTTTTCGGATGCTGACCGATGTGACTGAAAACTGGGAGGTAAGAAACTTAATGTTCATATTCTGCGTTTCCCAATTCACGGTGAACGTAAGAATGTAAAACAACTCGTCCCCAAAAAGCTTAGTTACGGTGATATATGTATCAGCTACCTAACCAATCCATTATTTTAGTGGAAAGTCACTATCCACACCTAATAATGTAAGTCGGTTTAACACAGGTGACCACTGTTCACGTGGTCAGACTGTTAATTCAATTGGTAGTTAACACAAAAAAGTACTACAGAGACGTGGTCCTAAACCCATGACGGTATCTTGAATGACGAATACTGTGTTATCGGTGAAGAAATGTTCGCTGTGTTAGAATATGAAATTATGCCAACTCTGACCAATATCTCATTATCATCGACAACATCCGCATCCATGCAATGAACAGGTGTGGTGCAGACAACAGGCAATGTGCATTCATTTTGGTGGCCATAACCTACGAGACGTGTGAACATAAAAAGCATGAGCGCGGGGAGCAAATTTCGCGTATCACCAAATGTGTAAAGCGCGCATCAGAGGTTACGAAAATATAGGCGGTGTACCGAATACGGACGAACAAATTCACCAAAAATAGAAGACAAAAATGGCCATTTCAATTACAGCGTTGTCTAAATGTTCCTCGCACATCGTAACCGGAGCCGGCTGGAAAAGGATTACGAGAACAAAGGGAACTGAACGGATACGACTTGAAATTGTGAAATATCCGGTTAGTCTGCATTAGGACTGAAACCCTATTGTCACCCTAAGCTCAGGTTACCGAATACTAAACAGATAGGGTTTGCACCCAAACACATTCGCCAAGTTACCGGATACTCCACAGATAGGGTTTGCACCCAAACACATTCGACAAGTGTCTTCAAGCAGATGGGTTTGGCGGAAAATTTAAGTACTAACAGTACAAGTCCATCTACACAAACACAAACCCATGCTTTGATGCGTTCGGTACAACTTTAGGATATTTGGAAGGTCATGAGTAATTGACTCCGAACGCTGCTTACGAAGTCCGGGAAAGAGGAAGACCAAGAAGAAAGCTAGGGTGAACTGGATAATAGAAACACTTCAGTCGAGTCGTGACGGAGAATCACTGGAGATAGCACGCATGCTAAGGGTATTCCTGTGCCACGGCGGCTCATTAATTGCTAACTAAATCTATCTGACTTGGTGTGAATGAGAAAATCCGAAAGGATGTGCAGGTTGCACCTATCCACAGTAACAGCTTTAGATCAGCCCAATCACGTCCTTCTAACGAAATGAGTCCATGTCTATATGCTGTCCGAACCTATGGCAAATCTGTACTTAGGTCACCAGCTGCACTGTCCACCATGTAAACTTTAAAACTAAACACAACTGTCGTACAGCAACCTCTTTCAATAAACGTCATCATGGGATTCACGGGGTTGTCCTCAGTGACGTCATGCCCTCATTGGACAAAACATCCCAGATACTCTTGTATATCCATAATCTAAATAAAAACACTACATGATGAAGCCAGATAACCGCAACGGTTCCCAGCACGAAGGCCATCGGGAACCAGTGGTTTTTCACCTCTCTACACTGGAATACCAATCGTTAAACAGGACAAGTTATCAAAAAAGCGTGTTCTTATATGACAACGAAAACAATGATGATTATTCAAAACTCGTGAAATGCTCAGCTGCAGTTCAATGTTGCATTCCAGTATTTAAGTCTATTACCTTCAGTCGGCATTTCACCCGAGGAATATTCCAATGAATGGCGGTGCGTACATATCAAAGGGTCAGCTGGGTCAGGCCCAGTTGGAAAACATCAACTGAAGTTGGTATATCAGCTGTGTTTTAGCATGAATTCTTTCGAGTGACAGAGCATTAATGCATAGGAGCCAACGGCATAGGGTGTTTACAATGTGGACTCTCTTCTTTGGGAACTGGAAAATGTCAACTTCCTTTAAAAAGGCAGCTACAAAGATCAAGGCATTCCAAAATCATCTCCTCGATACTCGTGTAGCTTTCTCATGGAACAGGTACTGTACTGGAGTGCAATTAAAGTCACGAATGGATTTAGAAAGGCTCCATTTCCCAGGCTTTTGACTGGTCTTGTCATTGACACTGTGCAGAATTTAGTCCACAAACACCTTGATATGTATGCAGCCCTCAAAATGCTAGTTTTCTTCCTCCAACCACAAGCTCGCTATTCTGAAGGTCCCGGGCTACGAAAGTCCAGGCGTACAGTCCTATGCGAACTAACTGAACCCCCGAACAATAATAAATAAATACTCCAGCAATCGATCCAACATGAAATCTACTTCACTGGTAACAACATTATGAGATACAACATCCATGATAATATACAGCCTACACCTACGTGTAGGTCGTCCATTCTCTACAAACAGCATGCTGTCATATAACTAACCCTTATCCATAAAAATGAATAGTACTCACCTTCGGCCGTATAGATTGTGTCCAAAAACCAGTTAAATATGCCTGCAGTGATGCGCGTGAGCAGTTCCTAAATGCACAGTAAAAGGGTAAGTGGGTGAATTCAGTGGATAATAGGGAGCCAGAGATGAGGCGAAAAAATCAACTTACAATATTTAGAAACTCCCGAGGCCAACATTTTTCGCCCACAAGTAATGCCCCATAGACAGCCAATACCTTGTGATCCTCCTCGGTATATCGACCGATCAGCGAGAGCTCACCAACCTCACCACTGGCGTTCGTGCCAGTTGGAGTCAGCCCAGCGATTCCACGGGATCCACTTGTTGCCTGCAGAGAGACGGAAGGGAAGCGTTTAACAAATGTACGGACATAGTCGGCTTCAGTATGACTCGAAATTAAACCAACCAACAACAAGCTATATTTGCACGGCATTCACCATATCCGGGCACAAAGCTAGGCCACGACGCATCAGAACATGGTTTCTAATATGCTCTTCACAAGTCACGCTCGGAATTGCTGTCAGGTTCACAATGGGGGTTGTTACAAGCAGGTGTGCTCAATTTAGACTTGCCTGAGCAAAATGTCGTCAACTTCAGTGGGGCCCAGTGAGGAGAAATTCATTAAGAGTTGAATTTCAAGGGTTTCGCAACCATAGGGAACAGAATCCTCCGGTTTGAATGGATGGAGACCCTACGGACAAATCATCAGTCAGGTGAGAAGGCCGTCACATAACATAGTCAAATTTGGGTGTTTGCAAGCTGAATAAGAAATCTGTCGCGTACTGCAATCTAATTTCATTTTAGCCAGACTCTGTGTTTGATACTTTCAACCATGCAGGCGCTCGGCTGCCAGGCCCTTGACCCTCACCGCTTCACTCATCGTTACCGTTTTGGCGGGGCGCATGACATATTGGATAATGTCCTGGCATTTTCCAACGTATCGACTGTTGGCGTCCTACATCTGGACGCACGTCTGGACGGTGTACATGTTTGGCGTAATGTGTGCAGCCCTTGGACTTGAGGACGAAGGAAAAACAGAGCCATTTTTATTACTTACGCAGAATTGCACTGATGATCTCCACACATGGAGCAACACGCATTACAGCGTCAGCATACACATCTTGTGCATGCATCTGCCGACATTAACGGGGGCGACTGGGCAGTCCAGACATAATAAAACGTTTCAAAAATTAATAAGCACGTGGTGTCACGTAAACTAAAAGGCCGGTTGTTCTAACCTCAAACTGATGGTCAAGATTCTGTTCACTGACTGTTGATATCAGCCCCCGTAGGGCTGGAAACCACCGATATAAGCACTATAAATGCGGACATATGCTTCTTCAGATGGTCTTTACTTTCTATTTACTCATAACACTGCAAAAATAAATCGTGACCATTGATTCACATTGGCATGCTCCGGAAGGTAGGATAAAAAAACACTTTCATACCACCTTCGCCTTGATGACATGAGTGATGGTTGAAAAACTATGGCTGTTGCTATCCCTAAATTAAAAGCGTTCTATCTAATGATCAGAATTACACGCGTGAGGTCGTCACAGTATTGCCATATTGTATTGTAATCTAAACTTATTCTGAAGTTATTCCTTCTTGTCACAAGGATGCTCCAGGTGGATGGTTGCATCGCATTCGTATATTTCCAAATATTTCATACAAAATAGTAGAGCTTTTCGCATGTATTAAACAGACATGAGGCTAGCGATGAACAGCCTAATTGGTCGCAGTGAATGTGGAGGCTTGGGAAGCAGTCTCCCATTTTTCTGAAGTAATGCTATCTAGCATACTGAATGAAGAAAAGGCGAGCTCAAGATGAACCAGGAAGTCAGATGGTAGCCAACTGTTAAACCTGGTATATGAATTACTCGACAGCAGCTAAACACACGTTAATGGCGAACAGCCGGGTTGTAAATATGGCTTGTTTAGCCTGATGTATGAATTACTCGACAGCAGCTAAGCACACGTCAATGGCGAACAGCCGGGTTGTAAATATGGCCTCATTCGGTAAGCTGACGGTGAAGCTTGTATGAAAGTAACTCTACATGTTAGATGCATTTGGTATGCTAACGACTACTAAATGATATTAATTATTGTTGTCGAGAACGACGACAGTACCTTGGAGTCGGCAACAATAGCTTGCTGAGGCCTGCCAGCTCGAGCTATGGCTTATTGAGAAGCTCCACAAACCTTGTCTACTTGCGAGTAGTCTAGATGATTTATGCAGTCACTCTCCGCCGGCCTATTCATATAAGCGACCAACGTTGCTAAGCGGCACGATACGGCCAGCTCAGCTTATCCAGGGTTTGTCATTAGCACGAGTCTCCTCAAAAATACTCCCGTCTCACAGTCACGAACAATCTGCAGGCTGACTAGATGCTTTAAGAAATCTACATCCTTAAAGTCCACAGTTTTTCATCGAATTATTGCTTAACAAATATACGAAAAAGGCAGGCATTTCCACTGTGACATCTTGAGATAAACTGTATCCACTGAAAAATCCAAAGTAAGACCAGTGGCCTTGCATCATTCAACGCACCTTCGCACTGCAAAGGATAGTGGTTCGTCTTTCTCCCATGTCTATAATGAGCTTATTCAAAAAGAGTAGTCAGCGATTATTTCATTTGCAGCGCTGATAGAGGTAAATTGCAATGGTTGAAATACCGTGTGATTTTGCCCTGCTTAACTAAAATTTGCTAGAAAACGTTATTCTTACACCATCAGTAAGTAAGAGCAGTTTTGTCAGCTTTATGAGGTCAACTACACACAAGCAACAGATGCCAGAAAAAATCGTAGAGCGGTAAGTAGTTAAGTACATTTTATCTTGAGAACTCCCATCACTACGCACAATGTCCTAATGACGGTATCTAGCTGGAAGTCATAGTCAAACTGATCCTCTTAAACGTACCCCTTGCCCGAATTCCGCATATGGTGAACACTGCGTGATACCCATTGTCTGCATTCCTGTTCCAGTAGTCGTCAAGAGACCATGACCGGTGGCGCTCCCTGGAGGATTCACTCCAAGCAGCATCATGTCACTTCCACTCGGCGGACCTCCAGGTGGATTTGGACCGGTACATGTTAGTCCGGAAACTGCTCGCACATTGCTTCCGTCGTCAGAAACATCTCCGCCACCCAGTAAAATCTGACGCCAGCGGGGCATGGTTTCCCGAGTAAGCGAAACAATCGCTTCAACCATACTCGACTGAAGATCCAAAGCCATATCCCAAACATCAGGCAAGGACATCTAGACGAGGGAACCGATTGATAGAAAGGAAAAACGAACGGTGCTCGAAAACGCACCAGCTGTGTGCCATACGAATAGGGCCGAGTTAGTGGGCACGATCGTCGAATGAAACAAACGTGGAATACACCGGTAATCTATTATGGTGGAAGCTAGACAGAATCAAAAGGGTTGTTTGTGACAGTGAGTTGAAGCCTACGTTCGAAAGTGGTCCTTCAAAAGTTTCTTCATTGGGGCTGAGTATCCAGAGCCGGAAGAGAGAAAATGAATTTCCCAGAAGTAATTTCAGCAGACAAGTGATGGACTGATTTTTAGAAAGTTTTCAGCTAGTATGCCACTGCGACATAGTGACTGATGAGGAAGCATTTGCAAACAAAAGGCCGTCAGCGCGTAGCAACCTGAATTGTTCATGTTTATTAGCTATGGTGCATGCAGAATAGCTAAATAATTTTCTGACAGTGAAGACATTTACAATTCCCAAAACTACGGAAATACTGGAATAAATCATTTGGTTGTGGCTCTACCACGCTGCTCATCATCATCATCGTTATCTGACCCCTACAGCAGTGTTAAGGAATTAATGCTTCTCTGCCCTAAAGCCATCTCAGCTTATTTGAAGAGAACTTCGATGTGTGAAGCAGAAGCTTAAGTTTGACTTAGATCACGCGTACGGCATGAATATGCCTCAAACGTGGGTCAGACAGTTTGTATAGAAACTGGAAACATGGATACTCTTGATTTCAGCTTATTGCCATATTCTGCAGCATCTCTATCCAAGCACAGGGATGGTCACGCGGACCATCTGTCGCGAAATGAGTCATACCCACAGCACCAAGACTTTCACAGCCTCCTTCATTCTCTTCTCCCGAGTCATACACTGTACGTCTTTTGATTTATGCCATTTCAAAATTGACAGGAACCCTTCTCGCAAACGACAACTCGGCATGCCTATTATATATCCACACCAAGTTTGTGGCTTGGACGTAGCCTATGAATGAACATCCCCGAAACCAGTTTGATAAACACATTATTGCAAATTTGTTGGCACCAGTGTGTACCATCAGCAGTTGTGATATACTGGTGATAAAAGACCTGAAGGCACTTCAGCGTGCAGATTCTTAGCATCGAGTGCCTTAAAATGGTGATGGGGTACATTCAAAGCCCGATGAATTATAATTGGAGCGTACCTCAAAACTATCTCGAGCTGTAATAAAATGAAGAACATCATGAACGAGAGATTCAGCTGGATTCCGTTGAGTCTCCCGTTAAAACAAAATTAGTTTGCAAATGGGTGTACACACACTGATCTATTCAAATCATACAGAAATATGTCTAGTGGGTTGTTGGCCGTGGCGAAACGAACTACCATACCTAAAACTCACCAAAAGGGATGTAACATTGACTCAAAGAAGATTGGGGTGTTCACTTATTTCTTCTAACTACATCGTACAAACAGATAAATCCGAAACAGGTTTGGTTAGTACGCTGCAACAAAAACGGTCCTTGTTAGTAAACGCTACCAGTCCCCGTAAGTGACCGTTGTTCGAACGGAAAATCTCGAGACTGAGTGCCGCACGCCACAGACTCACTTGGTAAATATGCTGACCTGAATGTCTGGCTCTTGCAGTAGTCGAAAGTGTCCTACCCAAAGGTTCGCTGGCGGTCGTTCTGCTCTCGGTGCGGCTGGAAATAGAAGCACTGGAAGTGGCTTGCCCGTAACTGTGTCTCAGAGTGTGACATGCATCACAAAAACGAATTGCCCGATTCCCGGTGAGGAAGGTACAATCAGTGGAGTAGCATGTGACAGCAGCTTGGTTGTTTTTACTCCTGCAGGTCTTTGATTCACAGACGAGACTTATCTGGTCACAAAGGGGGGAGGGAAGTTGGGTAAATGTCCGAAAGAGCCTTATTTTTACCTACCACATGAACCAACGCAATCAGACTAATCCACCGTGTAGAAAAAGGAATGCAATCAGCATGCGAATAATGCCTGTGATAGCACTACTTCGTCTGAAGTCAAGGTTACCCATGTTAGACAAACACAGATAGAAAGGCTATCCAGTGCATTTCACTGAAACTGCGGTTCAGCACCTCGACCCAGATATAACAGTCGGATCGAGGACTGAACCAAGGGAAACGAAGCGGACCGACAGCACACATCTAAAGGTATATATATATATATATATGCTGCGTACTACCATCTTCAAAATGGACAGCACAAAAGACAAAGGTAACCAGTCCGCATAAAAGACAAGATCAGGCCTGGTGACCGTAAAAACTGTCAACAAGAATGGTCGCACTGACTGCGAATGTTTACATTGGACAAACTAGCGGATAATTATGGGTTCGAAACAGTGGACATAACCGAGCCGCTCCAAGAAAAGCGGACTAAATAATCAAATTGGAAGGTGACTAACTGGTCACACGCCACGCACTACGAGAGGGCCATCAGATCAGTTTGGTAAGACCAATATCCTGCAATTATATCTCGATGTGTACTGTTCTGAACCAGTGGTAATTCACAGGACACCGTGCGTCAACAGGTCTGACACTTTTGAGTAACCTATAATTTGGTCGGGCCCACTTTATCACCAAGGCATCAAACACGACGGATCGCATGTGACATAAAAGTCCAATCCCAGATTAACGTGATAAACATGCACAAAATGTGCATACACAAGTAACGAGCTACACATGGCATTCACACCACTCACACCTCATACGATTGCATACTGAGTATGTTTCATCAACAGCACACTGACCAGTTTTTGCGTTGATCTCTGTCATTATGCTCCTTGGTAAAGACCACCTTCGGTGGTCGAAACCCCCGACAGTTTTAGGTACTACATCCGCTATATGGGTTCCAACAACCAAGTCATCAATATTTACCCTGTGAAGCAGAAAAACAGTGCCTTAACTGTCCCAACTGCCTCAAACTCATTTCGGAGAAGAGAAGGACATTGTCCAAAATCTGTTCACCGATCAGTATTCAGCGGAAATTCCGCTGTCAAAGGATGACTAGATAGTTACGCGAGAATAACCGACGCTGTTGAGATATATGTGCCGAGCCCTCCCGAAAAGATATTGAAGAATAGCCTCACCATCGATTACCGTGTATCTCTTACAACCCAGCATCACATATGCAAACTGTAACTAGGTCGCTGTCCCAGTGAGTAGATTTCGTGGTGACGTTACACAAACGGATATCTATTCACACAGACCTAGAACCCACAGTGGCAATTTCGGTTCAAAAAGATGATTTACAAATTAAATTTTATGAGACCTGACTGCACAACTCCATCTAATCTACGAGACAGACCTCACTGACTACCTAATCATTCAGTCACGAGAATCATTGTGTCCCAAGATCTAATGTTTCGAACAGGAACTGAAGAGGTAAAGCGGTTTGCCAGTGATTTCATGTTTATAAGGGGCAAGGCGGAAGCTAGGCAAAACATCGCTACTACTCACGTCAAGGGAACGTGGTACCAAAGAATAAAACAATCGTTCGATTGACAAATCGTTTTTATGCACAGTCACAGAGAAAAAGAAACATCATTTTGATTCGTATCTGCTGATTTACTAGGTATGTGTATTTACCTGTTTACTAGGAAGCAAAATATCCACCAGCTGATCGAAATCCCTTCGATTCAGGGCATCCGCACAGTCCAAGCAAACGTACAATGGGGGTGGCTTTCCGCCATGCTGAGCAGCGATCCGAGGATTGACTGTCATCTGTGGAAGGGAAAATTCAGGTGACCATTTGGATTTTTTATTGTTCTAAAGTGTAAAAAGGTATAGACCGTACAAAAACACCTAAACACTTGCATCTATGGTGAATGAAAGCAGCGACCAAGTGGACGTAGTGGTGAACTCAGACATACTTGGGATAATAGGCATCGTTCGTAAGCAGCGAATTTTGTGGATATACAACTCAACCACGCATATCATACTCAGGACTTGAAATAACACGGTAACAGAAAGGTGAACAAAAGATTAGGATCTACAAGCAAAAACCAACAGATTTGAAAGGACATTCAAAATCCGTGGGCTTACTTTCATCGCAAATGCCTTTCCTGCTTTGTTCGGACAGTCTGTCCTATCGCAGGTCAATGGTTTCCACGCTGAAATAAGAACAAATCGGCGGTTTTTACAGTCGCTGAAGGACTTTCATCATGAAATTGAAAAAGGGAACGATCGGTGAAAATGTGTTTTCAGTGATGCATCCGCTGGTCAATAAAGTTTATATATATATATATATATATATATATATATATATATATATATGGGATCACAAGTAATAAAAGCTAACCAATAAATAGGGTTAATGAGACGTGAGGGTAGGAAAATCTGCGTTATTAAGGGCAATGGTCATTTAACACCCATGTGAGAGATACAGTCTGCAGTACGCTATCGTCCAACAAGAGACGAATACTGGGCTAATTCAGCTGGAGGGAATGGACAAATCCCATTTGTGCACAAAGTTCAGGTGTAAGCAATCGGAGGGCAATAACCTCGGTGATTGTGAGACAACTTAATATGATTGCTTTGCATCTGTTTCGTGTCAGCTGGTACACCACCCGAAATACAGTATCCCGACGTATCCCATGTCGATTAGGTGGGCTAGAATAGAACTCTGGATTTTGCCTGTACTTCCAAATAGAGCTACTTTGGGCAATGTTCTCTAGACCGCTTGGTCAAGTACCGCACGACCCACACAAGTGACACCACATGCGTATTTGAAGTAATAGGCAACTATCGACGGGAGAAGCAATGGCAGTTTGTCTTCATTTTGCGGACGTAGAACAAGTGACGTTGGAATGAATCACTGAAGTTTAGCCCCATTGAACTTGGATCATGGTGCAGTGGAATGAATTCTGCTTAACAGCTCGGCTACCCAATCTTCTTTAAAAGGAAGCATTAAGAAAAGTTGACTGGGTTTAACTGCTTATGTTTTGCATCTGTTCGGCATATTGAGTGAGACAAGCCGATCAGGTTAACGGTCTTCCTTCAGCGTTTCTAATACCATCCAATTCCGTTACAGCGTATTATCTGAACACACCTTTAGTCCTTGAAGCAAAAGACAAGACCAAGGTTTTTCTCCTACAAGGGGGCAAACTGTGAAAGTTCGTGTACTGTCCACTCCAGGCAGTACATGCATCTGTGAATAGGGCCGTAGGTTCTTTTGGTCAGCGGTACGTCCAGAAAGGAGATTGTTCGTTTCCCTCTTCATTGACCAAAATTTTCCGACAGTCCACTACGGGTTTCGATTTGTTTGGGGCTTATCAAATCCGTGCAAAAACTGTAAATTCAGGTGTAGGAAATCCCAACCGACAACACTATCCGGCGAGTGTTTGAATCTCCCATTCACACGGGAAATGGAACGTAAACGAGTTACAACTGTGATCCATTGGGGAATCCGGTTCAAGTAAACAAAAACAGGTAAGAGAGCTGCGCTCACTTGCTGAAGTCCGAATATTGTTGAACAGGGCTGTCGGCGAACTTTGATCGAGCTTACCGTACCATTTAAGCTTACCTTGTCTCATTTTGTGAAGTCTCTGGTGGCCCATACAATCATACAATAGTCCTTCCCAAGGGGTGACATCGCGGGAATGGGTATTTGGGTTCTTTTGGAGAAGTTTTCTCTGTTCTGAGAGAGTGCATATTAGATCGGCAAGGATCGGCGGCTAAACCGATAAAGTAACCAAACTGCAGGAACAGGCCGATTGCACGCAGTTCACCGGTCTCAGAACCCTAACCAGAGGGTGAGGAACCCTGTGTATAAAGTTAGTGAGTTCAAATAAGGACAAGAGTACTAGTGTGACAGATATCATTGAGATCCGACCACGAAACTCCTGGATAAATTCTAGGCGAACGCCCGATAAGTGGAAATATTCATTTCCAGTTTTGTACATTAAAAAATCCGCCAGCGAATTCGAAACAATCTGAACCGAATTTAGAACTTACGTTCCCATACATAATGAAGCGGACGTAAGGTCTGATTGGCATGGAATCCAGCCGGGTAGATTTCGGGCCAGTAGTGAAAAAGTAAACAGACAGCTGGCAGTCGTGCCTCTGTTGGACCGTACGCGATAATCAGAAGAAGGTCCTGTAAACAAAAAGTCGGGATTTTGTGCAATAACAATGAGTGGGCTGAGAAATTTTTATTGCGCTTTGACACGATGATTCAAGTGAATTTCCGTGCGCACTTGGACTCGTTGCTTCAAAGATGGTAAAGAAGGGTGTTGTTGAGGTCATACACTGCACTGTAGATAAGATAAGTACATTTAAGTCAAATGACTTCCAGAAAGACAACGGTGAACTCTTTTGTAGTTGTTGTACTTCTCAATAGGCCTCATCGTAATTTACCTACAGAAGCACGCAGTATTCTTATTAGACCCATCAAGAATGTCGGCCAAGTTTAACTGTTTAATCCACTCCTGGGGTAATAAGTGATCCGCCCCTGACCGAATCAGTAGCGAATGTTACTGGCGCACACAGTTACATGACATTTCAGGGCTGTCGACCATCGATACGATATGGGATATGGCGTGCACAGAAGGCCGGGGTAAGTGTGACAGTGTTAGCAACAAAATACTTCAAAACATTCACAAGGACTGGTCGTCGGTTTGTTCGCTGAGCTGGGCAATTTGGTTGCAAACGTTTCATCACCAATTGAGGAGACATCATCAGTGTTTTGGTAGAGAGCGTGGTGGAGCGTAGCGATGGGTTGGTGGTTGTGCTTTGAATAGTGTTGTGTGTGTGTTCCGTCTACTCGCGCTGCGTTATCTAGTCCCGTAAATGCAAAAATATAGTGTGATAAGAAATCTGGTACCCGAATACGCTGCTGTAAACCTTTCCTAACCACAAAAATAAAGTCATGACTCTTCTTCAAGCGTCGTCATCCAGCTTGGGCGTAACTGAATCGTATAGTCTGCCAGTGAACACTTTGCATCCTAATTCTGGTGAACCGAGTTCCAGTTAGACTATGTGTGCATATCATGCTGATTGGACAATATGCCAAGAATGATGGGATTTTGTCCGCATTGGCACCTTTGTGGTAAACATGTGCTTTGGATACTCATAAATTCGAACTGAATACAACATCACTGAAGAGGGAAACGAAACAGAGGGAATCAGAAGTAGATACTTTACCAGAAAGATAGGCAATTTCAGCCTACACCTCATAGATATTGACTATGTTAAACATTTTTGCCAGAACTCCGACAGATTGAACACTACAAAACGTTATTCGACGGCACAAGATCACATGATATAAGGTGGGTGTATACGCCAAGATTCCAGGCATTCCCTGATTATTCCACGTACTAGAAAGCACGGTAAAATCCGAATACGAACAATGCATAACAGCGAGGGTATTGTTTACGATCGGTCAACCAACGTGCAAATAAGACTACTTCTTTGATACCTTCGTTTGTGTCCTAACAACTTATCATCGAGTGCACGCACACCAACCTCCTTCGTCATTCAGTTACTATATATCCAGTTTGGCTTCCCCGGTCACCGAAACATCTGGGTAACACTAAGAACTGTGAGATTGTTATAAAATGTTGAAGCAGCTTGGCTTGAAGTTTGATTAGAGGATTGTAATATGACGCATTACTTTTAATTCCTACAGAATTCAGAACGAATATCCTGGCGTTTTGGAGGCAGTAAAGTGAGCATAACTATGTCACGGAAGACGGAACATCATCATCATCATCATCATCATCATCATCATCATCATCGACAGCATGACATCAGTGTTCAACACCGATGCTTCGCTGCCATACAACCATGATTTATTTCAAAGTCTTATTACAAAAAAAGAATAAAGGTGGACGGGGAACGGACTTAGCACTTGCTTACTACAATCATTCCGAGGTGCCTACACCTCAAGACATTCATTCAGGCAATCTGGATAGAAACTGACAACAAGATTGCCACTGACATCGGTTAGCAGCCATATCTTGCAGCGTCTCCAACCAGGCGCAGTGAGGATCACGCGGTCCCCAGCCTGAAAGGCGAGTAGCACCGATGGCACCCAAACGTTTTGTGGTGGAACGCAAGCGAAAAAACCAAACAGCCTTACTCAGATTGAGTTACCTCAAGTTATAAGGCAGTAAGAATTTCTACTCTTGAATAGGATGAGGCTTTGAACCATGAACCTACTGATGGTTTCTCTCAGTCCGTTCGGTGCCATATTGCGGCTTCGTGACAAAAGATGAAGTTTTATATAGAGGACATACCTAGGAAGTTATGAAAACAAGGAACTAAGGATGCCCAAATTTATTTCCTACGTTCATTGTTCTAGACTTTCAGATGATAAAAATTGGTCTAACCAAAGAATGTTGGAGGCGAGCGACGACCCCGGATAATTAGGAGTCTAGTTATGTCAGTTCCTTAGGAGCTTAGTAAACACACCGTCTGCCAAAAAACTACATTCGAATGAAGACCCATGAAAGGGAAGTCTATGGAGAATTATTCCCTGGGATTGTCGTCGAAAACCAATGAACCGCAAAGGATGCAAGAACTATTATTTTCGGAGGACCGCAAGAAAAGTATCTACAGGAAAAAACATAAGACGGTCTCCACACATGAAGACCGAGGTCATCGACTCAGCTGGCACGTAGGTGCACGTGGACGGAATTCCTGTGAACTTGGCGTTCCATAACAAATGTACTCACCCGAGAAATTTGCTTACTCCGAGACAGGAAAACGCCCAAGCTTGTATCTACCAGGTCAACATCCATATGCATAGAATTGACTGCCTGCCATGCAGCATGCTGGCACCAAAATCATAGCCTAAGAAGCAATCCGCTCAGTGCTGAATCCCTGCCACGGCACTTCAGATGCTTAATTGATCACAAATTCAGTGAAGACAACATACTGTGGCCTGCATCTCATGGGCATTATTCACTTAATCTCTGCCAACTGAAAATACGACGGGCTGACTCTCGACTGGCCAATAAATCCAACTCTAACAGTTCAGCCGAAAGCGACACAAAGGGCACCAGCTTCTTATGCGCTGTAATTGGAACTTTCTAATTCAGTGGCATATGTTCAGTCTGTTTAAACTTCCGCACCGTCTAGCTGTCGAATAAACATTCTTTACGGGAGTCGACTTGACAACGCCCAAAACACACACCTGTTTCGAGGAATTATTAGGCCTTTCAATAAGTTACCAACAAAGAATGATGATTCACAGTTGAAAATTCTATTGTATCCAGTGTTTTTTTAAAATCACTCACTTATTAAAACAGTGCAATTAAGCTTTTGGAATGGTAACAGGGCAGTTAGGTTTGCAAAATTAGCCACTGAATGGATTCGAATATCACATACTTCAAAAGAGGACTTACTTTGTGCAGTTCCTTCTTTTTACTCAAAAAGCTTTCTACGACCCACACATGATATTCTACAAGAATGAGAGGACAGTAAAAGACAACATCCTCATTAAATTAAGTTACGTGCACCTGCCGCGATATGCCACGAAATTTGAATACAAGTAATAAATTGGTGAAAGAGTAAACGCTTCATAAAGGTTTAAGATAACGTCGTCTGGCTGTTGCTACGATCCGAATTAGGCGGCAACCTGTGCGAGTAGCAACAGTATGGGATATCTAAGCAGCAGACACATCTCATCAAGAAAGATGGGACTGAAGTTGCTTTTACCAGGAAACTTGACCAGTGCAGTCTGTGGTGGTCACCAAAACCGTTCTGAGTCTTGTTGAGGCTCCTGGGAGTGTTATCGCGAGATATGACCGCAGGGACCACTTATTTGGAAATTTTTGGAAAGTACGCCCCCTGTCGGTTCGCCAGCGATTCTGCATGATTCCTGTCAACCTTAAAATTATCGGGTGCCTCATTCAACAGCAAGACTGCTGGCACTGAAACTGTTCATTTACTCACCAGTTCTATACAGAAAATCGAGTAAAGTGTACGAAACTGACGACAAGTTTCGAAAGGGGAGGGCAATAATCACACGAGGAGGTATGAGGAACGAACAAGTAGTCTGTTGCAGCTGTCCAATTCTCGACATGTTGGCTGATTCAACCACACCAGATTACAGTCCAACAGGGCAAAAAGTATGCCCAAGGTGAGAGAAGAACCACCGTTAGTTCGTCAAGTTCTAGACCTATGGAAGATGCTCTGATAGAAAACATTGGGCGGAAGAATGTAGAGGTTGACTGGTTTCGTACTCAGTTTTTGTCAAACACATGGTTCCATTTGGATGATGCAAACCTGTTCGTCATTCCACATCTTAGTCTATCAGATTACAAGGTTTTAGTTGAATGAAGATTAGATTGAAATATGAAATGACACCTTACAACTGCAATGCGAGTGATCATCGTCGTCGACAGCAAAAAATCCGTCTTCAACACCAATGCTTGGTTTCCGTACAACCAGAATTTCTCTGGAAGCCTTGCTGTGAAAAACTGGTGAACGTGGATGAGGAAGGGACTTGGTGTTAGCCTGGCACAATCATTCCGAAGTGCCTACATCTGCAGACATTCATTCAGACACTGGATAGAAACTGACAGCAAGAAAGCGACTGACATCAGTTAGCAGCCACAACTTCCAGCGTCTCCAAACGTGCACACGGTGGATCATGCGGGCCCCATTCTGGAAGGCGGATCGCACCGACAGTGATAGTAAGCGATCAGTGAGAATTCGCCAAGTTTGCTTTTCGCCGACATTCTGGCGGGAACAGTGTGAACGTAAACAGTACGTACCAGCAGTCTATAACCAATCAGATCAACCTCAACTAACCCGACGGATGTCAAGATTCGGACAGTCGGAGGGATCAGGAGCGGAATTCATAGAGAAGCGCTTGTTTACTAAATGTGCCATTCTTCCCATGGAGCCCGATACGATAGCAACCTCCATAGCGGTCCTTGGCACTGAATCGATCGCACCTGCACAATGGCATATCATATGCAATCGATATCTAGCACCCCAGTATTTTGAGTAGCCTATATTAGGTTTCGGCAAGTAGCAATCACGTTGATTTCAGTGGCACACACTGAAAATAGCCTTTGGTAACGGTCGTTGGATTACCCACAGGATGCCATCAATGTAAATACTTACTGGAACTACTCAATAAGGGGGGACGCTAGTCGGTGGCGGACTTTGGGCAACATCCAGGGTCACTTAAGGTCACAATGAAGGCAGGTGTACCGATAAATGCGGAAACAACAAATCTGGAAACAATGATATTTCAAGCCCTGCTGAAAGGTAACTTTTTCGGTTTCTGTTATCCGCTTCTGGTAACCGAGCACACAGTTGACTTATCTTCCAATCAGTGTATCTCGAAAAGGGAAACATTGCGAACATATACGCTTTTGAACCACAAAATGCTATCGGTCGCAGGAAAAAATGGGTTGATGCAAAGACCACTTCAATCTATTAGAATAGGGATGTGACTGATGGTAGAGTGAACTGTTGTGTTGAACTTTATTTGTCAAATGAGCAAATTGAAGTCTGCGGCGTCGAAATTTTTTTGGATAAAAGAAATAAACGGGTTCATTTTTAACCAGTCATGACTCACCAATTTTTTCCACATGCTGGAAGACCAATGTAAGGATCGAGGGTATGGAATCAATAGCGTATGATTCCTGATCATCTTTACAGTCTGAAAAACAAAAACATACCTGCGTAAACAAGCCTCAGTGCATTTGTAGCGGTGTAGTGTTGGCTCCACCAGATATCACTATTTGCCAAGAAAAGTTCAGTTTCCGCGCCCATGCCATAGTTAATATCATATTCGTAACGGGGATCATTATCTATGTTCACCAGCGGCGAGTCCTTTAATGGAACGTCCATCTAAAGAGCACCTAATCAAATAAACCATCCATACGAGTAAAGTCGGTGGCTATGCGGTCCAGAATTCACGACCGATAAAGAGGATTAACACATATGCTCTTGGGGAATTCGTTTGGCAAATTGCAGACCTTCTCTTCTGCCAAAGAACTCGAGACCATCGGCGAATGTATGCCACTTTTCGAAATGGAAAAAAATTGTCCAAATCTCTCTAATTAAAAAGGCAACCTGATTCAATTGATTTGTCTGTCGTCATTTAGAATAGCGACGAGCACTCCGTTGGCTAAAACTTCTCTGCGTGCCTTTAACGTATCCTAAGGACGGCAGTGCATTCAACGGCCACTGCCGTTGACAGGATGCTCTAGTCATCTCATCCATTTGTTCACTGAGAAAACGCAGTAATTCTTTGCGGTCCAGCTTTCGGGATATTACTCCAAACAGGCTCCGGAGAAAACGGTTGAACAATCCAAATCGATTACCAACTACTTCAACAACATCTGTATTTTGTGAAAGGAGAGTCAATTGTGCCCAGAAACTTAGACGACTAAGAGTCAAACAGTCGTCTTTCAAACATATTTTGGTCAGTAATCGGGTTTCTTCAAGTATACCTGCACAGAGGACATCACGAAGCAGCGAACACCTCCATCAGTATTAATCCGTTGTCACCAGCCGAAAGCCAACAGTTCTGATACACTCGTTATCATATCGCGTGTTTTTTCCGAAGATTCTATCAAAAGCATCTATGTTTAAACAACATTCGTAAGCTGAGAAAACGCACAACACTGGTTAAATATCAAAGCACGCATGGATTGTTTTGTTAACGGATAATCAGGGTCGCGCTTTATCGAATCGTCTGCTTACTCTATGCTGGCGAGTGTTTCTATCTCTCAGTATGTGTATGTGTGTGTGCGTGTGTGTGTTTATGCGTACACACTCTCCAGTGAGGTGGGAAATCAGGACACGGAAAATCGATTTGAATGCGGCCGATACGAAATGAGGTGAAGTGGTAGTCGTAGACAGCTGGGTTTGAAAATTTCGTGCAGGTTGTGTGAACGGAATGGGATTAAACTAACTGTTAGTAATCGATTGCTGATCGCAGAAGTTTTGCGTGAAGTCCGCTGTAGATTCTCAGGAGAGAAAGGAAAATATAGGGCGCTGGAGACTGAAAGACTGAGAGGAATCGGTCGTCAATAACAAAGTGAAAAAGTACTGCTGCGTAGATGAGCAAAGTGAGTCGAACGATGAAAAGGAATGCCTGGTGCATGATGATTCGTTTATTCGCTAGTCTTTGACAACGTCGCTCGGATAACGACAAACGACAAACTCCAATTAATTGAAGATGAAGAAGAACTGAACAGAAACTTCCATCTGAGGAATGCTTTTTTGACAGGGCCCTCCTGTTTACGTAAGACCCTCCTCCGAGGATCACACATACAGAGGTGTTGACTGGATCCGTTTACTTGGGATAATTAAAGGAAAAGGGTACAGTCGCCCAGACAGTTAAATCAGAAGGGAGCCATTTTGGAGTTGGTAACAGAAACCGCTTTGTTGCACAGCGGTAGTTTCTGATGATTCTCACTTATTTTCTCAACCCCTGACATTTCTGCTGGACGTAAGTCAAGGCCCTTGCAGCTCATCGCGAAAATGTTTCCGGACCTAGTAAGCATAAACAAGGGTTTCGAAATGTTAGACTAACGACGCTTATAATGTCCGAAGCTATGTAAAAGCTCATAAGAGCAATACTAGTTTTCGCGTGGTTAAGAAACAAAACCGAACAGTTGAAATCCTACGTACCGTGCGTGATATTATGTGTGCTGGCGAAATTATTGGCATGAAATCCAGTAAACTCTTGGGACGGTTACACATCCATTCCCAATAAGTTTGCAGTTATGGATAGCCTAACACATCTACCTCCCGCTTGGACCCTAGTGTGTGCACTGAACGGAGCAGTAGGAGGATTATTTCAGAAGAGACCTTTGATTCAAATCGGGAGTCAATTACTCCTCATTTTCTTTCAAATTCGACATGCACTGTTGATGAGCGAAACGTTCGCTGAGTGGTATGGGCGTTTGCGCATAGGTAAGCGATCATTAAGCCTCGTCTACGATACCCTACGTATCAGACAAAGCTTGCTTCATAGACTCAGCCGTTCGGAAATTTTTCAACGGCATCAGTATGCTTTCTCATGCAGTTCATTTTACTTCTGCATATCGAACCACTCCCACCCAAAACTTCACGAATCGAAAAAGATAGCTGCCGAAGACTCGCCTGTACTGGCAACTGGGATATCTGTTTATCTGCGTTTGTGGGACGCTAACTGGGCAGGCCTGTGCATGGACGTGAAAAATGAGATTTAATGACGACTGTAGTTGTTTATCAGATTGAATAGATAACTTGCCAGATGAACCCTCTATTGGGACCCTAAAGCTACGTGAGGGAAAATATGCAAAACGAAAAACGATCAACTCACTGTACACCAAAGGAATAACAACGGCGCACATGAGTTCGATCACGCTTGACTGTGCAGCTGCGGGAAAATAAGTGAGCATCCAGGCGAGGGCCAACGGAACACCCTCCAAGCAGTCGTAATCCAAAAATATCATCAGATTGTGCAGCGTTCTTATAAGGTGATCACAAACCGCTGCGATATAATGGAGGAGAGCAGAGTTAGGAACGCTGGTGCTCTGGGCCCATAATTCCCTATGTAATAATAATAGTAGTAATAACAATAATAGTTTGGCTGTAATACCTTTCCTTTCCTTTCTGAAGGAAGCACGAAGGCTGAGATACCGCCAGGTTAACCAAGCCTGGACAGGATCAGCCTTGATGCCGAGGCGGGGTTCGAATCACGGACCTTCTGATCAGTAGATTCGCGTCATAACCACCGGACTACAAAACTGACAACAGCTATTCGCTCACCGTTCTCAAAGTGTGCACCTCTATTTCCCAGTGAATCCAACTTGCTTTCCAAACTTAGCCTTGACACACACTGTCGAACGGAAACAGACTTATCAAGGAAGAATCAATGTTCCTAATGGGGTTTATGCGCTTTCCAGTTTCGTGTTCAAACGACAAAAGGATCCTCTGTAAAACGGAAAAATACCTGACAGAAAAGATGAATCGTTAGACTACATGACAGTTTACTTTTTGTCGCTCTCGAAAAAGCCAAGTTCCGGTTCGAGACAAACGATGGCGTACTAACCTGGTTAACTTTTCAAATCCAGCTCGATTCCAAAACTAACTATATTTTTCTCGAGCCATCATGAACTTTTGTCAAAATTGTGACGAGCAACTTGTCACTGTATATGTTTCCGACTAAGATTTTGTCCTGCCGAAAGATGGAGAAACGCCATACAGGTGTTTCGTCCTTCTTTAGAATCATCAGCACTGCTGATGATCTCAACTGAAAATGACCAAATCCCTCCAAACTATCATCAGGATTTGCACTTCAGGATCTGTTGTTCATCGTCAGCTAACGTATATCATTCCCATTCACATAGGAATATGCAAACCGTCAGAAGGAGGGTGTACGACATTATTCACCTCACCTGTCACAGTGATGACTGACTCCACTGAATTAGTCGACAGCCTGGCTCATTCACCTTTTGTGGTCGCTTATTTCAGTGCTTGAAATTCGGCTCCGAAGTGTTATTTTCTGAAAACCGGTTCCGCATAAAAAGTTCGATTTTCACGTCTCAAAAAGCTCCTTAATAGAAACGAAACAGCTCACAATGTCTCTCCTGTGAAATAGAAAACAGCAATCATGCAATTAAAAGAATTCCTCGTAGAGATACTGTTGGGTTCTAGGGCCTACTGTAAAATGTGGAGGTTCTTGAAGCAAGTATTCAGATATCGAAAATCCCAGTCAGCAATCCTTTCCTCATGGTAACCTCAGTTCACCCACATACATAACCCTTGAGTATCTCGGATCCAAGGAACATACAAGTCACTATCCTGAGTTAACATCAGCAACGTATTTGACCCGGATCTCTGGATACCGAAGAAATTCGTGCTCTCCCATTGTTGATGTGTCCAAATTCCGCCTGTCTCCCTGGAGGATTCGCGTTCTTGGATGTCGCCTGTTATAAAGCTGGCATCGAATAAGATTGCGGCGTAATATCACTTGAACAGTTGTGTCTCCAGCGCTTCTGCAAAAAGTCGAAACCGATTTGAGAGGAGATGAGCCGTTGCAATCTGTGCATCGGTCCAACCACACAATCCACTTTCTATGTTGTGTACGCCACTGCGTCTTAGATGCATAGAGTCCAAAACACGATTCTGGACTGTTCTGATGCGTTTTATAGTCCAAGCAGACCGACTTTTCACCAACTACTATCAAAGTCAGACATCGACCAAAACATAGCCACGCCACTCATTGATTAATTCCGAAGCTAAGCACAGATTTCAGCACATAGTTGAGTTATACAAATACGCGTTACAAATACGAGTTACAAATACGCGGTTTGAAGTACTAGGCACTATCCAAAAGACTTTGATACTCGTTTGATAGAAGAGCCCGCTCTCACATAATTTTATCAGACGCTTGATTAGTGTGTGTACATGTTTGCTCGGGTTCCTGATGACTGTCAGAGCATATTTTGCAACCGGTTACACCATATGTTGTATGTATCAACTTAACAAATATCACAGACCGCAAGGCCGTTAAAGCAACGTGCCGTCGAAACAAGCACATTTTGAGTGCCGCTGAGTGTCATTCAGAACGCTTTAAAACACTCCCTTTACAACAAACTTCGTCACAATGCACAGTTGGTAAAACTTATTGAGGTGGAACAAACAAGATCCACCTTACTACATTCAGTGCAGTGTTTCTAAGTCAGTGAAACATTAGCATTCATAAAAGATGTCAGCTCCGGTAACAAGGAATGACGAACCAGCCAGGAATCGACACAGTGGTGTGACAAGGAAGTACCGCTTACTTCCCTTGGACAGAATTATTTTATACAAAAAAACTCACAATGGACGAACGACATGCGTATATGAAGCTTACTATGGGTAGTTTTCACTATCTAGCTTGTCAGCCATGGTAAATATTATCTACTTGTGTTGTTTAGCCGACTAGATAAACATGAAAAAATCCAGAATGTGTGATAAGTTTCACTCAGCAATGAACACTCAAGGAAGAGGAAAACTGTACTTGGTTTTGCCAACCAGGACCTACCAGTGAGCTTTGCTGAGACTGAGCTGCGCGGCTGACAGCATCCCATGTATCTAGAAAACTCAGTATAATCATACTACGGTTCGACTTAATGTCCTCAAACATCTTAAAGAGGTCCTGTTCTACGCCACGCGCAACTCCCTACCGACTAGCCATATCAGCGCAGCAAAAAGTCCTACTTTTGAATCAGTGAACTAGTTTCTGCGCTACTTATTCATTGGTTTGATACTCACTTTTACATGGCTTCGTGCGTTTTTAAATTCTACCATGTTTATGGAAACTAAGGAGCTTGGCCTACGAGATGGTAGACTCGCGCAGCTGTCAATTAACTTCTGGTGCATGAGACTTTTTTCTCCGTCTCAATTCTCTTCGGATGGTTTTGCTTAACAGCACAGTTCACGGTGATACTCGAGCACCAAGTCTGAGAGAAAGCAACTGAGACCCTTCATTTCAAAGTCACACTGCATCTTCAACAGTTCAATATACCTTTCTCCACACTTTTTCTGGAGTGTATGGCAGGCTAACTCACTGTTCTGTATTCATGAGTGACAAATGGCTGAGAGGCGGTGGTCCATCCGAAAAGTGCCAAAGCTCAGCCTGTAGAAGACGCACGCAGTCTGCCACTTTAATCCCAGCTGTCACTCATATAAATAGTGAACACGAACAACCAAAACATCGTTGCTTTATTCGCAAATTCAAAGCTCCGGTCAGTAATGGCGGCAGTGTGAACAGTAACGGCGATTCAGTCCACCAAATCCTATCACCTCCGGCTTCATGCGTTTTTTCCTTATAAGAACTCAAATATCCTGCAACAATGATCCTACATTTCCTCCAGTTGCCCGGCTGCTTTTCAGAAAATTGTTTCTATTTTAAGGGATGAGGCTTAGGCTTAGGCTTGTTCCCTTCTTTATGTTTTCTAGTGCCATCCATTGATTTTTCTTCGCTTGGTTTTCAGTAGTTTTCTCCCACGACTTCCCGCCCTCAGATTGAACGTTCCTTGTTGTGGATACCAGCTATCAACCAGACTGTACAACTTTCACTCTCAGTAGGTATCAGCTGCAAACGCAGCCTGCAGTCCGAAAGCGCCGATGAAAACTGTATCCTGGGCGATGCAAACGTCCTCAAATCCGACTGACGAACTTCCCCATGGCAAGCGGACAGACAGGTCTTGCGGCCGAATGTTCGCGACCACCAACTCTGGATTCCAAATTATCTGCCATTCTTTCACTTCTTACCGATTTTGACCCAGTTCCTCTATCATCCAACTGCTCATATCTTCGCAAGCCTTTGCTAACAATCTTGTTTGGTCATCGAACTAAAAGTCTTACTACCGTGCGTCCAGAGCTTAGGTACCCAGTTTGTTCCTCCATCAAAGGCTAATATGTACGGCCCAACTGCACCTCACAATAGGATGTTGATGTTTCATTTAAGAAGTTGATACTTCCACATCTTTCTAGGTTGTTGACTCTTGCACTTCTTCCGATGATCTGAAACAACTCTCACGTCGTCAGGTCGCGGTCTTTCCTGAGCCGTATTGTTGCCATTCTCACGGCAATTGATCCACCGGGCTTTACTCATATGTCCCAATTTCAGGGTCGTTTAGTCTCCTGATGTGTCCATACCCTTCAAGTCCACATTGATAGATAAACTAACTTCCTCCTCAATTTTCCCCAGAATAGTTCACCCTGATTGTTCAAGTATGTTTTCTGTCTCCCAACTTCTTACGATACTCAAATTTTCAAGACCCTGGATAACGTTCATCTTTCCAAACGTCGATAACACCTCACATTTCTTTATATTTTATACTTTGTTTAGCTTCCACGTATGATTGCACTTTTGTATTTCTAATCGATAGTTCAATGGCCTGAAGCAGCTTATTATCCATCATTATCACAAGTCTCTGCCTAAGATCCTCCCGTCTGCCAAAAACCAATTATTTGAGTAATAAGACGTTTTTAGAGATCTTCAGCATATCACTCAACACCTTATGCTGAAATTGTGCGTCACTTCTGCGGCTTGTTCTTGTTGAGGCAAGCAGACATCAAAGTGAGCTTGGGCGGTTTTAGAATTCTGCTCCTGATAACCAATCGGGTTGCCTTCTTCGGTTGATAAATAACTGGCACATGCACTGGAATGGTCTAAACAGTATAATTGGTAACCAGTACCGCTGACTGACACACAATCCTAGCAAATTTGCGAAGTTTTATCAACTTCCGAAGAGTCCCTTCTGACTTTTCAAACCAGCCAGTCAGATTTGCTTTGCAAATTGAAGTTGGTAGATCGATCCAGTTTCTTGCGCAGCTGGTTTATTGAGTCATGTTCTACTACACCGACAGAACAGTAAATCATCTTCAAATTTACATAGCTACTGCACTAATCCCACGTAAATGAACTATTACCGCTTGGCTTTTAAACCACTTTAATTGTTTATTGGGCTCGCTGAAAGAGCTAGCTTAGTGATGCAAAGAGTGATTCCATCAGCTGTCGCCTACTGAAATAAGCCTCCGGCTTCCTTCAATGCTGATCCAACTCTTTGCACATACATATCAGCCAACAGTGCGTCCGTATCACACACTCACACGAAGAGCATACGCCAGATTGACTCCATACTGAACTATCGTGAATTCGATTTTCCGTGAGGTTATAAATGCTGTTTCGACACTAAGCCGTATTTTTCCATGTATTCAAATTTTAGGGAGTGGATTTTTTTAATCTACACTTCCTAAATTATGCGCAGATTGCAAACCGTGCCTTAGAGGGATTCAATTTTCTCAACTGTTTCCTTGGGTGACAATTATTCGGTAGTTTTGGTATTACTGTTTACGATGGATAGGTACTAGAGGTCACGAATGCGGTCTTGCAGGAGAAGAACAAGGGTTTAACATAAGTCATTAGCAAGAGTTACATTGCCGACCAACTGTACCAGCTTACCCTGACGTCAAAAGAGCTTTCGACTCCGTAGATATGTTGGCTCTTCTACATATACTTGGCCAAAGAAGGATGACACGAATTTTGTTCATTTCAGTTGCATAATTTATCCCCATACATCTGTGCGCCTTGTAGCTTATAAGGAGTGGTAAAACGTTCCTTCGTAAATAATAGGGTTTCCCACTTTTTTTCCAATTTTGTCAATGACGTCATGAAGTGTGTTCTCCAAGCGACTGTGAATTTGGATATCGAAACAACTTTTGAAGGAGTAATAGCTGGCTGCACTGCGCATATGTCATTGTTCTGTTATTTGGTGATCATATGCTTGCCAAATTGCTCTTAATGGAATACTAAAAATGCCTCTGTTTCAAATTGCGTGTCAAGATGCCGTCTTCAAAATTTATAAATGCAGAACTTGAGTTCACCGACAGGTTTACTTACCTTAGCAGCTGCACGAGCTGCAGCAGATGGATTCAACGCGCGCTTCATCAGATCATGAGCAAAACTCGCCAAACTGCGTCATCTCTTATATCAGAAACAAATAACTTTGATGTGAAGACCTTAAATGTCTTCAAATATTTTATCACTGATGTCTCCATAGTATAATGGGCATCAAATAGTTGCATCATTTACGCAGCAGTCGCTTTCCAGGTGAACTTGTCTATCGTTGTTTCTTGGACTAGTTCTGGCTTAGGTTCGAAAATGAGGTCAAGCCCGCTGATGACGTTTTACTAGACATCACGCTAACATGCGTATCCTACAATGAAATGGTTGTTTGCCCCAAAAAACAGAGAGCGATTTTACGCAGAGATTTTACGGCACACCCCATGCTCAGCTTCTTTCTCTCTACCGCTTTCTAGAGCCTGTTTCCCCATGGTTGCATGGCAGTTAAAAGTCGGTTTGCAATATAGGCCTATTGCTTACCAGGGCGCTATTGATGACTCTGACAGCTGCAAAGGTAACTATGATCTAGTTGGCCGTGTAAACTGTACTGGACAAGTATTTACACAATAGGAGACCAATTAACTTAACATTTTTCAGTCGGCCTCCATCAGTAAACACTGTGCATGTGGTTCGCAAAAATAACTACTCTTGGAAGGCCTAAGACAACATAAAGGCTGAAAATGTACAGGTAGAGTAAACCAAGTAGTTTATCGCAAACTAGAGAAGCAAAGCCATTCTACTGAATCTTATAGCATGCATGCAATCGTGGTAAAGTTGATAGAGGATAAAGCTCGACCTTACACAATTCAGAATATTTTTTCAGAGTTACAACTCGATGAATCGTTGGGATGCCATAAAGTATCACCACTTACTGAAACACTGTTCTAAAGTTTTCGCTTTTTCATTTTTTGAAGTGTGCTTCAGCTCAAACAGTATTCGAATGCTGGCTTATTGACCCCTAATTTGGACCCATTGGAATCCATCGTGATGGATCATTCCCAAACACGACAGCTGGACTAAAGACCGAAACGCCGAGAATGCGGTAAACGCCACCTATCCGCACTTATACTTCTGGTAAAACTGGTGACCTACGGAGTTCATGGACCATTGCGGCGCTTTATCAGAGACTACCCAAGCCAACAAATTACAATCGGTGGAACGTTCGAGATAGGTCAGTGCATAAGACGCAAACTCAATAATCGAAAGGTCCGTGGTTCAAACCTAACCGCAGCATTGAGACTGCTTCTGCTTAGGCCTCGGAAAACTTAGTAGTATTTAGCACTCCTACTTCCTTCGGGCTACATAGCATCTAGTGTTGAAGCTGGGGGATTTTTACGTATTCCAAACCCATCATTATGGTATATGACAAGGTTCGATGCTATGCCCATTTCTGTATTATATTGATTGTATTCACAAGTCGCCTACCTACCATGCGGTAAACTCCAGATGAATTATTTTTTGACATCCCAGTACTCGAAAAGCATCCGGATGACATGGTCCACGCTATACTTCGGGGGGACCTCCATCTTCATCATGAACTCTCGTTGTGGTTTTGCACAGTGGTTAAGACTGACAAAGTTCTTGGGGAGATAACTGTACATACGAGGGGGCAGCTGATATAACTAGTCGGCTCGCCTTATAAAAATTTGCTCTTCAAAGTTAGAAAATATCATATTCTCCTGAGAATACATCCAATCGCTCAGAATCATTTTCCTCATCTCCATCTCTTGAAAAATGCTACTCCAGTGAGAATGAGTTGATAATCGTCATTACACAGAAAACGTCCAAGCGCAAACAGAGGTGTAAACAGGCACCTGCGGCCGCCTTGCTGTGCCTTAGGTTTTTGACCTTACACTCATCCGCATACAAATTACCTCAGGTGAAATACTTCATTCATGTCCGAAACTCATGGCTCAAGTGCGATCAGAAAATCAAAGAGCAGGCATAAGATGTGGAACACTGAATTCCTCCAAGATCGAAACAACTAACCTACGTCGAACAGATTAGCGCTACAAAATCATACTCCATGAACTGTAGGATGTATGAAAACGCCTTGTACTCACGTTTGACGCTCTTACCACCCGTAATCACAGTTCGTCACCAGTTTCTGTGACGAAACTCAACAACCAAACCTCTAGATCACCACCTGAAGATAGAGCACATCACAGTTGTCTCGGTTTATAAAACTATTGCCTAGTCTCATCTAGTTTCTTCAATTCAACTTCATAAACTTTGTTGGTCTCCACATGTATCAGGAGATTAAATTAAATCCAATCATAAAGATCTAGTATCTATGGGTAAAGCACACTTACCTGACTGGTTACCGAGCTTCTGTGCATTCTCTGACAGGTTAAGTATGCACAAGTATAGATCGCCGTATGCTAACTGAGGCAAGAACTGCAGCCGCCACTCATGGTCATTCAGGCGGTTTTCGAAGCGCGATATTTGCAATTCCTGGATTTCTTTTGCAAACCTGCTTCCATCATGCCAGTTATACAAAATTTACCCGTGTAGAGCCGACTGAAAATACTTCAGATAACTTATTACATCACTCGACGACGGTATATTGCCGGTAATGCCAGAAAGCTTAGAACATGATTCTTGAAGTAGCTTGAGCTTCGAGGAAACTATCATTGTAAGGATGTCTTTAGTGTGATAAAATCCTCTTACATGTTTGCGCCCTTTGATTGGACATTCACGGGCATTAGCAAACCATTCGAAATGCCGCACAATCAAGCTATTGTGCTTTGGCCTAGTGAAACAATGCCTCAGCAGTGTGACTACGGGTTAGAGGATTAAAAGCTCTATCTATTACAGTTCCAAGAAGGTGAGAGTAAAGGAACCAAGTATAAATCATCCCCATTCAAAGTTCAGATCCGTCCCGTGGGTGTGACCAGAAGAACACATCGAGTTCACCGGGAACTTTTTGCAAGCTTGTCTAGTTCACCTTGCTCAGTGTGGTGCACGGATGGTGTTGGCCGGCTAGTTTTTCTTTACGATTCCCACCATCACCGAAATCGAAGCAGCTGAATAGATTTTTCCGCGGCATTTTCTTCTTAGGTTTATACCTTCACCTTTCGTTAAGTCGGGGCGAGAACAACTGAGGGGCGAATTCTCAGCGCAGAACTACCTCTAGGTGTAGAGTAGTACGCATGTAATCAACGAAGTTTAAATATGATCCAGCAAAAGAAATCGAAAAAATTCGGGGTAGAGGTGCAACAGACAGTGAGCCAATGTTTGCCAGGCAATAGGTCATGTAGGGAATCAGGCGGGTCCGGAGTGCTATAGTCCATGCAGCTAAAAGTCGAGATGTCTTGAAATACAATTGGGTAAAAAGAATCATGACCGTTTTTAGGAGAAAAGTGTTTGTTCGCCCCATTACTGACTAGAATGCTCTCAGAGGAACCACCGGACTTCCAAATTTGTTCGAAGAACCCGACTATGGAGTAGTATTGTTACATTTGAATATCGAATGGGGCGGAAAAGAACAAACCCAATTTTTGGATATGAGCTGAGAGGCGAAAGGCACTCTTAGGTTGAAAGCCTGAAAGGCTAGTGAATCCTTCTGCGTAAATGAAGAATCCTTTTATGTCCTGCACGAACGAGGGAGACACTTCATTCAGCTCTCCATGGTCTTTCTAACTTGTGAGGGCAGAGACCCTGAATGTTGCTGCTCCGAGCGAGCCCTGATGCGAGTGGTGCAGGAGTTCCAGTGATTCCCAAATTGGCGTGTCTTTGTGCTCCCCCACCTTCTCGCAGCTCCTGGAGGGCAAAGAGGCCCTCGAGTGTGTTCTGCCTATTGCGGCGGAAGCTAGAGGTTCCCCAATTTTTCTCTCCTTACACTCATGAAATGGAGCACCTTGTCCAACACTTTCTCCAATTCCGTTCATAGAAAGAAACGCGTGTTCATCGTTATCAGGTGTCCATTCCTCATGATTTTGTGGGACGGACACACCAGTACGGCACTAACCACCTGGGGTCTAACTCGACTCACACCCGAATAGTTCCCGAAGCATTTATCCACCATGTATCATGAACCGGTTCGAGGACTTCGCCCTATTAAGCGGAATGTGGATGGGTAGCAATCGCCAAACAATCACCTCGTTCTCATTTTTATGAGCCTGCTGATATCTGAGTTTCAAGGCAGAAAACACTCAACAAACTCCACGTTGGACCTGTCATGCCTCTACGATGATCACTGACGTGTAAAAAAAGGTAGCTTCATGAATGACGATCATTGCATGTCTCGACAAAAACCAGTGTAAATTTGTTCCCCTTTGCCGAAGAATTAACGCACCCAAAGATAATCTGCTGTCTGTGTTTCATGTGCCTCTGGACGTGGTATGATTAATACATGATCGCCAGGCCCCTCCAGAGGCCTGAATTGCGCAAAAGAAGCAAAAGTGCCCACTTGTGTAAGCAAGCTCTCAATGGCAGTCTTTAGCCAGGCTGTTTTCTGCAGAGCCTGGTGTGAAGGTGTTAAGCCGATTGCTCAGTTTTCAACAGTGTAGTGACATTTCTTCCCCGAATAATTTAACGAATTCGTTAACGTTGCTCGTGCCGAAAAGTGTAGAACTCGAGTTTTTTTACCCCTCAGCCAAGACCCCTTTAATTGGACTTCACTTACCCCGTTTATGTCCGGCTGAAGGAAATCGACCATATATTTTCTTCAAGGATTTTTCTGGGGTTCGGCACATGCTTACTTTGGTGAATCAAGTGAGTCAGACTAAAAATATTCAGACGCACCAGCCTACCTATAGTAAATGATCAAAGGATTTCGAACATGGACGTCGTAGTTTCTTCTGTTTATCTTAGACAGGCCCACCTCCTTTCTGCACTGCGAGTAAGAAGAGCCCCCCTTGAGGGGAAGCTGGAGTTTCTTTTCTAGTCGACTTTAGCACATGCAATAAACCAAAGACGTGAAGGGCAACGTCCGCATTATTTCCTCCGGATTTCAAAAGATTACTTGATGTTGCGAAGATACAAGGAAAACGCTTTTGTTTCCGCTGGACAAAGTAAGTGTGGTTGGTTTTTTGCTGCACGTCAAAAAAAAATCGTCAACCATAGCAGCCGGTTCCGGGATATGCGCGGATAAGCAGGAATTTAATTGAGGCAAAAGCAAGAGTGAGCGTGAGCGAAATTGCCATGCATGAAGCTGAATAGGCGGAGACACCACAGCGACTGATACATTCTTTGCACAAGCCACCAGGAACGGTTTCGAGATCATTGAAAAAGCGTCTGCAGAATACCTCACCACGGCTACGGTCCCTGCTGTTTTGGCTTGGCCCATAACTTTATCACTCCTCCCGCTGGCACACCTGGTCTCGCTTTCGACCAGTCCCGCTGAGAGAATGTAGGGGTACAGTACCCTCGAAAGCAGATCGTCCCGTCGGACAGTAGGGGCGTTTAGTTTTCAGCCATTATTTCATTGGTGAGTGAGATATCTGCCGAAAAAATTGCTCCTCGTATTTCAAGCATCGGCTATTTGAACGGACGGAAAATTGTGCCTGAAACTGGTCAATGCTTTGCCCACTTTGGTTGGGTAGGAAATCCTGTTCATTCACAACGATCTAGATTGCTTTTGAAGTAAACCTATATAACAGGTGGACTGGAACTAATCGCGGCTGTTTGCCGTTTCATTTTTCGAAATGACCGAGCTGTTTTACAGGCCTGCGTTTCTCCCGACCGGATAGAATATCTGATAGCTTGAGTTCTTTAATAATGCACAGGCCGCAATTATGTCTGCTTGGTGGCATGCCACCTTGCAGATCGTGTAGCATACACAAGGGATAAGAACCTCGTGTGGTGGTCGGTATGTCCTGCAGGGAGGGTCGCCCTGTTGCGATGCGCTGTAATGCGTTCATATACCCGCCGGCCCTTCAGTAGCACGGGTGCTTCGTCCATTGCCGGTGGTTGTGAGCATGGTCTTTAATTCAGGAATTTATTGGAGGAGTGGTGTTGTTTTCCGTCTATCGTTGCTGGGCAGGACTCGTCCCAGTTGTCATTTAACTGGCAGAGCTATAAAATACAGACGGTGAAAAAAGAAAAAACTGGGCTTTCGTCTGTTTAATAAAAAAAGAAATAAAAAAGCACAGATGGGATGGCCTGAAGACTCTGTGATGCCCATGGCTTACATCGACGTACGGAGCTGTAGCTTCCTTCGTCATAATTGAGGCTGTGCCGCACAAAAGCGCACTTAGTCAACCGAACAAAACACGCACCTATTTACTACTCCAACTAGTATACATATGCAATGAGAAATATATGTACACAGAAGTTCCTAACCCTCCACTACCAGCATGCAAGACCATTGCCGCTTGTTAACTTGAAGCTGATAACAGTACTTCGGGGTCTGGTGGCTATTTCTCTTGCACTTAGTTTCTCTCCTAGGTTATGGTACTGCCCAACTCAAGTAACAAATACCAGCTAACCTAGTCCGACACCTCGGAAGTTCGCCCCCGTTAGTCCTTATACGTTTCAATTCTCTAGCCACACTAACTCTCTGCGAGCTTATACCGGTTTGCACTAGATCTCTTGTACTTTAGTATCTTGCACTTTAACAGCATATGTTAGCAAACCAAAACCTTGCTTGGTCCCTATTCTACTGAGTACAAATCCATCCCTATCTTATCTCATATAATCACTTGTTGTCCCGAACCAAATAGCGGTAGACGTCAATTCTTTCTTTTTTTCTCTCTCTATATATATATTTAATGCACATTATCCCATCTGATGTCTCCTCAAACTCATCATGCTTTGCTAATCTAATCCCATTCCCCCGTCCTCCCAAGCTTTGAACTTCGGCAATATCAGGTATGGACGACCTGGTTGGTTGTTATCCACGCTCAGAAAATTGCACATCCAAGCCCAACGACCTTAAATGTGACGTCCGTTACGGGGCTGTCCGAAAACCGAAGAATGTCAGGCCATTGATGTCAAGGCACTGCCATACTCAGTTTGATAGCACACCCGCAACTGTCCCCTTCCAATTCCCGACCGTACCATCTCGGCCACTCGTTCCATTAATTGCAAATACGAATAAGCTCCTCACTCGGCCCCAGCTGCCTCCATGATATGTTCATTCCAAACAGCTGAACCTGTAGTTCGAATTTGACCACCACGGTGGACATTCAGTCTGTGCTCACCACAAAATAAATAATTTACTATGCAGTTCGCATTCTGGCTCGTGTGTTGCCACTGCCTCACTCTCCCAAGAAACTACCATGACCGACTCCACAACAACGACGCCAGTGAGTCTCTACGGTTTCACTGTACACCATGTTTCTGAGATTCCTGTTACCATTTATCCGCTATGCTAATCCCTCCACTCCATCATCCACACTTACGCTTTTCGTAGCCCTGGCCATGAGCCCAACAGTCCAAGACCACGCAGTCGCAGCTGTGGTTTTGTGTTTTAGTTCAATTTGGGCCGGCTGGACGACGCCAACTCTGCTATTTCACCAGATCCGATGCTCTAGTTCCTCATTTTCCGCAGTTCACACTTTTCTTGTCATATGTCAGGCAGGAAGCTTCTTGTTTTGCCCTGCCGCGTTTTGTTTTTACCGGCTATTTTTTTAATCCTAACGATCCCACATTGCTTGATATTCTCTCCATAAAAGCGTAGTGGCTGTGCTTCCCTGTCCGTGTAGGTATAGTGGAGACGACGTACAAATCGAATAAAACCCACCGCCTATGACGCTGTCCCTTTTCACAAAACCCCCGTACCCACAATCCCCGCGGGTCATGCTTTTCCTCTGACTGTACCCTTGTGATCATGTCTGACGGCATGCCACCCACAAGTTGGGAATAGACACTATTATTATTATTCTAAGCACGCTCTTTCTGCCTTGGGCGTCTGCTCGTTAAGCATTAAGCAGTTTCAAGTCGTTGAGACTCAAGTTCGTGTGAAGTTTGCAAGTGCGCTTTTGCTTAAGCAAACGGGCAAACACAATTGCGCCGAATAGCCACTGAATCCGGGACACCAACTTCCTCCAAATCGTACGCAGCTATCAACCAAAATAGACAAACTTCTTTTCCAGATTGCCAGTGGGCAACAGGAACAATAATGCTTACTTCTAGAAGAACCTACTTTCCAACTACCAGTGAGCCCTTCGAGTTGAATAAAGATGTACCTACCTTGAAGTTGCTGAATTTGACTAAAAAACTCTTGATGAACCAATGACGTACATCGGCCTGGGCAGTAGTGATTTGTTGTAGACAGTGACGAATGACCTCCGGAAATCTAGGTTAAACATAAACTCTTTCATTTTTGATCCAGCTTACTTGAGGTCATATAGGAAAAAATAGGTTGTTTGTGGGGCTTTCACTCTTCCGAACGGGTCCGTAATGTTGAGTAATAAGGCCGCTGGGTGAAACTTGCTAATAGATTGCTTCCCAAAAAAACTGTCAACTATCTTTAGGGCCAAAATCGACTAGACTCAGAGGTTTCTGATTCATGATAACTCCCGGATCCTCAAGTTGTTTGTCAGCGCGCCAAAGCGGTTTTTCTAGTAAAGCGACGGGTGTGACTGTTGAGGTTCCACGATGTACTTTAACGCTTAGATTGCAAGCAACATACTGTTTAGTGTTTATTTGGTTGATCGGTCGAGCGCGCCAGTGGAAACAATTTCTTTCAAATAGATGGCTTTGACCAACGGAATACTCTAGAAGTGTAGACGAATTCCAAAACAACATAGTGAGTCGAGACCGTAAGCTTGTTTCGAACCTGGGTCCTGCGCACACAGTGCAGGTGTTGATCAATATCCAAGGCCAGCGCGTTAACAAGGATAGACGCATTTTCAGAGTTGACTTTTCGCATTCTGCATCAAAGTGTAGAAGAATTACGACAGACTGCAGCTGCTGAGAGTTGTTTTCGCAACATATATGTTGTTTCTCGTCTAGGCCATGTCCGTATAGATCTGAGGGTTATCGAAACCTAGGATGTGCCAGAGAATTGGGTATCTGATTAGTTTTCGGTGAGCTCCAAGGAGTGATCTTAGACTGATTACTTCACAAGGGAAAGCACGGTCTCAAGGCAAATGTTGCGACATATTTTTGGCCTCCAGCCTGTCCGTAGCGTTTTAAGTACTTTTTGTACAGTGATTAATCCTCTATTTAAAACGCCCCTAATATGAACGCTCGCCTTGCACTCTGACTCTTCCCTACTTGATTAGGCTTCCGTTAATCTTGAGCTTTCCAGCACCGACCCGGTGAGGCTTTCTACTATCAGATACCCAGACCGTAGTTCGTGAGAAAACCAAAAATTCCACTGTCCTCACCATAACTATCTACTACCCCATACCTCACAATAATAGCACCCCTGCGTAAACCGGGTCTTCCTTCTTATACATCGGCTCCCAGCTCTTACGCTTACGTTTGTAAAGGGCTCGACGTGATTTTCAGTATTCGGTTAAAGTTACAAGTTCATGTGCACCTGACAAGTTGTCTTATTTTCTCCTGCCTGTCATGCAGGCTTGTTTGAAGGTCTTATCTCTGCGCTGCCATCTACTTCTGCAATCCAGTTTAAACTATCCGATCACACTGGAGGCCAATGCTGAAGCTGGGCGGTTTCTAATACGGTCCAAATGGATTGTAAAATTTACTCCTCATTGCTTCACTAACAAATATAGTTCATCCCAAAGCGAATTAACCGAAAATGCCACCATTACTACTGCCACCACCTCTAAGCGGTTGATAGACCCTTAATCCTTATCATCTTTTCCTTCACCGCGTCCAAAGAAGGCACTGGCAGCCGAGAGGCCAAGGTCCTAACCCCACCACCTTTCAGTGCCGGTCGATCTAGCACTTCACGTAACTTCGGACTGTTGGGTAGTAATAACCGACATTGCCCCTCCTATCCCACCCAACAGCCCTCTCCCCTCTCCCTTACTAGCAAAATCTCTCCACACAGAACTGACAAGTCTGAAAGGTCTTGTGCACAAGATGGAAAGCGAACTAGCATCGTCCGAGGCATACCGCTAATTTCTTGCATTGTGACCTCTGATGCAGCACTCGATATATTGGATCCTGGAGAAGCGTCATTTCTCATTGACACACTTGCGCTTGAGACCAGTCAGCATATGGAATGTTGTTACCAAGTCCTGATATACAGTACGACGGACCTGATCCCGCTCGAGCACACAAAACTGCTGTCCTGACAGCATGTAAGACGTTCGACACCGCCCGCAGAACTCAACGGCTTCAAAAGCCGAAACCGTTCGCGCGTTGTTCGATACTAATACAATTCAGGAACAAAACAAACAACAACAAACAAAACACTGCAGTATGCCTATTAACGTCATAGGCTTTTCTCTCATCTACTCGAACATTTCAAAACCTAAAGGCCAAATCTACCTCTACTTAACTGCAAAGGCAGCTTAACAAAGATCCACTCTCCAAATCTCCAGATTCGGCTGTTGAAAGCTACCAAACCGATCCCTCTTTCGTTCACCAGACTAGGCTAGTCAATAATCTTCACGTGACTCAATTCTTGCCTCTAACGGATGCTGTATAACACTGGCGCCACCATTAGTTCATAATCTTACGCATTTCAATTCGGTCATCCTAAGGGCCAAAAATATCACCGTACACGGGGTCGCGGCGCACACTCTGTTGGACTTCCGTGCTCCGGTCCAAGATAACATTATTATTATTGTTATTAGGGAGTGGCTTCTTTGCAGACCTATCGTCAATCAAACCTGTACTGTTTCCAGGAGGGCCTAAACCTTCGGCTACGGACCACCACTTCTTGCATGACGGTGTTCCATCATTCAGAAGAATACTGAAATTGCCTAGCTCCTCTTCGGTTGTCCACCGGCTTACGGGCAGTCAAAAATGCAAGGCATTTGTCACCCTGTTTTTGGACAACATGATAAAGGTTGACTGACAGATGGCTTTTTGCCAGGCTGGACGACCTGCGCTTCGCTTACTATCTACCATCAGCAAATAAACTAAACCTGATACCGTTTTCTGACTCCACGAATTTCGGCTCCGGGGATCGCCTGCTCCACTTGTAGTACCGCCGCTCATAACTCAGAACAAAGGTTATCATGAAGGAAACTATTCACAAGGTTGCTGAAAACTCTTTGACAGCCCACGGCCGGTTTTGCTCTTCTTGAGGCTCATCAGGTAGGCGCAGTCCCCGAGTTTCCGTCAACCTTTTGTTCGACTTGAACCCAAGCTGTCACAATCAGTCCAATTTGCGTTCAAGTAGAATATAAGGTTGACGGAAACTCGGGAACTGAGCATACCTGATGAGCCCCAAGAAAGGCGAAAACGGTCGTGGACTGTCGAGTTTTCAGTGACCTTGTGAGTCCTTTCCTTTATGAAAATATACCGCGATATCTCGAATATCGTACCAGCTGAAACTTGCGGTGACCTGTGTGCGGCACATTCAGTTGAAGGACATCATTACCGGGAGGTTCACTTGAGTCTCCCGTGAAAATCAAATCGATTTGCGAAGGAGTGAATTTGTCGCAAAGGTAGTCATGTTTTTGCCCTCTCAGCGCTCAAATAATACAAGGACATCCTCCTTATTTAACGTCTCCTCAAACGCCGTGGAGTAAACAGACCTGTGCGATGTCAATTTTTCAACGGCTACTCTCAAAACTGAGCCAAAAATTCACCAAGTCTTCAAGGTGCAACTTCAAAGTTGAATGGGCACAAAAATAACATTGATTACTTCTAACCTAGTCTTACGAATGCCTGTATATTATTGTGTGTTTAGTTAGATCAACTATATCAATTAATACCATATTGTAAGACAAGCGCTTTCCTCCAATATGCGACATTTTTGCGGAAAACTGCCTATGCCGTATAAATGCTACCTCAAGATTGGTCGAAGAATCGTCGCAGACACACCAGGCAGTAGAAAAGGTATTTATTGAGTGACAGCTTTTCAACCGGTACAGGAATTCACTTACCACTCGTGCTCTCTTGGCACCAAACTGCGCCGGATCATCAGAAATAGGTGTATTTTCGTTATAGGACCGTGTTGGTACGTTAAGTACCGAACCACGTTCCAGTGAAATCCAGAATGATCGGTTTTCATGACTTCACCTTCCCTCACGGTGCATATTGCTCGCCAGAGGTCGAAAACTGCGAGACCGTGGTGTATCCGGTCTTCACCGGAGCAGACGACCGGAGTAAAGAAGACGATAATGAACCCGATTTGTTGATAAAAAACGTTAACATGTTGGAAAAACGGCGAGCTTTTTTTCTCATATCATTTTTTGCTAGTGCGGTGTTGGTCAGGGGAATAAACAAGCGTATTAGTGTTGTTCTTCTTCCGCTGGGTGCATGCTTGCCGGAAGTCACAGGTAAGTAGGACCATAAATACCTCACGACTTCCAGCTCCATATGTTCGTCCTTGTCCTTGTAACCGCTCATGATGATGAAAGCCTTCTCCGACCTGCACAGCTTTACGCCGAGAGCTTTGCCTTCAAATGCGTGCGGAAGACGCTGAACGCATCTGGAAGGCGCTACAACAGAATGTCAGGCTAATGACGGAAAATTCTAGCCTCTTCATATATTATGCTATCACGATTCGCCAAAACTGCGCAAAACACAGGAATCAAGTAAAATCAGTGTAAACAATTTACCGGGAAGGTGAAAGTGACTATGATTCAAACTGACTCTCAGCGGCCTTTAGGCATTCTTTCAGGGAACCTTAATGGACCATCGGAAAGACAAAGGTAGAGTCACGTAATCTGCTTATCAAATAAGTTAACACTGACGGTTCTATCTACGCGACCAGTTTCACGTTTATTGTTCGCATGGATACCACGTGATTGAGCCTTGCAACTCGGCAGTGGAGCTCTGTAAAGGTCATTGGGAGCTCCTTACCGTTCTCTCAGCAGCGTTTCGCTTGCTTCTGTACAGGATATTCTATGTGGGATTCCTCGTTATATACGTGGTCACCAGTTGTGTTGTTGGCGCAGTTTTACCACCCTTTCTGACGGTGCAAGTTGTGGGAACCCTTCTCTTCTAAAGACTTCCAGGTGTGTCCCTTTGCGTATAGCTTGGTCCATATCCTGGATCCAACCACTACGGAAATCCGGAAAATTCTTGCCTCAACCACCCCTCCTCTGATTCTGTCTCGCAACTGGTGCTGGCTGCATCGATGAGGAACTTTCTGTATGGTGCTCGAGTTTGTGTCGGCGATATGTTTGACACTTTACGGAGGGGAAATCACCCACCCGAAGCACATCTTCCGAATAAATTGTTTTAATGCTTAACAGCTTCTAAATTCACCACACAAATGGGTTACACAATTTTAAGTTTATCATTTGTTCCCGCTGGACGTCGAAACAGTTCCCCGTTTGAAGCATACTCGCTTATTAACTGATCAAATAATACATTATAAGCCCAGTGCAATAGCTTTACCAAGGTATGTGATCTCTGACACTGAGATAAAGGTGAAGGGATTTTGGGAACAACAAATCAGCTATTGTTATGATTATAGAAATATAAGTCATGCTCGATTTTCATTTTAGCTAAACGTTTTCACCCACTTCTGGAGCTTTATTTCTACTGAGAAAGTGGCTTCTTTCTCGGAAGTTTTTTCAGGATTATCGAGCCCATATTGCGCTGGTGAGGCTAATGACGCAGCACAATAGGTCAGAGTCTTCAGTGATAAGAGACTATGTAGGAGGGAAGAACATGTAGAATATGCACATATATCTTCTTATCCAGCTGCGAGTGACACAACAATGAGTTATCTATGTAGAATATGCTGCGAGTGACACAACAATGAGTTATCTAGAGACAGGACTGCAGTCATGTGCAATAGAGGGAAGGATGAGTTGAGTCTCAGGAAAATTTATTCACACAAACTAGCACTATCAGACTCTGGAGTGCTCAGACATACGTCTGCACACACAACTCATATGGTAATTAGTCTTGTATTTGTTTGCACAATATGCAAACGAAGCAAGCCCGCCACATCAAAATTGATGGAACAAAAGGCAATAATATGAATAAGAAAGAAACTCTACGTGATGCAGCATGACGCGCCGTATGTCAATGTTCCTGTGCAATCTGAACGTCATCAAATTACTTGGGCCACCTCAACAGCACCTGCGTCTACTCATTTAGTTCAAGTTCATTCTTGTGCCACCATGGATATGGTCTTAAGAGCGACTTCATTGTTAGGTGTCCCAGAGAGCTGGGAGCAGTTGTGAATAGTCTTCCTCTTTGAGTTAATGAAGGCGGGGTTCCAAAGGACTACAGCCACAAGTGCTTAAGATCAGTGACTTGAAACACTAAGAGATTGGTTTCAAAGACACCAAAACCCCTCTTCTGTTCTAGGGGGACGGGCTTTACACAATTCGAAATAGATCTGCTCAAAAATAAACCTGCAACACAAGCCTGCTAACTATGAGAAGAGCCATTTTTAAACCTCGATAAACCTGGCAGATAGTCCTTTCCGCCTTCGTGGACACCAATACAACGTTTGACTCCATAAACAACGTTATACTACCAAGAGAAATTCAGCTGAAAGCGTTTTCAAATTGAAGGCAAGCAGTGAAAAAGTAGAAAATCTGCGTTTGACTAGCTGATTAGAGTTTTGCAGCAGATTGCTTTTGTACTGAGGTTAATTACACCTCATAACACATTACTTCAACTAGACTACCAGGCGGGTTTTGCCGAAATCCTCTCACATCTTGAGAAGAGTGAAAGTCCCGTGTAATGTAGGGAAGCCCCAGACCTATTGCAAATGGGGGCAGAGTAAGTTACGGATATAGACGGCCAAACAAAACTAAGAATCTGGGTTTAAAGCAACCGGTGGTAAATAGAACTGAGTATACAGAAAAGCACTTCATGTAATCACAGATGGACTGCGTAGCATAACACTAAAATCCAGAGACACATTGCTAGTGGCTACTAATAAGCTAAGGATCTGTCTGCATGTTCGGGGAAAATTTTCAACCTTAGCATCAAGTAAACATATTAACCACAGATTAAAATACAGCCTGTCTTACTTCGGCAGTTAAATTCAGACGACAAAGCTTGAATAAAATGCGGTGGCTAAAACCTCCGAGGCATGCTAAACTCAAAGTCAGCTCTAAACTTGGCCGCAGAAATTTGCATAACTAAAGGCTAAATTTAAGGCTTCGGCGAAAGGATTTGGGCTTTATACCAAGTCAATTATTCAGAAGCTGTACTCAGTAGAATATAGAAAACTACCTCTGCTAATAAACATTGCCGAGGAGAAAAAAGTATCAAGCAGAAAATGACTGTCGAATACTGAGGTTGAGAGCTAAAAATAGCATAACGCACTCCGTTTGAAGGGACATAAACAGGAATTTGCCTGAAGCCCCCTACAAAGCAGCCAGAGGATAGAAGTGCTTGTGCGTTCAAACTTTTTGACATGTGAACCATTGTCATTGTCGCCTCGCCTTCAGAAGCAAAAGTAAAGGCATGCAAATGTTCGCGAATTATTGCTAACTCGGCGGTGCCGGTTAAACCCCAGGAAAAGAGCCGCAAAATAAAGGCGACGATTTTCTGGGGACTTAAAAAGTTACTTATTATCATTGCGACACTGTAGACATTTACATAAGTAATGTAAATGGATTCGAAATCATCGTGCTTTGCGACTGTAGCCGCATGGTTACGCACATCTGAAATCTTTGGCGGGATGTGTGATCTTTTCAACCTCTAATCTAGCTAATCTAGCTAATCTCTGCTAAACGGAATAATCCTTGAAAATGGCTGGTAAACAAAGATCCGCAATAACAAATGATACTTATCAGCTGCTATTTGAAGTATTTCAGCGTTGGATCTTTGAGTTAAAATTAAAACAAAAAAGGAAAATGAAGATAACGACTTAATTATAAAAGGACCGGATAATCCGGTTTATTTATTGCTAATAAATACTCCGGAATATTTGTCCAAAAGGGACCTGATTTGAATTCTGAGTGGCTGCTATCTGCGTTACAAAAACACAATTACGTTGAGGTAACAGAGACTTCAAGCTTTGGTCTCCTGGCGACAATTTTTACGGAGGAGTTCTACAACAGTAAAAGATGATACGTTGCAGTTGCCTCTACTACCACAAACAGTTTTTATGTTAGTGCCCCTATCATACCGAATTGGTTTTGCAGATGATGCAAAAGTGCTGTTGGTGCCACGTTGTAGTTCTCTGTATGGATACAATGGATGATTTCACGATGATGCGGTCAACCTGTGGCTGAAGTATTTAGTCGCTGCTAAGTTTAGCACTCAGACTATCATCCGAAATCATGGGTTTATTAGGTAATAGGAAACTCCCTTAGATTGCTCATACTCTAAAGGTCTGAGAACAGGGAGAAAAGGACACACGCCAAAAAATAACATGTATTTGTACACCAAATTATTGTGCCACTTTGGCTTTCTTTAGCCTTCAATAAAGTCATAAGTCAGTAGTTATTTTAAAAAAAATCAAGATCATAATTTAGTGACAAACAGCGTACTGGGTCGAAAGTCTAGAAAATTAACTTCTGACAGATGCTGCAATCCGCTTTGGCAATAAATTGAGCAATCTTGCAGTGGAACGACTTCAACCTTGTGGCCCTAAGGAGTATCTAATGAACAGTCAGATAGAAGTCACATGAAAACAACCCAAAGTTATTTTGACCCACAGTTCAAGAGAGGTATTTCCGAAGGTATGTGATCCGTTGAACCACCATGCACAAAGAGAAGGTTATACTTTCCTCATAGTTACACTATCGTAGGCGCAAAACTAATCCATTTAGGTGAAAAGATTGGTTCAGTGTTTGTATCTAAAAATTTTCCTTGCTTTGGATAGCAGCGATAATCTGTATTGTTCAACCAGAAAATTCACGACAACAGTCACTCAAGAAAGCGCACAGTCCTTTCTGGCCAAAAGGCCTGTATGTCCGTTTATTGAAACAAACTTTGTACAGCTGTGCGACCAATATTGAAATGATACTAAGTGGGGATAATAGTAGCTTATAAGTGCTACAATAGACATTTCATCCTGAAGATGCAGCCAATCTACACTATAAGGCCGAAAAGCACTGTACAGCCCGTTTATCTTTATTAGGAGCCATCATCCGTGCGTGTCTCACGAGACTCCAAGTAGTATTAAACCCACAACATCTAGGCTAGTTGTTTCAACACTAAACGTTCGGTTACGAGCGGCACACTGCCAACAGAAACTGGAAGTTCATCACACTACTAACAAACCACTGGTAGCTGGAGGGAAGAATAAAATTAATTTAACTGGTGAATCCTCCACCTTAGAAGGAAACAATAGGTTTACCAAGCCTAGCAGCAAGATGGAATGTGCAGTGTCCTCCATTGCTTATTTCTGTGGTGGTTTGGCTGATAAATTTGGTAACGTGCTATAAACCGGTGACCCAATATTATTTTCCTTTTTGCATTTTGTTCATTTTTAGCCCGGCCAGAATGCTGGTTCTTCATCTGGTGAGTGACAGATGACTTCTCCCTTTAGAGCCCTTGCACATGACGGTCATTGGCACAGCACGGATTTTACTGAAGAACCTTTCTTGCAAGCGTCATCAGTCTAAAATCAGTTTTGGGTTTTGGCTGTACGGAAAAGTGCAGCTGAAGTTCAAAATTCATACAGGGAACGATCAGGGTAGTAGATGTACGGGAAGTGTGGTAATCTAATTCCAAGGGCTCTTTCCTTACCAAGTTGATATATCTCCAATATGCACCGCTGTCCTTTTGATTTTTCCACGTAAATGATAACTCAGGACAATTCGGTCGCACGACATCATCATTTTGAGAATGTAATGTTTTGTTACTATTGCGTCGTTTGCAAAGAAATGGGTCTAATATCGACTTGAGCTTTGACGAAGAAACTGCTTGCCAAATAAACAACTCAACTAATCGGCCGTAAATTCAAGTGAAATAGGACTGAACCACAGTAAGAAGTCATCAGAAGTCGAAGGTCAGGTGATGGCGAACCGCGGATTTTATCGGCTGGCACTAGCTACTACACACAATGCAAATTTTAGATCATGGATAAAGAAACAGGACCAGATGAACGTAATCACTGAACCTAAAGCGATAATTTGTGTGAACCACAGCCCGACAAACGCTAGAACAATATGCCTCAGCAAGTATAATCGGATATAGACTGAAGTGAACAAATAGGTTGCATGTGGACTTGAAGTTCAACTGCTGACTTAGACCAATAGCTCTCAAATACCCTACTTCCTCTCTATCAGCTCATCTGAAAGTAGCTACTGAACTCCTAATGTACTAGAGGTTAGTCACATTCTACAAAGAAGTATGTTGCATCGGTTGCGATTCTCATGTTAGGGTGGGTATCATTTAAAGTGAGGACTGCTAGAAGTGGGTTGCTGTGCAAGCCCTCGCCAGATTCCATTCAGACCTGATGTGCTACAATGACTTTCGCTGTTCCAACCTATTCTACTCCAATAGGGGGACTATGTATGGCTTCCACCGCAGAAACCCTCGGAATTTGCCGTACCCATTGGCGGCGTAGTCAAAGAAGTACATTCTGACGGATTTCTGGTTGAAGATGATGATGGAAAAGTAAGTCTTTCTTGTCTTCGAAACGCGATCCGTCTCCACCCTGTTTGAGTGGTGTGTAGTAGCAATGAGTTGATCACTCCTTGATACTAGGATATAAGTCGAATAGCAGCTCGGAATAAAGCCAGTTATTATTAGCCGCAGCACAAGTCTAGGACAATGGAAATTTATTTCCATAGGACCATGGTAGTTAGGAGAGGATGTTATGATCATGAGGCCTGAAAGTGTGAAAAACTATGGTGCCGTTTCAGAAGAGCTTGGTAAACAATCGGTAGTTTTTATTTGAGCAATGTTTCGCTTTTGACACAAAAGCTTCATCAGGCCAAGTGAACAGGTTACCAAGTTGACTTCTCAATCGGTTCCAAACTTTTTCCAATTGATTGAAAACTATGGTACCGTTTTATCAAACACACGGTTATTCAAAAGGAAGCCTGGAATGAAAGTGGCAAGCTTGGATATCTTGCACCATATGTGTGCAAATGGACAGACGATGTACCGAGAACGGCATGAAACCCGTGGTAACCAAGGTAATCAAACAACCATATTTTTAAGCACAATCTTTATCTGGAACAATGGTCGTTTACCTCGTTGTGTTATGATAGTTGATAATATGGCACAGACGTTAATACTCCCTTATGCACAATAGTGTTTACCAAGTTTCACTGACCCCAAACAATTAAATCGTATTCTGACCACATGGTTCAAAAAACGCTTTTAACGATTTTCTCCATTTGGTAATCCTTGAGCTGATGTTCACTTTCCTGTATCATCGGTCCTTATTTGGGGATTTATTGGCAACTGCTACTGATTGTTATGATCCGCTTACGGATTGAAGAGGCAAATTGAGTCAATCAAACGCAATCGCACCTTTCAATAAATCACTAGGATAAGACAGGTTATCGTGCGATGGTAAGATAATGTTGTGAGGATACCTCAGATTTTCGAGGGTATTCAAAAGCTTGCTTGACAAGTGTTTGGGCCACGAGCCCGTAAACACTGCAAGCCTAGTCACGCTAAAACTGTGATCAGATTGAATAAACCTCAAATGGTAACGAAAATTGTGTCGCCAGCCTAACAGAAAATTGTGGTTTATCGGAGGCGACCGAAGTTAAGGGCTTGTAGGTTGAAAGAAGCCGAATGGATTGTATTTTTCATCCGATCGGGGTAACCTGCTATAGTGGTGGAAAAAGATGTGTGGAGTAAAAGCCGGACGTGGTCAGGTTCTAGTTACTTGCTACTAAGGTCCTGAAAGCAATGGATCAGCAGCGGCAGCAGCTCGGTAACCCGTCTATAGTTACGTTTCAGCGAGTACAGTTCCCAGAAAACATTGTGGCGACGACCAAGAAAAAAATCACCGCTTAAGTTTTTTTACTTTTTATATCTCCTGCTTTTTAATTGTTTTTGAAAGATTCCACCTGTTTTTGCATTTGAAGCTGGTGAAGGTCTCCAAACAAACAGAACTAAAGCCAATGCATCCGTCGTCCGTGGATGGTGTTGACGATATGATCGCCCTAGGTGAACTGAACGAGTGTGGCATACTAAGGAATTTACATATTCGATACAAGCAAAACAAAATTTACGTGAGTCTTAGCTTGCTTTTAACCAGGCTTATACTGACTTGTCTCCAAACGTAATTAACAATCTCTTTTAAAATGACTTTTCCTCGTTCGCCTGTTAGAACTTCTCTAAAAACTTCTCAACATATGCGTGGAATTAGATAATGTAATGTGTTATTTATTCATAAATCCTAACACGGGCATGCAAGATTTAGGGAAGGGTATTTAATGAAAAATTTCCCTTTATAAAACTTATGCATCCAGTAGTAGTTCAAACAGAACAAGCGAATTCACCCGTGCGTAGACCAACAAAGAAGTGGGGGCGTGGTAAGAGCGTCAAATCACCTGGTTTATTTCATGAGTATCTTCCTTAGCAGTGACACTTTCAGGTTCAAGATAATTTAAGCAGCGGGAGAGAATAGTTTTTCAGCCGTCCCGAGTACGCTCCGCCAGCCTCGAAACAATTTATAAACTAGATAATCATTAGTTGCAGATGGCTTTCATACTTGTGTGGAGCAACAGTGTACCCTGGCTTGGAGTAAACAAACGAGTAAATTAGAACCTGAACCTCAGCTGTTATGAACGAGGTCTACACATCTTCAGAACAGTAGTATTCTGAAAGCAGATGGTGGGCGCGGCAAAGCAGGACGGAATTAGCGCCATATTGTTGGGGTAATTTGCACTTTGGAACCCGGAGGTGAAATGGACACGCTCTTTACTTAAGCGTGGCGGTGATTCTACGGTTTTCGTCTCTCTGTTTGTCCACACCGAAGAGTTTGGCTGGACCTGACTTCCGTCCTTTGTTAGATATTATCAGTAGGAAATTTCCTCGCACGCGGCGATTCCATGTGCGTCATTTGCCCAAGAAGATACACCAGCTGTCAACCGGCCATTATGGATATGGATTTTGGCTGCAGGGATTTGAGTCGCCACCCGACTCTCTTCAGCTTAGCTCACCTGGATAGCCAAGACCAGTGAGATGGTGTGCGTCACCGTTGCCTGTGGCACTCGATAGTACGGGAGTAAGGTAGAACGTGGGCTCATGAAACGAATGGAAACAACACGGAGAGAGCGGGTTAGTGTAATATGGAATTGCCAATTGATCAGTTGGCTGCTGATCTGTTCGCCGAGCTTGATAATCGACATCTTCAGTTCGTTGAAGATTCCTACTAGAATGGTGACGAAAAACGTCTCGATTCAATTGTCAACCTCGGCGAACAGCTACCTGGACAATTAAAAACGAATGCACCCGAGATACCAAAATTCCATCACATTACCAAATATGGAATTGCTGAAGTTTATTATGGTTATGCATATGAAAAATTACAATCATCCTGTCACGGCACTAGGTATTTTTAAGAATGTTTAATGGTGTGCGCCAAGATGTCTGGCATGCATTGACCTATTGTCGCAATTTAGGCTATTGTGTACCTCCCCGTCCAGCCAATTGAATTTAACTTTTCGTCCGGCTTTCATAAACCAACCCAGCATTATATGTGGACACTGGCAGTATCGGCGTGACCGTCGAGTTCTTCAGCTCTCCTTACAACAATGCCAACCAAAACTGCTTGCATAGACAGAGTAGTTACCTCAGCTTCTGAACTAAGGTGACAGACCTCGAGTTGCCCAATAAAATATCTGATACCGTGAACCGTCGCGTTTCAAGGTATCCAATGCTCATGCAGTCTTCCGTAAACATCTGTCGATTGAGGTTCGTGGAACAATTGTATTTTTGCCGTGTCTTGATTTTTTAAATGAAAATCACTTTCTGTATCGAACTTTCTGGCTCCCACCTGTCGTTAGTTTGTCATCTCGATACAAATCCATACCAATTGACGCCACAAGCTGAACATCAGTCTGTCAGAGAGAGAATATTTCAACTGCGTGAAAGTGTAACATCTGCACAACGTCGTCCAATAGGATGACTCTAGGCTCGTCGGCCAGGTTGAGCGTTGTACCCAGTCAGTGTTTTTATTCATCCGATCCACTTCGTATCGCTGATTGGGATCAATAAATTCGACGACTACGGCATTAACTTTATCTTCCTATGGCACTATTCATGCACTACTCATAAGAGTAGTGCATTACATATAACCTAATTATTATTAATATTATTAGCCAATTATGCATAATTTGGCCTACTGTGGCAACACCGCATCTTCAAGACCCAAACATCTCGTTCGGTTTTCCGATCATCCAATCAGCACGTCGCATCTACTCATGGGAGTTATCATGCGCACATCTGTCATTGGTGCGCGTATCACCGCATGAGAAACGACGAGCGTCGCTCTCTCATTGGCTTCCTGCGACAGGCAAGTGGACTTAATCCCCCCGCACTCCTTGGGCTCGGCAGCACATTGGTGCAACTGAGTTAAAAAATGAGATGCACGGTGCATCCGATCCTCTTAAGAGCGTGGGGTAGACAAACCAGTGGGGCTTCGACAAGTGGAGCGTGGTATCAGCGGTGAGTGTGCACGGACAAGTAAAGGTGGCGAAGCCTATCCAAGTTCGACAGCCGAACGATCCATGGCTGTCGGTGGTCTTCATGTGCGGTGGGGACATGACGGTGGACTATTAGTCTTTGTCCTGTCACTGGCACGAGAGATCGCTTCCCTTGCAGCCGCAAGCATGTGCAAGCAGAACGAGTCAGACAACCTTGTGTTTTTGCAGTTGATTGGATGTTAGGCTGTCGGCATGGATGGATGTCGGCATGTCAATGAAAGTTGGATCAGTGTAGGGTCTGTGAAGCCGTTACTTCTCTAGATTACCTTCCTACGCATTGACGAATGGCAGACAAACAGAACACGGTAGTTCAATCACAGAGGCTCGTCCGGCATGTTTCTCAACGGATCAACGAGTGCTTACTATTAATCAGTGTGCCGATTGCGGACACAACGCAGATGCTGTTGACAGATGTTTCCGTAGTCTATATCGTGCTGTACAATCTAGTGCTGAGGATATTTCAGGGGATTGATTGCAAAGTTTATGCTAATTGGGAAAGTGTGGGACGCAAGAGGGACGGGTCAACCCCGATCTATTACAGTTGAATACTCTACTGATATCAACGTCTGTGAAGTGGAAGAAATTCCACACTTTAGGCTAGGTGAGACAGCCTACTGGTGCAGAACTTCGAAGTATGCAGTAGGAAGGGTTTTGCAAGAGAGTAAAGTGCACAGGTTTAGCGAACTGAAGTGCCAAGAGCTATCTTGTCATGATACGGAGATATGACACAGGTTCTGCACGTTACCTATGTTCTTTCAAGACCTCCTGATACGGGATACTTCGGCGTTACCGTAGCTAATAACTTCATTTGTTTGCCTGACGTTGAAACTGTTCTAAACAACATCCCGAGGTTTTAGCGAAAGACGCTCATTTGCAAACCAGTTTGGTTTTGCGGGAAACTCATCTGGAAGCCGGCTGAATCTCTTTACTTCATCTGGATTTCTTCTTCAGGGTGACTTAAAGGAAAATTTATTCGAAAAGCTCCAGACAGTTCCCCGTGTGGGGATTTACCTGCATACAGCAGGAGTCTTTCATTAAACTACAGGTCTCCCCCTTTCAAGAATCCTAATATACGAACATGATTGTCACTGACCTTTTGACCTGACAGGTACTATGTCACAAAAACTGCAGGAACTGTAACAGCGCAACAGAGTCATACTACAAAGTATACCATCGGATTTGCTTGTGTGGAAAATATATTTCCAAACTATCCTATTTAAGACAAACAGATTTCGCCTCATCCAATGAAGCCTGTCCGCTTTTTTTAGGATAAACACCTGCTCTGTTCCATTACCTTCGTCAGGGTGAGTGAAATAAACTAACGAAATCTGCTAAATGGGTTAAATGATGAGAAGTAAATTCCACGTTTGGTTGCCAGATTCGGGAAACCTAGTGGTACATGGCCACTCTGATTTTAGTCGTAGGTGATGTGTTGAACTACTGGTAGCTCGGGTGAGTTCATTGGTTGTTGATCAGTTGGCTGTTGATCTGTTCACCGAGCTTGGCAATTGGCTTGCAAACGCTTCGTCACCATACCAGGGGACATCATCAGTGCGCAGTTAGATGAACAAATCAACAGCTACCTGATCAACAACCAAGCAGGAATCTGTAGCATTCACAACCACACCACTCGTGTGAACGGTCCTACTCGTGTCCTGGCGCGATTATTCTCTTGAGTCCACACAAAACGGGGAAGCATTGGACCTGAGTTTCGCTCTTATTAGAGCTCTTCGGCAGTGTGTTTCTGTGGTCTTGATGGTGCTGGAACTCCGGACTCCTGAGTCGAGCGTGTTACCATCAGTGCACCTGCACACACTGGACACACATAGATTGTCACGTCTGAATGAGTGAACCTGTTCATGTTTGAGCAATGTGATTGGTTTACCCGACGCTTTGATATTGTCTGAATCGGATCAATGATTCTATATGAATACGCATTCACATTAAACTGAACGTAAACTGCCTGATATCGAGTTGTTATATCAGTTTGCTCCCGTGATTTCTTGGATTTCGGCATTACCGACTTCACTAAACATAATTTACTGTCAGCCGTTTGAACTGCACAGGTCGGCCACTTAGCACCTACTTGGTTAGCCACACGAAGTAGGTGCTAACCGAATCTTCTCATATTTCCCTCCAGCGTGCAGTGACTGTTAGTCCCAGTGTGACTCATATTCAACTCTCCCCCTATAGCCATTTCCACCAATAGCACTCCGAAAGCGGTTTGAGCAGGTAGCGTACCGGTGCCGTAGTTCGAGTGTGAAGAAACAAACCAGCCTACTGACTCAAACAAACCCCATTTCGACCTGACCTGTTTGGTGAGGGGCTTGAATTTTTCAAAGTAGTAGGCAAGACGTATACATAAGACACGTTTTCTAGTGTGACAGAACATGGGATACTAAGCGCAGGATTCACGCAGCCAAGTAGTGGTCTAGACCTTCACACGAACTGTCATTGCTTCTTCCTGTGTACACCGATGGTATACTGTCCAAGTAAACGCTTTAGAGGTACTGTTGATGACTGCTGTTCTTCTTTCGCTCTTCATGAAAGTAAAAATCGTCTAAGATCGAGCAATACAAGCAACTGTTTGTATCTTTGGGCTTTTCTGTCACTCGCGTTACAAGCAGATCGAACAGATAGATGCTTTCGCGAAAGACATAGCGGCAAACCTGCTAGTCTCGCATACCTGTCTTCAACCTATTGTATTCTGTCCACATTCAGTTACTGACATGTGTTTGGGTGAAGGAGGCTTTCAGATTCCCTGATTATACATTTTATCGAAGCTACTGTCTTTCCGTTGGAGCAGCTTTCAAGAATCAGCTGTGTCTACCATCAAGACCAAGGAAGTTCAGTTCAGTTCAGTTTCGCAGCTCACAAACCGTGCATCGAAGTGCAGTTGTTCCAGCTGCCACGGCTTTATTCGTCGAGGGTAAGCGGAAGAAGGGAATGAGGGCTGTGGGTTGGAGGCGATGGCCCCTTCGGCTCATTGACTTCGAATGTTCAGGACACGGGATAACAGAACAACCAATCGTGGCCGAAGGTCAACCCCGGCTAATAGCATGTATAATAACACACACACAACACTACGCAACGCAGAACCACCAACCCATCGCTACGCTCCATCACACGCACTACCAACGCACCGCTGATGTCACCTCGATTGGTGATGAAACGTTTGCAATCAAATTGCCCAGTTCAGCGAACAAACCAACGACCATGATTATGTTTATACGGTGTGGCATGGATTGAGGGCTACGCAGTGAAGGTGATTGCTTTGATGCAAGACGGTCATTGGCTGCATGATACAGTCACATTTGTCAGGGTCACTAACCGGTGGGTTGTCTCGTCCAGCAATCCCCATCCTGGGAGACAGCACTTACCAGCGTGACTGAGTTGATTGGTAAGGACTTTAATGCTTCGTTGCTAAGTCATGGGCTGGCAACCTCTCGATCGTTTTTTTCCAACAAATGGTTGGACGAAGACGGCTCCACGAGTCGAACGGTCTTCTGGCATACGAAGTGCATGGTGTAAGCAGCGTGACCTGTGGAGTTTGACCAGCTGATCAACTGAAGGAGAATGTACATTCCCGAAGACCATCTGACGTGCCTCAGCATCACTCAGCTGGCGTTCCCACCAGACTCGCGCAATGCTTTGAGGGCATCTATGGTCAAACGCAGAGGACCTTCGAAGGTTTCCCACAAGCAGCTGATACGCATCTGATTCATAAAGTGCGACAGATCGGCCAGCGGCATTGTGCAATCTACCCTTGACAGTCAAGCTGATGTCGCGTCGGCTCCACAAATGTCGGAGAATTGCACACGCTCTCCTGGCCTTTTCAGTTGGCGAAGTGATCTCGTCTTTCACGAGATCCAGTAACTTGAAGGCGGATTCCGAAATGCCGCTGCCCTCTGCTTCATGTAGGGCTGTATGAGCTTCTTTTACTGGCCAAATACAACTACCCTTGTCAGTTTAATTATAGGGATGAGTTAGGCCTACCGGATAGCATTTCTGAAGACCTGTTTCAAACCAAGAGTGAGGCGAGTGATATTCTGAAATCAATGAATTTCGATCTTGGGCATACTTATCCAAGAAATTTAAACCTAATTCCCAGAAACTGTGCACGTAAGAGTAAGCGCTAGCTTAAAGACTAGTTACAAGGTTGTAGGATTTCAAACGATTGTGCATTGTATGGTGGCCAAAAACGATTTACTACTTCTTGGTCATCATCCTTCACGGAGGAAGATAATAATTGAAGTAAATTCTATTCTATTGTTATTCACAGAACAGTCAGTTTGCTTCATTTTGCATGCACCGCATTTGATGGCAAAGAAGACTCCAATAAAATAATAACTGATTACGTACCGCATAGTACACCTGGGATTCAGCGAGTTACCGTGGGTCAATAGTAGCAATAGTAGTGTGAACATATTTCACACCGAAAATTGGACCAGCGCACATCTTTCTCTAACCACATGGTACAAAGCGCATCAGTATCATTAAATCAGCTTCCAGTAGTCTCAGGCACATCCCATTCATATACTGTTTAGACCACTTACTTAGTTATAGTATAGCGTCTGGAGTTTCAATATTACCCAGCGTCATCAGGGGTCCCTACTCAGTAGGTGCCGATGCAGCACGGATTTGAGCCACGGTGAGCAGGTAACTAGCCTTCGGCCTGTGTTCGATTTGAGAGCATGCATTATTTATGATACCTAACTACATCACAGCTTGTCTTCCGCTGGGTGAAGATTGGGCACCATAGTTTTCAGGACAATGGAGAACTGCTCATAAAAGAGTGAGGTGGGTAGGGGTTTAACCCAATTCACTCCCACTAGCAACGTTCAAAAACCAGTCCAAACAGCCACAGGCTTGCGCTTCAAATCTAGGTTTAAAAACCAATGGTCATTCACTTCTTCAGTCGACACAAACCGTCCTGGCTTAGTGGTGGAGCATCTACAGGAAAAGATCTCCATGAGGTGAAGTTGAAATTTTCCAATGCGATCATTCCGCTCACCCTTCTTCACAGCTTTTTGGAAATTTTGGCATCGGCTTTTTGCCAATATGGTTCTTTTTAGTTCGCAAATAAGACATGGTTCTAGGGATAGAGCATTCTCGGTTAGCCACTGTCTGGAACTCCTTACATGCGTAATACGGTTCGCAACGTCATCCATACGCTCAGATTCCATGACAGGCTCTCTACAGCGGGGGACAAATCAACACAGTAACAGTGAAGCAGTAGTCGATTTGACTGTGCAACAGTAATTACTAGCATTAAATCTGGTATTGAATTGAACTTTTTAAAAGCTATGCTATGCATGCCGCAAGGTTAGCCTCATCACAAGTACAATATTTTTCTCTCGTTGATTCATAGACCTACACTGGATCTATACTCGTGGCTTTAAACCCTTACCAAGTCCTGCCAATCTATACGGCGGACACGATTCGGGTATACAGAAAACGGAAGATTGGGGAACTCCCACCACACTTGTTTGCAATCGGTGATAATGCCTACGCCCACATGAGGCGTTACAATAAAGACCAGTGCATCATCATCAGGTAAGACGAACGGCATTGAGAGTGCACATGATCACACAAATTCACAAAACTAACCTAACCAAACAACATAAACATTGACGAGTCAGAGCACGTGTTGCACTATCTGCGTCATAGACACAATGTCCACAAATCACCACAAATATTTTAGTATTGTGTCAGACATTCTACCCTCCGCAAAGTATTTTCTAAGAACCTACTAGATATTTATGAGTAAAGACGCTTGGTCGTCATACAGCAATATCAGCTGAGGTAACAGTGCTCTTCGAAGACGCAGGTTGAAATAAAGTACACAAGTATTTTAGGAATGAGTTACATATCGGCTATTTGCCCTCCGGTATTGACCAGTATTTGACCAGGAAATGATTGGTTGTCATCTGAATCGGTCAAACATTTGTACCTCTGCTTAGAACTGAATAGATCTGGGAGCCAATGTAGACCCGAGGGTATAAAACAGGCCCACCAGCCGGCCTGAACATGATGATACAACAAGGAGCATGGCACCAGTTGCATGTTTAACATCCAGGCGCTGGCATCATTTGATGGTCCTTTCAGGTTTTGCCATATTAGCGTAACTTTAATTAATTTAATTAATCACCGTATAAATTTTTCCAGGGACCAACCATTAGCGCATCTTTGATGTCGTAATTGGTGGATGACTCAGCGGCAATTTCCTATGGACCCATCGACCAATTTGAAGTCCACTGGTCAGCTGCATCCAGTCAAGCCTTAGCACTCATATGAAGCCTGTTGCTGTGTGAAGCTGATTGGGCCATATGGCGATCAAACGGGAAAACCCGTTGGCAAGTGAGCAAGGCACCATGGCTACGCTGTAGTAGGTTTACTCAGGTATTGATACGCCAAAAACAGCTATCTGGTAAATAGTAGAACCAGTGGTTTAGTCATAGTTTCCATTCAAAACCTAACTTTAAGAGCAATTTTCATTTCGGAGATTCTCGGGGGAACCCAAACAATCGGACCATATTTGCATTGAGGTAGATTATTACTTGCTGTTGAGCTACCACTCAGACTTGACCTTATTCAGCGAGCCCATCTATGATTGCTTTGATCTCTCTGATTTTCAGCGGAGAAAGTGGGGCTGGTAAAACAGAAAGCACAAAGCTTCTGCTGCAATTTTTGGCTGCGGTAAGTGGACAGCACTCATGGATTGAACAACAAATACTTGATTCAACGCCGATCATGGAAGGTGAGTTTTCTGTTCACAGTGTCGCAGGAATGAACACTCTTATGAGTGTTCATAAGTTAGAAATCATAGGGAATTCGAAGGTAACACTATACACAGAACCATGTTTGCGGATATGCATCACGTGGTAGACACTTCGTGGACCTACACTTTATCACACATTAGTATTACCTTTTTTTCTGATTGGACGAGAATGTTGCAACAACTACAGGTTTCTGGGGCATTGGATATCCCTTTGCAAACACCCTTTGCTTCCTCATCACAGCTTTTGGGAACGCCAAAACGATCCGCAATGACAACTCTTCACGGTTTGGCAAATATATTGAAATACATTTCAATCGAGAACGAGGCACCATTGTCAGTGCACGCATTGAGCAATACTTGCTAGAAAAGTCTCGAATTGTGACTCAAGCACCAGATGAGCGAAATTACCACGCCTTCTACTGCATGTTGGCCGGTATGCCTGCAACAATGAAGCAAAGCCTTGGACTGAGTCACGCGAGAGATTTCAACTATTTAACGCAAGTAAGTATGCCGCCCTTGGACTATAAGATGTGTTGTGAGATATATACTGCCGCAACAGTGGTTTTTAGGGGCATATGAGACAACTTAAAAATAAAACCAAATTATGTCAGATTGAGGTTAAAATGAACCAGAATTAATGAGAGAGTCAGAAAACCAATGCTCGTGATTGAGTACTCATGGTAATGCAAACAATAAACTGAGAAAGGGTCAGTTTTGACTAGTCTCTTCTAATGTAAAGAGTCTGATAAACTAGCAAAACAATTATCGCGGTAATGAATATTTTATAAAACCACCCCTGAGGGTCACCAGGTGTTCTGCTTCCGTAGCAATTCCTACAAACAAAGACTCAGTAAACAACAAACAGGGATCATTAAATCAATTTGGTGCACCAAAAGTTTTCGGGCAGACAGAGCACTTAACTTATCAGTCTTGCAGTAGGCAGCGAAAGAAGACTGAGCTCACATCCTAGAAGCTAGGTAAAATCCAATCGACCAACTAAAAAATGTCCTAAGAAGATGAACTTTCACGATGAGACCTAATCAAGCCTAAGCCGAACAAAGATCATGGTACCAGTGGTTAGTCACTTTTTAACAAGCAGCATTCATTTTCATTGATTACCCTCGTTTGCCTGGTAAGTTGGTTTCGGTGGAGACTCAACTGAATCCGGCTGAATCCCTCGTTTATGAAGTTTTTAAACTGAATTCATTGGACAAGGCCGCCTCATGTTTCGGTTGGTACAACAGTCGAGATATCACAGTAAATTGTCTAGACGTAACATGTTACTCATAAGGTTGCAGCGATCTTGTAAACCTATGTTCCTTCAAGAGAGTATATTACGATGTCTCGAATATCGTTCCAGCTGAAATATGAGACGGACTTCATGCAGCACATTTAGTTGAAGAACTTCATAAACTAGAGATTCGGCTGGATTCAACTGAGTCTCCCCCCAAAAGCGAATTCGTGTGCAACTGAGAATTGTCGGCTAATTCTGTCCGGTTCGGGTTCAGGTAGAACATATGGTTGACGGAAATTCGTGAACAGAACCTACCGGATGAGCTCCAGCAAGAGTGGAACCGGTCGTGTGCTGTCGAAGGCTTTTCAACAGCCTTATAGATAGTGTGTTACCTGTGGTCATGGTTCACTTTGTTGAGGTCCTCATCAACGAAGGAGCGGGGACCGTTTTCTTCGAACCATAAACATATAATCGCCAGTCTGTATTATGTGGTTTTGTGATTTAACAAAAGGCAGGAGAAAAATTGCGCTAAAATGAATTCTAACATCAACGTAAAACATCATTCGGCGTCGCCCAATGCGACTTCCTACGTAGGCAGCTTCCTTTAACGTCTTGATCGGAAGCCGTAGAAGAACAGTGTCGGAAATTTTAAGGTCGAATCTTTTTCATCAGTTCCAACAACACTCTCATCAAGCTAGTACTGGCTTACTGACGACTAAGCCCCTAAAAAAGGAGGGCCGCAGTTAGCCTGGAAATACGATGAGAGCCGTTGTGCAACTTACTTACATAAAAAACAGAGATCGCACCCGTAAATAGCAGAAAAGTTGGAAGCGTTCGGTGAAAGCATGCATTTTTTTTAGGTTAATTGACGGGCTGCCGTTCCGTTTCCACCAAAACCTCTACCAGCAGAATATAGATGACGTAAATTCAAACTCAGCGAATCCCGCAACCATCTAAAACCAACTAAAAACTGTCCAGCAGGCCTCAAGTGCCCCTGGCACTAGCTGAGTGGGAGGTCCTGACAGGTGGATGAATCGGTCAACACAGTCAATTAAGTCATTGAATCGTCGTTGAAGACGCTAGGCAAACCAGTCGCATCGATCAAGCAAAATTACTTGCGCCTGTTCGAAAGTGACATTCAAGGTGCGTCCAGGTTGTGGTGTGAAGTAACCGTACCAGGCTTGCCTCAAATGCCCAGAGTTCAAAAACCCGTCAGGACCAAGGATATTCACTACTAAAGAGATCTGATAAGTGCAAGACTCGGGTCTGGTCCTTTGCTCTTTAGTATAAACTCACCAGAATACATGCTCCAGAAGAAGAGAAGGATTGTCCACACGGGTGATAGGCGTGCAAATTCCACAAGTCACGCTATCACATAAAGCCAGTGCAAACTTTGGTCTATCATCATATTTCCATATGCTAGACTGATTATACGTTTCTCCGCTTTTGAAGGGATCTGGTTAAATTTGGGAGAGGAGGCATATCTACTATTGTTGTTGAATGTGCTTGTAACGAAAGAGCAACACATTTATATGCTCCCTCCGTCTCCTATGGTCTGAATTCCCACTTGAAAACGTGAGACTCGTCTCGGGACATCTTGATAACCATCCTTGAACTGACTATGCCGAACGCTGATAAATAGCGTATAAAACGATCGCTGAGGCTGCAATGAGACTTCTATTTTGTGTTGCCTACTTGAGGTAGGTTTCTGAATGTTAGTGCTAGCACTCTGACGTACTCACCTGTGTTTCCATTTCTTGAGAGTTGGCAGCTGTACACCAAGTGACGGTGTAACGGTGTATACTACTGATGAGGTATGCGAGTAGTATGCTTTCTCGTAAATCCGCTTCGCGTCTTTTGAAAAGTGAGATCTATTACAGATTTTTTGTGGAGTCGCTTTTTAGCATTTGCTTGCATTTGAGTAACAGTCAATGTATATCCAGGAAGGTTCAGGAGGACGCTTTCAAGGAGAAGTTGGGTATTCAGTTTTGCAAACAAGGTGCATATGAGAGTTTTGCTCCCCTGTCCAATAGTCTGTAACTGTTAAGTTGGTGTTTCCCTATTGAACAACTCCGCAGCAAAGGACTTCTTCCTTTTCAACGATAGCAGCTATAGTTGGATTCTAATGCTATCGAATACTTCGGGCCTCAAGTCATTTGTTTGGAAAACGTTTTGGTTGGACCACGACAACACTTGAAGTCTCACGTAACAATTTTGGTTTGGAAACCTCATGAACATATGTTGCAAAACTTTAACCTGTACTGCTCGTAAATCTTTACCCTCAGGGAGAGACCGTGGCTGAAAGCAGACAAGATTCTACCGATTATGTGAACGTAACCTCCGCAATGCGGGTCTTGATGTTCACACAAGATGAAATGGATCATATTTGGTCTCTATTGGCGGCAATACTCCATCTGGGAAACATAAGCTTTAAGGGTGATCAAGACAACGGAGTTGATACCAGCTCAATTAGTGCGGAATCTTCACGTCACCTTCAAACGGCAGCCAGGTTACTAGATGTAAGTTTTTAACGTTAAAGACACAGTGAAACCTTACCAGTTTGTTTGCTATGGCCGACAAGTTCCACCGAAATCTATGCCTAGTGCTACATATGGCTTCCCTATATTTAAAAGAATGTGTAAATATAGAAAATAAAAGTTAAGTGAACTGAGAAGTAGTGCACTCAGCTGAGTCTCCGAGTCTCCTTTATGGAGGAAGAATTGGTTGACCAGCGTGTTTCATACTTCTGCGTGCCTGAATGCAATCGTCTCAGCTGGTTCCAGTGCGTTCGTTTCGGATGGACGAGGAAGGCATAGGTGGAACTCGACTAATGACGCTGAGCGGCTTGACGGGAATGATCAATTAATGCATTTGCACTGGTCACCTGTTTAATTTCTCCCGTTGTACTAAAGGACGCAGAACATTAACACTAATGAGAATAGAGTAACACTGGTGAGCTGTGGACCGGCTCTTTCTCTAACCTTCTGTGCTGAGCAGATTGGTGTTAGGAAAGGGAACACCTAGTTGTGCTGCGTTACCTGTTTCTGGCAACGCGTAGGGATGTAAGAAGTTTTCTCTTCTGAACAGCATTTTATTGAGTTTTTTTGGAAACAGAAATGAGGATCCCTCACTCTGTCTTATCATGACTCCCTAGATTTTGCCTTAGTAGCAGATTGCTAGTAATGAACTTTGGTAATAAACCCCATTTCGCTAAAAAGTTCATTGTGATTGCAGATCATTTGAACTCTGTCCGGCATACACCGGATAAAATCTCACAAGTAATTTATGTTAGCAAATCTATGGAGGTTAATGTGTTTACCCTACCAAGTTCCTTTAGAATATATTTTACGCATGGCTTTCTAGTCGGTGTGGAGTCAAGGAAAAAGGAGAATATCAATAGGCTTCTATGCAAAGAGGCTGTGCAGAATGTGTCAAGTTAGAACTGCTGGGCATCAGTTGTAATCACGTGACGTCATCCATGATTCTGTTATCAAAATGGCACAAGGAGACTTTGAGCCTACCCTAACCAACTGTGACCTCTATCCAAAGGAAGTTTAAGCACTTGTTTCACAGCCGGGATGGATTACGTTTAGTCTCACTTGTATGATGTTAAAGATATCAATAGTTCAGACATGCTATATTTAAAATTGTCACCAAGTCATCATCGTGTCACCCGAGTTTCACGGGTTTCTGCCGATTCTTCAGTCATTTCCCCTTGATCTCTCTTTCATAGGTTCCAATAGAGGACATGCAATCTTCACTGACAACGAAGCGTCTATTCACAAGTAGTGAATGTGTTACAGCCCCACTCTCTGTTTCCTCAGCTGTGACTGTGCGCGACGCTCTGGTTAAGGCAATCTACTGTCAGCTCTTCGTCTGGATAGTGGGAAAAATCAATTCGGCTATTTACAAACCTCCATCAAGAGCATCGGCGTCAAAAGCACCCAGATCCACTCCAGTGTCAGGCAGTCCCGGTAAGGTTTTTGATGATTCGCCAGCAACAACTCCGGATCAGACAAAACATTCCCCTTGGATGAAATGGTCGAAATTTGGATCCGCGCATTGCTGGAATAGATTTTCGGACGCGAAGAATTCCTCCTCTGCGGGCTCTGGTCGTAGTTCCATCGGAATCTTGGATATATTTGGTTTTGAGAAATTCAATAAAAATAGGTAATTTGTTTCGTTTGGTCGATTCAAGATGTTTTTCCCCGAACAACAGTGTTCTTCGTTCCTTCGATTCAAGATGTTTTTCCCCGAACAACAATTGACTCATTATCCGTCCCAAATTCCTTGAACACAGGAGTGAGCGATTAGCTCGTCCATTGTGCACTAGCAGAGTAGTGACGAAATGATAGTCGCACATACCAGCTGTGGGGTTCAAATCCATGGCCATGTTGGTTTACTCCAGATGGGCTCTAACAAGGAAAGTCTGGAGCCGCTTTTACTTTGCAGTGACCGGATAGAGTGAAACTCGTTCAAACGAGGCTAGATGTGACACTCTACAAGTATCCCGACTGCACACGAGTAATGATTACCGTAACTTTGATCCAATATTGTCATAACAGACTATGAGACCGCGCTTTAAACTGCACTACTATCATTTCATGTGCACATGGGCCCACCAAGCCGGACATGATTGTAAGCGTACAGGTGGTTTCAGCGAAAATTTCTCCGACTCAGGCTCATGGACAAACAACGTCAAATCTGTATTCCCAATGTGATTTTAGTCTACATAACTCGATAGTGCCTAAGATTCCGTCTACTTTCTGGGTTCTCTTTAAGCGTTTATGTTCGTTTACAAACCTACCCGTGAATGCGACTGCAGAATTTCCAGATAGAAGCCTCTCCTGGGGCCTTGTATGCGGTGGTGAACACCATCCAGATAATTGTTGCATTTAGTGTCTTCTGTATTAAGCATTTTCTACCTTTCATCTTGCAGTATCCATGTTAATTAGAGACATGAATAATATTTTTGGATCTTTAAGTGACCAAATGGTTTCCGTCGCAATTCAAGCATGTATTTGGCAGCAGAATATAAGAAAACCTACTCCCACGATTTTACATCCTGACTGATACCGTAGTAACAATTTGGGCCTAGGGAGAATCCATGGGTAGTCCTTTTTATGAGTGAAGGACAACATCGCCAAAATCTTTATTTGCATATCAAATCGCGTGGCACCGTTATGAGATGGTTTTCTTTGGGGGGACGGTTTTGTTGTAAAATAGCCTGATCAGGGCACGGTGTGCTTATTTTTTAATAGTGGGGCTTAGCAGCCGTTGTCATAAATCTAGCGGTCTTCTAGCCTCGCACCAGGACCGCAACATACGCGTTTCCACTCCGCGAGCAAAAATTCTACGGTAATTGGACTTTTCCAATTAGTTTTTAGGTTGCGTCAGCACTGATCCTCATTAGTTTTAATGCATAAAGCTGGTATTGTTTCAGCTCACATATTCACGATCAGGCCTTACTAGGCTGAGTAGTGTTTGTGACCTCGGTAGTTTGTTAAGCTCGTCATTGGGCGAACATATGGCTTCAGTACGAGGTCCTTGACCAGAGGCAGTTTGTAGTGGTACTTCTGACTGATATCAAAGAAGCTTATATTTCCTGGGCGCAATGGCCTCACGGAGACAAGCGCTGTACTTGTGTTAGTCTTTTAATCTTGCCATTTGTTCTAACCTTTAACATTTTGGCACACTTTGCATTTGACAAAAGTAAAATAAGAAGAAAGGCCACTCATGAGGGAGCAAAACAGTGGTTTTCCTCCTCTACAATTTAATTTAGGCTGTCCCAGAATATGGCTGGTATACAGAGACCATAAACTTGTTATTCCATGATGTCTTCTCGGGGGATAACTGCATAATGTTTTCACATTTTTCAGTTACCCACGCCTGAAGAACAAGCCATCCTTATTTTCTTCAGCATTAATTCATAGACTCATCTTCTAGGTCTATCCCACATTGTGTACCTAATGTAGCTTCGAACAATTGTGTATCAACTTCGCCAATGAAAATCTGCAACAGTTCTTCGTCCGACACATTTTCAAACTCGAGCAGGAAGAGTACATTGCCGAGGGAATTGAATGGACTCATATTGATTTTGTTGATAATCAGAGCACGTTGAATCTGATTGGCGCCAAACCAATGAACTTACTAGCTCTGATAGACGAGGAATGTCAGTTTCCCCAAGGTTCCGACCGGAGTTTACTGCATAAAATGAATGAACTTCAAGCCAATCATCCTCAGTACGTCCGTACACAGTCAACGGCTGAACAGGTAAGCGGAGCACGAATTGCGTAATGATGGGACACGAATGTTCATCACCGCACCTTCAACCAATGAAGAATACTTCAGGGTTTGACAGATAAATCGGAATTAAATCGTCGTTAGAATTTGTACCTGAATGCCGGTATTTCAAAGCGTTGCAAACCGCGAACGAATTCGCTTCAGTAGGTAACTCCTCACAACATACCTTGACTAAAAACGCACTCAGACTAAGACTGTGTCCACATTAAAGTGGTAGTGGCTGTTGTCCACATTACACATCCACCCCCTGTCTATCTGGTCACCAAACCGCCTTACTCGAGCTCATTTGAACTTGTTGTCGGAATACCGTTGACCGGTGGACCGATTTGACCAGTGAACTAACACTCAGCGAACTGGCCAGAAAGCTTTCACATGATGGTCGTCTTAACTGATTTCACATTCAATGCCTGTAACGTGAATTTGATAGACAAACTTAATGTAATTCAGATTAATCCTTCTTGGTATGCCGGTACGAGTGCCATCAGTAAACAAATAAGCGGAACAGGAATCTATTGGTGGTCAGGTCTTCAGCGTGTTTTAGCTGAGCTGCTCTCCCTTCCAACTTTAGCCATTTTTTACCGCAGATCAGAATTCAGAGATTAGGACTGAAACCTCTAAACTGTTTCCAAGTGCATGGCGCTTGGACTGAGAGTACTTTTTTCCGAGACAATTGGGCACTTGAGCTTTCGTGACCTAGTGCTAGTTAAGTGTTTACATGTCTTGAAATACCAAATGGGTTATGGATGGAGGGTCAGTACGGTTGCCAGTTCTGAATTGCAGCCTGTTCGCCTACGGACCGGCTCTTGCCCCACCAGTCTCGTTTAACCTTCGTCTTGTTCAATTGAAAAGCTACACAGTCGAGATGGTTGATCAATCTGCATAGCAGTTCGCTTAGCAGGGACCGTCGTCACTATCCGAAAAATAACTGAAATTAAGAACGACCGCTGCTCTCGTCTGATCTGATCGCATCACCTCCCCGTGCGCACAAGCTGAGATGAGACACCTATCACCTAGAATAGATGTTTTGAGACAACAGAGGGCTTTAGATTTAACAGACTAATGTAACTGGTATATACCATCAGTAATTGTGAAAGCGTAGGATACTGGACAACTTCAGCGGCGTGTGTGTACGGTGGTGCAGAGAAAAGCTCAATGAAGCAACTATTTTTTATGCGTGTCTAACGTCTTTCAACTTTGTCCTGCTTTAAAAAGACTACCCACCTATCTCGATGCCTAGGAGAAGGAAGAACGAGCGGCCTTTCTCTGACAGAATATGTGCCGAATTCCACCACTGGACTTCTCCATAAAGGACATAAACTAACAACATTTAAGTATTTCACCAGACTTAGACTAGCTGGAGGCTTACAGTATACCAAGAAACAGTTATGGGGATAATGCTCAAACATCACAACAATTACCCGTAAACTTACATTACAAAATTCCAACCGGGAAGCTATTTCCCGTGGAATTTTGCCTGTGAAAGACTGCTGTTAAAATATATTTGTATGCATGTTGTCTTCCACCTTCAACATGACCTTATCACATTGGCCATGTTGAAAGCTGTTCGTGTTTCATGAATTTCGATCACAGGTCGACTAAGTTTAAGAAATCATACAAATGAATTGTTTTCAGCAACTTACGTATAGTCCAAGTACCCCGTTTTACCGGTACAACGAAGTGGTAGAAGGAGCCTCGAAACTATCCCAACTGTACGAGACCCCTAAAGCTGATCGATTCGCATTCAGTTTGCTCACTTTTCGATCGAGATAGGCCTACTCTGGACAGGATGAACACGGTAGAAGATGATCTAATTGAAAACATTTTGCTCAACACTTTCTTGTCGAGACTGATTTTCTTCACATTTGCGGGGTAGGTTGGCGTTACCAAAAGACATTTCCAATGCTTGGTATTGTTAGTAGTCTGCACAAACATACCCATTATATATTGTAGTGACTGTGTCGGAGCCCAGACTTTCTTAGTTAGTTAAAGGAGTTTGACAAGGATAATTTTGCAGTTGGTTTTAGCTTTTCACGTGCTTTCAGAAACACTTAAGTTTGCTCAAATAATTTGCTGCGTTCTGCACCTGTGCTCAAGCAGTGTACGTTGACCGGGTAAGGGTAGCCGATACACTTTTCTTCCTTGAGTTGTGCTATTAAATGATGGACATTTTTAATGCTACTGTTTCGGGACGGTTCAAATCGCGACCGTACTCGCCTTACGTACGTAGCTCCCTGCATCATCCAGTGAGTGAAGGCTGGAAGATTTCGCCTTTATACATTGCTTCCCACATGCTGTCGAGCGTAGTTTGACCATCAACAAATTGAGGACAATAACAACCTGTTGGGTTGATAACCGGCTGCGTACAAAAGTTTTCGGTCAGCGTGCAGCATCTCTCTCTTTCACACAACTTATAATGCACTGAAAGACCGAGTAACTTAAAGCGAGTCAAATTCAGTCTGGATCTCCTTGGTGGTCGAACTGTTTGTAATCATTAGGTGGTATAGTGTTCTGGTGAATTGTGTACTCTACGATCAGTCACCAGTATTGTCTAGCCACTGACCGGTTAATCGTCCCTTATTCCTTTATCACTTTAGCGCTTCGGAATACAACACTTTGCCGGTGTTGTCTACTACGATGTTGATGGTTTCTTGGACAAGAGCAGGGACACGTTTAGCGCAGATTTGGCTAATATGATTCAACTGTCTAAGAGTCCGTTCCTCCAACTACTGTTCAAAGACTCACTTGCCACGGTAAGCTTTTTTTGTGGTCGTTTGAAATGTCTTTCCATATCCTTTGGGACGAAACAGGGAAAAACTTCGAAAACTGCACCATCTACTCAAGTTTTCCAAAGGTCGACCTGTTGTTGGAGAATTCCTAGCGTTGCAGTATCGACCCAACCGATAGGAAGTAATGATTTATCTTGTTCAGTGTCTGAAAATAGTGTCAATTACAGCGATCAAATGCTCTGACTTCCTAATGCATTCCTATTTCTCTTCACATTGGGTGGCTCCTGGGCAAACTATGGAGTCAAAAAATGAAAAAAATACAGTGAGTAATCCTCGTCCGCCTAAAGTACAGGGTAACTTCGCTAGTAGCTTTCCGTTCATGCTTTTCACACAAATTTAGATCAGTCAGAAAGTTCGTAACTTGAATTCCGTATTCAGGCGAACAGCGTAGCTTAAGTGTTAACAGCTCCAAGTGATGGCTTCTTTTTTAAGCCATGTTATCAAGGTAAAGACGAAAAATCACCTCAACAAAATTGCATAGGCGCCCTGAATTTTCACATCAGCTTGGATGACAGTGACAGTCTCACAATTACTATGACTAGAAATGAAGGGTGCCACACTTTAAGAAATTTGCGCCTATAGTGTAGCACCTCAAAAAGTATGTGTCCTTGACTGAACCTTCGGAAAAGCTAAGTATTTATATACGTAATGCACTACTCATAAGGTTGCTGAGAACTCTTCGACAGCCCACGACCGGTTTCACCCTTCTTGGGGCTCATCAGGTAGGCGCAGTCCCCGAGTTTCCACCAACCTTATGTTCTACTGGAACCCAAATTGGACTGTTTTCGAGAAATACACTCATTAGCAAATCACTTTGGTTTTTGCGAGAGACTCATTACGTATATACATGATTTTCAAATGAGTGTATTTCTAGCTAAGTATTTATATTTTCAGCGGCACATCGTGACTGTATAAACCTGACCATAGCCATGACATTTTTGGAACACGTCAAAGTGTCTCAAGCTAGATCCTGTGTTCGCTAAACTTAACACAAGCCGGTGACTTAGCTAGACCAATTTACCAACGTCACTATACACGTCATCGAAGGTCACATCTAAGCCTATCCGACCGGTCAGGAACCCTCTTTTTTTCTAATGTGAAACACCCCACTATTTAATTAATCCGTTGGCACTGACATAGTCATCAACTCAGTCCACATAATGAAAGCCCGTCGTAACGTTGAGTAAGAAAGTAATGTGGCCAGACCGGTAGCTCCAGTGACCATCACTTCGCCTGGCTCTAACCAATAAAGTCACACGAATGTCTGCGTCCATTTGCCTCAAACACAGTGTGTTCTGCAGAAGGGAAACCATTCTTCAGATACGGTAAAAAACGCAACCTACAAAGCCTCAACTCGTATTTAAATTGTCCTCGAATTAAATTACAAAATCTGTGCTTAGAAAACATTGTGTGCGCATGTTTAATTTTTCGTGCGTGTATTGATCATCCGCACTACCAGTCTGCACGCAACTAAATAGGGGCCAATCCCTAGGTATGCTGTGTGCGATACGCTGCTCTCATTTACCATTTTCCAATGCAATACAGTGTAACGTGAGATAACACCATATTTTACTTTGTAGTCATTGGAATCACGAAAACGCTCACCGTCGTTGGGACTACAATTCAAAAAGTCGCTGGACAGTCTCATGCGAACACTGCAGTCATGTCAACCATTTTTTGTCCGCTGCATCAAACCTAATGAACTGAAGCGTCCCGGCCTTTTCGATCGTGAGTTATGCGTTCGTCAGTTGCGATATTCTGGCATGATGGAAACCATAAGGATCAGAAGAGCTGGTTATCCGATTCGTCACAAATTCAACGAATTCGTGGATAGATACCGCCCCCTTACGACACCTTGCTTCGTACCAGCAGAAACCGATGTCGAAAGGACTGTTGAAGCTATTTGTTCGTCAACTTTGGCCAGTGAAGGTTACTGCCTGGGTCGCTCAAAAGTGTTTTTAAAAGTAAGTGAAAAATGACAATCATCTGACCCTCTTGAAAAAATTAGTGTTTTTCAACTAATAACAAACCTTTCAGCTAACAACTCGTTCTGGCAGCTATGTCCATCTCCACTTGTCTGTTCAACGGATCTCTGAATGTTTCTTTGGATACGTCACAGTCATAGAAACTCAGTTAAGGGGCAACCAAAGCGTATGCAGCCAACATCTTCAGGAAGCGATGTTACTTCCTGTAATGCTGTACGATCATGGTTGTACGGCAGCGAAGCATCGGTGTTCAACACTGATGTCATGCTGTCGATGGTGATGATGATGATGATGATGATGATGATGATGCTGTACAATAATTTATTGGTAACGGTCTTGTTTTAGGTAATACGCTTACTTGAAAGTCCTTCGAAAGACATTAACAAGCTCGAGATTTATCGTTTGGGGCTTACGCCGGTCCGAATTAATATCGTACTATCCGTTAGGCTCTCCCCATAAACAACGTGATTCTCTGTTGTAGAGTTTGCATTTTCCAATGTTGTTATTAATAGTGACCAAGGTTATGTGCCATTCTAAGTGTGACAGAAAAGCCGCAACCAGCGATTTCAGCCCGACAATTCCTCTGGGCTATCTGAAGTACGAATAACCTGGTAGATCACATAATAGGCTAATCTTATGCTTGTACAACAGTGTCAGAGGGTCACATATCCTTTTTCTCTCTAATCACACCAGGATTTTCATGATCTACATCTTGAAAGAGAACGCGACCGCATATTGACCAACTCAGCGACACTGATCCAGGCACACGTGCGTCGCCTTCTGACGCAGCGTTACTATCGGGAATTGAGGTCCTCTACTATATTTCTACAGAAAATAGTCCGAGGCTTCCTTGTTCGACAGCGTTACAAGAAGGTACGTTTTTTCATCAATCTTACCAAACATTTAGTAGTTAGCTTTACGAAAAGCTTGTCGCGGGTCACTTCCAAAAAAGATACGGCAAAACCTATGTGCTTTGCCTGTGATTAGCCGATGTGTTGACAAGGAATGTGGCCCTCAAGCGGTGGCACACCTATAGGGTGTAATTTTATTCAGCAACTGAATTAAACATGAACCTGATGGTCGGTGAACATCTTTGTGGATTAATCATGTCCCCTAACAAGCAAATCCGGTGGACTTGTTTCTATTTTTGTCTTGCGGTTCTTTGTAATCTGGTTGATTAGATAGATCGATTTGTTACGACTGTCTTTTTATCACGACGATCCCAATCAGCTGGTTCAAGATGATGTAGGCTTAGGCAGGACTTGTAATATTAAGAACGGACCAAGATATATAGTGTCAAACGCGTGGAAAAGCCGAGTGTTTTTAGAAATGGCGCTTTAACTCAGGCCTCTCTGATGTGCCACCTGCGGTTGAAATGTAGTCAGCGAGGTTGCCTCAACCGAGCCGTCGCTACTTACTGAGGTCATTTTTTCTCTCTAATAGCATAAGACTTGTTTCCTGGCTTTCTTCATTATAAGGGGAATAATCTGAGCTGACCAAACAGCGTTTAGCCACCAAAGCTTTAGCGCTGGTGTTGGTTCTGCACATGCTGAAATCTACTTACCTATCATCAGCCTACCCATCCATATGTCTGGCCTATCATTTATAAGATTGAAAATAGCTCCAAAATGGACATAAACCCTTTCTATACAAACAATGCATACGGATCGAAAATCGCATAAGTTCTGTTCTGAAGGCGTCATGAGACACGGAATTGAAAAAAAATTAGTCTGCCTGTGTGAAACTCAGCAGTTGGTGAGCTGGCAAATAAAAGGTTGGACAGAAAGCTTGAATTCAACCTAATTGCTAGCACATAATGTGAATATTCTGGTGGCTTAAAAGTAGCTTAATTTTGTCACCGCCTAATTCTGGTCCAATTTACCCCAAACTTTCGGCAAATTACTGTTGCTGTTTGATTAATTCTCTGTGCCTGAACAGCATGTAACTGCACTTGAGGTAACGTTTAATTCGGAAATGTGGATTAATGTGCAATTTGGGTTCAAGTAGAACATAATGTTGACGGAAACTCGGGGACTGCGCCTACCTGATGAGTCCCAAGAAGGGCGAAATTGGTCATGTGCTGCCGAGGAATTTTCAGCAACCTTAGGAGTAGTGTATTACGTTTTTCCAATGTTTGGTTTTCAAAATCGGACGACCGTCTTTCTGTAAACAAAAATTGTTGTTTAGAAACTTAGGTTCACCCTGTAGCAGCGCAACTTCCTTATCCAGCCGTTGTTTGTTGCTAAAGTGTTTCCTGTCAATACGTGTTTTGACGATGAAACACAGCCATCTTTTGGCCTATACCTACTTGCTGTTTCGATGCAGACGATAAAAGGTCTGATGTTCATGTTCAATTTTTTGTACAAACGTGCGTACCATCCCTCTTAAACTTCTTACCTAAACCTAAATCAGCTGTGTAGTGCTGGGCGTCACTAGTCTAAATATCTTTCGGAAAAACTCCATTTCGGCCATGTCATACTGAGAAATTTGTACACTAGAAGATATAAGTGGATACACTTATATCTTCTGGTACATATTTATACCTGAATTACAGTTCCAAATGTCGGAAGACTGCAACCACGCAAACAATAGTGCTTGAAAATATATAAAATGGGACAGTCACAGAGAGCCCATGGATTATGAGCCTTTGATTGTGTGACTGAGAACGGCCCGTTGCATTTCAGCTCCAGTTATGTTTGCTTACTAGCTGAGTACTAATTTCCGGTTAAAGCTACCACCAAAGATTTTGGAAGCAGGAAACAAAATATAACGGCACCTTGTACATTCACTTACCTTTACTTTTAGGTTTTTGCACGTTATGACTCATTTAACTTTTCTCTTTTTGTAGGTTAGACATGGAATTTTACAAATTCAGGCCGTCCTATGCGCTCGACGGATGACAGAATCCTTTCTTAGGACGCGAGATTTCGTCATTCAACTTCAGGCCTACGCACGTGGCTTGCTGGCTAGACGTAATGCGAAGTTGCGTCATCCAGCTGCAGCCACTATTCAGGCCGCATTCCGAAAAATGATGGCCCGGAGGGCCAGTTTGAATGACGAGGTAATTTGGTGCTATTTGATAGCTACATGCACTGACATATCGGTCGCTTAAAACGGGATTTCGCCCCAGCTAAGCCTAATCAGATGAATATAACAAGTTTAACCAGTTGTCATTTCGCCCTTTAGTCTTGAGGTTGAGGTTAACAGATGGGGATACGGACTGAATCTTGATGTAGCCCAGCCTAGTGCATTGAAAGCTTGCCCCAATGAATGCTAAGCACTACTCCCACCTCCAGGATTCACGGTATCAGGGATTACTCAAAGCGAATGCCTCCACTGTCCTTTTCCAGCGAACAGTCCTAACGACTGTCACACTTCAACATCATGATACCATTGCGAACGGAGACCTCACACAAGACGATGATATTACACTGTGCCTCGACAAAAGTGAAAGATGTCAATTTCAACCCTTAGATGCGGCTTTCATGGTGAGTCTAAACTGCAAAATATGGTAGAATCAAAAACTGCCCTTATAATTTTGTGACGGAATTACCCATTGACCCAGCCATGCATCTTATGTCATGTGTAGACCCAGGTTGCTGCGTCCACCACGCAAACTACCAGCAAATTTGCCCACATCGTTGAACGCGCTCTAGCGGGTAAAGCCACTGGATTATGTACACGCTATGAGACTGATAATTACGATCAGTAGATTGTTGGTTGATCTGTTGATTGGTCGGTTCACTGCTATTGCATCAAAAATAGCGTACATCATCGAACAGATGTAATGCAAGCAAACAGGGATCTATTTTCTCTAAAGCTTACCATAATTGCCTCATAGCCGTCTACGGAATAATTAGTACCACAGTCTGTGCAGCTCTCGCTGGCCATTACGACTCAGTCAATTAACAACCTAATCGCTGGCCTCTTATGAATACGGACATTCCTGTTGTAGGGGTATTTTTTCAATTTTCTAGTGTGCGTTCTCCATGTCACATTGTCTAATCTCGGCTTCAGTAAAGCATAGGATTAAACTGAACATGCTCCTGAACCATCTTCATTTGGAAGTTATTTTTTATGGTTTCTTGGCGTGGTTTTAAGCACAGTTTTGCTTTAAAATTCAGTTGGTAATATCAGGGACATTCCATGACCTAACTCTGAAACTTGTATATTTAATAACACGTGAAATCTTGGGGATGTCTTATCGGAAAGTAATTAGGATCAATACGCTTGAATAATTGTCAGTGTGACTGACTCTGATATGGGATTGACTTTTCATCTGTACGTTAGTTGCAACTGTTTGATTTCGTTCGATGTCATCTTGCTCTTCTGATCGACGGGAGACGATGTAACTTGCAGTGTCATGAGGTCTTTATTGCCCAGCATTGTTGCCCTACCAAATGTTGCAGAATACCATACCACCGATTCCTGTTTATAGATGCTGATATGTTGCTTCCTCTTCATAGTTGGATGATCTCTTTAGTATTGCGCTTGAGAATGATGCAAGTTGTACAGCCGACGCCTACTGCTTTGAAACCGGATGTTCCACAACCGAGGGCTCCGCTAGCTACACCAAAAAACCGCGGTCAACATGTACAACGCAATTTCATCCAGCTTTGACTCAAAGTCCCACCCTTAACAGTTCCAACACCATCTGGATTGTGGAAAAAGTAAACGCTGGTGACGTGGAGGTAGAAAAAAGTGAGACAACAAAGCCGGTGTCGACGTCAATCCATTTGGGAGGGTGTGATAAACCAGAGACGAGTTCCTTTTCTGCAACCACGTATGTTCAGGTGAGCAGCGAGCGAAATCCCAAAGAAAAAGAAGAGACATTCATGCGATTTGCATCCACCTACTTCCAAGGCGGAGAGACGCCCTACTTTAGTAGGCGAAATCTGAGCAGATCCCTTCTCGCCCATGCGAATGAAAACGATGAAATGGTAAGGTTCTTGGTATAAACTTTCACTTGCATTGTGCTATTCTTGACTAACGCTTCTCTTTTTTCCCTAGTTTGTAATCCCGATATGTGGAACTATATGGTTAACGAAGACCATAGCAACATCCCATATCTACCACCACTGGGGTCCGAATAGGAAGCCGTGGGGGACTTTGCGTTTTGTAAGCAAGTTAACAACCAGTAGAGTATGTCTGAGAACTCTGGGATGCGCACGAGTGAAGCTTACGCGTATGCCATTTAAATGGGCATATAACCTCTAAGTATCAAGCAATATGAAAATCTCGTGTCCCTAAATTCTCCCCATATAATGCAATTTTCTTAGCGATCTTTTAAAACACTACTTGCCTCTAGATAGGGGAGATCTAAGTTAATGGTTTCGAAAACTACGCTCGTGGTCTATCAGCAAGGATTTCAACATCCGAGGCTCGCTTTTAGTAGTAAGTTTATTATGCTAAGGTAGTTATAGATGACAGACCATTAGACAGATGTTTAGAACTTAATGACGAGGAACTTTGGACCGCGTGTAGGTTTGATGATGTCGAATAGCAGAACGAAGAATTGGGTTCAAAAGTCAAAAGCAATATTGTCAATATTGTCAAAAAGCAATATTGACACAAAGGTAAGGAAAAGAATGCAACAAACCTCAATTGTTCACGTTCTTTGAGTCGACAACAACGCAAGTCTGTCACTGATGGCACAGTGCAGTGTCAAGGTCCGCTCAGCAAACAACGGCGAGCGGAATGTTGGCTCGTTAGTCTGGGTTGTGGTCGTCCCTGATTGGTATTGCAAAAGAAAACTCGTTTTCTATTGCCTCGATACGAATTCACCGACACCAACCCACACGGACTATGGTTCTGAGACAACGGTTGTCAAACACCTGTTTCGCTGCTCGAACAGACCAGGTCTCACAGCCATACAACAAAACAGCCCGCACTGTAGCCTGATGCACATATCCCTTGAGATTCAGGAATACACCGCTTTGGCGCCATGGATGTCTCAAATTAGCAAAAGTGACCAGGGCTTTTGTAGGTTCATGCAGTGGCCTCATCTGTCACACTACAATCAGAACTAATACAGTTTCCAAGCTACTTCCAGTGCTTCTCTCTGGTTGTGAGTGGCGTGTTAAGTGAGTGCATGTCCAGGAGCATGACACATCTTTTCAAAATCAGTGCAGGACGAACGGAGTCATCAGTCACAACTGCTGTGTCTGCAACTGGAGAGTTGTTAATGGGGTGAAGAGGAGGGGGAGGGGGAGGGGGAGGGGAAGAAAAATATGTGAAAGAGAAAAAGGGAGATGTCGGCAGTAGCCTGTTTTCGCTTACTCTGCTGTATGCAGCAAGTAAGGCGACTCGGCTGATGGGGCCAGGGGACAGCCGATGTGGCGTGAGAGCATTGTTAGTTGTAAATATCATGATTGTACGCGGACTGGGATACTGCCAGGGCGCCCACACGTAGGATTGGGGGTAGGGTTCTCAAACAAAGCGTTGGGCTCAAAAACCTGACCGAAGGGCAGAGATGTCTGTCAGGAAATTGAAGTGCATTTCAATTATTACACAACCAGTCGCCGCACACGTTCTAACTCCCAGCCTGGAGGACCAACAGACTGTGTTCATCAGATCCCCAACCACTGACCAACCTGGTATGAGAGAAAGTGTGTGTCAAACGGACACCCCTGTCTATAGTTCAGTGAGTCGCATCATCATCATCATCATCATCATCATCATCATCATCATCATCATCATCATCATCATCATCATCATCATCATCATCATCATCATCACCAGCATGACATCAGTGTTCAACACCGATGCCTCGCTGCCGTACCACCATGATTCATATTGTGGAGAAAAGAATAAAGGTGGACGGGGAAGGGACTTAGTGCTAGCTTACTACAATCACACCGAGGTGCCTACACCTCATTCAGGCAATCTGGATAGAGGTACGCAAACCGTCGCACCACGCTAAGATCCAGTCTCTTCGTGACGACAGAAACTTAAAACGAACTTAACACAGGGCATCTTTATTAGTATCCTGCATATGGGACTCAGTAAGCGGTTTTGTGTATCAGGTCGTTTTTAGGGCGTTAGTCTGATAGGCGGGAAGATACTTCAGTTGGATTGCAGTAATTTCAACGTTGAAGTTGAACAGAAGACAGGAATTACAGTAACCTGGAGATACAACAAACTATGGAGGAGTTAAACGAGACTCAAACTTTGTTCCTCAGCTAAGTGTTCCAAGCATAAGCCACCTTACTGTGGGTAGTATGTTACGAGTACTTCGATACGCTGATAAAATCAGATGTCTGTATTTTGAATGACTGGGCCAATAACCGCGGATACGATTGGACACCACTAGTGAGTCTAACCGTTTTTTGGAAACGTCTTGGGTCTGCATATTCTCCCACGCTTGAAGGCTTGTACTGATCTTCTGGCACACTTCGTGATGGGCTGCGACTCCGCCGTATCTACAGGATATACTGCGCAGATTGTCTTTGCAGCAAGTTCTTAGAATGCAAACTGATATTAACTGGCTTTCGAAACTTTCATGACTCCGTCGCACACTTCAATCATTGTTCCAGTAAATAAGCAAGAAGCAAGGCCTTACATGCATCTGAGCGTGAATAGGTAGTTGCTGCATACTTTACGGCGGTTTGTGTAGTTAAGAGCAGCGGATTCTGCTTCTCAGCTGAAGAGACTTGCCTGTCCATTATACTCTAATTTTGATATATACAGAAGGACTACAGAAGGACTATACAGTTTGTTTTCGACATGCTGAAAGTTAATCTATTTGCCTGCACAGAGCTTCCATCAATTTAGGATATTTTTCCTTTGCAAATTAGAATTCCCTACTAGTCAATAGCAGCGTTTTGCTGGACCCGGTTTTACTACTCCTCCACAAACGTTCATTCTTTTCATGAGTACTCTGTTGTAAGCGCGCAACTTCGGTGCCCATTTGCTAGCTACTTTGAGATGCTGAGCCTGGAATACTGCCTGATGCTAGCAAACATCTGTCAGAGCGACGAAAAACCTATGGTGCGAAGCAGAGAAACGCAAACTGTATATCGGCATTGGTTGGATTTGCAAGTGATACACACATTTATACGCTCAAAGAGAGCTCTTTTTTCTGCACTATAAGGAAACGAAGAGGAAGTTGTCACTTTTCTCCTGATTTTGTCGACTAGGCAGCGCTCGCAATATGGGTGATGATATTGCGGTTTATGGAGGTGCTTCCGGAACCGAATATCCGCGTGGAACAAACCAACCGGCCGGGTTTCCAGTTTGGCGATGGCAGATATCCTAGGATCCGTCGCATGCCTGATGATGATGGTAAAACGGTAGGATCAACTAGCCCATCGGTATGTTCCACAATGCTTTATGTCTATGTTTGAATGCCCTTGTACAAAAGATAATTTTACGATAGAATAAGAAAAATGAGTACACCGAAACAGAGCTCACAAACCACTGGACACTTGCTAATGTTACGAGGTCCATAGACGGTTTTTCCGCGGAGTTGAATGTACCGCTGGGCGCAAACTGCTAGAACCAGTGTATACCCGGGGGAATTAGATTGACGGGGACAAGTAAAGAGGCCTGTAGTAAGCTAATAACCGGTCAAAATATGACTGACAGCAGGAACTTCTTTGGCATCGAGGTACCGTCAACATCCGTCAAATGCCGTAAGTTTTAGCGTAGCACTGCATACCCAGTGTAGCATCTTGCACATGTTCCTGGGATTTTGACGCAAAACACTGCCAGTGAATTCCGGTGCCTAACTGCCACACCGTCATTAGAAGGGAATGCCACTGTGAAGATTATGAATAAAGGAGGTCGGAATACTCAGTTGAAAAACAGTAATTCACAGGAGAAAGAAATAAAATATACACAGATTTGACCAGCGCCTAAATAAACACATCCAGACATTTTATCGGGGCGAAACGCCAACGGTGGAAATCAACCTATATTTACTCTGCTGACCTCATCCTGGGCTCTCGTCACAATTTTTGCTGAAATCAAACAAAACCAAAAATTCTGACTTGATGACCGCCTTCGATTTGTAGCTGCTTATCTCATATATCGGAAATTAATGCATGAACTGAAATGCAGCAAGTTAAGGAGGGTGGCCACCAGATTCCAGCAGTAGAGGATAAAGTTTATCATGATCATCATCAATGCCTATGCTCCCGCAAGGTCCCGCAATGTCAAATTAGGAGAACTACTTTTTTCGATCAGCCGTCGGACCTGGTCATAGCAACACCTCCGAACGACTCCCACTTCTTGTTGGGCGATTTCATTGTACGAGTTGGTAAGGGCTTGGAAATTTGAACTAAGATACTAGGCTCATTTAAGACCGTCTCGGTGCACGAAAACAGCTGAAAGCTACTGACAAGGTGTGAACAATTTGAACTCCTAATAACAAACACGTGGTTCAGTGCGGTACGGATACTGCTTGTCACGGGTACTAGTGGATTATTTCATTGTGTGGTAAAGTAATGTACTCGATAGCGTACTGACCACAAAACTGGAGCCGGAAGCTGAATGCGGAATGAAACACTATATGCTACTTGTTAAAGTACCCGTTGCGGTGGGAGAATGAATGAAAATTCTTGAACCAGAAGGACACCTATTCTTGGCGGGTGCAAAAAACTGAACAATTAGGAGATGACATTGAGGTTTTGCGAGCATTTAGTGCAAACGCTGGTGGATGAACAGGTCTAAAAGGTACCAGAAAGCTACTGGATCCAAACACTAACTCATATCCAAGTAGCTGCTGTGGATAAAACTAGACAAAAGCGAAAAAGGAGCCGAGATTTAATGAGGGGGATTCATCGATATCCATCACATTTCAACAGAAAAACTTGGTGTTCACCGAAACACTCCAAGATCCGACAAACACTGTGGTCCGAAAGCAAACCTCAAGTGTCAGGAGTAAGTGTATGAAACACACGTGGAAAACAAAAAAAAATGAATGTGGTCCAGCCGGAATGAAGATTAATCCTACATGGATCTCCGTTTGCAAAAGGCCTTCTTTGTTAGTCTGAAAGCAATCTGCTGATCGAAACTCCAGTATCTTCAGCCGATAGAAGCCAAAAAGCGTAACAACGTAACTGGCCAAATAAAATCCTGTCAACCTGAAAACACCATTTTGCAACACCACTCAACTGGTGTTGATTTGAGCTAAATGGATCACCTGGCCCAAAATACAATGAAGACCTAATTAACTGACGTACCTATTGCCGCAAAACTGCTGGCAGTCATAGACCAACTGAAAAATGGGAGAGCAACGTAAATGGACTGTTCGCACGCGTAACTATCCAAGGCTGAAAGACTGACACTGCATAACGGAATTCTTCAACTGCTATAAGGAATTTTGGAGATAAAACGCAGAAGATGGATAGCTAAAAAGGAATCAGCCTCCCATATACAGGAGGCAAAACTGTGGATTGTATCCTGTTGATTTGAGTGGTGAATGGAGTAAAACATTTCGGAAACCAGGCTACTGGGGCAAATACATTGCAGAAAGTAGATGCTGAGACAAGGATTCACTGCCTACACACATTGATTTTAAAACAATGGTAGCACTGTGGGTGCAAATACAAGTTCCTTGCACTTGTACTTTATTTTACACTAGTGACGTTCCAGAACCCACCGCAAACGACGACCTAAAAGACACCTCCTCAAGATCCCTTCTCATATTTTGAGCAATCGGTTATCAACTAGTTAGGACACAATAAAAAGCATAAAAACATCTTCGAGCACACAGCGAGTTGAATTTCATGTAGAATTCCGGAATATATTACTGAAAATGAAAACAATAACGCTGGTTTACCTGCGTAGCATTCTAGAGCATTTGCACCACTTTGAGACGGAACCGCTTGTTGGGCGCCTCAGAAGATGCTTCAGGAAGCCGCGTTTCTTTCGGCTGGTTTTGCACGAACTCTTTTCTGTAGATTGCAAAAAACTGTTTATTTAGTGTATTGTAAGGATTATGTATGTTTGCATTGCAGCGTGAGTCGACACGCAAAATATAAATGGGTCTTATACTTCAGATCTATCAATTTCCTTCGTGATGGCATTTACACTTGACACTATTTATTATAATAATGATATTTTATTTTGCTCTAGGTAAATTTGTACGCAAAAGCGATTAAGTTTTGAATAGAGCGATTTGCCATGGAAATCTGCAAAAATGCGGGTAATTTCGTAAGTGAAAATCGCCCGACATCCGGGGACCCGAATTTTTAACCGAAAATTAACGGTGAAATACTGTACGGGAAAATATTCGGAAAAAAGCAATTAGATACCAGAGTAATCTGAAAGAAATAGTGTTATGTTGCAAGGTTTTCGAACACTGTATTAGGTTTTCAAGTGAATGAATATGTGAGATGATGAGTATCAGCAAGCCATTGTAACGAAAACATGCGAGGCAATAGACCTTATACAGACAAAGTTGACCTGTGTGTGACATTTAGAAATAGTATAAGGTCACAGATAAAGTTGACATGTGTGTGACATTTAGAAATAGTATAAGGTTCAATTGAGGTTTCTTCCTTTAGGTAAAGTACAGCTAGTTCGCCCTTATTGGGAATCATCAGCGGTGCGCTTTTCAGGAAACTTAAGAGAGTTTTGAACCTCCAACTTTCCGGCCACTGGTTGAACATTTTGTCATTCGTCCAAGAGCGAATGCAAACGACGTGCTTTATTTTGTATGCCCACTGAGGACAGTTCGACAGATGGCTTCTATCTTCCTCCAACCAGACACTTGAGCTTGTTATCGACGAAAATCACAGGGACTCAAACAAGGGGAGGTATTTATTGTTTGAGCAATGGAATCGCAAAACAATCTCCTTAACCGGGCGGACTAAGTGTGTCACCTCTGTAAGCTAATATCTGTTGAGGTGGCCGTGTCGTCTGTTATGTACGACGTTACTACGACTCACTTAACTTTGCGGTGAAGATCACGGATAGCAGGGTGAAGTCTATCCAGACAACAGCAGTGACAAGGCCATTCTTTTGTCGATCGTTAGCCGTATGACCGTTTTGGCTGCTCGAGTCGGTGTCATCATACTCACGCAGGAATTATCACAATCTACTAGAATGTGGAAAGCCGGAGGAAAAACGTGAGCTTTCTATTAAACGTGAGAACAACAAAAAAGTGAACCATCTGGTCTATTGGGAATAGCTGCAGTAGCTTGCACGGGGAAAGCTGACGACATCTACATAGACGCATTTTAAAACGTGATTATTTTAAACTTTTTTGTGACTTCGCTACGACTATGTCTACCCCGTTTTTTGTCGCATTGTCACTGAACTGACCGATTCGGATCTGGGGTTGTTGGCATCTTTCACACATTTCAGGCTTTCAAACTATCCATATCCCGCTTTTCTTTTGAGTCTGACCGACTTGGACCATGAATAGGACGTGACGCATATCAGTAGTAGCATCTGCTCTACTCTCATTAGGTGGCTACGGCACAACTTACTCATGATAATTCCTTAATCCGATTCATGTTGATACCTTCGAGTTCTCATACCTGTTTTCCGTTTTCTGTTGGCACACTGGCCAGAACAGAGACTGTTGGCGAAACTCAATAGAAAAGTGTAAAATATTTATAAAGAATGCAGCAAACCTCTGTGATGAGTTCAAATAAATCGCACAAATAAACGGTACCCTGTACGTATAAGCCTGAGTCGATTGTGACTCTTCTTCCGGCAGAAAAGAAGTACGGGCTTCTGAGTTTACAGAAGGTCCCCAACTGTACTAAGATTATTGACTTCTTTGTTTATCCTTCAGGATGCCAGCTCTCGTAAACCGTTTGACATTTTGTCCGCGAAGCGAATGCGATTCGCAAATTTTCCCGGTAGAACAGACGCGAATACCATATCAAATGCTTCTCATTGCGCGACATGTTCGGGAGAAGAGAAGACTGCGTCCAGTTTGGCCAAAGTACACTTTATCATTGGTCATGGAATCCGGCGGCCAGAACTCAGAGATGAAATTTACTGCCAGATATGCAAACAAATTCTACGCAATCCCAGTCGACGTAGTGAAGCACACGGTCAGTCTTTTGTTAGTTTCCGAAAGAGATTTTGAGCCCTTTGTATGCTTTGCTGTCATGTTCTTTATTGACGGATTCCTCCCTTGAACCGGTTTTTCTGAGTATGCGTAAATTCCTACGAAGGACAGATATTAACTGTACTACTTATGCGCTATGTAATGGCACAAAGTCTCGGATCCTAAGCGGCACAATGGAAGATGAGTACCTGATGGGTAGGTTTTTTCTAAAGGTAGAAATACAGGTATGTTTTACTGTGAGAAAACCAAAATACGAAGCATAACTTCGGAGGAAGAAACGCCAAACTAACTTACACTGTTTGTTTTGAGACAGGTCAAAGTGATTAAGCCCAACGCAGAGCTCCATACATTTAATTACATTACATTCGCCCACACCTCACTGGCTCTTATAGTTCATTTAGTTAGATCTCAAGATATTTGGCTGGAAGAGAGTCTGGATGGGACAGGGATGTGTACGATTGTGAATAAGAATGCTACTGAACGTGACAAACAAAAGCAACAACAACAAAGTTGACACAGGTTCAATACCGTTGGATTCCACGCAGCTGCCTGATAGATTGCTACTAAGTTAGCAAAACTGTAGTCCGAAATCCTCGCTTGGAGTTGATTTTCGGGTTTAAATTCTACCAGAAACAGTTGGTACCTTCACTGGATATTCCAATTTAACGGCAGACTCAGCTCAATCCAGCTGAATCTCTAGTTTGCGGCGGTCTCCTTCAATTGAATGTGCTAAACCAGGTCGCCTCATGTCTCGCCTGGCACGATATCCGAGATACAGTAGAACATTCAGTTGAAGAAGTCTATCATAAACAAGAGATTCAGCTGGATCCAGCTGAGTCTCCCATCAAAACTAGGTTGGTGTAGAAGCAGGTGTATTTGGCGAGCTCTGTCCATTTTGAGTTTAAGTAGAGCATAAGATTGACAGAAAATTAGGGACTGTACCTAGTTGATGATCTCCAAGGCGGGATAAACCGATCGTGGGCAGTCGAGTCTTCAAAAACTTCATGAGGAGTGTGTTGTGTCGGTCCTTTCTTTTACACTAGGCGCACTTTTGGACTAAATTTTGACCAGTCCTATGGTCACCTTTCCTTCGTCTCACTACTATGGATTGGTTCCAGGACAACTGTTTACGAGTAATTGTCCGCGGATACTTGTGAGCACTAGTTCGTCGGATTTCCTCGTTTGAAGTAACCAGTCTTAATTAAGTGTCTAAACTATTTATAGTAGAAACTAAACGCTTTCTGTAAGCATACAATATTTTTGGTAATTTTTACGAGGGGGTAATGGTTTCCATGAATTCACAAGTGGCTCACAACCCTTAACTATCGGAAAGACATATGGCTCCAGTAATACGAAAAGCAAGGTAGCACCTGGAAGTCCGCCTCAACTTACCGTCATTTTAAGCAGAGTGAAGGAGAATTGAGCCCAAATAACGCCATCCTAACTTTATGCCAACAATTCGAGAAGAAGCCGTGGCCTGTCTGTATGATTAGGTGAGCCACCATGTCATGCATCTACTGTGTTCAGACAACCATAACCAACAACCAGTCACAACCAAGGTTTATGGCTTATTCTTGCTCATGTAAACACATGCATGACGTGATGGAAAGTGAACTTGTAGTTAAAAATCGTCTTCAACCGTAAAAGCCCACCGATGTATTCAACTAGCAAATCGTTTACAAAACGAAGAGACACAACTGTGCACTTTGGAGTCTGGTAACCAAAGCAAGATGCAGCCGATCATTTTTAATCTGAACCTTCACCCTCTTTTCTCACTGGAATTTTATTGTAGCTTGGAAACCGGATGCATTTTCCTTTATTGCAAACTTATTGGATGGCGACAGTTGATGAGAACAGTAGTTCTGGTAATCCAGCTGCAACACTGTAAAATATGCACCTTTTTTACGGACAGGAGAATGTCCCACCATAAATGGTGAGGTGTTTGAATTATCGACGGTTATCTGTATTCTGAGGATTGACTGGAAATAAAGCATTAGTCAGTGTGCCTCGCATTCCGTCTGTGCTAAACTTTCAATAGCGCTCATACTGTCAAAACGTATCTGCACTTTATAGGCGTAATGCACTACTCATGAGGTTGCTGAAAACTCTTCAACAGCCCACGGCCTTTTCGGAGCTCATCAAGTAGGCGCAGTCTCCGGTTCCCGTCAATCTTATGTTCTACTTGAACCCAACTTGCACGAAATTAGCGAAGTACACTCATTTGCATGCCAATTTTGTTTTGACGGGAGACTACTTGGCCAGCAAAATACGAAAATTGAGCAATATGGTGAAACACAACAAACGTTGAGTTGTTACTCCGGAACTTCTCCCACTTTTTGCGAAAACAGGATTACTTTTTATATTTCCGCTAAGTCGTCACATCTGGTGCGTGACTATCCAACTTGCCACGGAAGACACGATCAGTCAACAAAACTATGGCAGCTGGAACTGCTGCTAAGTAGACCAATGAGGATAATCCCGTTGATCTTCACTTCTATATTTTGGGTTAATACTCAAATTCTCTCAAATGGAGGCAGACTGACACAGAAAGTGTTATTGTTTTTCGAAACATTTAACACTCCACTGGGGAAGGTGTTGAGCGACCCTCACATTTGAATCAGTGAGGGCGATTAGACTGAGTGAACCGAACCTCATGCTACCACCGGTTATGTAAGGGTTTCCCACATGGTTTCTGTTTACCTATTGATGGAAACAACAATAGCCTACCGTGGAGTATGGCGCGGAATGTGTAATCCAACGTGGCCAAATAGGAGGTATTTTGACGGTAGATTAGGCAACCGGTAGTGAAATACACCTCGATTTTTTATTAACAGACACGGGATTTTGGGGTGGAAGGAGAACCCACCAACAATTTAAGGATTGTTCTTTTGACTGAAGCGCAGGTGTATGACAAATGGAGGTTACGTGATACACTTGCAGTTAGCTGCCACGAGGTCTTTTGAAAGGCACGACATTTCAAAAATAGTGCGAAATCAGCCGGTAAACAACATTTTGTCAAATCGTTTCATGAAACCTTCCCGCCACTTTCACCCCCCTTTTTTCCAGGTTGGTTTTTGCTCGCTCTATGTACTGGTGTATTTGCACCATCGGAAAGGTTCATCAATGTATTTCGAAATTTCCTTCGCTCTGCTTCCACGAAATTCGCGCAACTTTGTTTGCGTCGCTTACAGCGCACGTATAAGAACGGAGAACGTAATCAACCGCCGAGTTGGATTGAAATTCGTGCCACACGACTGAAGTCCGATATCCCATTGTCTGTAACCTGCATGGACGGCAGAGTATACAATGTGTTAGCAGATTCGGCTACCACGGCAGGTGAGGTGTGCCGCGCATTGGCGAAGAAACTGAATCTTCAAGATGCCTTTGGATTTTCACTGTTTATCGGGGTCTTTGATAAGGTGAGCAATGCACTGTCAGCAGTGAGGCACTCGTAACTTCAAAACTATATTATACGAACCTGCCCGAGACTTTATGTCAATGTGTGCGTCCATCACATGTTTGCAGGTAAAAAGACTGTATGGTATACTTTACCAAATCGAATGAAGAGAACTTGTGGGACGAAATAATCTTAATACTCAGTCAAAGAACGACTTACTGGCATGCGCAATGTCAATTCCGCTCATTTAATCTTGCCCTCGTACTAAGGGAAATATTCCGCGGGTCATTCATTCCATTAAGGAGCATGGAAGCAGAACCATCCTGAATAAATCGCAATTAAGTTGGTTCATGAGTAGGCAGATGGAGCTGGACACTAACCCATATGCAGAAAGACAAATGTTTTGTCATGGACTGGATGCTGTAGATAAACATGGCATTTAGCAAAATATCGGATATCTGGACAAGTTTACGCCACTGAAGTAACGAGAAAATAGAACCAATAAATAAGGAAGTGTTCAAAAATATATCTTTAACCTTCCGTAGATTTTCCAAAGGAGCGACCCTTCAACCAACTTATCATCACGCCATGCAATGACATTCAAATGTGGCCTAAAAGTATTAGTCCTAAGTCAGGAACGGAGCGTCATCAGAACAAAACATTGTTTCTCAATTTCCTAACCGGTCAATTGTGTCTGCAAAACAGACTGGTGTCCACGTAAATTCAAATAATACGGCCCAACAAAATCACCATCTATTTTGTTGATGATTTCCTCCGTCCAGTACCTAACAGAAGAAGAATACAATACAAGCCTGTTACTCCCAACTTTAGGTGTCCTCCTTAGGGAACACGTCGGACCACTTGATGGACGCCATTAGTCAGTGCGATAAATATGCGCTGGAAAAAGGTGGCCGTGATGTGCACTCAGCTTGGAATCTGTATTTTCGAAAGGAAATTTTCGCCCCATGGCACGATCCTGCATTAGATTCGGCCTCTACAAATCTAATCTACAACCAAGTTACTCGTGGATTGCTGGATGGAGAGTATCGATGTGACAAGGTAAGCAAATTTGGATAGAGAACGATTGACTCAATCCTTGTTGTTCCCAAACCCCACTGCACTCGGTATACAACAGTGATTCACCTACATGCTAAATATTTATAATTCTTTAACTTATGGATTTAATGTTCTTTTTATATTGTTAAGGGATATCCATTTATAATTCTTCCCCGCTGAAACCATGTTGAGAGATCATCACATCAATGTTACTGCTTTTACCTTGTGTGACAATCAGAGTTCATTTTTGCTATCACGAGAATGAGTTAAACACTTCGCCTCCGAAACGAGTAGGGAGGGGAGAGAAATTTGGGCGCCGTGACTTATTGACTAATCTTGAAGATATTATCATTTCCACACTAAAATTTCCCACTGCACACAGAGGTAGTGCATATGGAAAGCCTGATCTAATCTGGGAACAAAAACAACTGTACCCATATGATTTACGGTGCTGAGTGCCACAGTACCTACGTTAGCCAAACCATCAAGCAACAATGAACACGGTAGACATTCTCGGTCCCTTCGAGAAATTCCAGAATACTGACCATACTGAGGTAAGCTTTAGCTAGAGCACAGCACACACAAACACCGTGCGCGTCCTGCAGCAAAATCCATATGATTAAAAAAAAATAGACATCTGATTTTCACAAATCTCTCAATGCGCATTATCCAACTACCGCATGGCACGCGCCTCCACAAAACCTGAAAATTTGGCTCAGTTGTTTCAACACCCAGTCGATGCATTTTTTTAGGAACAAGGCAGGTACGCACGTCTGGCGTAAAATAATTCATGCCAATCACTTTCTCCGCTTTCATGTGCGTGGTCTCATGATGCGGTGACCGAGTTGGCTGATCGTGCATGTGGCTCATTCACAGAAGATAACATGGATGTCAGGTTACCTGGACTCCATTGAGATCAAAGCTGATAGGAGGTCTGGCTAACTACTTCGACTTAGTCGTCAGGTATGACAGTGTATGTTGTAGCCCGTCATTTGCGGCACCTCGTCCGCTGGCGCAGCAGCGGAGGAGCGAGCACCTCTAATGGCCTCGACCGTTCATGTCGAATCAGGTCAATGAGCTATCGAAGAAAGCGTTTGTTGTATTGCGACACCTGCGAATGTGGAAACGCATTGACTACTGCTCAATGGTTCAACAGCTTGCGGTTCAGACTCACTTCCGCCATATTCACTGCTCCTGTGTAAACTTGAGCAACATCCTACTATCCCAGTCCTCCTGCTTCCTTCAGGTGGTATTACAGCTGGAAACCAGATGAATGTTACAACTGAACGGTCATTAGTATTTTTATTATTGTGGACGAAATGGCACCCCTAGAGTTGGCTAACGCTTAAGCATTTCGGTTGAAAGCAGGTTTCCATAAGGTAAAGGTTATTTTGCCTCAGACGAGTTTGGTCAACGGAAAGCATTGATTAAGTATTCCAAAAACCGAACGAAATGCTCGCGTTTTTTAAAGGCGTGCACCGTGTGGCACCAACAGATTCGTGGAAATCAGACTCTGCGTAAACACGAGCTAAGTGTTACACCTTGGCAACGCGTTAAACTCGGTAACAATCAAATTTTTGCTAGTAATGTAGTATAGGCACAAAAGACCAGAGTCAGGATTTCGCCTTTGATTCCACTAAACTACTCAAGTTTTCTACGGAAGTGTCGACGTGTTTAGCATTTTTTCAAACGTATCATATTCCGAGAAATGCCCAAAGTGGAGGTAGTAAAAATGCATTTTGAGGGCAAAAAAGAATTGGGTTCGAAAGCCTACGGTGCTATCTACCACAGGTGAACAAATTTACACAGCAAACCCCACGTTCGTGGGGTCAGTAAATGCACAAGCCTGTCACTGATCCGTACAGCGCAGAGCCAAGCACACCAGATAACCGCGAGCGGAATGGTGGCCCTGTGGCGTGCGTTGTGGCCGTCCCTTCTGAGGTGAGTCACATGGTTCTGATTGGTGGTACGATCATGCGGGCGTACGGCAGGACCAATCAGGACACGTGGAGCAGACGGAGCATGGACTTGGACGGGTAAGAAAGTGCAGTCGCACACACGCATGTCGGGTGGGACGGCCAGTCTGGCAGAGCGAATGGCAAGTACGGCGGCGGTGATGGAGCGAAATAGGTGAAAATCGATAGACACAGGCGCAGCAGGTAGATGAATGGCGAATTATCAGGCTGCCAAGTTAGATTCAGTACTCTCCGCCATGGACTCCCCACATTTTCACTCCCCCATGAAATCACTGTTGCACTCATTTCGTGATCCAAGGCTGTCAACCGGCTCATCCATCATTATCGCAGAATTCTTCCCCAGTTTCGGCCTTGTACCCGTTTTCAGGCCTAGCTGCCTTATTGGTGATTAGGTTTCCTGTTCCATTTTCTGTTGCAGTGAAAGCGATCTACAGACGAAAAGCTTAGGTGCCATTCCCAACGTCCTTATCTTTTGTCGAAAAGGTTTCCACAAACTATGCTACCAGGTGAACTGAGTTCAGGATGGACGACAAATGGGAGTCGTTTGCACGATCCTCGTACCCGGAGAAAACCCGAAACTGTTGACTTTTTTTCTAAGCAAAGCGCGGCTTCTTTCGTAAGACCACAGTGACTCTCCTTGTTGACAGACAGTAGTGTTTGGACTTTCTGGCTAATGCAATTAACTTAGACGATGATATCCCAATATCTGTTTTCGTGTTGTTTTGGTGAAGTGAGCACAGTAGTTCATGGCTGCATGAAAACATAAGATGCCAAACTTTTTAAAAAGTCCATTTGTGCTAGAGACAGCAGGTTTCCCAATACTTAAACATGTATCGCTGCACACGGACTCAGCTGTCGATGTTAACTGAATGAATGCACCCATCCGAGTTTTTTTTACAAGATATATCAACCTTGCAATATTTCTACCGAAAAAGGAGGATGGCGTCAGGCCAATGACTTCCTCTCACTAAGAGACAGACCAAATAACCTAAAACGCTACAAACCAGACACATCCTGGCTAAAACTGTACTTAATAGCATCCGTTTACATTGGATTCCATAAAACGATTGGTGACTGACAACGGTTAGGAATGTTGATCCTCCCTGAGAAGTATGCATATCATACAGTTGCCTTCATTTTTGAAGATATACGGCTTTCGAGTCGATTTTCATAAACGTCTGTATTCTTTTCGCCAAATTGTACACAGAAATCTGTTCTTGCCCTGCTATTGGCTTGCAAGTATTACGTCGACCTTTGTGAGGCACGGGGGAACAATGAGCGACTGGCCCATATTTCTGTGGAAGCAGTTCAAACCTGGTTAACCAGCTGGAATTGTCCATGGATTAAAAATCCCGCTGAATGGGTGAAGCAGATGTTCACGGTCAGTGTGCCTTTATGGAGTGGTCTCACCTCATCTTTATCTCTTATGTCTTCCAATGTTATCCGCTAATATAACTTCCTTACTTCATTTCGTACATTCGTTCGTGATTTTGTTGCGAGGTTAACGGCAAAAGGATTTCTGACACTGATAAACGATACTCCATGGATTTTTTCATCCAACATGTCGTTTATCCCCAAGAGCAATACGAAAGTTAGTTTAGTAGACGCAGTGTGACGAGGAGCAACAGTGACAGTGACTGGAAGGTAGGGTGCCCGGTCAAGTCCAATAAAGCACATGGGTAACAACATGGTGATGGAGAAGGATCCATAGGGACCATCCTGGAATGGCGTATATCCTTGGAAAACGACTAGTCGTTCTTCTTGCTCGTTTCTCGCCGTGCGTCTTTCTTATGAGCGTCAACAACTGACACAAACAAACGAAATTTCAAAATTCTACGACTTATTTGCTCATGCTGTAAAAATAACATGGGTTACCTGGGGTTAGTATTTCGAGAAACAGCTTTCCGAGCTAACTGAAACCAGTCTAGTCCAGCGCCCGGGCAAAATGTAATTTACACCTTGCTGAAATATGTAAATATCAGTCGTTGCAAAACAAACTCGACCAAGGAAACGATGTCTACACCATTGTCAAAAATTAAAGCAGGGTGCACAACCACTGGAACACCCAATGATGACAAAAGCACGCTCAAATGGTATTCAGGAGAATTTTATGCTGATAAGTTCATCTAAGTCACCCACCAAAGTCCTTTGTTGTTATTTCACACGCCAGCCAATTTTCAGCTTTACAGTATGTTTTTTAGAACATCACAGATCGAGCTCGATTATGCGCATCAGTTAGACTTCGCAACCGGAAACTACTGACATTCGCAGGTTTCAACCATCAAACGTGCAAGCTGGAGGCTGACTTCTGGCAAGTCAGCTTTAACAGTTCCTCAAGATCCTGTGTATCTTGATAGCAGAAAGTTTTTCATCTAACGACCTTGTGGCATAGCAAATGACATGTGACGAATGTGCTCAAGATATCGGGCGATTACACTCACTCACTGACACCACACAGCTAACTGCATCTAGGGATTGCGAAGTTGTAGCTAAGTAAACAGAACAGTATACTTGTGGACTCATTAACTGCAACGTATAAAAAATAATCTGGCTTGCCTGAAGAAGTGCAGCCTAAAGTACACTTTGTCAAGCATAACAATATTAAGACTGTCCAAAAGTGCAGAGGTTTAATAGAACATTTCATTCAACATTGCTTCGAATCACTATGCGCAGGTACCACCGACAACCACATGTTTGACAGTGTTGAACATCTCATGTACGTTTTCTGGACAATTGTGCTTGACCACAGGGTATGTAAGAAAGAGTAAAATCGAAGGCCGTATTAAGCACACTACAATATGCACATATTAGTTTCGATCAAATAGTGTAAGTTAATCATTCCCACTTACCTCTAGCGAAGTCTCAGTCATCCTTAACCTCAGCCGATTGATCGGGGACCAAATTATTAAGATAGAGAACCATATAATATTTGTATTCTTCAGCTAAGACTTTTGGATCGTGTGGTATAAACGGCCGTTTATCTTGGCGTTCAGTAGGTGAGTATTAATAGACACTGTGCCTGAGGGCAGCAGTTTTTGTGACACCTCAGTTTTCCGAGGGTTAGTCGGAACGAGTAGCTAAATATACAAATATGACTTTGAATTTTTGGAGATTTAACACAGTTTCCATCAATCATCCAAAGTGCACTAAAGACCAACGTTTAGCTGTAGGTCCTCTGAAACCTCTTTCACTGTACAAGCCTTAAACAATTAAAACCATCGTTACCTAGTAAAAGTGGGAGAATGTCAGATTCACTTACTTTGGCGAACAAATTCTAATAAGTTGTGTTGAAATTTCCTTGAAGGCCAATAATCCAAAATAGTAGAAAAATAATTTTTCTATTCCCTCGCGTTACGTAAAAGACCTAAAAAATAACTTCCGCCCACTACTTTTGTTTGAACCCGGCCAGCATCTCCAGCGACGCGATTTGTTCACTTCGCTGCCAAGACCAAGCAGAATCCAACAAGAAGTCGTGCAAATTGCGAAGGACCATTGGCCATTGTTCTTCTCGAAATACTACGAGGCGCACCAATTCACCGGTCCTAATGTGTATGTTGAAGAGGTGATTATCGCCATTAACAGTGTGGGCCTGTTTGTCGTGAACGACCAGCAGTACCTGATTCGTACAATGAACTATCCGGAAATCTACTGTTTGGTCAACAGCTGGTGAGTACTTTGCGACTCAGTGATGTAGAGGTTCAGTGCTAGCTACGAACCATACCTAAGAGAAATGGCCGAAAAATGGCGTGACATTCCCATCAGTTGCCCTAGTGATTGGATCATTGAATTGGCTTATATTTTACTACGATGCCAACAAACCTATCACTATAACGCTAACTTATTCGTGTTTGAATGATGATTTTGGTCACTTGATGTTTCAAATGAAAAATATGGTGACTGCTCAAATTTTGGTTTGTGAGGACCTTGAAATGTATACAAGAAGTGTCCCTGGTTGTGAATTTTAGCGATTTTGGATAACTCTCACTTTAAATAGCCTCAATTGAGCCTTATTTCGAGTCGATGTTCGGTTTGTCGTGCGGGCCGAGACAAGCTGGAGTCTAACAAGAGGATGAAAAGTCTGTTGTAGCCAGTATAACCTCGTAAACGAGCTTTACAGATATATGAAAACATCGGCTGAGTGCACTGTAATATTCTAGGAGAATACTGGGTTATACAAAATCGCGAGTGTTCTTCTCTAAGTGTAATCTTTCACCTATCCTCTGGCTATGGGGTGTTTTCCTTCTGGAAATTCAAGCTATACGTTTTCGGATGTATTTTGGGACAGTTTTATTTTGAACGATGCGTCATACCCGATAGTGACTACTGAAATCTGAATTCCTTTGCTAAGACGCATGACCCTGGTCTTTTTGGTGACGAATAAACGGTTTCTTGCCCGATTCATAAGTAAAAACACTCCGCTCCATTTCGCACACCTAGTGAAGGATGTGAGCTGCGCTGATGTGTCTGGATTCGATGTGGCAGAAATCAATTCCTTCGGTTACATCTACTAAGTGAAATGATATAAGGGTCACAGATGAAGCTGCCAACACTCGTGCGGTGGTTGTTTTGCTCGTATTTTCGGGGTTGCGCTAAAATACTCGATGTTTCTTGGTGGGTTACTGCCCAAAAATGCCACAGTGGAGGACTCTACTTCCGAAAATTTGAATAGCAAAACTATTCTACTCAAGTGGTTTTTTAAATGCCATTTTATTAACACAGGGATTGCTGTACTCCCGATATGAAAAAGTGGCGAATTCAGAAACTATTTCATTTCTGGAACAGTTGCTTAGATGCAGCGAGATTACCGTATAGGTTTCTGATCTGCGGTATTGTTTGCTAATGTTTCTTTGATTGGTGACAACGATTTTAAGCCAGTTATTAGGCCAACGCTGCACAGAACTGAAAAACGAAGTTCGAACATGTCTACAAAGATTTCCTTAAGGATTATCAGCTTGTTGAGGGAATGACTCACTTCCACAAACTTTCCGAGAAATAGGCTAGGAGATGTTGGTTGAATGTGTTTATATTTTTGGAGGTGATCACGGAGTTCGCACAGTGGTGAGATAATGAGAGTTGGTCCAGTTAATTTGGAAACAGATAAAGCCGATAAATAACTAGTACGGTTGTTCTCTGCAAATAAAAAGCACCGCACACGAGCTCCGATAAAGCCACTTCTTTATAGATATCACGAGGAATTAGCACACATAAGTTAATACCTTGTGTTTCGGGCTAAAAGATAAATGCAGTCGTCAAATTCGTTTGTTTAGCCCTCATCCATTTTTATTCGAATCTCTTTACGCATTTTTACTTCACACTTCTGCCTTCGACCTTCGTTTCCTCTTCGCAACTGCAGCCCTAAAGGGGCAATGATAGACTTGCTCACCATAACAACGGTCAGAGGAGCAGAATATAGTTTCTTCTCAAAGGATGCCGAGGAGATAAAAAATTTGGTGATGGCTTTCCTCTCTGGATTGAAGGAGCGATCACGCTATGCGATCGTGGTGCGAGATTTCCATCAAGTTCGAAGTAAGATTGAATTCTTCTGCAGCATTTGCTCTCTAGTATGTTTTGACTATAAATCAACATGAAGATCCTAGTCTACACTAGAAAAATGCCTTATCAGGTCGCGAACCAAAAAAGGGTTCCTGCTTATAGAGATCACTTGCTGGATCCGATCTGGAAGGTGGAGGAGACTGACAGAACACAGTGGTATTTTAGTCACGTCTTTCTCTGATGAAACCTATTAGGTCAGTCAAGGTTCCGAAGTCTTCTTCGTTTAATCTAGTTAAAGATATCATTTTCTCACGCCGTGACACATACACGGAACACTATTCGGGGAAAATAACCTTCTTTTGTGAACTCTCGGAGGCAGGCACCTTGCAGCACTTTCCATAGCTTTGACGCCATTTTGCTTTTTTAATTCGCGGCCTCGGCTCCCTTTGACCCACTTTAAAGACCACTATCAAATACCTCTACGCAAGATACACAGTCTGTGGCATAACGTAAAAAACCGACTCCCTGAAAAATTTTCGGCATACTAGTCAACCGTCATAACCTAGGTTAAAGGAGAAATGCCATTCGCTGCAAAGTTGTTTGTTAGCGAACACGAGGTAGTCGGTTACAAACCATCACATACGAAATTCAATATCTCACCTGTACAGAGTTTTTTAAATGAATCTTCTCAAGCGTCCTCTTGATCTTTCGTGGACGTTCTTTGCATATTAATTAGTGGTGAACAAACAATGCAAATCGGTTCCGTAATTGTCGTAGTAACCTTCACCTTCCATCAGATGCGGCAGTGGAGCTTGGACACCGCCATGACACTACTTGAAGGCTCCATCAGTTGTGTACGTCGTTACATGGGTAGTCCCACGGAATCCGATAAAAAGGGGTTTTGGCTTTCGGGGTTTAATCATGCATCCAGATCGAACGTTGTATGGGGAATGACAGTGGGTTGAAATATTTCGAATTGTGGACATTGGAATTTCTGCACATTTGGATTTTCAGATGACCTCAAAGAATGTAGGTACCTGATAATCCAAATAAAAGTATCATGATTATCACTTACTCTAGCACTGTCAGCAGTATTTTGCCTAGACAGATTTTCACAGAATGGTACAATGCAGATCTGAACAGAAATTACGGCAAGATTCTAGGGTGCATCCACGCCGACTTATTTTTGCTTTTCCTGATTTCTGAAAAAGATCTATTTTGGAGTGAAATTTAAAGCAAACATTTTCGAAATATTTTGGTTTCTTTTTGGGCTTGTATCTTTCCTTTGGTTAATCTGATTTCGTGAGAAGAGTACTAATTGGACACTTTATGAAGTGTTCCTACTCCCGGGGTAGGAGCAGGTTTGCAAGACCACTAAACTGGCTTTTAATCTCGTCTGAAAGAACAGTTTGGTGTTGAGGGAACATGGGGCCACTTGCATCGTATAATGCCCTTATTTCCGCTAACTTATCTGTCTTTGCCTTCAGTCTATTGAGCCATACCCAATTCGCGCTTGTCCATAGGACAATGGAGGATATATAGGTGAGATTTGATACCGTACACTGGAATAGATCATGCGTTATTTTGTTACAGTCAATTCTGAAGTGTAATACTACTCATCCACAAGATTTCACCGGCACTCTGGAAATATTTGGGCAAATGTGAACATGATATCAGGGTATGCGTTTGCAGATGAGGTGGGGAATTGGCTGATTTGATCAAACAACCATAGTAGTTTTGATGAAAAGCGTTTGAACTCATAATTAAACGTCGTGTGGATGGAAGTAGGTTTGGTTGAATAAGCAGTTGCCCAACTGTGTGCAACTCAGCTTAAGAAAGGCTTTACTCGCCCATTAGGGACAAGTTATCGGGCTGCAATCCGAGTATTTACAAGCGTGTCAAAAGAGAAATTTTCAACTAGAAGAAAGATGCCGTGATAGAAATACGGAATGGTATTCCATAGGATGATTATATTAGTGAGACGCATGAGACCATCATCAAATTCAGGGATATTCCCCAAAACAGCTACGGAATTGAGATAAGTGGTAAATATTGTAGCGTATATTTTGAAATTGTTACCGGTGCACGGTTGCAAACAAGCATTGGGTTTTCTTGAACAGAACTGGGAAATAATGCACACAGCATTAGAGAACGTGTTTAAGGAATGTTGCAATCGTAGAATGGTCCTTCTGAGACATTGTATTGTATTGTAAGTGATCAAGTCTATGCGATTTACCATTCAATTGTTATACATTGAAGAGTCAGTTGATGGAGTAGAAGAATGAGTGTGTTATCATCTTTACCTACACCACAAACATGGTATGACCTATGACATTACACGGACATCTAAAGCTTAAGTGTTGCTCAATAATGGATGTCCGTGGGTCTATGAAAACAACTACACCCCGTAGTACCGTTCCGACCTTTCCTGGCCATGTCCACCCCCACGAAATAAATTGCTGCGAAACTATCGTAGTAAAAATGGGCGGTTCATTGTACTCATTCATGGCAAATGTTTTGATAGTTGTGATAGACAGCCGAATGTTTTCCTATCGGATCTAACATTTACGAAGCGCTCTGTAGATGACAAACTGATAATCTTCAAGGATAAGGCACTAGCCATGACGGCTTCCCAACGCCTCACTGACATTCACTCAAACCTGTGAAGAAGCATTTGCTACGTGCATCCCGTTGATTATCCGTGGGCCCGTTAAACTTAAAATCTATAGAAAATCTTTAAGGTCGAAGCGGTAGATGTGTTGGTCAAGTTCTAAACGTTTAGGGCACAAAAACAGCTTGTTTATAACCTTCCCACACATCTACAAACCAAACCCAATATGTGCGCTCTTTCTTTTCGTTGGTTGATTAGTTAGTGACCAAGTAGATTACCCAATTTTTTAAAGGCTTACCGTTTCGTCTTGCTGGTCTTGGTTGGTGAGCCAATACCAAATATATGCTTCAGCCACTTTCTGCCTCCTAAATGTGTTGTTTAAATTACTGAAGGGATACGATTCCTTTCCAGTTATTCAGTGGACATTTCCTCCCGCAAAAGAATTCACTGTATACCGAAGAAGTGAGATGCACCAGTTCATCCTTTTTGTGAATCCCCAGCAGTGCACTTTTCACGAGTCAGCAGGGCGATTCGAACTAACAGCATTCAGGCTGGTAGCTGTAGACTGAACAGTCCGGCTATGGAAAAAGAGGTAAACCATGTGTGCAAAGAATGAGACTGCACACGATAACAAATCACTGGATATCACGAACAGAGGCATTTCTGAATTTCTCAGCGTAGAATGATAAACTCTGCTTTTTGAAAACGAACTGGATGTGGATAGACCAGACGAAACTACTGGGCAGAGTAATAATTTGATATTTACACTAATTTTTATAACCCTACCTGAAACGAGCGAAAACAAGCCGGCGTTACACTTGAGGACACTGACAAGAACGTAACGCCCACAATGGCACTGTAATGATTTATCAAGTCCATTCTGTGAGCTTGCCTAGATTTCAGGCGCAAAGTATTTAGTCATTCTTAACGCCATTGTGTATTCACACTGGAAGGGAGACTTGTACATGGAACGAACCTGTGTGGGAAACTGTAGAAGACGTGAGAACAATAAGACACTGTGTAAGTGATGGGAGGGGAAGATGTGAATGCTGAAGTAAGTGGACTGAGAAGGACTAGGGACAGAATCCTAAACCAAATGGACCAGGTGAGGTCCGGAAGCGTTCTGCGCTATTTTCTAAACCAGGGGCTTTCTTTGAGCACCACCAAACGCATCGGCTTTATTGAGTTGAGTCTCTGACTTCAGCGGTAAGGTACCCAAATGGACGGATAACCTGGATCTTGGATGATGCGAGCTTACCGCAAAGCATTGATACGACAAAGTGAGAGTAGCAACAACTTTTAAGCAGCCCTATAAAAGAGTCGGTCTAAAGATTGAACTCCTTTTCTATTTTTCGTTACTTGCCAGCAGTCGGGTGTTTGTATAAGTAGGGGAAGCTGATCGAATTGACCTGTGGTTGGTAAGGTGGCAAATATAATACAGGTGATAAGAAATCCGGGTACTGAACTCCTGACTATTCGGGAGAAGAAGAATCTTGCGCAGCTCAAGGCGGAATACGTGGACGGTAGTTTGACAGTCGTAAGCAACAGTAGAAATGATTTGTATTTTGATGCATAGTTCGTAACGTAGTTTGCACCCAATAGCTTTGTAACATATACCCTACTAAAATGGCTACTTCCAAACTTTGCTACTAACTCGATTTTTAAATTTACTTTGTTCCCCGTCATTGTAGTGAAAAATTTCGCCATTCAGAAGCTTCTTGAGTAGTGGCGAAAGATGTATTGACGCAGATGTAAGTCACCTCGACTAGGCAAAAGTTGGCGAAGCGAAAGTCTGGCTAGCTGGTTGAATGTTCGCGAATGAAAGCAAAGAGGCATACTGGGAGTCATTGTCCCGTTAGTCTGATGTTATTCTAAGAAGCTTTCGTTTTTCCGGTAACTCCACAACTTTTGTTGCATACGGTATCTGATTCACTCTTAAAGACACCTTGGGTACCACGCTTGAAACTCAGCAATTGGAGGAAAAAAGAGAGATGGATCTGCTTGTTGCGAAGATGTATGGGTTGCTGATGAATTCCTAATCCACTTCAGCACCAAGTCTCATAAGGAAGTCCACAGTATCCGTAAAAATAACCGTCGTGCAAAACAGCTGTCGGATCTTTTTAGAAAGCCAGCACTGATGCGAAAATATGTCAGAGGCATCAAAAATACAACCAAAAACGCTGATATTACTTGAGGAAAAATGAAGATTCCCAAGCTTAATTGACTAATGTTCACCCCACATCCATTTCCAGAACTTAAGATCTATGCCAATTCTATTATTTCCAACGGAAAACGCCAAGTCACGTATTGATTTCAGGGTTTCTGTAGTTGCTTAAATCAACCTTGCATCAACTTGGTTGTCAGAAAATCAGGGATCAAGCGAATTGTCAAGGAAGAGTTATGTGCCTATGCAAGTCCTAGTGCAATATTGGTCTATAGACGCGCGTGTGTCCAGTCCAAAAAACGGCAGCTCTTAATCGAGGGACCTATGCCTGAACAGCTTATTAGTTGAGACAGTTAGCCGGGGCTAAGAACCTCAGGTAATTCCGGAGGCAATAATCACCGTTTTCAAATAGTTCGTATATGTCCCAAACAGGTTTTGTTTGTTACTTCACTTCACCTATGAATGTAAACCCTCATGCCATTGCATTCTAACATAAGACGCTCGAGCCAAACGACTGTTTCATTAATTCCACGAATGATTTCGACTTGCTTTAGGTGAATCTAAGCCTCTGCTCTCCTTGAATTACGGAGACTTAGTTATCCTGACTAAAGAGAAACGTGTGCGCAACCTAGAGGACGACGAGGAGGAGGGTCAACTATTGGAAGAGCCTATGGATCCTGACAGTCCAACAGTGATGCCCTGCTCCAGCCCCTCACCTTTCCCTTTTCTGCACGAACATCTTATTCAGCTTGGCGACAGTCATGGCTGGTGTTTTGGTGAAAATCAGCGCACTGGGGAAGTGGGAGAATTTCCGGCCAAATGCGTCTACGTCCTTCCCTGCTTAACAACACCCTCTGCAGATATACTTGGGCTTTTTGGAACTTCCACACAGCCGGCAAACCAGAACGAAGGAGAAGAGGGAGGATCCAAGTTTCAAACTTCAGTCCGGAACATCACTTACTTGCCAAGGCTTATGAGTAGTAAGGAGCAACCAGGCTCGATGTACACTGCGACCACAGACGTTCGTGCGGGACGGCGACAGAAACAGCACACTCTGGCAGAATTTGCCGCACGCTATTTTAGGTAAGCCAGAAAGAATGATAACCGAGGAATTGAGTGTAGTACATCAGAAGTTTTGATGCTTGTTGGTATTTTAAATCTCAATGTTTTCCCAAACTATCTGTAGCCGACATGACACGCCGCATCAATTTTTACTGTAGATGCTAAATTGACACATACTATGTTAACCAGCCGCCAACAAATCTGACGATTTATTTAGTTGCAGTACCCTATTTTCCCGAAGTAGTGTCCTTTGAATTATCAAGAGCGGTCTGCTGTTGGCAAAAAAACCATCACACGTCCAGGCTACCATCAAAATAACTTGTTATTTAGGGCTGAGTCACCACTGCGGTTCCCGGCTTGGGAGGCTCGCTTGTTAGTTTCAGCTTCAACGTGCTACGCCTATAGGTTTAGAACTTTGGTGTGTACAGTATTATTGAAATCATGCACAACAGTTGTCTTGAGTAGATACTCATACACGCATCCTGGAGCTAGGGCAACAGAAGGAGAAAGAGGGGCCTAAACTTGCTGTCTAAATACGAAGGGAAGTAGTAAGGTCTGAGTAACCTGCAACGGACAGCTTGCGTACCTGAACTCATGATGAGACTGCACACAGAGGCAATGTCATTGCTGACGATCAAAATGTTCAATTCAATCTGATTCAATAATCACTGTGTCTATCAGTCCACCTGAAGTTGCGGTGAACTCTGTATCATTTTGAATCCATAACCGACACATCTAAACACAGAGACATTCGTAGACTACATACTGAAAAAGACAGTAACCAGGTTTTTACTCGATGGAAAGTTCAGTCGATCACAATCACTTGAATGTGACGAATCGACTTCGATATCGTTCCAATAGACTGTTGGGTTCATCACTGAAAAACACTTTTGAGCCTCTCGCAGCCGACAAGGATGTCCGAAATTAATTCACTTCGCAGCGTTATTGTTCTCGTTGCATTATTCAGACCTACTCGTAGACAAGCTTTTCAATGATGCCGTAACTAGGCGTGGATCAAAATTCGGCATCGAGCACAACGATAAGTGTTCCAGAGCATTTCCACTATCATCACTGATTCGTAGGCAAACCAGTGAGTTCAACAATCACTTATGAAGACAGTATAATGGGTATCAAGAAATAAAACTAATGGGTGCTGCTGGCAATGTAAATCTGTGGAAAAGCAAATATCAGGTTCCTCATCGGCCGCAGAAGATAATTTTCTTCCATGGATCCAAGGGTTCTCCTCCCGTCTAGCGGTTTTTATGCCCCACTAACAGGATGATCTACGTGATTGTTGACATAAAAGTGCTACAACCTGTGTGTGAGGGATGCTCCGGTAGATTACTAAGTGCTATCATGCAGATAGAGCTGCTACTAGGTAAACCTGTTCTTGTTTGTAAGGAGGTGTTTAAGGGACGACACTGTTAGGCATTTTAATAGGGCAAATAGCCTGGTAGTAAAACAGAAGCCTTAGTATTATGGTAACAATGGTCTGGAGGAATTTCTGAGAGGCTACACAAGACCATATTACGCCGTAAGACTAATAAATCATAACGATCATACTATAGGTGGTAGAACCTTCCGGTTTTCTTGTGGAATATCCAAGATGCAGCTTGTTGAAAGAAAAGTGACGGAAAAAGTTAGTGTAAATCGGTCAGCAATCTGCCTGATTTTACAAATTCAAAGACTGTCCCTGAATCCTTAATTTGTTGTTCATTTCAGGCCATGGACCAGACGCCACCCGAGCATACCCGGTGCCGAATTATGGAGCCATACTCATGAAACGTTGAAAAAGCCGTTACTTAAAAAGCTGGAAGATGCCGATGAGCGTGACCAACAGACAGCTCTGGCCACCTTCTTGGCCATAATGCAGTATATGGGAGATGCCAGGCCTGACAGAACCGCAAAGCCTTCCATATCTGATCCATGCATTTTGACTGACAACATATTTGGTCCGTTTCTTGCCTTTGAGTTACTACGTGATGAGATTTACTGCCAAATAATCAAGCAGTTGACAAAAAACCCAAATAAGTGCGTTTTGCAGGCAATATCTGGTGACCGTTTTTCTTTGGCTGTCAATTTAATACAATTAAAAATCGTCCAGAATAAACATTTGTGTCTAAATCTGACGTCAGAAAAGCCTAACGTTTTCAGTTCCACCTAAATGGCCTATATATGGTCGTACTTGGAAACATCAAGCAGTTAAGGACCACTCCTCATTTACCAAAATAAGCTAACCGCTGATTTACAGTGGGAATATTTCTCTACGCAACAATGCATAAAAATGAATGAAAAATCCATCTTTCTCAGGGAGATGTTGAACCCTAGTTGACACTTTTGCCACATAGTAAGATATCAACCAAAGGAAAGGGCTTTTCACTCACAATGCACCGAGGAAAATCCACAGAACTGTGACCCTGCAACAGTAAATCAAAGTAACTGATGTAAAATACAATTAAATTGAAGACAGCGTATTTTATATCCACGTAAAATCACCGTTTGAAACGTGGTCCACTTAGGTATGAGCTTATCTGCTATTATTCATGTCTTGATCGATCAAGTCCTACGCCTGTTTTCATTTTGTTTCCAGACGAAGTTTTAAGAAAGGATGGGAACTCATGTGGTTGGCGACGGGTTTGGCTGCACCAAGCGCGCCCCTGATCAAGGAGCTGGAAGCTTTCCTTCACTCTACTCCGTATGATCGGGGACGCTTGTGTTTTAGTCGTCTGCAGAAGACCAAAGGGTAGGCGGCACACCACTTATTCAGATGTATTCTCGTTATTTAGATGTTAAGTTGTGGATTGTTGTGTTTCTTGTAACGTTCAAATATCATTGCTAGCAATTCGCTTTAATACTCCTTAACCCGAGGTCAACACTCCCAATGGCTTACAGGCATCGCACATGTGAACATCTAAAATAAGCTTACATGAGTAGAAGTGTCATCACTGGTTTTAACTTAAAGATTCTTCCGGAGAGAGTGTCTGGGTATTTAGAGAAAACCGTGTTTGAACTTTCTGAAGTGACCGCTTCTTTTGAAGAGAAAAAATGGTATTTAGTTCTACGTACTCACTGACCTAAAAAGTCTGTTCTCATGTTTGTATTTTGAAATGAAACGATGATAAGCTCAAGTGCTAACTTAGAAGGGGTCTTCTCATACTTTTATATTACTTCGGGAGAAATGAAAAAAATAAACGAAAAAATCTTGGGAAACATCATATATACATGTGTATATATTTAACCCGACATTTTTTCATCTCCCTAAGACGAAGGAGGTCTTTTGTCCGACTTATCTGTTCAATCGCTTTTATGCACTGATGCAAAATTGAAGCTTCATTTATCATGTTCCTTAGTTTGGCCATAACGAGTACTTCAACAAAAGTACTTGTCACTTTTGGGAAGGCGACTAAAGCCGTGGATACGTCGAATATTCGTTGTTAGAATTTCCTTTCGAACGTGGTTATTTGTAACACTTGTTTTATTTCCTGTGTCTCCATTTGCCTTTTGTGTCGGAAACAGTGAGTCTTTCGCTTACAAAATGTTCTCTGATACGAACAAAACTCAGCAAAGATAAAACCGGCCTTTTGGTCTATTTTCTGATTCTTGGCTACACCAAGAAGTTTAAAGTCTGTCAGCGCAACGCGTATCAGTGTAAGGGTCTTAGCTCACTGATATCTGGAAATAACTTTACTTACTTTGGCTTTTACTCATTATTTGGATGTATTTTGCTGTCAGGATTCGGTGTCGTAGTTTGGAACAAGATGTTTTGATACACCTTTTAGCAAGTTATTTGCAAACACCTGGAATGTCGAGGTACAGGGTGTTTATTAGAAACTAAGACACTAAGAATTGTTTAAACACCATTCCTGTGACACTTACTGTCAGTAGTTTTAGTTATAGCACCCCAGTTGAGAAAAATGATCCATTTTTCTTGTCTACCTTACGATACATGCTAACGGAGTTTGTGCAAACGGGGAACCACGCACGAAGACCATAGGTGAAGACCTCGAGTCATCAGTAACAAAAATATTCTATATAACGCGTTTAACTTAAGAATCAGCCGGTAATATGAAGCCTTTTTATGAGATGGTTTGCTACCAAACATCTGACCGGTCAAAAAAAATGACAAACGTCCACCGTAACACTACTTACTAGTCAGTAGTTTAAGAGAGCTTGCAATGTTGGTTACCACTTGTTGAGTTTCGGCTACTACCGTTGCTCTTGGAACGCACTGCTCTGATGTAATCATCTGGGACAGTTGAATGATTTTTTGTGCACCGTAGGTTCGCTGGCCTCTCATTTTCCAAAGTGCTTCGGGTTTGCAAGAGTTCATTAGCTTGTGCATTCCTGAACGAGGAGGATTTTTTATTGAAATTTCTTCCAGCTGACCTTACACTGCTAGTAAAGTCGTAGAGACACTATATAGCTGTCTCGTTCTCCCTTGGAACAACCAGCAGTGCGCATCACACGAATCTCTAGGGTGATTCGACTCTAGGTTCTTCCGGATGGTGAATAAGCTTCGTGTTATCTGGCCACAAGTAAATAATCGACCGTGTAATAACCTCTCTTTTAGACGGGATATAGCGCCATCAACCTTAAATGAGAAAATAATCGTTCAGCTGTTACACCGCTTTCAAATGGAGTTGCCATGCCACCTGAAGGAAGCATGAGGGGTGAGATACTATCAGGTTGCCCAAGCCTAGACGGGATCAATCGGGGTGCCGGCGCTAGTTTCGAAAGACTGATTTTCGGGTCAGCAATTCCACCCCTTAACTGTGCAGGCACGTCGGATGTTTATGCCAGGCTTGATCTAGGTCATACTTCCTGTCTTATTATAAGGCCTTGACGAAACAAACTGATGTGGTTGCACGGACCTTAGGCGCCGGTGTTTGCTGGTTTTGCTGTCAACAATTATGATGATTTCACTAACTTGCCACAAGTGATGTAATCACTATACACATGTGACCCGTTTAAGGATCCCGCTTAATTTTCAGTCAGAGACCACGACGATTTCCGCCGTGTGAACTTGAAGTGATACGAATTCAGCACGACCGGACAGAAATTTTACAGACCGTGAGATTTCCCGACGACTCGGATGCTGTAAGCACAAGAACAGTAATCTTTAAACGTTGGTTTTACTGTTCAACAAAAATTCTACCTTTGTTTTTTACATGTCTCGTATACCTGAAGTCATCAGTTGAATATCCTGTTTTATAATTATATGTATGAACTGTATTTGATTGAAAGGCCAATATTTAAAATTCGAAATTTAGTGTAGATCATAAACAAAGCGTCGGCAACACTTTTAAGCGATTGAGCCAGGTCTTTTTATCAATAGCTGATGCTTATTAAAGAGTGAATAGCTTTTTGGGGCGCCAGAGCACAGAGGAGATTTTCGTTAACGTCAATGTCGAATACACAGACACAACTATCGTGAGTGTGATGCTTCATAACTCTGTCCACTTCCAAACAACGAGTGGAGTGGCTTACAATTTGGAAAACGTTTTTGAGTTAGAGTAGGCTCTGACAGTCATTCAGTATTGCAGCCCGCCACCCAGATTCAGTCTGTGTAGTTTTGTTCTCAGAGATCTGTACTTTCAGCCAACTGTGATGTTCAGGTAAATATAAGCGTCCTATATGAAAAAATTCCTAAGTTCCCCACCTTTACTGTAGTGATAATTGACAACCTCATGGGAGCTAAGCGCTTTGCAAGCAGCTACAAAGATGCTACATTTTCAAACCGGCAGTGAAAATATCGTACATAGTCGGTTTGACGAGATTACGTTGGTGCTTGTTCATGCAAAACTACCTGAGTGGCTAAGCGATTTCAAAATTAGTGTTCACTTTTTCTGCAGGTAGTAAGCTTTTGATCATAGTAAGTGTGGGAATGGCGGTCGAATTAAAAAAGCATTCAAAACAGTGGGTATGGCATCAAAATTAATGTACGGTTTCGGTCGATGATGGGGTTCGTGGTTGCCTTCACCATTTCGACGGTCTATTGACTAGAACTGGGTTTGGATGACTTAAGTCTCTAAAACAGTCAAAAAATAACAAGAGTTCCTAATAAACTTGACACTAAGTTTGCTGAAAACTATTCAACATCTCAAAACTGGCTTCATCCCTCTTGTGGCTCATCAGGTAGGCGCATTCCCCAAGCTTCCCTCAACATTACGTTCAACTTGAACCCAAACTGGTCAGATTTTTCATTCACACCATCATAAAAGAGAGATTCAGGTGGGTTCAGTTGAAGCCACAACTTCCGGTCTAATGCCTATTCCAACAAGAAAGTAATGTCACAACTTGCAGGCTGCAGTATGAAAGAGGTGAAGTTTTGATCTCGTACCGTGGAATTTTGACACCACATGGCGTCGAACACCACCGCTGAAGTACTGTTCGCCGATGAGCATCTTGTGATTAGACAGGATAGGGATCCACTCTGTCCGAACCCTTGCCTTAAATAGCACAAGTGGGGTAGGCTGGCTCAAGCATGAGACTTGCATTAACTTGCCACTTTCTGATTTTCAAATCTTATTCCATATAGGTTTTCGTTTCGGCTTAGGCAGCCTCTGTTAGCAGCTGCCAGCAGTGGGTATTTTTCGAGTCTCCAACCAAAAAGTTAAATGGGTTTCACAAAACTTATTTAAAATTTAAAATTTCGATGTTACCCATTTGGAACAAGATATAGATTTACTGTTAAACCAGATGGTTTCTCTAGCATTTCGTTGTTGCAAATTTTCGCTATACTGTCAACTGTTTGGTTTGATCTTCTAGGCATTTGAGGTGGCTTCTGGAACAAAAACAAGCGAATTGTGCGAAAGAATTGTGTCCAAGCTGGATTTGGTTAACCGAATCGGCCATGCGCTGTACGTTCAAATTGGAGAACATTTACAAGATATTCCGAGCGACACACACTTTTTTGACTTTATTCGGTGGATGATGGATTGCGTAAAGGGAGAACGAGAGGTCAACAAAGGTTAGAAGCTATTACATTTTGAGGCGCACTTTTCGCCGTTCATACGAGATTATTTTTAAGTTTGAAAGAATAATTCTGTTACGGTCAAGCCAAGGTATTCAATATAAGGATCGACTCATTAAATATACATTAACTGCTTTTGTTTAGACACGTGTAAACGAAAATTACCTCCGTTCGCTTTTCATGGTGATCACTAGCTCACTGCGTAGTCTGACCTCACTGTATCCATTGGGGTGTAATTGTCGGCGGCAAAACAAACCAAATATATTTTTGGGCTGCGTTATTCACGTGTGTATAAAATTATGTCGTAAACTGCTTTTTCTGGTGCACCGAGATTTTAACGAATCCGTTAAATCCGGGCTTCTTAGTATTCGAGTACATCAGCAGCTGAGATCAAACTTTTCTTGTCTGTTGACGAGACGTGTACGATAGTGCACCATCCTCTAGCGCGCAACACTTGTCCCGAAACATCTCCACTAAACAAACAATAATATCACCACTTTTTCTGTACTCATAACTGCAGCTGAACACAATGATAGACTGGTCAGTTATCCTACAGTGCTGCTTCCCTAACGCTGATTGAGCACTCCAGTTCAGTGTAGTTCCGTTTTTCAGCCCACGAAATGTGCATCAAAATGCATTGGTTCCAGGTGCTACGTTTACCGAAGATAAGGAGAATGACGGAATGAAAGCCATGCGTTGAAGGCGACAGCCGAATCTGTGCATCGACTTCGAATGGTTGTGTTTGTCCGGTGTGGCATGGACAAGAGACTAGGCCGTGAAAGCGCTAGCACACTCCGGTAGACTGTGTGCAGGTTCCGTTAACACTACACTCATTTGACATCACCATCACCATCAAAAGCATAGCATCAGTGTTCAAATACAAAAGCTTCGCTCGCGTACAATCATAGTTTATTCAGAAGTTTTACTGAGGAGAAATGAAGGGACCATCCTACTACAGCCACACCTAAGTACTTCCATCTCGAGACACTAATTCAGGCAATCTGGAGAGAAACTAACAATAAGAACGCCATCGACATTGGTTAGCTGTCGTATCTTGCAGCATCTCCAACCATACATAGAGGAGATGAAGCAGATCCCATTCTGGAAGGTGACTCGCACCCAGACTTTTCTTAACCTCTTTCGTACCCTTCTGCCTGGTCCCTTTTTCCACCACAGGAAGTGGGCACGGAAAACGGCCCTCTTTCTGGCAAACGATAATTCGGCTTGCGCAATACATAACCAAACCAGCGCTGCTTTTGATACCGGATACAGCTTTCAGTTAGAGTACCTGTTTCACAACAAATCACTAGCTTCCCAGTTGTCTCGCTGCGCATTCACCGGCATAATCCTACACGAGCTATGGTTCTGAGACAACAGTTGACGAAAACTTGAAGACTTCTCAGTTAGGCTGTCCGCAGAGGCCACATCTGACAGCCACATAAAAAGGCAGCCGGTACGCGTCCCTTGAGATTCAGGAATATACTTTTGTCCTTTACTAGTGTACATCGGTCTTGGTTAACGGGTTGTTCTAGTACGACTTCCATGAAAAACTCGGTCACCTGAAACTCGATTGTTTCACACTCTTTGTTCCTGTAAACGACGTGCGCCATCATCTGAATCATCATCTGATCATCTGAATAATAATGTGTCCTTTTGTCCTCGTGGCCACTCAAGCCAAAACCAAGACAACCTAGAGTTCTGTCATTTAATGCGCAGCTGAATGGATGGATAGATATACTCTTACTAAGTCCAGGATGTTAGAAAAAGCATCGGTGATTGTGGTCTCAAAATTACCAAGACATGTGCATCTACAACTGGGGCTGAGAAATGGGTAGAATTTCAGTTTATACGGAACAGTCTTCATTGAATTTATTTCAAACAGCATCAAAATTCGAAGGGATACATCCGCCTGACATGTGGATTTTTCAATAAAGAGATCAGTGTTCCAGGAGGTGGGAGGTATTGACAAAAATTTATATGTACTTTTTAGAAGAGGCATGGAAATTCATGTGTGGAACGACAGAAACGGCATTTGTAAGACAAATGATACTAGCACGTGCAATATGTTTCAATACTTGTCCAAAGTTAAGAATATCCTCTTTAGACAGATAAAGAAAAACTACTGGAAAACAATTCAGTATTATAAAGCCTTGGGAATATTTGGGCTTGTGTAGTTTTGTGGTTCGATGTGCGCAAAAATCGAGTAGATCAAGATGTCCGAATTTGATGTTTACGGTTGAGAAGAGCTCTGTACGACTGGTTGTTTAGATAGAAACAGAGGGGTGACATGAAAATACGGTGTTTGGGATTTTTGCTGTTTTAGCTTGCAACTTTATTTCATCCTTGGAGGACCCCAAGCCTGTTATTTCGTTCGCAGTCATATTTCACTCCAGTCATATCCGTTCCTATCCGCACGCCTACACCTATGACGGGGGTCCAGTTTCAGTTTTATGGGTATACTTTCCCTATACTTAGTGACTCCGACGAGTCTGTTGTGAAAAAACAACCTTTGTACTAAGCGTTCCACATCGAATACCTTGGACACCAGGTAACAAAAGTGATTCACGAATGAAAGACATGCAGGCTCTACTGATAAGCTAGGGCTGCAAGGGCAATCTTAATGCGTACACTTTATGTAATAGTGTTTATGAATGGGGCAATCAGAAGAGCACGAAAATACCATACTCAGCAGAAAGGAAGGAAATTAAACCTAGACAACTAAAAAAAGGTGGTTGAGCTAGATTTCAGTTTTTTGGCTGAATTGCCAACCTATGCTTTGCTGAAGGAAAAAAATGGTTAGGGGCTGACCTATTTAAAGTCACCTGCTGTTATTAGAGGGCTGGATGCAAAGCTAGAAATGCACTCATCCATAATTCAACGGGTATGTCCGAGGGAGCTTGCGGTGGAAATATGCGGATGACCAAAACGCGTACTGTGCAACTTGTACAAGAACAAGGAGCAACAAGTACTTTTTAGATAACCAATACCCTCATTATTATGCGAAGTCTGCAATGCGTTTTCTGTTACTACGCTGTTAAGAAGTAAATATTTGAAACAATAAGAGTTTCGAAGTCGTAGATACGGTCAAAGCTTAAGTTACAGGAATGCACGTTTTGTGCAACGGCAGGTCCTCTAGTACATGCTACTATCAGCACTCGTAGAAACCTAACCTTGAGTTGAGAGGTTCTGTAGTGAGAATAAAAATATCTGACATGGCCATTTGTGACCCAATCTAGTACGATTTCTTCTTCAATTAGCCTTGCAGTGTGAGTTCAGTAGTTCTAATGTGAACGGAACTATAAATTAAGAGGAGCTTTCGGATTCATGAAAGCGAAAGTTGAGGATGAACGATGTTTAGAAATGTTGCCATCGACCCAAACGGCGTGTGATATGGTTGCTTCCCCAAAAGCTGTTCACGAACATTGCTCGGTAAAAGAACAAGTACTGTAGTTGAAATACGGCCCACAGGATATATCTATATATCTATAGTATCATACGGTTAGATATCTATGTTTGTATCGAGGTCAATTAGCCACCTCAGGAGAACCCCATCTGTTCGTCGCCGGAAAAAAGGTCCTTTCAAAGAATGAATGTTCAGGGCTTCTTGCTGGTTTAAGATCACACATGCAAGATGTCATAATTATATTCCACTTTTTTCCCATTCAAAGGTGTTTACTCTCACCTGTCCTATGAGGTGTTTTTCATCCAAAAACTATGGATAGACATTATCCCGGGAAAAGATCCAAAAGCAGACAAGCTCTTCCACTTTCCTCAGGTAAGCATTCAACAATATTCCTTATTTCAGCAAATTCTTGAGCGTTGTTGGATATCACCGTTTCCATTTAGGTACAACTTCACGGCTTAAGGTGTCAAACTGAGGAATATGTTTGCCGACAGTGTGGTTTGCTTTCACAGTAAAATTGCCACACAAGCTTCCTCTAGGAAGATTATTGCTCTATAATGACCATTTTTTGCCGATTCTGTAAAAAATTATATTGAGAAGATCTTTACCTTGCTTTTACAAATATCTCGGAAAATCGGCCCTACTGCAACAACCGCAAAATGATTCACAATATGCAGCTTGCAATATTCTTCTTCTTCAAGTGCTCGGACACTTGGAACACTGAGATTTGTGTGCTAAGTTCCGAAGATGTTACTATCTGGAATAATTGGTCAAAATATTGAAGTGCTAAACTGCTTGATGCAAGTTCAGCACCTCATTTTCGGACTTGGATACCGAAGTCCTGGGAATTTATCGTGTCCTCCTGGCCATTTTTTAGCGCTCGCCTCTAGAAACGGCCAGTTACCTTGGTCACAAAAAATTACTCTTTTAATTGGTGAATGCGTAAACCTTTGCTGTGTTGTTTCGCCAGCAGATGAGGAATTACCTTAAGGCGGCACATGTCTCACTAGCGTGTCTACACGTGTCTCAGTGAACGAAATTTTGCCCTATCTTTTCAGGAGCTTCACAATTATCTGTGTGGGCACCACAAAACCTCCGTAACGAAATCAATAGAAATGGCCGCCTTGATACTTATTACAAACGGGAATCGGCTGTTAGAAAACATGTAAGCCTGCAAATCCGAAAAATGTGATGACGTTTTTCTTGCTTCAGACAGACACTGGATACCATTGTACCACAAAGTCTGCGCTCCGAACTTACTGATGAATGTTGGGCCGCTGTAAGTGGTAGTAGCATTTTTATGAGTGTCTTTGTCACCGAAAACTCATTGCAGTTCCCATGTCAACACGAGTTATTGGCAGACTGTTTTGGGCTAAGAAAAATTAAACTGGAAACACCAAGGTCTCAATGACGTAACCTGGTCATGTAAGTGTACGGAGACAAATAGGGTTCCATAATCAATCTGGCAGAAGGTATTAACAACAAGCTCAACTGGGCGAGGAAAAATGACCACGCGCCATGATAAAATTTATGAGTGACTGAAGCTCTCATAACACAGCGAGTCCAGCAAGGTTATGTTGAAACCGTTTCGCCAAAGTTTGATTGAGGTGCATTGACGGAAAGTTAAGACGGAACTTTTTCGTAATGTTTTCTTAAGGTGTGTGTAACTATGAGATAGCAAAAACAATTTCAGTTCGCTTGTTTGTGAGTAAATCCTCCGGAGGGCCGGGTCCTTTCTTTCCAGTTCAAAGTCGAACCAACAACCAATAGGATATCAGACCCTTAGTTCAAGCTATTTGGAAGTAGACATTTTTTGACACGACATTCCGATTTATTCACTGACTTATTTCCATCCTTGACCATTGAGGAGGTTGGCAGCAGTTGTGTGATGGGGCTGGTCACCATCGGGTAAACGTTAATTTGTACACCACTAAACCGGTCATATTTTCCTTTCGGAGGAATATATGCCCAACATGACTTCACACTTTTATCACCTTGTCATGACTAGTAAAAAGATATTTTAAGACAAAATTTGTCCAAATCTTTCTAAGTAAATGTCTACTTATTGAGCCACTTTATCGGTGGAAATGCCTCGTCAGGAATTTGTCCAAATCTTTCTAAGTAAATGTTTACTTATTAGGCCACTTTATCGGTGGAAATGCCTCGTCAGTTGTCGACTGGATGAAGCTTGTTTTCACACAGTAGAAAAGCAAATCGGTCAGACCTTTCAGAGACATTGCACATTGCACAACCACTTTGTCCAGCGAGTCAGTATGATAATTTTTCACCATTCTGATGAGCATACATTCCATTTGCTTTATTTCTCAAGCGACATAATGGTCCGATATGAAATAAACCGGATGGATTTTCCGTTTGGATACTGTGCATTTGCTAATTTACCATCAGATACGTTAACATCATTGGTGAACAATGATGCTTCCCCGCCGCACTCATCATCATCATCATTAGCAGTTGTAAGAACCGCGTACTTGTCGCACAATGGTTGTAGCTGCCACAGTTTCGTTCATCGATCCTTTAGGGAGGTGAGGTAGTTAGCTGCGCATTGGATGCGGAAGCTGATAAGTTGGTGCGTACATACAGGACTGTCAATGGACTGTTAATTGGGAGAATTGGGAAGGGAGCTATGCATTGAGGGCAATAGCTTGGATGCACGAGCGCCTTAAAGTGAAGACAAGAGAAAAGAGTGGGTGAGGGAGGGAACCTGGTGCTGGCCCAACACAAACATTTTGAAGTGTCTGCACCTCCAAGCCTTTATTCAGACAGCCAAGAAATAAACTGACAACACTAGAAACTAACATTGATCCGCCTCCATTTCTTGCACTGTTTTCAAACAAGCGCAGGGTCACGTGGACAGCCCCAACGACGTCTAAACTCTTCGTAAGCTCTTTCACGCTCTTTCAACAAGCCACATGCTGTCCAAATCGCGATTTGCGTTATTCGGACGGAAGCACGAAGAACAGCGCTTATCTCGGTAGACGATATTTCGGCATGCTTAGCACATGGCCAAGCCACCGTACTTGATGATGCTAGAAGTTTTATTTGAATGGAGTACCTGCTACACAACCAAAATTCCGCCTCCTAATTACGGTGTTAAGAATTATTGGATGCGATCCGACACCAGCAACGTTTCTGTGGTATTAGTGGTCGAAAATCTGAAGACGCCTCACATTGCGTTCTCAGAGGCCATGTCTCTCAACCATACAACAATACGGCCCTTAGTGTAGCCTGATACATGCGACCCTTGAGACCCGGTGAAATACCGCTTTGACGTCATAATTGACTTAACTCGATCCTTTGAGATTCTTGCACTGACTTCATCAGACACACTTCCGTCAGACCTAACGCAACTGCCGAGGTATGTAAAATTCTCCACAACCTGCAATACCTCTCCTTGAATTGTACGGGGCATGTCCAGTGAATGAATGTTCTGAAGCATGACTTTGCATTCTAAAGGTGCAAAGCGTGTGCTGAAATATGATGTGATGGCGGTCAATTTATTCAACAGCGTTTGTGCTTTACATTCGTCCCCAAAGATGAGGATGATGTCTACCGCTTCTCCAGGTCGATAAGGTTCTCACCAAAAACAATTCGAACACCAGGGTTTTGAAGATCTTTCAGCCTTCTTCTCCTTAATGCGTCAAAGACGAAGTTGAATAAGAACGAATAGAGTGAATACCCTTATCGGATACCACTTTTTGTAGGGAAGTTTTTAGAAAACTTACCATACAATCCCATACGCCCAGAAGTAGGTGAATATAGGGACAGGATTATTTTCACAAACTTTTGGGGCATACCTTTTTGGACTGGTGTAATTGACTACACTGGCCGATCACACAATCGAGCGCATTCTCGAAGTCAAGGAGCAGCAATTTTGTGAGTCATCTCAAGCACGTGGCCATGTGGAATTGTGGTCGACGCAGCCTCTACACGGTCGGAATCCCGTCTTAAGCGTGCAGGTCGAAGTTTCGTAAGCCACCGTAAGACGACGAAGAATCATTGACTCTAGAAGCCTTGTTACAACCGGAGTCAAACTAACAATTCTCTGATTACTATACTCACTGCGAGTGCCCTTTTTGAAGATGGGCACTATTATCGACTCACATTAGTTGTCTTGGACGGTCTCCTTCTCCCAGATAGACGATAATAAACTAGACAGGCGTTGAAGAAATTCACCGACATCCTTGAACATAGCAGACGCAAGGACGTTAGGAGTAGGATGACGCTTGAGGGAGATATACACGTGGACACTTTTGAGGATGGAGGAGGCTCCGCAATTGTCACTTCAGACTACTGAAATCAAACAATTCCAGCGTGTTTAAAAGGCAGATTGGTTGCTCAGCTAAACTTAAAACCAAATTCTGAATAACTTGCCTTGGGTGTTTGTTCCTATCTCTCCCTTTGTTACTGCGAGCTCAGGAGGTTGAAATGTATGTTTTTGGTACCTCCACGGAGTCTGACATTCATTCAGTTAGAAGTAACGAAATCATCAGTCAACCTACCTGTATGAATGTAAATATCTTTACCATTCACACTAAAGATATAGTATTTTAAAGGTAGGAGCATTAGAGACCGAACGATTTTTAACTCTTCTATGCAGACGTGTCTTTATCTGGTTACCCAAACGATCATTCCGAAATTCACAATGTTTTTCTCGTTGGTAGTGTGAAAAGGTTTTGGCACTTTTAGCAGAAATTTCATGCTGCAAGTAAAACCTTTTTACGCTAAAAGGTTAAAGGAGCACAGCTGCTTTAGCATCATTAGGAAGAATCAGCAGTGCGAATCTGACGAAACTTCAGGGAGTCTCGAACCCGCGACCTTCTGGCTGGTAGTTTGACCACTCAAAGGTTTTGGGCTTAGGGTGGCTTCACTTAGAAGACAAAATGTTCATTACAACTGTTTGTTCATTTCCTCATCAGATAAAAGCACTTTGAATATATTGACTGCATTTACTTTCCCAAGTGTTCCATCCATCCATTCTTTATCCGAAATGGTACCTCACTCCACTTTTAAAGTATTTGCGCAAACTTCGCCGGCAGGATATCGTTATCCTAGAACTTTGTTTTACATTAACTATTAAACTTGCGAATCCAACTATTCGCGAAGTAAAACTGTTGTTCATAATTATGCCTATTTCTTACACTCAGGAAATAAACCGGGCACTCCGCTGGATGAACAAATTCACCAAGGAGGAGGCGAGGGTTATGTTTTTGCGGTTCATCTTTAGCCTGCCCACGTACGGCTCCACGTTCTTCGAGGTTACGGTAGGTTGCGAAAATTAGTTCCACCACCAAACCAAATTCCTGTTTTGTAAAACACAGAGTCAACTGCGCGCCCAGTTGAAACCTACGGTTGATGAATTTGACATCCACGTCCATTTTTTTGCACAGGGTTGCCGAGAATAATCGAGCAAGTTATCGGGGTAGGAGAAGTCCGCTGAACCGTCATATTCTGGTTAGCTTTGCATTTTAATTCTGAAAGTGCGTTGTTCGGGATATGAACTGGGCTACATGTGATTCAGATAAAAATACTTACCCACTCAGCTAAAAACGGAGGCCATAAAGTCTCCCTTGTTGGGAGAATATTCCACTAGCTGAGATACCCCCAATCGCACATATGACCTTGGGTTTCGTTTTGTCTAACTGCAACCTTAGTTGATTGAGCAAAATTTGATGTCTTCGTAGCCAAATAAAATCTGTTTGACTGATGCTGTGCAGCTGGGCGTCCGGGCATTCCCGAACAGAAACTCAGCTACGCATACATCAAACAAATATCTCTTGGTCTTGAGTGTGATGCTGACCCACGACCTTTCGGTTAGCTGAAGGTATTCATTTCAGCAGATATCCATCGGGAAACCCAGGGTAAGATCCAAAGGTGCATTACTGGATGGCTGTCTCACACACCAAGCACTAAGAGAATTCAGTCGTTCTTGAGTCAGCAGAATTCCCTTCGAACCGTAGCGTCTAAACCATCCACTTTTCTTCTCTGACTAGCGGTTCACATAAAGCCCCACAAAACATGCATCAAATTTGGCTGGTGATCCTCGATTTCGAGTCTACGTTTTACGATATGGATTCCTAATAACGATGAGGAAAACAACAAGCGACGATCCTTTTTGTCCTTTCGGGCATTTTCAGAGACATATTTATGGAACCTGGAGATCCCTTGGTAAAATGAACACTTGTGTTGGCATTCCGGTCAATTACAAGCAAACCTCAGCTCGGGCTTCCTTTTGATCATGATAATATAGCACAATATAATATATAATAATATATAATATACCAGCATAATATAACTGGTATTTGCTAATACTTGTCAGTTAAATTAATTAAGGCAGGACAAATAGCATTGATTTATTCAACTTCAAAAGTCTGGTGCTTAATGGGTGAAAACGTTATTTCTTTAACTTACTTAGCAAGGTCTGCGTAGATCTTTAAACAAATCTCTGAAAGAGGTTTGGTACAACTCAGGTAGTTAACTTACGACCTTAGTAGCCTAATGTGGGGTAGAAAAAAAGCCACATTAAAATCCTTCGGGATAATATACTCATCGCTCCTACAGTTAACAAAACTCTTGTTTTCGAAAGGAACACAATCATGGTAAGCAACCTCAGATTATCTAACTAAAATGTTTCACATCTTAAAGTCCATTTTTCAATAAAATTATCTGCGGTCCTAATCCAGATTGCACTGAACCTTGGTACTTCATGTTTTTAAAAACAGCTCTCAATGTATCATACTATCTGGTATCCTAGGAGCCAGAATTGCACTGTCGGTTTCAGATACTTGTCAGATATCTTTAAATTTCAAGGATGTTAACTGTTCTAAGGTCATCTGATACTGCGCTCATAGGACCGTATTTCATGTAAGCTGAAATGGACGGGTAAAAGTGCCTACATATATGCGCAAAAGCTATGCCACCTGAGTAGCTTAATCGGCATAACCAACTGAGTTAGTATGCATCGGGGCACCTGTCATGTAGAAGACAGCTAGGAAATGACTTGTTCGCGACCACTGGAGGAGGCTGGAAAACAGATAGTTTTTCCTGATGCGATTTGCCTTCCTTGATGGAGTACACAAGATCCGCCCAGTGTTTTGTCGGAGTTGTAATCAGTGCATAAGGCTGACAACAAGGACATTTTTGATAGGTTCGTGCAGAACTGTATTCTTCAATAAAATAGCCACATATGGGTCCAGTGGGCTGTCTGGCACCACAGTGCTTTGCGCGTCCCCATTTAAATGCTATTTCCCGGGCTATTTGCTGTGGTGAAAAGCCTTCTTTAACTTTAATCCGGCTGATTCAGTTAGCAATGGATATAATGCTGAGTGCGAACACTGAAAACAGAGGTCTTAGCAATGTGAGTAGTGCGACAATATTTTTTATTGACATATAAATGCTGTAGTGTTGTTTCACCCCTGCCAAATGTTAACAGAATTCTCCTGATGGCCCTAAGATTTACTTGTGCTCATGAGAGCGAACCTACGGGAATTAATTTGGAAAACTAATGGAGGATTCAAGGGGTGATATTCGATTTTAATTTTACAAACTTCTGTCTGTTTTTCTTTCCTTTGCAGCAAAGTAGTATCCCCGAACTCCCCGGAAGAATTTTACTGGCAATAAACCAGACCGGCATTCTCGTCATTCACTGTCAAACAAAAGTAGGCACCGATGTCTTTGTGGTTTTTAAGAATGCCATAGCTTGAGGGATTGGTTGTGATTTTGCTCTAGCCATGTTTTTTCATGCGCATAACGGCCACCAGTCTTGGTATAAGCAACAGTCATGACCACGTGTATGTATTTGCGATACAACTTTCACTCCTTACATAATTGAAGCTAATGTGCTCCTAATATTTCAGCCTCACAAAAATATTTTGTACAATGTGGTGTGATGTGCCTGCTTCCGAATAGGATCATGTCATCGTCAGAAACAAAAATGCATCATCACTCTTTTCGAAATTTAACATAACCCATTAGCCGATGAAGCAGTGAAGATCATTCAGTACATAAGTGTCCTAGTTTTACACAATGCCACACACGTCTGTTTGCATCTTGAAATAGGGATTTACTATGCTATAAAACGTTTGCCAGCACAAATCTGTCTCCGTATGCCTCCTTTTAGCAAGTATTTTGCTCGGAACTGTGTGAATGGGCAATGATCTAAATCTGTGAAGTCAGCGGTCACTGGTCACTACCATACTGTGGAAGTTGTAGCATGTTGATCCCTTAGACCTTTCATATCATCCAATGGCTCTTGAGACACGGAACTTCACTGTCACAGCAGTAGGGCTATAGCTACTATATCCTTCCTCTCACGGCTGCAGGAATGTTTGCTGTGATGGTGAGCAGAGGTTTCTGTACTTATACTTTGGTATGTAGTTGGACTTACATTGAAATGCTAGTGTTGACATTACTGTTGAAGCCCATGCGATGTTACATCTCCAGGATCTTGTATCAGAGCACGTGATTCATAAAACACTTTCTTAAATACTTATTGTCCACACCACGCCTTACGGTTTGACAACGTCGATGCTGTTGGTTGTTGCAGGAGATACTAGACAAATTCCCATTCAGCGAACTTACAACGTGGTCTTGGAGTAAACGATCGATTAGTCTGACGGTGGGCAACTTGGTTAAACGTACATCACTTAATTGTGAAACCCAACAGGTAAGTTAGGGCACCGATGGTATTTTGTTATACTTTTCTAAAGGCTATGAAGCCTTCGGTTAAAATGACAACCTACCGATATTGTTGCTGGCGGACCTTTATTACTGTGAACATTTGTTTTAGCTCTTAATGGTTGTTCCACCAGATACTTCAGTATGCCCATCCGCTCCAAAAGAAACACATGTAAACTTTGACTTAATTTTACAACTCAAGTCCGATTGCTGATAATTGGTTTAATTTGATCAAGCCTTTATTTTGCCCGATTGTGAAATGAATTACAAGTAAACGATTGGCACAGCCATTCTCAATAATGGCCTCCAACATTGAGGAGGACGCTTCCTAAATGATTAGACATTATGATGCAAGATAAATTTAACAGTCTGATCAGCACATCAATTTTACGAGGTAGTACTCACTCAAAAGCATATCACATTGCGAGGGTTGATATGATCTGCTTCAGAGCCACGAACAATACGAGATCAGATTGCTTTTGATGTCAATCAAAAGTGGCACTAGCCTTTCTGTTCAAACATGAAAATCTCATCCATGGTTCTCGAAAAACAAGATTTGGATGTCCCTACAGCCAATTTCATCCTCGCCGCAACGTTCACGAAATTTTGTGCTTCAAAGTTTGTTACCGGCATTTACTACTCACAAGGTATCAATTTTCACACATTCAAGGTGTCAGATGTAATAGCGTTTATGCAAAAGCCTCTTCTTTTTCATTATAGGGCTACAAAATCAATGAATTAGTAAAGGCTTATTGTACTCATTTGGGACTACTGAGACCAAATTCTGAATGAAACCCCGATTCAACTTGAAACCCGAAAACACGTGCATTCTACCCTTATTTGAATGTATCCTTCCGTTGGACTTCTGCGCCATCTCAGAACGTATTTTATCCGTTCGACTTCACGGAACCTTCTCGCTCTTCCCTGTGATACTCAGTTACTCCAGCGTTGTAATATACTGGCCCAGTTTCTGCGAATGGGCATCTCAAAGTAAATTTAGTTCGTGGACAATACCTCTCAGTTACTCTGATGAGTTCATCTATGCTTCTTTGAGTGGTAGGTCAGTGGATCAATTATTTATGATTGATATGAAGGCAGTTATTTTTCACTGACTATTTGGCGTGTAATTGGCAATAGGTGACTAACCAGCTTAGTGCAGTGCCACTCACCATAGATTCAGACCGGAGTAAACGAAAACTGGACATACATGGTCGTAAGCTGAGTGCGTTTCTATGGTCCACGAGTTCAGTCTTTACCGAATGAGCTTTTGCGAGTGCACACTCATACTTTACGAGAAAGTATTACTAGTTTTAGTTAAGCACTCCTGATCATTTAAAGGTAATTGAGTGAAGCTTTACTCTCCAGTAATACTCGTATGTTAGGGTATGGTGCTGGGAGCTCCTAATGATGAACAGATGTCTGAGACTTAATAAAATTTCTTAAAGTTAATAAAAGCCTGTTCGTATCGTAATTTTTTACGCGATGTGGTAGTACTCTCTCGATTTACCTCACCACTAGCCATTAACGATAAGATGAGTCGGCCACGCTGATGTTGTGTATTGTAATTCAGTCAGTGAGCCCATCATTCAGATGTAATCCATGTACAAGGTGCAATGGTCTAAGCCGCTAAACTTTCATTTGAGGGGTGTAGGAAGAACGAAGTAACAACATTTGAAGAGTCCTCCCGTGCAACAAGCCTGGAGTCACCGCGCAGACAAAATCTTCACGACCACCAAGTCAGTATTAATGTCAAAAGATAATAAGATAAGAATAATCGTCCAACTGTAACACCCTTTTGGTGCCTAGCTGTCACGCCACCAGATGGAGTCACGAGGGTCGGGATACTGCCAGGTTGCCCAAACCTAGACAGGGCAAGTCGAGAGGCAGAGGTCGGGTTCGAACCACGAACCTTGCGGTCAGTAAATTCGCGCTTTAGCCACTAAGCCATCTCGCACGTGTCAAAAGATAATTACTAAACGAAGCTTGGTATGGTGATGAATGTTGCAGAGTGAATAAAAATGAGAAAAACGTTAAATGTGACTCACAAACAAGCGAAAAAAGCAGGAGGTAGCCGTGCTGTCCAGCAATGAAGGTGAAATAAGTGACTATAACTAAGGAAATTGTTCGGGTCAAAGAATTTGCATTTAGGATTTTACGATGATGAATGGCACCGAAAAACAGATGAATGATGTAACGCGCCTTTCGGAAGCCCAATTACAAACACATATCAAGAGCATTCAATGTAGACACACAGGTTTTACAAAAGCCATGCATTAGAGGCGATTGCTTAATCAGATGATTACCGTTCAGTTGTTCTGTACATCGAATGTGAACGCTCATAAACCGGCGAATTAAACTAGCTTCTTGAATTGCGGATTGCTCGATGGGTACGTTCGGATTAAATGTGCTTTTCTCCACCATTTCAACGTACGGCTTTTAGTTAGGTGAGCGACAATTCAGGGTTAGATGATATCCCGGAGTAGAAAACAACACTTAATTAAACGAAGTACTAACTTTCGTGTAAGTGTTATAAGCTGGAAATAAAATTGGTTTGCGGGTATTCCACGTTCTGAATAACTTTTGTGCATGTTTTAGTGTCTACCCGCTTCACGAAGGACGTGCCCCTTTATTGAGGTACACTTGGAACAAATATAGTAAGCAGCAGCGGAACTAGGATGAGCTGTCCTTAGGCTTACCGTCGTGAAGCTAACACTCGCATGTGACCAAATATTCACATTATGAGAGATTGGCCTTGATGTTGGCGGATAGATTGGAACTGAGTTTAACGTTATACGTTCAATGGAGAAGCCTGTGGCAATAAATATCTCCTCTACTTTTCTCTCCGTTGACCGAAAAAAAACAGTGAACTGATAATCACATACCAATGGTGGTATTTTGCATTTTGTTAGAAGGACATCTGACGGTCCAATTGTTTTCTGGATTTTGTCCTCATGTCAGTAATTAACTACCGGTTACAATGGCAAAATATAAAAAAATCAGGCTGTAAGGTTAAAAGGCGAGTTACCATTTGTTCACTGAAACAGACATATTGCATGTCCTTAACTGAGTAAGGGTCGCAACATCCTCATGACCAGCCAAAGGAAGGAAATCCGGTGTGGCTTTTGTCTCATGGATATACTCTGGTATGGTAGCTCAGCTGGACCACAAGCAATAATGCAACATTTGCGGCAGAGAAGGAGCGTGGAAAGCAACAGCAGCAGAAACGGCTCTCCTAATAAATGGAGCTTACCAAAAGCGAATGTACATCTGAGGTACATGATGTATTTGATATATCTGTAATCACTTTGAAAAAATATCTACTCACCCAAGTGATTAGTTTTAGCTGTAGTTAAATTATCCTGATGAGACGCGGGACTGGTTTAAAATGTCTTATCCAAAACAATTCACAGCATCCGCTACCCAAAATTTCACATTGTCTGGGACACACTGGCGCACTCCGCTATGTTCTGACGCAGAAAAGATAGCTTGTATGCCCCTCTCCCAGTTCTCACAGCGGCAGGCGTCCACATTGTCGGAACTTCTCCAGAACCGATGTTATATCATCAAAACTTTCCAGTCACAAACTGATGTACCGCACAAGACGGTGTTCTGTATTTTAACAACGCGTTTAACTCTTTTCCCGTCAGCTGCCAGCAATCTTTTAAAAATCTAAGGAAGATTTATCCCCCTGATTGCTATAAAAATAGCTAAAGGCGGCTGGAAAGTGATTAACAGTTCCAATTGGAAAGTGCTTTCAGCTCATAGCTCAACAGAGTCCTGGAATTCTGAATAGTTTCATGATGCGACTGTCAGTTTGAGAATAGAACTACTTATAACACTAACCTCTCCAGTTCTCTTCCGCTAGATTGCCTTAAGATGTCTGTTAAAATTTTAGTGAATTAAGTCAGTTTATACAAATTCCAAGGAAGTGTTACAAATTGAACTTGCGGTTGGAACAAATGATACATTTTTGCTTACCCCCCCCACCAGCGCTTATTAGGGGAAATTGTATATGGCGCATAAGACCCGCACTTAACTAACTAACTAACTACATTTTGAGCCATGGCTTGTCACTCCGGCTGAATAGCCACCCAAGATCAAAACTCTACGAACAACGAGAACCCCCAAAATTAAGCCGATTGACAACCATCACACTGGAGACAGAAGTACAGACAAAACGTTACAGATACCTAAGTGATGGAGAACCACTTCGGAGTCCTTCTGGAGGCATTAGTTCAGGTCCAAAGGAAGGGCTGCGCCAGTGACTTGGGAACGTCCTCCAAATGTCCAGCCACTCCTTCATGAAACATAGTTAAACCAGAAAGCTCCAAACTACTAACAAACGAGATATATATCAGAGAGTCGCCCCATGTTACAGTTTTGCAGTGCCGAACAACTGGAGTCACGAAAACGTTTGAGGAAATGGTACGAAAAATCTACCCAATTATCAAACTCCTCTTCCTCAGCCTTAGTGATATTCGTGGGAAAAAAGACGTAGAATCACGTGTGTGATGGCTAATGGGGGTCATTATTTATGATTTCAATCAATAATTCTCCGTCATTACCTGTTAAGAATGCATTTGAAACACTGATAGCGGCTGAATATTTCACTAACCCGTATCACAGTTACGCCAATTGGGAAAAGTGTCTCTTTGGTTGTCAAACTAGCTAGAAACTTCCAAACATTTTATGCGAAGGTATTCGAAGCTTGGCCAAAAATTTCCGGCACATCCAGGTGAGTGTGTGGGTAAAGATACACTCGCATGCAAAACGCATTTCACTTCACGAAGGACTGATGACATCACCTAGACTAGTGGCAAAACTCTTGCGATTAAATTGACCGGCTCAACAAACAAATCAGCGATCATCACGACCACACCAGTTTTGCCGCTGACCTCTGCCCCAAAGGCATTCACTCTGATACGTGCAACTTGCACACAGACCAGGAGCAGTCGTCAAGGCATCAGCAAACAAGCGAAGGTAACCTTTGCAACTCACGCCAGATATCTCCATTATTTGAACAGCCAACTGTTTAATGCAGAGCACTACCATAATCACGGGTGCAGGTCTACCCAGCAGATGGGAAAGTGGGCTTCGTAGGACGAGCAAGTAGACCTCCAGCGAACTGTTTTACAGTGTGGCGAGAGGAAGGGCCACTTTGTCGAGGTTAGACGATCACTATTTCGTAAGAAATCAGGATTCGGTTACAATTATTAAGGTGTACTCCGTGAACCACTTTTCGGTGCGCTAGATAGGCCAGCCCCATTAGATGAATAAAATCAAAGCATTTGAATGTTTGTCCCCCCTGCCTGCAGTCACCGTCCAGCTTTATTCTATATGGCATCCTATGAATTATGTTACTGGGACGCGTTTTGTTCGGCGCGGTGTGTCAAACGCTTGATGAGTTTATATTACGCGCCTCTGGTTACGTCTGGTCTAGTTAAACCTTTTGAAAGCTTACTTACCTCAGTTACCGATGTTGACAACAGGCTGCAGTTGCCAAATGTAGTTTTCGCAATGACTGTCTCCATCCGTACGTGTCTGCTTTCTTAAAACTTGACAGCTGCCTTTACAACTGGGTTCATCGCGCTTCATCTGATTTGTTCATGACGATAACCTTACCACAGACATAGCATCTGGTTGTTCACTGTTAAGGTGCACAAGTTTCTTTGGTTCCTGATTGTTCTACGAGCTCCTTCGCTTTTGCTGAAACTTCACTGCCGTTTTTGAATAACGTTCTAGCAAACAGGGAGGCGTCGGTTGATTTCACCTCGTGCAATTTACAACTCCCAGTTGCAGCCAAAATGGTGACATATAGGAAGCCTCGCCACCCGCACTGGCTGGTTGAACACACAGGCCGATCCCATTGGACACAACCTCGCTCGGGTGCCAATAATTGGTGGTCTTCGCGGTCGTCAAAAGCAATTTCGAAGAGGATGTATCGTTACTGCAAACCCACGAAGGTTGCTTATTTAAACTCCAAAGAAGAAGTGAAAGAAGAAGAGAATGAATGGATTAAGGGCCCGGCGCCAGCTCACCTCAAGCAGTTTGAGACACCTGCGCCTTTCGACTCTGTTAGGTGGTACAGAAGGTCACCTGCACAAAAGCTACTGGCACAGTGTCCCTAACCAGTCTCAGAAGGGTCACAGGAAGCCTATATTTGAAGACAGGCCAAGAGGCGCTCACACTCCTTGTAGTCCCATTCACATCCTTCCACACGGTCATACAATATCCACCTCACAGCCTGCATCATTACGTCAACACACACCACTGCCTGGGTGCTGGTGTACAGGAGTTTGGCTTACAGGCCAAACGACCAAACTCCCTATCTTACTTGAATGGGGCGTAAGGTCAGACTACCAGTTTGGTTCACTGGGGGTTGCCTTTACTCAACAAAACGGCAGTTACCGGTCACGTCAGATGATGCAAGGCCATAAAATTCACCAGAAAATGAACACGCTAAAGAGCACACGAGCTTCTTTATTTAAAGTGAAGCCGGTGGCTGCGAGACATTAAAGCTAACCAGCATGAATATGAGCCTCTCAAATAAAACAGCGGAAGCTCATGTTTAACAGAAAATCTTGCTGGGACATTAAGCTAGTTACCTGAAAAAGCCGATCGTTCCAATCAATCAAGTCACCACAATGAACAAAAGCCGGCAAGATTAACATCTAACCAGGGCCGGAGAGAGGCCTTGCTACAGCGCCGTGTAAGTTGGTAATAAGAGCAGCGGAGCGACCTGCGACCCCTCGCTTTTTTCGACGAAAAACCAGACACACTAGACCAAATGGAGGATGAAGTAAACAATCAACGATTATGGGCGTATACGAGACATGGCATTCGAATTAATTCAGTTATATTTTGACCGTCTTTCAGTCAACAACCCTGTGGATATGGTGCTGTATGGCACATACAGTGGTTTACATTCTGGCGTGAGTGTTTTCTTTGAGGTATTTAAAGTCTGTTTGGGCGTCTGTGCACAGACGCGACAACGTTTTTTTCGGCCGGTTTCTCAAGGAACATACTGACATTTTGCAGAGCAATACCCTGTTCTATCAGACTCGTCGTGAGGCAGCGGACGCGTGGCCTGTATCATCGTTGCCATCGCAAACTCAAATTCGCTCCACATACAGCCGCTAATCAACAAAAAAGTTGCTCCGTCATTGCTAAGCAAAATGCGGCCACCTATACTCCACTTAAAATCCGTTTGCAGCCCCTTAAATCGAACCCATATCTTGGGGGCTTTGCGATGGTTCACTTACCGCCTTCCGCCGTGCACCTACAGGCTGGAGGCCTATCTTGGCGCAAACCCAGTTACCCCAGATTAGCTGCTATATGGTTTCGAAACTTTACAGCTTACCAACAAACGTCCTGTTTGCCATTCCTAACTCAACAAGTAAAATGTTTTTGACGGTTCGCTGTGATTTAACTATCCCCACACAAGTGCGTATCTCCAGCTTCTCCTGTCAACCCCATAATATGTGGATTATGGTCCATTGATTGTTTCGGAGGCAAAGCTCCGTCCACTTTAGTTTGTGGCAATTGAACAAGTATAAAGAACCAATCCATCAGTTTAGCTGAGCATGCTTCCCGTCTATCGTTCCATTCGACAGTGACTATTTCTGGAGATGAAATATCCGGAGACTACCATGACACCATCCATAAAGAACAGCTTGGTGGTGTATGTGTTTACATATATTAACTTTTATTTAACCTAAGTGCGCACATCCCTCCGCCGATCTTGCACATCAGAAAACGTTGGCTCTCCATAGATTTGCAGGATAGTGGTCGTCCTTTAACTGGCTGTATATGGCAGACTCGGTCATTTGTTCCGGTAAATGGTATGTTTCCGTACAACCTCATCCTTCGAATTTTCAGTTATTTATTCCCACACTACAACGGCTGACATTTTTCCTTGGATGACACTATCTAACATCTACTCCTTCCGGTTGCTGTTTGATGCTTTGACCAGCATGTCTTGCACGGGGGACCCCAGCACTGCTGAAGCCCATCTGGCTTCTGCTTTAAGTTTTAGACTTTAAATTCACCAGCTGGTGTGTCGCACAAGTGCTGTGAGTGAAATTTCTCAAGCAGTGCGATTTGTCTGAAAACTAGGTCTCACATATTTCGCAAAAAGTTCACTACAGGAGATAGATAGCTGGAATTTCGTAAAATGCGGAAATCAGCCGATGGAAAGTACGAAAAAGGTCACCATACAAAACCTCGCCGGAAAAAAGCCAAGATGTGCTGATTAGGTACATAAAACGTCGTTGCAGAAAGAGGCCAGCCGCGTTCTCCTTTAAGAGACCGGAAAGGAGATCCCACGAGTGACCCAATAGTTGTACCTGAATCCTAAAACTATCGCAAGACGGGGCTGTATTCGGCCTTAGCGACTTTGTCAAACCCACTCTTGTCTTCTAACCAACTTCTTCTTAACGGAGGGGGACATTTGTAATCTCTTGCATAATACAAACCCATTCTGCGAGTTAGGGCCAGATGGGGTCCATTGGAGGATTCTGAAGGAAACGTCGTTTACACTGGCAAAGCATTTCCACCTGGTGTTTCGTCGGTCGCCTGATGAAGGCAACCTGTCCTCCGCTTGATGTCATGCCAATCTACAAAACTGGTCACCGACTGTCGCTCGGTAGCAACAAACCTATCAGAGTCGCTAGCGTACCGTGCAAGGTGACGGAACGCATTCAGAAGCGGGCCATCCTAGATCATGCCACCACTAACAATTTGATATCCCCAGTTCAACACGAATTCCTCCCAAACCATTCTTGCATGACGAACATGCTCGTGGTTATGTACAGCTTAGCCCAAGCTAAGGACGAGGGACTTATGTCGGATGCCATAATTTTCGGGTCCTTAAAAGCTTTCGTCCCGCTGCTCCATAAACTTCAGTCTTACGGGATTCAAGGAGAAATTCTTCGCTGGATTAGGGTGTTCCTAGCAGACAAAACATTTTGAGTGAATGTAGACTTGACCTACTCTTTTCAAGCGCCGGTCTCCAATGGAGTTCCTCAAGACTCCTTTTTGGGACCACTGCTGTTTCTGATCTACGTCAACGACCTTCTAGATACTATTTCAAGTTCATGTCTACTTTTTGAGAAAGACTTGAAATCCTACAGTTCAAATGCTAATGCTATCCAAGTAGACATAGACGTTCCAAAGTAGTGATCGTTGGACTGTCACCCTCTTCTGAATGACAAAAAAATGCGTCCATATGTCGTTCGGATCATACACTGACAGTGCTGATATATGCCGAATGGTTTCAGGGAAAAGTGACTCTGCGGCGATGGGCCATCATAAGGTTCATAGGTTGTGTTCAGAATGGCATGTGCTTCACATTTCAAGGGACCGCCGAACCCCGCCGAACTATTTTTCTAGCCCTGCGCTAAGTGAGAACAACCAAGAGACAGGGTCCATGACGCGTCAATGAGGTTGGAAAGCATCAACCAGTAAACTCGGTCGGGTTGGGAGCTGCCGCTTCCCTCGATGGGGATCCCAGAACTCAACTCATCGGTGACAAATAATACAGGCAGACGGCTAGATCAGGGTGTATCCCTTCAGACGGCTACAATGGTTCGTGAGCAACCTGGTAAGCTCATCGCCTCAAATGTTTGACTATATCCCCCTTGCTCTCCTATCTTTCCATGACTAGAGCTCTAGCCGCTGAACCAAAGTACCTAAGGCACATAAAAAATCGTTCAGCACCCTTTCGGTGCCTAACTGCCATGCTATCAGAAAGGAGCACGAGGGCTGATATACTGCCAGGATACCCAACCTAGGCAGGGGAAGTCGAGATTCATGGGTCAGGTTAGAACCACAGACGTTCCCAACTTGTGGGGGCATGCCGTCAGGCACGATCATAAGGTTACAGTCAGAATAAAGGCGTGACTGGCGGGACTGTGAGTACAGGGGGTTTTGGGTGGGAAAGAGGATAGCGCCATAGGCGGTGAGCTGTATCCAATGTAAACGTGGGCGCCACTAAAACCGACACGAGCAGAAAAGCTCTTTTGTCGAAGAGAACATCAAGCAAGTTCAGATCGTTAGGATTTGAAGGTGGCGGGCAAAAACAAAGCGAGGGAGGGCAAAACAAGAGGCTTCCTGCCTGACATATGACAAGAGAAATGTAAGCTGTGGCAAATCAGAAACCAGAACATCAGATCTGGTGAAGCAGCAAAGTTGGCATCATCCAGCCGATCAAATTGAACCGAAGCCAAAAACAACCGTTTACAGTCAGAATGAAGCATGACTGGGGGATTTGAAAACATCAGGCTTCCTGCCTGACGTATGACAAAAGAAATGTAAGCTGTGGAAAATCAGAAACCAGAACATCAGATCTGGTGAAGCAGCAAAGTTAGCATCATCCAGCCGATCAAACTGAACTGAAGCCAGAAAAAACCGCCGAGGCTTCGCGGCCTTGGACTTTCGGGCTCATGGCCAGGGTCACAAAAAGCGTATGTGGGGATGATGAAATGGAGGGACTAGCAAAGCGGGTAAATGGTAACAGGGATCTCAGAAACATGGTATACAGTGAAACTGCGTGACTCTCTGGTGTCGCTATTGTGGAGTCGGGCATAATAGTTTCATTGGAAGAGTGAGATGGTGGCAACACACGAGCCGGAACGCGAAGTGCATAGAAATTTATTGAGATTTGGTGGGAAGCACAGAAACGCAGAGATGGTTAAATTGGAACCAAAAGTTCAGCAGGTTGGAATGAATATGTCACGGAGGCAGTTGGGGTCAGGTGAAAAATTTGTTTTTGTCGTTGCGATTACAGGCTCAAGTGGGCGAGGGTTTGCGGTCAAGATTCTGAAGAAAGTAGTTGCGGGAGTGCCATCAGACTGGGTATGGTAGTGTCATGCCATCATTGCACTGACTTACCTCGGTTTCTGGACAGCCACGTAACGGTCGTCAGGGTTGCCGCAATCAGACAGGCAATACACATTTCCATGGCAGCTGGATCTGAGTTAGACGAGGAGACTGATACAGATAGAGTCAGGCTGGTGCATAGCCACGGAAAATTTCAATCATTAGGAGAACCATGTGAGTGTAGACCGGGGACAAACCAGATTGAATGAATTGCACGGGGCGTTTGCGCAACTACAGCCGAAGACTGAAGCCTGGGAAGAGGGGTATCAGGAAGGGATAGGATGATAGCGGTAGCATCGGGTGAATACCAGGAGGCTCTCAATAGAGGAAAGTCCAAAAGGGGATGACAGCAAGCTAAATGAGCCCAAGAAGAGGTGGGTATTGTTGGGTAACCTAGAAACCAGGTACTAGCTGGTCAAGAGTAGATGCTTAACTTTGGGAAGGTGAGGACCCAGCCGCAGAGGCCGGGAGGGTAGCCTTTGGACTATTTGGGACAGGCGATTATATGGTGAGATTACCTGGCGGTAGTTTTTAGCTCAGCAAAAAATCCAATCATAGGGTCGCCGTTGTCTATAGGGGGCGTTAATGTAAACAGGGACAGCAGATGAATAACAAACCATTGGGCCACAGCTTCAGAGATAATGGATGAGAACCGTAAGTTGACTAAGGTCTACTACGTCAACCTAACAGGAAAGTAAGAGTATGGGTCGCCAGTTAATGAGTCACTGCTGTCATCTCCAAGAAACGAATGGTGCATGGCAAAAACAGCCATTAAGTGCTAACTATGACTACCGGTAGTCAGGAAATAATGACGAATTTACGTTTTGTGTATAGGACTGCTTCAGAGGACAAGAAGGAGGAACGTGTGTTATGTCTTGGGGTGGTGCAACCCAACTAAGACGGTGGCACGTCGATGCTAGCCGTGAGCTTCACACAGTATCTTCGGGCTATCCCATGTATGTACGTGTTTTTTAAACGGATGAAAGGTGAATGTGCGGCACTTTTGAACCGCTATTTTACCCGCTCAAAACAATCTTTCTCTTTCGGTCACGTTACCCTACATACTTCGTTTTAATGAAAAACAACAACGATTCCCTGCTTCTTGTGCCGGTTACTGAACGACTGTTGTCGTGACTGACTTGCGAATAACATTTTCAAGTACTGGACCTATCCATACACGTTTGTGGATTAACATTGCGATTGCCGGAGGTTTGGAATACCAGGAAAGTAGAACCTTCTCATTTTGGTGTAGTGGTTCAACGGAATACGGATCTACAGAATTTCCTCTTATGAACTATGAGTCAAGCTTTCTTTACAGCGTTCTCCTTGTGACATTTTATCTAACTTGTATCAGCGTTTTGTTCTGTTCGTTAGAGACTCCCTAGGAGTGTTAACCACTGCATAATCGGTGCATCCGTCGTGTTTTGCTGTGTTCTATTTTTCCGGTAGGTCACTCGTCGCTCGTGAAGACAGCAGACAAAATTGCACCAGCCTCACAAAAACACAGTCAATCTAGCGATAAACCTCTTCTGGCATGACTGGATTGGATGAAATCTAAATTGACCAGCTCGCAGTCAGTGTTGACAGGGTAGTTGCCGCAATGAGGCAGACTGCCATGTCGCATAAATCCTAACCACTTTCTCGTGAACCGCGCTCCCCATCACAGGATTATGAGGATTTCTGTTTTTTACCACATTAATTAAAAAAAAGCCTTACCTCGCACACCTACATGCGTATGCGCCTCTTCGCAACCAGAGAAACCAACCAACCAGTCAGTATTTAAGACAGCGCTCACTGGCCTGTCACCTGGTCATCTTTATTATGTTACGGATCGGACCGTCGAAATGTTATTCCTCGTCGACACCGGTGCAGAACTCTGCATTATTCCTGCCGGATATTCCGCCGATCCGCTGACGACGTTACATGCGGCCAACGGCACGCACATAGTGAAGCTTGACCCTGGTTTTCACCGTTCATTCCCCTGGATCATCATCAACGGGGCCGAATGTCTCTAGCCGTCGATATCAAAGGGCGGGTGCTTCGTGATTATTTAACGTCGCTTTCCGTCTGACCTATTCAGGTCGATGCCTCGTCATACCCAATCAGTAAACACGTCGCCCGCACTTCAAATATTCTGGTCTTCAATGATTTACTAAAAAATTATCCTAGTTTGCTTAGGCCGTCTTATTAGGCTCTCGAGTGTGACGTGCTCAGTCTAGAATCAAATAAAGGCCGCCGATCCTCCAATTCATTCCCGCCCTCGAAAACTCCACCCCGAAATTTGGCGTATCGAGAAATCTGAGTTTGATCACATGCTGCGGCTCGGAATGATCCGGCCTTTAAGTTCATGTTGGGCTACTTCCCCATATTTGGTCCCTAAAAAATCCACTGTTGACTGACAACGGTCTGGTGGTTATCAACCATTCAATTTTTTGTACCGTCCTCGACCGCTACCCGATGTCACATTTGTGCGTTTGTGCTTGAATTGCACGGTGAAACTGTTTTCTCCAAAGTCGGCCTCACTCGCGCCTGTTATCGTATTCCATTTACCCCGGACGACATTCACAAAACTGCGATTCACACACCATCCGGTGTATCCGAATCGAAATCAAAAACTCGCATTTCACTGACAATGCTATCACCGCTTTTAACTCCATAAAAACAAATCTTTTGAAAGTCACCACACTGAGCTATTTGAATTCCAGTTCTAATTGCCGCTTTGTTCTGAAAACGGACGCTTCACAAACCGCTGTCGATGCGGTTCTTCTGCAGGCGGTCAACAGCAACACTAAAACTCTATGCATCTTTTCTATTGAATTACGACCTGTACAAACTAGTTACAGCACGTTTTTAGGGAGGTCCTAGGTGTTCACATAGCGGCCGAACATTTTCGATGCCTCCTCGAGGGAGGAAGTTTCATTATTTATACTGACTACAGAACTCTCGTTTTTGCCTTGAGATCATCCCTAGACAAGCATTTACCGAAAGAGAACAGGCATCTGGCTTTCGTTCCTCAGTTTACAACTAACGTACGCCGTATCGAAGGTTCTGACAACGTCGTTGCCGACGCATTGAGGTGAATGGTATCCAGACAACCCATACCGATCTACAAAAAATTGCCTCCGCTCAGCAGTCAGAACCCGAATCTTCGAGGCTTTCTAGCCTAACGCCCCTCTATTTCGTCAAGTTACTGCTTCTTAGCCATGAGAACCTTGTCACTTGTGACATATCCAAAGACATCCAAGGCCTTTTGTTCTTGGAAAATATAGACACCCTGGTTATCATGCACTCTTTCATCCCAGCATACTGGCTGCTGCCAAACCCGTGTCGCAAAGATACCTTAGGCCAAATGTGAAAAAAGGTCCGTACATTAGCTAAGTAGTGTCTTGACTGCTAGAAGAGCAAGATTCATCGGCATACCATTTCTCCACCTGGCGTTTTCAGCTGCCAGACTCGCGCTTTCAAAGTGTCCATATTGAACTCGTTGAACCGCAGCCGCGGTCCAGACGTTTTACGCATATCCTCACCCTGCCGGCCGTTTCACGCACTGGCCCATGGTTATTCCGATCAATGATATGTCAGGTGAAAGTGTTGCTAGAGCCTTTGGCGACAACTGGATTGCCACATTTGGTAACCCGCTAGTATTACCACCGATTGAGATCAACCATTTCTGTCAACAATTTTTCACGAACTTAAAAAGTTGTTTGCTACGGACCACTTCCGAACCACCGCGTACTATCTGGCTGCCACACTTCTTCCGTTCAGAAAGTTTGCGCTCTGACCACTGGGCCATCTCGCTCCCACATCCGATTCGGGCGTCACTTTTTATACGGAAGCAACCTGCAATACCTCTCCTTGAATTGTACGGGGCATGTCCAGTGACTGCATGTTCTGAAGCACGACTCTGCGCTTTAAAGGTGCAAAGCGTGTGCCGAAATATGGTGTGATGGCGGTCAATTCATTCAACAGGGTTTGTGCTTCACATTCGTCCCCAATGATGAGGATGATGTCTACCGCTTCTCCAGGTCGATAGGGTTCTCACCAGAAACAATTTGGACACCAGTGTTTTGAGGATCTCCCAGCGTTCGCCTCCCTAATGCGTCAAAGGCGAAGTTGAATAAGAACAAATAGAGCGAATACCCTTATCGGATATAATTTTTTGTAGGAAAGCTTTTGGAAACTTTATCATACACTCCCATACACCCAGAAGTATGTGAATATAGGGACCGGATTATGTTCAAAATCTTTTGGGGCATACCCTTTTGGAAGGTGTAACTGAAAACAGCGACCGATCGACAGAATCGAAGGCATTCTCGAAGTCAAGGAACACCACTTTTGTGAGTCATCTCAAGCACTTGGCCGTGCGGAATTTGGGTCGACACAGCCTCTTCACGGTCGGAATCCCGTCTTAACCGCGCAGGTCAAAGTTTCGCAAGCCACCGTAAGACGACGAAGAATCATTGAATCCAGAAGCCTTGTTACAACGGGAGTCAAGCTTAGTATTCTGTGATTACTGCGTTCACTGCGAGTATGAAGATGGACAATATTAGACTCACTTTAATTGTCTTAGACGTTCTACCTCTCCCAGAGAAACGATAATAGGCTAGACATGCACTGGTTGAGAAACCCACCGGCATCCTTGAATAGAGCAGATGGAAGATCAGCAGGACCGGTGGCGCAGTGGCGCTTGAATAGAGATATACCCATGGACAATTTTGAAACAGAATACGGCTCCATATTAACAGCCCATCATTTTGATGAAGGCCAGGATTCCGAAGTGTAGGTAGCAGTTGGCCAACTGAATTGCTGATAGAAGTATTGTGCCCAGCTGTTCAAACGTTGTGCTTTGCTGGATATCGAGGGGTCATTCTAGTACCTGATAATTTTGCTGACAAGTGTCTCCCTAGGACCAGTCTAAGTAATCAAGTGGAACAGCTTGCGGACGTTTTCAGCATTTTTTGCATCTTCCATTTCCTCGGCCTTTCGAGTCCACCAAGCTTCGCGGTCTGCTTGGATACTGTTTGACAGAATTCCACACAGATACCGCCCGCAGCTAGACGTCTCTGCGTACGAAAACCCTATTCCGCACATGATTGACCAAAAGTTTGGGCCACTTGCCGGTCTGACATCAAGCCGAGCTCTGATTGGTTGAAAGTCTGTGCCCAGCAGCCAACCATGACCAGAATTTGCCGAACGCCGGTTTCCAATGCCGCGCCCAGTTGTCTAACTCCAGGATGTTTTCGTGGCGTACACTTTATATACGACACGGTTTACAATTGCTCTTGATCTAGTTTTGGGCGGTAATATACGTTGTGTACCTTCGATTGTGTTCGTGACGGGAACGTCAGCTTTGGAGGTTCAACTCGTCATCCAAGCTGGGGGAGAAAACGTTACTAGCACTCATTTTCACTTGGCGTCGGATGATGCATCGGGCGAAGTTGCGGTTGCGGTTGGGGGAAATTTGTCGCCGACCCTCCAGCAAAGACATGGTACTATCAGAAGTCCGATGTTTGGATGAGGTTTGCTGGGTTGTACTGCAAGCGGAAGTTCCGGCTCTGAGTAGCGCTTTGGATATCTTTTCCCAGTGGCCGTTTATATCCGACATCGCGTCGTCCAGCAAGCGCTCGAGAAGCCAGTTCTGATATGTTCGTTTGATTTGGACCACAAGCTTCTCAATGGCTAAGCGATGCTTACACTTTTCGCGTAGACCTGAAAAACGCAATGAAAAGTACCAACGTACAAGTGTATGGTCGGAGTCCATGCTGGTGTTTTAGGAGGAGCGGGAGGCAGTGCTCGACCATCGCCACCGATAACTGACGGCGATGTGGTCGATTTGGATTCTGGGCTGGTTCGTTGGTGGGCACAACGTCAAGCGATTTCCGTTGTTCTGGAAATTGTTTCTGCGAAGGAACAGTCTGTGATCTGCACGTATCTGAAGTAGGCGATCCCCATTGTCCGTGCATCTCGTATTCAATCCAGGATGACCACCCCATCGGGCCTCGGCTGCGCTTAGTCTACCTACCTGATCTCTCATGTCACCAACAACCGTAACGATATCTGAGCTTTTAGTCCTTTTTAAAAGAGCACCTAGGGCCTTATAGAAACTGTCTCTGGCAGATTCAGATTTATAGTCAGTTGGGGTTCAAGCAGACATAACAAACACTGTGCGATGGACTTCGCTTCCTCGAGGTTCTCACAGCCGTTGCCAGACGAACAGCGCAGAGGCGATTATCAGCGGGTATCCGGTCAAGTAGAGACGCTTCCGCTTGGTCGCCAAATACAATACGCACCCCAGCATATCAAGCTGCAGTGGCCTCTGCATCACTAGAGTTGAGCAGCCGGAACTGGGAAGAGAGCGAGGGGGCAGTCAGTTCAGTCACAGTACTTGCAACCTGTATCCTTGTTTCAGCCAAACAGCATACGGCAATGTGAAGGAACTCCGGCGCACGAGTAAGAGTCACCTGTTGTTTTTCTCGTCCCAGTATGCGGACAGTAAGGGCGCCTAAGTGGATAGGCTTCGAAGATAGACTTCGAAGTGCTTAGGGTTGTTACTGAAGTCGGACGTAAAGAGGCTGCAGCTGAGTGTGATGCACGGCGGTGATCCATGGTCCTGCTGCTGGAATCTATGGAGAGAGTATTCAAGTTTGGGTTAGGTAGCCTAGAAGAGAGAAAACGTGAAAGTCTGGGAAGGGAGGCGTCAGCAGTAGTATGTCTTCGCCTACCCACCCTGCTGTATGCAGCAAGAAAAGACGACCCGACTGATGGCCTGACCTCAAGGCAGCGGCGTTTGGTGGGAGATGCAAGTACATTGCGATTTTTCTAGAACAAGTCGCCACACATGTTCTAACCCCCAACCTGGAGGTTGAGGAGGCCGTGTTGGTCAGACGTTTAACCATTGACCAACCTAGTATGAGTGTCGCACGGACACTGTCTAGTATAGCTCAATGGGTCACGAAAATACACTACCTGTCGCACCACGCTAACGGCCAGTCTTTTCGTGATGGAGGGTCTGCGTGCTATTCGCCTTCATGGATCGAGTCCACGTGCTCGGCTGGATACATTGAAAGACATGACTGCCAACCGATGTCAGTAGCGTTCACGCTGTTATTTTCTATCCTGATTGTTTGATTGAGTGTTGGGGGTGTAGGCACCTTGATTGTTTGTTGTAGGCTATCCCTAGGTCCCCGTTTTTCCTTATTTTCGTTATAAGGCTTTATTCAAATAAATTGACTTGGTTTTACGACAGTGAAGTACTAATGTTCCCATCTGGTTTACTGTCGATGATGGTTGTGATGACGTAGCATGTGGATATCCCACGAAATTGTTGGTGCTGGATGATTCCCGTGACTGAAGTACCTACTATATGTCCAAATACCCGCTTACGAATTCGTTGACCTCATCCGACACCAGCAACGCTTCTGAGACGTCGGTAGTGAAAATCCTGAAAACGCTTGACATCTGTCCGTAGAGGCTATGTCTCGGAACCATGTAACAACACGGCCCTCACTATAGTCCGGCACATGCGACCCTTGAGACCTAGTGAAGCCACAAACGACACAAAGTGGCGGACGTGGTTCCGACGTCCGAGAGTTTTGCACTCACGTCATCAGACAATTTCCGTCCCAGCTAATACAACTACTGATAAATGTAAAGTTTTACACAGCCTCCAATACTTCTCCTTGACATTGCATGACTTTGCGCCTTGTAGGTGCATGGCGCATGCCGTAAGATATAATGGCGGTTAGTTTATTCAACAGTGCTCGTGCTTTGTCTTCATACTCAAATATTGGGACCATATCGTTTGTCTATTCCGGACTGGCAAGATTCTCACCAGCAACCGTCTGGACTTTCTAAACCGTCGAGCTTTCACCACATTATTTCGTCGATGACAAAGCTGAACATAAGTAGAGGGCAAGCATCCTTCCCGAAACCCCCATTTTGTAGGGGAAGCATTTAGACAGCTCCCCGTACACCCACGCGGCCGGAGGTACGCGATGATGTTCACAAACATTTGAGAAATACTGCTAAGCGAGTGTAGTTTGAAGCACTGGCCAGTCGACATAAGCGAACGCACCTGTGAGGTAAAGGAACACCAAGAATATGAGTGCCTGTGCATATGGCATTGTTTTAATACATGACGTAATGTGAATATGCATCCGACGCAGCCACCGCACGGCAGGAATCTCGCCTGTTGCCCATAGGTCAAGATTTCGCATACAGCCGTAAGGCGAAAAATCAATGACAACAATTTTGGTAGAACGGAACTTGACCTGAATTCGAGATATCTCTAATGGGAAGGCTCGTGGTTCGAACCCAACCCCGGCATCTTGATTACTCCAGTCTAGGCTTGGGTAACCTGATAGTATCTCAGCCCTCGTGCTCCCTTCGGGTGGCATGCCAGTTGGGCACCGAAAGGTATTACAGTTGAGACATTGTTTTATTTCAACGTTACATTATCTACGAGTACCGTTTTTGAAGATGAACATTATCGATTCAACCCAGTTGTTTAGGACGGTCTCTTTTTCGCAGGTAGACGAAAATGAGTTAGACAGGCACTGGCTGGGTAATTCGCGGTCTTCCGTAAACAGAGTACGTTGAAAGTAGTACGTAGCCAGTAGCACCATTACGCATGAGTAGGGATACAGACTCGGGTACTTCTAAGGTTGAGCGGGTCCCATATTCACACTCCACGTTTCTGCCAAAGGTCGGCAGCGCGAACTAGGGGTAGCAGGTGGTCAACTGGATTTAGTATCAAAGTATTCTTCCAAATCATTCAAAGGTTCTTTCTTGCTGGATATCAGACGGCCCTTGTAACTCTTGATGGTTTCACTAACGAGATGTTTCGAGGATCTCTAGAACAAATCAGCTGGAGTAACCTGTGCATATTTCGGGCGTTTCGGATCCACCAAGCTTCCCGGTCTGCACGGACACTTAGTTTTACCTGGCCTCACATGTTGTGTCGAGTTGAGTTGTGATTGTAACTAGAAGGAATATGCCTAATGGCCTCCTGCAAAGTTTAGAAGGTAACGAATGGGAAGTACCGCAGGTGCGTACATCACGTACAGCTTTAGATACCTTCTGTGATGGTTGCGAGGTGGCTCAAGTGGTTAGAGCGCGAATTTACTGACCGTAAGGTCCGTGGTTCGAACCCGACCTCTGCCTCTCGACTTCCCCTGTCTAGGCGTGGGCAACCTGGCAGTATCCCAGCCCTCATGCTTCCCTCGGGTGGCTTGGTAGCTAGGCACCGAAAGGGTGTTACAGCTGAGCAGTACAGTGATGGTTGCGATCCGTTATTGCATCAGGAGACAGGTTCTGGATAGGTAGGTTCTAAATCATTCTGAGCCCCTCTAATCCTTTATATTATGGTTCCATCATGTGGCTAAGCGGTGTGTGCATGTTTTACGTAGACCTGGAAGGCGCAGTGAGAAACAATAACGTACAAAGCGTCTCATCGGGTTCCATCCAGGTATTCCAGGGGTGACACGCATCAATTCACCTCCGATACTGGGAACTGTGTTCTGTTTGGAATCGAGGCGGTCCTGTTGGTTGGGTTCACGTAGCCAAACGAACCCAATGTTCCAGAAATCAGTACTGTAAAGATACAGTTTGCGATCAGCATACATCTGCAGCAGGCGCTCTCTGTTGCTCGAGTGCGTCCTGTCAAATACCATACTACAACGTAATTCAGTTTCAGCAAGGTTAAACCCATCTACCTTAGTGTCCATGTCACTAGTGTCAAAACAGATGTTTAGGCTTCTAATCCATTATGAGAGCAACCGGAACGTTATAGAAACCGTCATCGGCAGATCCGCAGATACAGTCACTCGAGTCATAGGCAGATACAATAAACAAGGAGCAACCGGTCCCTATTTTTTGAGGTTCTTTCACAGACATTGCCAAACGAACCGTGCGCAGGGAACCATCAAAAGATATTCAATCAAGTGAAGACGCCTCCACACGATGGCATGTCTATCTGCAGCAGCCTCCGCGTTGCCAACTGTGCAAAACGAAACAGTCGGTTGAATTACAATGTTTCTGATAAAAAGCATGTATCAATGTAAGGGGAACCACCAGTTGTACTGCTTGCTTCAGCGCGCCGGTAAGTAAATCTGCTTTCGGAATTTGAAAGCTGACTTTCAGAGGTTTAAGGTTATGACTGAAGAGCAGCAACCGGTGTGTCGGTCTGGCGGATGCCGACATATTCACACGGTGTTACGTTCTAGAAAAATATCTTGAATTACAGCATGGATCTCGTTCTGTTCATCATTATCGACAGCAAACCGGATGAGATTACTGGTACTTCACCGCCGTAAAACCAGGTCAGTTTATTTGAATAAAGCCTTATGGCCAAAAGGAGGAAAAAGGACAGCGAGGGGACTAGGGCTAGCTTACGGAAAACATCACAGGTGCCTACACCTCCAACACTCAATCAAACATTCAGGATAGCAGCCGACAGCATGAACGCTACTGACATCGGTTGGCAGTCATATCGTTTGATATATCCAGCCAAGCACGTGGACTCCATCCTCAAAGGCAAACAACTTTGAGACTTCTTTAACATCCATCATTCTCTTCTGCCGCGTCACATTCTGTCTACCTTCAGGTTTCCATCAATACGAATGGGGCACGGAAAACGGTGCTCTTCCTTGTAGACCGTAAGTTGCCATGTGTAACACGACCCAGCAACTTTATCTTCCAGTGCTGTTCGGACTCTGAGCGAACTTCAGTCTGCTTCTCCAAAGGTCCCGTCTCCAGATCATATCATTCTGGACTCGTTGTATCCAGCCACTTCTAGGTACAGTTCTGTAATACGTGAAAAAAGATCTGAAAATGTCTCATATCCTTCATATCCGGTGGCCAAGTTTCGCAGTCAACTCGGGGCTTTGAAATTTGTGTGAGAGTGGGCTTAGGGAGATGTTAGCAACGGAGTGAGGAGGGGAAGAAAAACTAGTATGTAAACAATGAAGAAGGAAAGTGTCAGCCGTACGGTGTTTTCGCTTACTTGACCGCTGTACCCGACAGGGAAGCCAACCCGGTTGGTGTCATCACGCGATGTCCGATGTTACGTGAGATGATATTTAAGTGTGCACTTTATGGCTGCATGTGGGCTGGGATACTGCCAGAGCGCCCAGACCCAGACAAGAGGGTCGCCAACTAAAGCCTTTAGCTCAAAAAGTCTAACCGCACGGCGGAGGTGGTTGTTCGAAGATAATTAGAACAGCCTGCATTGCTAGGGAGCGAGTCGCCATACATGTTCCAACCTCCAACCTGGAGACTGTGTTTGTCAGACCTCTACCCTTTGACCAGCCTCGTATGAAGGGATTTGCGGGTGTCAGACAGTACACTCCATTGTGGCTTACTCGGGATGTGGATAAACATGCGATTGCCTCCAAGGCTTGGCTGTACGTCTCACGGTCTGTCATTATCCGGTGATCGTAACTGTCATCTGAAACCAATGTGGCTATGGTACACGGTTTATAGCTGGTAAATTGATTGATTGACTAATGTGCATAAACCGTGACACCTCGAATAGGTTCAGGTTGTTTATGACGACCTGTGTCTTCCTGTCGAACAGTCTTTTGGTGTCTGGTGTCGCGCAAGCTAAACCATCGTCTGAGTAGTCTTATGTTGTCGTCCGCGCTTTATTCTTATTTGCGGGATCTTTTACTACGTGTGACTTGGTGGAAGGGCTCGTACGAGATTGTGAAGTGGTTTTGGGCATTGGTGCCTCCAGCAATCACAATTTCAGCTTTTACTGTTTGGCATGTATCTAGTGAGGCGTTACATATGTGTGTGGATTCTGATCTACCTTACATTGTTACTAGGTTTCATGCACTGATTAGTACGCGTTTATTGGTCGCCTTCGAAGTACTTTACTCTTAGTAAGTAGCCTGAAAGTGCATAACCTGTTGTTTACGGTGACCTATCCAGTCGTCCCACCCTTGCTTGTCACCACCAATTGGCTTTGCTATTACCAGGGTCTCAGGCGATAATGCTGATCTGAAATCCCCCTTGCGAATCCATTGAGAACGAGGATAACACTGGAATCGTATTCGGGTCTGGGGGAGCCGACACATCAAGCTCCACACTTGAGAGTGTTTGCCAAAACGTCCTGCTGACCGATCTGTTCCTTGGGGTGTTCCTTGGTGTTAATTGTATCGATAATTGTTCTGACAACAATAACTTGTGATACTTCAGCATGTGGATAGTGGAACTTCGAAACCTGCAGAACTATTTCTCGCACTCCGCATTTACTGTCCGAGATTGTCGAAACTGCTCTTGACGCAACTTGAAAAAAGTCAGTTGCTGTTGTGATCGCGAAACACTCTCGCTGCTACAATCAGTTGCGAGGTCATGCGTACTCTTAAACGGCGTAATTCTGTTTGAAACTTTGGCTGGCCTAATACCCGAATTAGCATTTTCTCCCCAAGAGATTTGGATGAACCATCATCACTACACCCCCCCTGCAGACAGTTTCGACTAGTACGGTTGTCGCACCATTGCGTCTTAACGTTGGTATATTTTCAGAAGCATTGAGTATGCTTTATTGTTATTATTATTATTCCAGCACGAATGTTTGATGAATGGTCTTCTGAGTTGAAGCAGATCTCGTCGTCAGTGACGAACTGTGAGAGCTTTTTGCGATTGTTCGCGCAAAAGGACGCGGAGGATATAGCTCGGAGGGCAGTTTATGGAATCAAGGTGTGTATAGCTTTTCTTCCTTTTTTGTATCACACACTTGTTTTTCGTTTGCCCCTGTTCTGAACTAAACTCAATAAGTGTCACACCATTTTCCGTCGCACCGCTAAGTTGAGGGTGGCTTCCAACTCAATGGAACCGGCAAGCGAATTGCAGCGTGTGACACGTGATTCCAGTTGTCACCTAATACTATTTTGCTGAATGTACCCAATATACATCATATGTGCAGTGTGCTCGCTCTGACCGTCCTTCAATAGATTTACCTATCTGTGTACTAGATACAGCTTTATGTCTGAGAATAGTTTTTTTATCTACTAGTAGTGCTGACATGCATAAGTATATTGAGATTATTGATTATGTTACTCTATACAAAAAGCTGCCGTTGTCAGCTTCACACATCAAGTTTTAGCATCGATGTGGGCCGTGCTAGTTCTTGCCATCTCCGAGGCTTGGATATCGGAGATCTCTTCTACCTATGGATAGAGGAATTTACCGACGTGCTACGTTGCAGTCCTTTGCTCACCCATATCCCTAATCTACGGCTTATCAAGTGATTCACTGCTTTGTCGACTTCAGTTAACTCCTATTCCATTTACACAGGAGGCAGCTAAATGACGAGTCCCGCTGGCACATTCTTTATGGATAATATACTTGGCTGGCCTACAGAACTCACATGTCAGATCACAGTTGCTTATGCAGTCAGTTGAGCAGTCAAATAAGGACTAAAGATAGCGAAAGAAATCCTTACCTATCGTGAGATTACATATCGTAGCTTCTACCGTGGAGAAAATATCTACTGTTATTATGGAGACAGATCGCCAATAAACCCACTTCTGGGAATAAGAAGGCTGATCCATTTTATTCAAGTCTGATTCAACAGCCTCGGATCAAAGGGAGAGAGATCTTTAACGGAAAAGGAATTTGCGAATAGCCTTTTCACCGTCCCGTCGTGAATAGCTTGAGCCTTATCGAAGTGCTGCTGTTGAGCCATACTGGAAGAAGCCAACTCAGCATGTCAGAGTCTCTCCTACTGCTTTGGCCATTGGATAGATGTTTGAAAAGCAGTCTCGTGGCCCTTTGTTTCGAAAGTCTCAGGAGTAGTTTAGTCAAAATACAACCTTGTAATACACAGGTAAGAGCACTTCCATGCAGCGTCAACTGTTACCTGGCAACATTAGCCGGGTCGTCTTTTTCGTTGCACACAGTATGATAGTCTACTTATGCCGTGATACCTAACTCTGACACATGAGACACATGTTTGGTAGTGTCAGGCAGGATTTTGACGAAATGGGGGATGTATTAGCCTTATGATTGTATCACGTCCAGTGCTTGAGCAGCGCCGCCTGTCTAGACTTGGACTCGTTGCTGTTCCAAGGTGCAGCTACTTCGTTCTCGACCAGTTTCTCTATGGATGTAGGGCTGTCTTCACTAAGTCTCCACAGTTTCCCTTTTGGCTCTTTGTTGGCGTACTGTTTCTCCACGGTTGTATGGCATCTTATCTTATCTTATCTTATCAACGACTGCAGAAACACTACGAAAACCCTCAAACTGGATCCGAAAATCTTGGCATCTTTGCCGCCACTACTCCGATTCGGCCGCGGAGTTTAGCTCAATTAGTTTCATCCAGTGCATACTTTTGATGGTGATTAATGAGTTTCAACAACCTGACTCACCTCACAAAGAAGTGATCCGGCAACCTGCGTGTGCTATGGTGAATAACGAGTTATACCCTGAAGCTTTGTCCCATTGGTTGTTGGGCTGGTCCACACTATCAGCACCTCGAAGCATCAATCAACTCTGTCGTCTGAGTTGTGTGGCTGTTAACTCAGCTGTACTGGCCCAAATGACCGGGTGATCAAGGCCCAACCAATGTTTCATTCCTGTCCTTCAAGGGTCTAGTGCGGCCAGTTAAGCTCACTGGGAAGAAATTCATGAAACTGTCCAACTAATGAAAAGCTTTTAAAAAACCAATGAAGGTCGTACGCTATCATTTGAAAATAGTGAGGTCACAGACTTTTTCAACTGGTGTTCTCTGGAGGCAAATGCGTAGACATCTATGGTCAAGAACGCAGACCGCCATTACAGTCCATCACAGAGGTAGCGCTAAATTCATAACGTTGGTAATGGTTGGCTACTCGACTTTACAAACACGTTTAGCTCTATTCCATAGTGACGGCGTTCATAAATGTAACACGTTTTAAGGAGCGTCTACTTCTGTTAAAGGGGAGCTTCTCAAACTCGAATTTGTAACCAGATGCCGTCCTTGAAGTGACGGCATTGTAAAGTTGGCGAAATACTCTGACCTTACATGTACCATCATATCAAGCAAAGTGCTTCGGTATCTTGATCATCTTCCCAAATGAAGTACGGCGTGACCTTTGCGCACCGTACTCGCTCTCAAAATTTCGTAAAACAGAGATTTGGTTGGGATTCATTTGGTCCTCCCGTTAACAGCAAGACAATTTTATAATAACTATAAAGCGCCAGATCACGATGTGGCAAAAGATAACTTCCACTAGTCATCCCGAGTTATTCTGTTGCTATGGTGTTTGAGTTGATCCCGGTACTGCCCCTCCATCGAGGAGGACGTGAATGACTGATAAGGTAATGAAACATTGGTTGAAGTAGTTCGGTGGCGTGTGTTGTTCAACCCTAAACTGATGTGTACGTTTTGAATAGCTTAGGATGCATCCTTAAGTCGTCCCGAGAAAATTAAGGCGGATTGTTCTACCTCAGAATGCATCATGCCACGCAACTATAATCTGTTTATTGCTGATGAGTCTTGCTTGTTCATTTTGAAACATGCACCAATAACTCTGATTTTTGCACCGTTTGTCAAGCACATCCTGTCCTTGGCATGAATGAAACGTGATTATTGTGATAATCCAAGCGTGAGGAGATGCTAAGATGCCCAAAAACCAGGCTAGTTCCTTGAAGCATGGAATCCCCATTTCACTGTCGATTGCCACACAAGACTATGAAGTAAGAGCAGTTACTGCTGTAGTCGGGTGACGATTAGCTGATATCTTCATGTATACATATTACTGCGCTTTAGGTGGGGTTGTTTGCTTTGAGGCAGGCAGAAAGTTTGAAATAGGATGCGACAATACGACAATAACAGCAAAGTTACTTCAAAGTCACGTAAAAGGTGACACATTCCGTGGAGAAATGGGTATTTCGGCTCCTAGTGTAACGGTGGATACTACTGATGCAGCATGTGAGTAGCACGTCTTCTCGTAAATCTGCTTTGCGTCTCTTGAAAAGTGAGATCTGTTACGGAATTTGTGCAGTCTCTTTGTAGCATTTGCTTGCAGTTGAGTAGCAGTCAATGAACATCCAGATAAAATTCGGGAAGACGCGTTCAAGGAGAAGGTGGATATTCAGTTTTGTAAACGAGATGCATATGAGAGTTTTGCTCCCCTGTTCAATAATCTGTAACTGTTCAGTTGGCGTTCTCAAATAGATAACTCCGCAGCGAAGGCTTTCTTCCTTTCACTAGTAGTACCTCGTGTTTATTACCACTTCAAGCCGGCTCAAGCAAAGATGTGCGTGTGTATGAGGTCTCGATAACTAGCCATTCTACCAGAGGACCATTATAATGCCTTCCTGAATAGGGATTTCTCCCCAAGGGTGATGGGGGACGCTCATTATCGAAGAGACCACTGTATTCAATGGACAAATTTGAATCGATCTGACTATAAGAGTAGGTTTCTCGTTAAGTCTAGGTCGTTCTTCTTTGTTGAAGCGTGTGCGCGTGGCTCATTAGGGTTTAAGAACCGGTGGAGCGACTCATCTTTCAGGTCACGTCCCATTATTCTTGCGTATGGCTGGGTAGGCTGTGGTTTCTCGCTCCAGCTGAAAAAATGCCTTGCTAAAATGTCAACGTGCATTGTATACTCATATCGTGCAATGCACCACCAACACACGACCACAAACACCTATTTCATCTGGTGTCCAATTGAGGTTTTCAGGAATGCAATAGCTGGTTTGTCTGTTGCATCTTTTTTACTGTTATGCTTTTTCTTCAAGTAAATGATTACCTACGACTTCTTTTTTAACGCGTAAATCACTGAGCTAGTTGTGCATTGATACAATACACATAGGGGTCAGAAGAGAGCGCAGTGGGAAGGATTTACGTGACCAGGTCACGGTGTCGCTTTCATTTTCGTTTGTCACAACCAAGATTGTATCATCAGTTACAGCACAGTTTCTTCGGCTAAATCCACCGAATGGTAGGATGCTTGATTCTTAATGCCTGTCAGCAATCTGGGTCCTCCTTCAAGAGATTCTTCAATAGGGGTATGTGAACCTATCTATGTATCTGCAACCAGCCGGATCTCTGTAGACAGATTACCCAAAACTGGAGGTCACCGTTCACTTCCGTAATCACACAGTATTTATGATTTCTTTGGAGGCACCTAGAACTTAAGGAGCTATTATATAAACCTCTTGGAAAGTATTTGGTGACAGAAGGAACGCGGCGCCATTCATCATTCCTGCAAACGAAACACGTACCGTCCGGTTTCTGATGATGAGTTCAGTTCTTATGTCGTTTTGAGCCATCAGACGTGTTCCTGAACAAATGGACAGAAACTAAGCTCCCGTGTCCTCCGAGAACATCATTTGGGCATGCTTGATGAAAGCTATTTTGTTTTGTTCACGGGCAAACACTGCTCAACTCAGTCGAGTCGGGTCAATTGCTTCCCTAGAAATTAATGGTAATTCAGCGAGTGAGTGAATTCTGACTGTCGCTGTGGCGCTGTGTGTGTGAGGTGTATGTGTGTGATCTGCTAGCGGTATTTGTTTCTGCTATCAACGAGTCGTTCCGGTTGACACAGCAGTAGGTATTTTTCATTCCAATGTTCTACTTCGCTCTGTAATTCAGGCTTTGTCTGAAGTAAACAGTAGGAGGGGCAATTAAGCTATTATTCCCCAGTAGGTAATGAATGGTTGGCGATTAGAAAAGTGTGTAAATCAGGTCAGTACTTGTTCGGCTCCCAGTTGTACGCATTTCCTCTGGACTTGAGCGTACATTTGATCAGAATTTTATTCTCTAATGCTATCTCAGCTGCCTTTTGAGGTCACTATCATTGTTACTCAGTTTTATCTCTCAGGATAGTGCCTCCGTGGAAAGCGAAATGATCTGACTGTCAATATATCCCCGTTTAGAACTCATACTATCTCCCAAGTGAGGCAATCTCAAAAAGAGGGCGGTCTAGTTGCTTAGCTTGAAAAGTACTTTTGTGCATGTCATATCACAATGAAAACCTCGTCTGACTAGCCCAATGTCGAGAAATTGGGAGCTAATTATTTGGACGCCAGGTAATGCTGTTCAACCAAACAAGGACACACTTTGGAATACTCCTCTGTAGTCCGTTCTTCACGGTAGGATTGTCCAGTTTTATTTTCGTCAAGTTGCTGTAACATTAAACTTGCTGCCTTCCTAAGGTTTGCGGAAAAAAATCACAGCTGTGTGTTTCAAAGTGTGCCCTAATCTGTGGAGAGTTCAGTTTTGACCGGTCTCACGGGTGCTCGCTCTCCTGACAAAACGGCCTCTTTGGTATGCTCTTTGGCATTAGCTCTGTTCTTTAGGTTGGGCTACTTAGTTGCACCCTTTGTCTTGATGATTATCCATTTTCCGTTCCCAGTGTGACTGCAATTGTTCCCCTCGCTCGGTTCTCCTGGAGCAAGCAAACGGTGTGGGCGATGTTGATCGGGGATCGGGCACTACATCAAGCCCTCCCGAGGGTGTGGGTCCTTCACTCTTCCCAGCAGTGCGAGATTCCGCTCAGCTGGACACCCACGAGGAGGTGCAGTGGGCCATGCAGGTAAGATGCAACTTTTCTAAACAGGAACATATCTACTTAATTTGTTGGCTAGTTCACCAAGTGGATTAGCTCGTAGTATTTGATTACTATGGTACTTCAGTTTTACGCCTCACTCAATGCATACCATTTTGATTTAATGCGCTTATCTCCAACATTTACTGACACTCATGATCGATCGGTGTCACGTGTCCGTGTTCCATGTGTTGCCATGGTGATTAAACGACAACATGCCTTGAGGCCCGTTTCTGGCAGTGCACACGCTTGAGGACCATAGCGACCATAGGTAAAGCATTTTTGTGGCTATGTTTAGACTGCTATTGTGTTTGCGCATGCAACTCGTTGGCGCAATCCTTTCTAAGCCGCGCCTGTTTCAACTTAAGTATGTTTTGGCTAGGGCCATTGCCGCTACTCTAGTTCGCTGTTCTAGTTGGACCTGAACATGAACCCGGTAAAGGTTGTACGGAAAACTCATCCTACTTAGTTGTGGTGGTGTATTACCCCCTCCATTCGGTGAATACGCAAGCTAGACATGATCAGAATTATTAGGGAATATTGTCATTCACCTTACTATTTTGAGTCAACTAAGTTTTTGCCCCTGTCAACTGCAGACCTAGTGACAAAATCGTCGTAAATTTTCGATGAGGTTATTTGAATTCCGGCATCAATCGCTGTCTCCGAATACACATTTCAATCTCTTCTAGTTCATCACTTATGGTCTGACGATGCCAGCTGAACACTGGGACGTGGTAATGCACAGTGCTCATATCTACTGCTGTTGGCTCCGCTATATGGTTCCTTTCGGCGGTCAGAACACGAGTCCTTCGTCCACAGCTCTTCCATCACTATCATTCCATTATCCTCGTGCGTTGCGACGTGATCCAATGCGATACTTGGATCGTATTTTGTCGTCTCTGTGCTACTTCTTCTTGCCACGCTTCCCTGAGCCTCTTTGGAATCATCCCAAGTGGTTTGTTAACAGCTTGGGTCGTACTGTTGAGGTACTCAATAAAAATTTGGAAGACCAAGCCGATCTACCTGAATCGTTCGGTACGTTTCTACACGACTTACCGTACCTTGTTATTGGTTTAAGAAACCATGCGGTTTTCGTTTTATACTTCCGTCCTTCAACCCCTGTCAGTTCTCTGATTGAACCTTAAATTCAGGTCATTCTGGAGAAACTCATTTGCGTGATAAAGTAGGTATAGAGTAACAAACCTGTTCATTGGGCACTGATTTGGGAATTCATGTGGCAAGTGGGGATGAATAATGCAGTGATAAGACACGTTTAGCTAATTTCCATGCGAGAGGCATATGTATCAGAAAAACACGATGTGTTTAGTAGTACCACCAATGAAAGTCTCCTAAATACGTTTTATTTTTTACGTGAGTAATTACTCTAAGTCCACCACTCGATTTGGGAGACCTGGACTACTTGTCTCCGAAGCCTCGAGAACATTGCTCATGTATATGTGTACTAAACCTGCTCTGAACTCATCTCCAAACTGAGTCATCTCCGTGGCTTCGACATGTCGGGATCTTACCATGTGGTGGCGAGATGGCTCAGGGGGAGAGATGGATCAAGTGTTTAGAGCGCGAATTTACTGACCGAAAGGTCCGTGGTTCGAACCCGACCTCTGCCTCTCGACTTCCCCTGTCTAGGCTTGGGCAACCTGGCAGTATCCCAGTCCTCGTGCTTCCTCCTGGTGGCACGGCAGCTAGGCACCGAAAGGGTGTTACAGCTGAACGTTTTTTTACCGTGTGGGTCATTGGTACGGGGTGCCAATCGTCCTTTGATTAGAGAAGACCAGACGGGCTTTCCTTGACCTCCTGCGTGGACATCATATCCATTTGTTTGTCAAGGGCACATGCTACAGGAATACATCACACTTCATCATGCTGTACGGTCACAAGATTGGTCATCCTTCAAACGACAGGTGTCTTCATCTTTCCTAGAGTTCGCATGACCTCCAGACTGCAGTAGTTTTCAAGAAACTCCGTTGATAGATGAAGGTGGGCTGATAGCCACATCGTACCTGCTGAAATCGAGTCTTTCTTTCGGCTTGCTCGATTAGAGCAGTCTGTTCTGTTGAGTCCGGTGGGCCTACCTTGAACTATTTCCGGTTTACTCCACTTTATACCCTGACTAGAATTTGTAGTTCCTATGTGGTACTGTCGAGGGACTTGTGCTGTCAAACTTTTTTTTAGTTTGTTACTCGCTTGTCCTCCCCATTTTGGTTATCGAAATGATTAAATGTAAACTACTTCGAGCTGCGCATCACTCTGGCATTTTTTCGCTCTTTTCCAATTTTCCAGTTGTTGTCGAACGTGTCAGTTCTACGCACATGCTTCATTCTCAACTAAAGGTCACCCAAGCAATCGTACAAGCCGTGGAATCAGTGCTAAGCAACGCAGCAAATCTACCACCTAATGCTTGGGACTCTCTGTTGCAGTTTTGTTTGAATATATCGCATGCTGTGTTGGCCCCTCCTTTACCCGTGCCTAGTCCTCGTCCGAAGCCTACGAGCGCTGCTGCCGCTGGATCCTATCCTGGCTCGTTTCCTGTCACCATGTCTCCTGCCGTGCTCTCTGAGGCCAGTGGTAGCACCGCGGTCGTGACAAACACGACGAGGACTACAGAAGTTGCAGCAATGGACCCAGCCCGTCTGGCGGAAACCATTGTGGATCAAGTTGTCAGTTTGCTCATGAACACCTGGATGACAGCCTGCTCCTATTGTTTCCCCCGTCCGCAGATGTGGGCTGCCCTCAAGGATTGTGTACGGGTGTGGCGTCACCAATCTGTACTGGTCTACCACTGGTGTCGTGTTCTAATAGCGGTGACGAGCCACCTGATGGGGATCCTTTACAGTCCAGCAACTGTTTTACCGGGCGCTGATACACCAGCCCCACCAATGTTGCCGACAGGTGGGTGATGCACTCTATCACTTTTTGTCGGGTAATCATTCTTTGTTTTGTTTTCTCCAAGACAGGCGCCGATACCGTCAAAAACATTGTTTTCGGTGGGATGGAAGCTTCACCACTCATTTTTATGCAACGGCGGTACACTCAATAGTAAAGCGATCTTATTTCCGTGGTACTTGCTGTTACTGAAGTTTCCGGGGTTTCTGAACTTTCTAGCGTGTTCGGCGGTTTATGGTCTCCCTTTTTATCCTTTTTCCCTGTTTTTCACTTTTGTACTGGTCTGGGGCAATTAGTGTTTACTGTCGCACCAGAGTTCGTAAGCGGTGTATACTGATGTATTGTGTAGATGTGAGGATAGAACATACGTTGATAAATATCGCGTCATGATGTCAACCCTTTCAAAGGCAGAGTTATAACACTACATGATCTATATCACTCTGCGGATCGGGCTTCTAGCTGATTTAAGCCGGAGATTTTTTAACCACCAGTGTCCTCGGCACATTTTCAGGGTCTCATGGGAATTTCTGCAGCAAGTATGCCGTAACTCACATCAAAACATTCAATTTTTCAGTTTCATACCTTACATATATTTTGCACAAGTTGAACTTGTTAATTTTGCTTTCCAGTTCCGAGGCGTCGAAGTTCAGGTGAGCGCATTTCAATCTAGCCACAGTGCACGTGCGCTCTCTCTACTCGTTTTGGTAATCGTCCATGAGCGCTGCATCGCTACACAGTTCAGATGGTTGCGCAATGCATGTTTATTGTGTGAACGGCTACGAGCTCCTCATAACGGACAGTTAGCGAATTCCCCGTCGACGACTATTGTCAGTAGAGAGGAGAAAACCAAATGCACCAGCACATTCGCACTACATGACGAGTGAAGTGCACCATGACAGATAGTGAAAGCTTCACGTTTTGACCGAAGCTATGCTGGTAATGCAGCTGAGCTTCGTTGCCTCTAAATCGGTATCTGCATTAATCCGCACATTGCGGCTGGTGTAAACTTGCTCCTGGTTTGCTGTGTTGTGGCCTGCTAAAATCACAAGTATTGACTTATAGATACCATTTTTCGGACACCTGCTGATAAAACCTCGGTTTCAAACTAAGTTGGCGGTGTGTTGCTCTACTATCGCTTGGTTATTGCAATGACAATGTTTTCGTATTCATCATTTTCTAGTCGACAAGTTTGGTGTGACCGTCCTTCCGCATGAGATGTCCCCGGAGAGTGTCAAAGAAAGCTGGCTGCGTATGTTGTATCTACTGGGTAATCCTGTGGATATTTGTGATGTGCGCACACTCGCTACTCCAGTCTTGGAAATGTTTAAGTACGTTTCGATAGTTGGCTTATATACCATTCTAATAAATTTTTTTCTTCCTGTTAACGGTTAGTTTGATTTGGTTTCACAGCGTTTTCTTGTATTGCAATTGTTACGCGACATGTGCCACAAACGTGCCTCGAAACAGATGCCAGCATGCGTTTGCATAGGGTTGAAACATCAAGTAAAGTCACCAGTGGCTTCGTGCGCCCCAGACAGTCGGCATACTGTTTGCGAGTTTTCAGCAGAATCGTTGAATGAAGTTATCAGATATGAAAATAGATCTTTGTCAGAAAAAAGGAAGGAGAGGATACAGCCCGAGACTTCCACCTATTGTATTTGGGTCCGCCCACTTTTCATCATCCAAGGAATTGTGCGATAGGTGGTAGTTCTCATCAGTAGGATTTTGAAATAGGACCGAGTATAATCTGTTCGTACAGCTTGAGATGTAACCAGATATGAAGAATACCGGAAATTCACCAGGATTCTTCCTGTGAAGTCTAAGGACGCGTCTGTGTTATACCCTGGTTCTTCTAAGCTTTTCCTCGAAAGCCCATGGCGTTTTAAGATATGCTCCAGTGTTTTATGCCATAGGGCTGTAGTTCTCAGAGGTCAGGGATGAAAACGGGTGGGGCTTTTGTCCATTCGGCGAAAGTACACTTGACAATAAGTGGGCAAAACATTCAAGACAGGACGTTTTTATTTTAGCAGCACAAAAGGATAAACGTTTAATTTCCGTCTAAAAGAACAGATTGAATGTGGAGAGGTCAGCTGCCATTTCTAGATGAACTTATGCCTAAGTTTTTACTATTAAGTGTTTCCGGGAAGTAAACTTTTACGAATGCCGATAGATAGGAATTTGTCGAGACGGCGTTGATGAGATTAGTAAAAGCAAGACATGTTGATATTTTTGGGGCATTGATGAAAAGGTAACACTATCAAAACTATCGCGGCGACCCATCTGGTAAATTTGCATGCATCTCAAAATAAGGATGAGTTCGCACTCCTGAAGCATTAGAGGTGAAGGTTTGGGCCATATGCGTTTGTAGTCTTGAGCTGAGCCTTCCAAGCTCGACATCATGGGTAGGCTTTGACCTGTTATCCCACGGCTACCTCTAAGCATTTTACCAGGGAAACACGTTTTTGAACTTTTCAGAGTGAGTGAGTTAGGAAGAGATTTAAGTACCTTGAGGAATTGTAGGCGGACCGCTGTGTTGCTAACATATGACTGCGATTGCTGAACACACAGTCCGAGAAGTGCCCGTAGTCCTTTGCTTGTTCGTATGCTCATTAAGCTGTTGCACACACCTGGAGGGATTTAAACTGTCATGTTACCGACTGCTCCATTCAATTATTCCTTGTACTAGCAGCAGAAGTACATCCGTGTGCTTCGCTGACGACCATAAGAGCTGGATTTGCTAGTCTTCCGAAAAATAAGGCTAGCTAGCTCCGCGGCTCAACTAAATCGGTGGGGCTTGAGTCGTTATCTATTGTCTTTCCAATGCTTTACGTCTCTGTTTTATTTACTGGGGCATCATTCACTGGAATATGTGGCCTTGCTCTTGGACAGATGTGTGGCTAGAACACTGATTGACCATCCACGAGCAGCAGATCAGACATTTGCACGGAGTTTGATCAGGTGGGCTTTCATGCTCCATGATGCAAATGATTTCATTCTGAAGTCGAAAAGAATATTGGTAGGTCAGGTTGTAATAGCCGTTGGTTTGTTGGATGAGCTAGGCAATTTGTTTGCAACCTTTTCGTCACCAGTAGAGGTGACGCCATTCCGTTCGGATTCCTCTCTGCTGTACTGCAGTACAGCTGAAAGGAATTTCAAAACAACGGATATTTTGGAAACAATATCAAAATAAGCTTGAAGAAAAAGACCTCTCTACAACAACAGGAACACCAAGGTCGACCAATTGAATGGTAGTCATTCCGTACACGATGAACATATCTGAATCCACAGTAAGGGTACTACAACCTAAAGGGATCTTGGTAGCCCACAAACCAGCCGCTACATTGAGTAAACTAATCTCACAACCGAAAGACAAGACCGGGGTTGGCGCCAGAAACCGTGTCGCGCACCAAATCAACTGCATCGGCTGCAACAAATATCAAACTGGACAGACTGGAAGGAAACTTCCTAAACGGGTAAAGGAGCACGACTCAACCATCAAAAGACACGATCCACTATCTCCTGTTTCCTTACATGGAGATCAGGAAGGACACAAATTTAATTTAGAAAACGTGAAGACAGTAGCACGCGGAATTACAAAACGCGAGAGGGAATCCCTAGAAATATGATACTCTACAAAGGAATCAATCAACAGGCTTATCGAAATTGACCCTGTCTATGCACCATTGCGAACGAGGCACCGCAAACTCAATGGTAACACCGAGTAGGCTTCGGCCGTCAAACCAACGGACAAAGAAACTGTGGAGGCAAACGAGCAAAGGCCACGGCCGGGGGTCGGGAGAGGTTAAGTCTCAAGACGGCCCGGATACCCACTAATCAGAAGATAGGTTAACCAACGGGCCAATAGGAATGTTCACCTCGACTACCATTGATCGGTCAAGGTCGACTTGGGTGAGTAGACCCATGCACACGCAACAACGACTCACTTCCGACCTCAATGCCTTTCTGCTCACAATGCATTCCTGATGTCCTCTCGACTAGGGATGAGACGTTTGCAACCAAATTGCCCAGTCCAGTGAAAAAACCCACGACCATGGTTTCAATTTGATTTGCACTATTTCAGTTCCATAGCTACCTGCGATGTGATTGTACATGGTAAAATACAGCTAGATGGCACTATTGGAAGATGCATAAGGATTTCCGTTGGACCGATCAATTGAATGATATTCTGGATGTGATTTGGTATGTTTCCGAGCGCTCGGTTTCTCGATGTGACTTACCTAGCCTAACAAATTTACGAAAGCCTTCACAAAGTCCAGAAAACGCCAGACCTATTTGGGTCGTCAGCAACAGGAAGAGAAAAAGTTATCCTAATAAGCATGAGTGCTTCTAAAAATAACGCTGAGAGATTTGTTATGAACGTGCTAATTTCAAAAAATGAACTTTCAAAATGATGGTCGAGAGGCAGCTACCTGAAAAAAGGGAGTTTACAGTCCGCAACTAAAAAGTTATCATCCGATAGACTGAATTCAAATGGAATGTGTATTCAGCCGCATCCTTTCCGCTTGACTTATGTGACGGATTCCCCATTATCCAGACTAATCCCCATATAGCGGCCACACCACTATTACTGCGTTAATTCTTGAGGCGAACGAATATTTATGACTGTCACTGCCGGAATTTGCATTCTTTTAGCGCATTTCCAATCAGTTCCATGTCTTATCATGCATTTAGGATTCTGGTTCCTGGTCCGTGATTACGCAGTTTTTTTATTACACCACAACTAATTGATTAGCTGGCATCCGGTCGGCCGAGTATACTGGTCATTGGTAGTTGAAGCACTTGATACCTGTGCATAGGCGGGTAGCTAAAGACGGCTTACGCGTGGTCAAATGCGGTTGTGCAAACATGACATTGACACCCTTTTAGATCTGAGGTAATGGAGTAAGTTGGGGAACATGTGGGGGCCTGTTTCAAGCCGGCGGTCTGTCTAAACAGTGAACCTCGTTACCAGGTAGTTGTTTTTTTATTGGGATGCTGTCATTTATCACTTCCCCCTATACTGCACCACTAATGTTCCTGGAAGCCACTCATCAGCGCGCCGGTAGGTTGGAAACGGGTGACCATTAACCATGTGATCGATGGTATTGTCATCGACGATGACGGTATTTCAGACAGCTACTGATTAGGGCATGGAACACACTTACTTCAGCTTCGGTGGTTTGTGTTTTTCAGCTAAGCTGGTGCGTCTGCGTTGGTGATCCACAGAGCCGATCCTGCTAAGGCAAGTGTGCCCGCATATTGCTCAATTACAGCTGGTCTTGGCTTCATCGAGGAATCCGAGCCCCTTTTTCTCCAACATCGAGACCAGATGATTCCCTAAACTTCTCGCCCGTTGAACGTTCCGTCCTGTAGTCTTCTCTGTTGAATGCCAGGTCTTCGTATAATTTAAAGTGGAGGTTACTTTTTTAACTACTGACTACCCCAGTAACGGAATTTCGAAAGTCCACGAATTCGATCTTCGTTCTTCCGTTGGCCGTAGATATGTTGTTTGGAGATAAGAGTTTTGACTATCCGTCTCAAGTGAACCACCAATGGAGCCGGTTTTTCACTTTGACGTTTACTTTTCCAGGAACTTCAATGGTGTGAATCAATCTAGCTGCCAATCAATATATTTATCCGTTTGATTCGAAGGATATTTCAAGTAGATTTGATCAAACACCCATACATGTTTTCTGCAGTGTTCATGTTTCGCTACTGTTTAGTGGTGAGGATCTTGATATCCGTATGCAGGTGATGGCTGCTCTGTAGGAATCCTGACTATCAAGCGTTATGTCTATGGACGGTGTATCGCCATTCAGTTGGATACTTGGTGTTTTTGTTGAACTCCCAATGCAGACTTACAAAAGTGCTTTGGAAACGTTTGAGAAAAAGTAATTTGTCACTTGACCAAATGCTATGCTCAGAATGTGGCATTAAAGTGGAAACATTCGACAAAGGCAGCATCGGGACAAGAATCACGTAGTGATATTTTGATAAACAGCGCTTTGAATTGAACAAATGATTGTTCAACAGGTGTTGAGTTAGTATTCCGGCTTCGTATTGGTGAGAAACTTCCTCGCAGATGGTTGTTAAATACAGTCCGAATAAATCTATGGCCAGGACAATACCCTGTTCACATGTGGGTCAATTCTAATTTCCATAGAGATCACTGGGCAGTTCCACGATCGAGCTTCTATCTCAAATGGGAAGACTTTGGTGAGGTTGGGAAATCTGTCTGGACAGCTGAGCTTTTGTAGGAAGATCCTTAGCGTCTCCTTTCACCAAGTCTAAGGTTTTGGCAAAGTCCATAAATAATCCTTAGAGCATTTAATTCTGTCCACAGTTATCTGATGTTTATCTTGCGGTAAAGGGCAAGTCATTCGTGGCTCGGTTCTTCCGTAATCCATACTCTTCTGTAGAGGCGTTTTTCTTCATAATGCTAGCGATCACCTGTTTGAACTGGATGCGAGCCCAGATCTTGTCTGCTCTGCTTAAGAGGATACGCCTTTCCCTCTCTTCGGTATGCTTTCCTTTTATGCAAAAATCATAGTTACATTCTTCAAGTCTTACGGAACTCCTTTCATCTCCCAGACAGTGCATAGTAGGTTCGTTTTGTACTGTCAATCCTTCCAACTTGAGCAGCTGTATGAGCAAACGGTCCCATCCCGCTTCTCTACCGTTATGAGGCTGACTTACAGCTGTCTGCAGTTCCGACACTAAATAAGTCCACCAAGTGGGTCTTGGTTGCGCGTTGGGGCATATAAGCCACAAACCTCAATTGCGCATTCTCCGATTGGTTGAGTAGCGAAAATTGACGTTTTCTATGCCACCAGAATTTTACGGACTTGTTAGGTTCTCAGCCATTTCAGTCGCCGTGCATGAGCTGAAGATACCGTACGTTTGGTGAACAAACTTCAATCCGATGAGAATCCCTTGTGTCAACGACGGTTTGCATTGAATATGAACTCCCCGCTTCGCTTGGTTCACTTAGCTTCATTCTATGCTTTCCGCAGGTGTTTTAGAATCTTCTCTCTTCTAAGTTGTTTTCGGACGAGTACTGAATTTCGCTGCAGAGCTAGCTCGATATTATCATCACCGGTTCCATCGTCTGCATGTAGGCAGCTGTGCACCAGGTGAGTTAAGTTAGGCTGCAGCACTGTTAAAAGTGCATAATCTCATCCAGAAGATTCCCTTTCACCCCTGAATGTGCGGCTCCATATAGCGCACCCATATTTGGTACTGTGGAGTTTTCGGAACACGTGAAAATAGCGAGTGTGCATGAAAAATCTGTCAGCGAAATGAGCTGGGATCACTGAAACGTGTTAGAAATAGCTTACTTTTCTCTTTCGTCAGCAGGACGGCTCCAGAGCCTGATTAAACGGATTTTTGTTTGAGGGCGGTCACTACAGGGGTTTTCGGTTCAATTAAATGGGGAGAAAATTTTCGGGATTTGAAAATAGGTCTTTATGAGGAGGTGGTTCTTATATCGGGAGAGGCGATGCCTGTGTTTCTGGGCTTCTTTCGTGAGCGAAATCTACACACTCAACACACTAGTGATAAAAACGTTTATTTTCTCGATCTGCAGGAAAACCGCCGCTGCGGATCGTGTGGCCGCTGCGTCCATCCACTTGCCCTACGTTTATCATCAAATGCTGCGAGGTCTGTCCGCGGTGGTTGATGGTTTCCTTGGAATTCAACCAAGTTTGGCCATCGGGATAGAAGCTGCTTTGGGTGTACCGAATGATCTCTATCGCCCAGTGGGCTCTGTGTCCCCAACCTCCATTGCTGCTGCTGTTGGTGGTGGTAGTGGTGGTGGTGTGGAAGTTGATGGTAGGTTAAACAGTAACTAGTCTGTCGAATTTTCTGGCACTGAAGTCGTAGCTCAGACAGTTTATCGTATTTACCGACAACCCTTCTGTAAGACCTGCATCCATCTACAGCCGAAAGTGTTGCCGTAGATTCCGGTCGTGATTTTAATTCTTCCCTCCGCTTGTCCTCCTATTTCCTTCATGGGAAGCTAACATACTTTCCATAGTCTTAGTCTGTTGAATTTTCTGGCACTGAAGTCGTAGCTCAGACAGTTTATCGTATTTACCGACAACCCTTCTGTAAGACCTGCATCCATCTACAGCCGAAAGTGTTGCCGTAGATTCCGGTCGTGATTTTAATTCTTCCCTCCGCTTGTCCTCCTATTTCCTTCATGGGAAGCTAACATACTTTCCATAGTCTCTTCCACTGGAATATGTTCTTGCCTTATGACAAACCCGTGTCCTTGGACACCAAACAGCAGGTCAGGCCACGCCACCTCTTCTAACAATATCATTTGAATATTTGCGTATTGCATGATTCAGGTTGCTCAATGCTGCCGTCCAGTCCGATAGACGGAACTTCACTTTGTCCACCAATCTAAGCCATACTGTGTACTACACTATTGTTTCCCCTTTTCGCCGTGTTCACATTTCCAAATCTTGGCTTATTAACCAATTGTTTCTGTTGTAATAGTATGTATTGTTTATTGTACTCTGTCCTCACAGTCGACATGGTGAAATCAATTCCGCTGATCGCGGCTGGACCTCCGCTTCCAGTACACCGCAGCTCGGGGGCTGCTGGCTTTCCGGATAAAGGATCTCGTAGGTTCTTGTTTGGTCGGTATTGTTTTCTTCTGAGCCCAAATGTCTGTTAATGTGCAGAATTTTTAGTATCTGCCATGAATTAAAGAGAGAAATAAGTCCTATTTCGTTCTGAGTCGTTGAAACTTAGTGATGACACCACTAGGATGCAAATCCTGGTCTTCTAACTTCCACCCGAAAGTCACTGGTGCCTCACGTAGATCAACATTTTTGCCTGTGTTTTCTAAACAGATACCCACTGTGGATGTAGTTAGATTCAGTGTAAAAAGAAAGCCAATGACTTGCATGATGCACTACGGATTGGATATCTGTTTTTATATCTGTTTTTGTATCTACTTTCACCGGGTTCACCAACGTGTATGTACTACTGCAAAATGATTGTGTATGTGAAAAGGTTACTTTTACTTGCTCCTGTGGCCGTTGCATGTAACAATATCAGGATATATTGATGCAACATTTTCGCAGCATACTCAGTCGGGCAGTATACGACCTGGTAGATTGCTTGAATTTTTAATCCAACAGCTTTTCGTCAGCCTAGTCCTTGTCACCACCTAACTCCAGCAACCATGAGCACTGACCGATGACCAGCACAACTGAGTTTGCTGATATTGGTCTTCATACTTCGCTGCCAAGTCATTGTTCGACTTCCCCTGGCTCCTTTCCAACTGTCACGTGGTCAGTGGCACACGGAGCACGTTGCCAAGCCAGTGCGACATATGGAACGTGATCAATTCATCCATCGTGGGCGAGTTATTTCCGAAAACCATTCGACGTACTTCAACATTGCTGATCCGATGTTCCCACCAGACTCGGTTAATGCTCCGAAGCTATCGATGGTCGAATACCGAGTCTTTTGACGTCCTCGGCGCGCAGCGGCGAGCTTTCCTACTTGTACATTGATGTGGAGCGCACCGCAGTACTGTAAACTCAACCCTTGACAGATAAGCTGATGTCACGCCTACTGTCAGGAAGGTCAAATTCCTGAAGATTATCCCCTCGAAACTTCACTAAACGCCGATCAGACAGCCTTGGACTAAGGTCAGACAGACCCCCCTGAGTATGTAGCGCGAGGCCGCTGTACTTTTCGCACTCACTCGCAATAAAGCTGTTATGTTCCTTGTTGGCGAGTCTTTTTTTCCGGCACCAGGCACTGGAGCGGGAACAGCAGTCAGATATAACAGCAACACGTAACGCAAGTTCACGAAAGCTGCTCTGGCGTTCCACATTCGGATTGAAATATCATCTTTCGCGAGACCACCGGGACTGATACAGCTGCTCAGGTAGAAAAATTGGTCTCATACGCAAGCATGGGGTTAGGTTTTGAGCCCACCCAGTCTTGAAGCAGCACCTTACACTTTTCAATGGCGAAGTGTATGCCAAACCGTGAGGCAGAATTATTTAGGTTATTTAAAATTGTTTGCATTACCACGGGGTCAGATCCAAGAAGAGCTATGTCATCTGCGCACTCGATATCTGTGAGCGAACGCCCCGGGAGCACTTTGATCCCACAGGCATTAGAGGCTGATAGTGAATCTTCCCTGATCGTATCAATGACGAACTTGAAGAGGAAAGATGAAAGAAGACAGTCCTGTCTGACACCACTTGAACTCAGGTGGGAGCTTCCCGTAGACGTCCGCAGGAGTTGGCGTACAGCACCTTAAGGAGGTTCAATAATTCATGGGGAACACCTTTGCTTCACAGACTCTGCCATAGTGTTTGACGGTCTACAAGGTCAAACAGTATCGCTCTTCCAGAATCTGTCGGAGGGTGAAGATGTGATCGATGCAGGACGGAGCCCAGCTTGGTTTTCACGGATTTGTCTCTCACTGTGTTCAGTCAACCTTCGAAGGATAAGACCAGAGAGCACGTTCGATGCCACAGCTAACAGGGTGATGCCACGGTGGTTTTCTCACAGCGTCCGCGTTCCCTTTTTGAAGAAAGGAATAACTGTCTATGCCCCATTCTGCAGGCACTTTTTATTCACTCTATATGGCATCAATTGGTTTTGTAAGGTGGGCCACCAGCTTACAACCTTATTTCTGAAACCACTTTAGCACGACGGGATGCATTAGTTAATTTGGTTGCACTCACGGGCATCGAACTGAGGTCGTCTGCTTACAACTCCACAATACTTAATTGACTACAGGATTATGTTTGTTAATCCTCGACATTTTGAAAAGTTTCTACAGTGGTGGATACTTGTTAGATTTCTCTAATCATCTACCGTTGGTCATTATTATAGCCCAATAAGACTACTAGTGTGTTTCGCCTTCGGCTGTTCGACGTTCTAGGCCTTGTCTCTTCTGGCACTGTCAGCAGATTGGTTTCCAGATGCTGGTCCATTTTGTCGCGTACTAACCTAATTCATTTGTTTATCTTTACAGGTAAAAACAAATCATCCGTTAGTAGCACTTCGATGTCTTCTGGAAACGTACCCCTACGAGCCTCTCACTCAGTTTCTCCTGTAGACTCATCAATTTTACCAACCAGTGCACCTCAAACCGCCGGAATTTCGCAACCTGGTGGACCAAGTGCTGGCACAGGCGCATCAACAGTCTCGATGAAGTCGACGCAGTCTTCAGCTTGGACCAGCTCTCCCACCTCCAACTTTGTGCACTTGCGGACGTTAGCTCCACAGTGGCTCGGCCCAGAACCCAACCGATGTTTGCGTGATCAAAGACCCGAAGCAAACACGTTACTTCGACTTCTTGGATCCTGGTTATTCGAGGCTTCTGTCGTTGGGGCCGGAAAAGATGTCAACCGTGAGTTTCTACAATTTTGTGTTCTCCATTTTGAACAAGGGTACTCAGGCTTAAGTTCCACATGAACATCCAGTCAACACCCACAGCTATGATATCGTTTAGACTGATTTTCTCGTTTGTAGTCATGTTTGCTCTGACGGCTGTTATTATCCTAGTTTGATGTAGCGACAGGCGCCAAAATGAACCATCCGCGCTATGGGCATCACTCGTCCTGGTCTCGTATGGTTGGCAACCCTTGTATCTTGCTTCGCTTCCTCATTACATCATATGAGTCCCAGCTATAACACTCATTGTCAGCACGCTGACTCATTGACCTGAACTTCATCTGCTGCCATGTCCACATCTTGATACAATGTCGGACGCCCATGACATTTTGAATCCCTGAAGCTGCTGCTCGGAACGGAGTTCTAACCGACCACCCCAGCATTCCACCTTGATCACCGGTGACATCTAACGAGTTCGTAGCCCTCCGAGTGAAATGCATCCTTTCGATTCACAATATGTATTACACAGATGGATGCTAGGGGTTTGATGCGGAGGAACCTGCTGTCAACGCAGATAGCCACCCCAACACTAGCATCGGTACTTCACAGTAGAAAGAACAGAATTAGCAGATGGCTGTTGAGCATTATCACACAAAAAGATCACCTAATGCGTTTGATACTTGTATACTGCACCACAGTATAGCTCATTCTGGAGCCAAAGTGAATCTGACCCAATTTAATTCTCCCTCCCATATGCACCCTTTCTTTTGTGAGCTAATCTATTGGTAAACTTCTGTACTCCTCCAATAGACTCTTCGTGTAAGTCGACTAACTGCGGTGACCTGCTGTGTGGTTGCTGCTTCCGTTTGTGTGTGTGCTTTCTCTCATTCTTCCCCATATGTCACAATTTACTGTTTTCAAGTTCGATATTTCCATTTTCATGGGTGTTTGTGGCTCTGTCATTATGAGTCTGTGTTCTTCCAGCACCAAACTGCGAATCACAGTGACCTGGAACATATTCCAGCTCGATTTTGGGTACATGCGCGTTTCTAGGCTGACGCCTGCCTGTAGGCCAAAATGAATATGGAGCCCGTCTCACTCTTGCTTTCTTCGGATAGACTACTTTGGTTGCTACGGAGCGTAGTGCATAGTGTTCCCATTTGAAGGAGCGGGAATTATAAACGGTTTACTTACGAAAAGTATGGGGGTGACTTATAAATAGTTTGTTGGAGTATTTTGGGGAAATCTATTCTGCTGGACAGGCGGTCGATGACCCTGTATATTTGTAACTGAGGTATTCAACTGCACCACTATGGTTTTGTGTGTGAGTGATTACGTGGCCTGATTGGAATGAGAACCACAAAAAATGTTACAAGTGAAGAAAAAAATCAGTTGTATCCAGTGAGAAACAGGTCAATATCAGGCCAATAACGACAATTGCCAAGCTCAGCGAACAGACCGACTACCATGCGATCAAACACCAACGACAATTTTGTTGGCACCTGTTGAATGAGATAACTGACTAAAATGACATGTAACGTTACCATTGTGATGTTGATTTTTGAGGAAGGGTTGTTTTTCAGCTTGATCGCTTCGCTCTACGATCAGTGGCTCCTGTGTTTGAATTAGTCGGGCTCACAGAAGTTCCATGCTACTGATGCGCACGAACGGCAGTGAAAAGTCACTTCCATACACAGCGAAGCCTAAGTTCCGAAAACGCTATATCCAACTTAAGTATGCTAATCCGGGTCCTTGTTTGTTTCCGGAGACGGCTTTACCAGTATGGACATGGCGAAGGAACCCGCTCGAGTTTGCAGGGCTCGCTTCAGGTTATTGGACAACGTTACGTCATCACTTCAGTCGTCGTCGTAGAAGTTGATGTCTGAGACCCAGGTTATTAAAGCACCGTTCTCAAACCATCGAATTGGATATTTTTTCCAATCTCCAAAACTGTGGACATTTCCACGATTTAGTCGAGTTTCATAATCGTACGTAGAGGTTAAGGGTATCTGTGCTTTGAGTAAATGAACTTATATACGGGAGCTGACGTCACTGTTCCTTCATAAAGCCTTCATAAGTTGCAGGAAGACTTTGTTGCATTGCAAGGCAGGTGGTCCCCTTCCCGTTAGCTAGGGCAGCATAACCCAAGTATTCAAGCGCTGTAACACAGCTAATTTAATCAACGTGCGGAGACTTGTACGTGTACGTGCGTGATAAACTATGGTTTTAATCACCAGTTCCACGAACCTTATGTGTTTTGTGACAGACCAAGAACTTACTTTAGTCCATCGTGGCTGTCTCCTGCGGAGGACCAGTCGTATCCGTTAATGTTCCAAATTGCTGCTACCCATGAACGACGATCGATGGCGAGATCGATTAACATATATCCGGTGCAGAAAATCATAGATGGTCAAGGTGCTCAGCATTAGTGATATCTAGGTTTTAAGCTCTTATTCCGTGTGACAGCGCCACCCTACACAAGGCGGTGGTGCCAGTGGAAGTTGTATGATTCGTTGTCCGGTTGACGGAGGCCTGGTCTGAACCATTGAAAATGCCGACGTTGATTAATGTCGGAACGATGCACAGTATTGTAGCAGCCTTGTCTGATAGTCATTGATGTTTCTGTCTGTCCATCATACTTTCGATGTTCGTTGTGGACACCAGTTGTCGAAAAGTTTGAGTCAAAGCGGGAGGTCCTACAGGGGTCAGCTTCTGGTTTTGTCTATACGGGCGCGTATCTCTGCGGCAAAATGTCCGAATCCATATTTTTAAACGAGTTGGCCAGTGTGATCACCGGACAATTGACTGGTTTGTACGTTAGCGTTTCTGCTGAAGTATCTAGTTCCTCGGGCCCATATCTCCCAGACAACGAACAAAACGTAACAATCAATGCGTTCCAAGGTCTATCACATCTCAGCTCTGCCGTGTACGTATTCGACACAGTTGTTCTGAATTCAGCAAATGAGTGGTCAAGAGAAGCAGATTTCATCGTCCAACCAATTTTGAAGGCAGTTGCGACTAGGGACAACTACACTGGACTCCAATCTGAGCGTACTAGTCTATCTTACATGCAGTCTGGTAGTTGAGGGTCGGCAGCTCACCGGGTGTCTCTTTGAACCGAGTCAAGGTCAATAAAGCAAGCCATAGTCGTTTGTGAGGGTTAAATGGGTGTTTTAGGCTGCAGAGTAGCTTCAATATTCGATCGACACAGCTCCTACTTGGTCGAAGGTCCTCTCTGTTTAGACTCGGTTTTTGACTTCCATTCGCTTTAGGTGGCTCAGCAGCGGTGTAACGCATATCTTTGCCGAAACACCGACTGTTTTCATGAACGGCTTTATCCTCTTTTCATTGGTACTAACATCCATTGGTCTGTCGGGATGACCTCAGTGGTCTAAATCGAATAGAACATCATACGAAAGGATTCCAGGGTGGTCAGCAAGCGTGTTTTCGGGATGCCGTCTCACCCTGGATAATTTTTACTTCGAGACCTTTAACTAGCGCTGATTGTCGGCTTGTCACAATTGTTGGTATACGGGACTGGTGGTGTGAAACATGGAGTCCGGGTCGGGTGATTGGGTGGGCGGCTAGTGAGTGGGCTGAAGTGTTCAGTGTATTTCGTTAGACTTTCGTCATGGTTGGTTATCAATTCAGTATGGTCGTTGCGGGGGTGGCATTTTGAGCCTGCTGTTGACCAGAAGTGCAGCATACGAGGCCAAGAGTCTTTGAAAATTTTCCTAGATCCAGTGCCGTCTCAATTTTGAAAGCTGTCTGACCAGTAGCACTGGCGACGTCTTTTGGCGATTGACATCAGTATTCGAATGCCAATACTTGAAGTCAATTCTTCCTCCTGATATGATGTGTCCCGTAGATGACTAGTGGTAGCCTGCCGAATGAATAACTTGGATAATGGTATTTAGTCTTGGCGATGTCATGGTACCTAAAATTATTGAAGAGTCCAATTTTTTCATTCCTGGTGAGATTAGAACGTCCAGCAGATGGTTGTTTTCATTGGGTGCTGGGGTGGAGTTTGAGCGCTGCAAGCATGAGCTTGTGACTTGATCCACAGTTGCTTCTTGTTTAAATCTCCCGACACGATCGACCATTTTCTGTTGTTGTCGATCGAGTCCTTACAAGGATGTGATGGGTCTGGAGGAAAGCACATCAGTTTTTGGAATACCAAATGTGTAGCTGTCGCTTCAAATACTGAAAACGTGTTGCTTGAGCTTCGCAAAGTTCCTCGGCTGATTCTCTGTCTCACAACGTTGTCCTACACCGACAACACCCGGAAACGTGATTTTTGGAATCTCAAACACTGGTGTGCGCATTTCAGTTACCATGATGATAGCACGACTAGGGATTCGACCGACAACTGGCTGCAATTAATCGTAGAACTAATCTTACTTAGCGACATTCGAAAACAAATTCGGGGCGCAGACAGCAACGAAGCAAACTTCGAAGAATATCGGCCACGAGAGAGAGAGAGAGAGAGCGTAATAGGCGCCCTTGGTGAGGGTGAATGCAACACCTTGAAGCACTTAGTTACCGTTTGAATTCTTTTTCACCCTGAACTTTGATTCTGCTCGAGTGAAAACCTTGTAGGCAGGTAACATCTGCTCAGTGGTCAACAAGGCTTCTCCAGCTCCCGATGCCGGAGCTCATGTAAAGTGGACTTTCGACTTTGAGGCTGTCAGCTTTTTTCTTGGTCACTTTTGCCACTGTGCTGACGCAGTTTGCCCCGCTTACCGTATACGCTTTAGCATGAACGAAATTTTGCAGCTGGGGCATGTTGTCGGTTTGCATAGGGATTTTCGTATGTCCAGCATTCTGAGCGCCACATGACTTTTATCCGAACCTGCACCTCCACGCTTTACAACCAGATGCGATGAGAGGGCAGCGAGCGCACTGAGATATCCTCGTGGCTGTTATATTACGAGGACATTCTCACCCAGTCCACTGAAAGCGGTAGGTGTTCGCGCTGTTGTCAATTTAGGGTCTGTTTTGCCAGCTCCTTGAAGGGACAGCCAGCCGCCCCCCAACCAAGTAATAATAAATAAAGAATAAACCAACCAAGTAATAGCGCCTGATTCAGTCACGAACAACTGTTTACGCTATGTGAGATAGGTCTGTCTCCCATTGGGGAGAGTTTACCATTCCTCTGTACTAAATAGTACATCTTATGTTCGCTTTGGCAGGCGTCAACAAGACATATTGTTTATGTTTTCTTTCCGTTGCGCACGCCTTCTGTTACCCAATGGGCTCGAACCACCCTCGAGGATGTTTTCATGTCAATACGTGTCAGTGGGCACTACTTTCATACTGTCGATCGCACTCGTTTTCGTGGGTACTGCATGCGATTATCCTGTGTACTATATAACACTGTCCGGGAAATCAGTTGTTATCCGGTTTTCATGGTTTGAGGCTTTATTCTCGTGATACCATCGTATATCTGGATCGTTTGACCCTCGCTGAATATCACATATCAATTTCGATGCGATGAGATCTATACATATTTTCGTCCATCCATTACACTATTCTGAACTCATTAAAATGGTCCACGAAGGTCATTGGCTCCTTTGGTCTAAGCAGGGGATACCATTAGGAAATTTGCAAATTAGACAACAGTCGTCTCCAGCCTGTATCCACTTGATTCGCACGTCAGCGTCTTTCGCCGTAAACATTGATGTTCTACCTTTATCCCTAAGATCCTTTATCCACCATTGGTGACACATGACTAGCATGCGAAGCAAACTAGTTACTGGCATATTGGGACGACAGTTATCACGCCACACTTAAATCGTTCAGCTGTAGCACCCGTTCGGCGCCTAGCTGCCATTCTAACGGAAGGAGGCACGAGGGCTGAAATACTGCCAGGTTGCCTAAGCCCAGACAGCAGCAGTCGGGATGCTGAAGTTAGGTTCGAACCACGGACCTCACGATCCCTAAGCTGGCGTGAGAAATTGGTGAATCAGTCGTTCGTATTGCCGATATATCGTTTGGACCAACTGGAAGAACTAGCATCATCATCATCATCATCGACAGCATGACATCAGTGTTGAACACCGATGCTTCGCTGCCGTACAACCATGATTTATTTGAAAGCCTTATTGTGAAGAAAAAGAATAAAGATGGACGGGGAGGGGACTTAGTGCTGCCTTACTACAATCATTCCGAGGTGCCTACACCTCCAAACACTCATTCAGGCAATCTGGATAGAAACTGACAACAAGATCGCCACTGACATCGGTTGGCAGCCATATCTTGCAGCGTCTCCAACCAGGCGCACTGGGGATCACGCGGTCCCCATCCTGGAAGGCGAGTAGCACCGACAGCACCCAAGCGTTTCGTAATTTCTTTCATACCCTTCAGCCAGAAGCTGTGTTGGTTGGGACATGTGTTGCGCATGCCTAATCATCGTTTGCCGAAGAGTGCTATTTTCCGTGCCCAATTCAGAGTGGCGTAAGCAGAGAGGTGGCCAACCCTTGACCTGGAAGAACTAGGACTACAAAGAAATCACTTAGGAACCATCAATCCAGTCTGATGGGCACTTAGCTCTTTTTATGTACACAACTGTAATATTTCTCTAGCATTGACTATTGCTTTATTGCCCAAACGCATTTTTCTTCGGCCGTGTATGTTCCGAATCCGGTTAAAAATGTCGACCTGTTGAACCCATGCGCGTTCAACCCTTAGCATATTTTGGGAGAATCGATGTAGGAGAGAGTCTATTCAGGCCTAAAGAAAACACAAGATCCGAGGTGCGAGTCTCTGGCTCGTAGCCACTCGCTGCTAAGCCATCCTCATTTCTTTACATACGACAACTTCTACGATGACTCGGAACAACTTTCGAGTGACGGCACTTTGGACGTAAGTGCAGGCGGCAGAAGAGTATGATTGTTCAATCATTTGAGATCGATTCCTGTTGGACTTGCTTTACTTGCGTACCTACGGTACACTTGGCCTAGATGACTTAACTGGATGTCGGTTCTTTTGCTCTCTGCGGGTTTTTATGGTTATTTAAGGACATACCTTTTGAGGTGGTTACATTCTGTGTTTTTTGGCATACAGCTAAGTCCGAATCGTGTCTTTAATGAAATATTTAGACCCAGCGGAATTCGTTTCCAATGGGTCCTAAAGCCATATTTCTGGTGGAAGCCCATAAAACGTATGCTAAAAAGGGAAACGCCTCACGGAGACCTTTAAGCCTCGTTTGGAGATGTCGTCACCTTAGAGGCCAGTCAAAACTGCGTCCCCTAGTACACCTAGGTACACCTAGGACACGCGTACCAAATTCAGCAACGCAGAAAAAAACAAGTTTCAGTACTTACCTCCTGGTTATGAAGTATATTCTAACTTGAAAAATCCCTCTCACTTCGAACACAAAATGTCTCGTCCCAAGGTTGAGAGTCGCTGTTGTGTATCCTATTTTATATCAACTCCATGTGTTTCATTAATTAGCATGCCCTATGGCCTATAACCTGGACTGAGAAGTTAATGTGGCATTAGCTGGGGTCATATTTTGCTCCAGTTTCGTGCTGTTGCGTAATAATGACCACTTAGAGGGACCATTACCGTCATTTGGTGCAAGAATGAGGTCTAAGTATATGGAAAATCAACAACCCATCATGGTACTGTCCCACAAATATCCTTTATTTTTACTTAAAGCATTCACATTATTAGTGGCATCTTTCTTTTCTATGATTTCCGACGACCCTCTTGTACAGATAATTTGGTGTATTTCCCTGGACTACGAGGCATGCTTTACTCAGTGATTATCAACCGAAAAAGATTTCTTTTTTCATGCCAAACGAAGCGGGTTGACGAAAGTCTAAGTGATGTGGGTGCGCTCCGTCTCCAAGGATCGGATCCACGTAGCCTACCCTGTGCTGAGGGATATGGCAGCAAACCAGAGTCACTGACTGTCAGTTGCTGTCTATTTCGGCTGACTGCATACTAGAGGTTGGGGCACGTGTTTGGGTAACATCAAGCCTTCCTCATCTTTCCACTTTTTCTTTACATATCAGGACTTTCCTCATACAAATTGACATGGTTGTAGAGCAAATAGATACTGATGTTTCAACACCGAAACTGCTGTCAATAATGTTATTTTGATGTCCCTGTTGGACCTTCGTATTGCGCCGTGCTACTGATAGAAAGCAACGTCACTACTTCGCTAGCTATTTAACACTCATTTCCTCTAAAAAAGACGGAGTTCATAGGCGCTATTGGTGTGGTCAGCTCTTGGTATCTATCGGTCATATGGTATGTTTCAGTTTTAACCAGCATTGAAGTACAGCTATTGTGATGCTAATTACTTGCTGGAATCCTCTTTACCCGAGGACAACTTTGACTTCTTATTTTTTGCCGCATGCGACTTAGTTTTCTCGAGTCTCATGACAGCTAACACCTTTGGAATCGTTTGATTTCAGGAAAACAACCTGTTTTGTTTACCAACGGAAGCTTCTTACATCTCTGGTTTTGCTCGAGACTTTCATAGCTCTTAATGTTACTCTCAACTGGCAGGCTGTGGTCTGTTTTTATTTCGGCTGGTAACTATGCTCTGGAAAACTTTCAGCAGTTAACCTAGAATTGTCATAATCATCATCAACAGCATGACATGACACCGATGCTTCGTTGCCATACAACCATGATTTATTTGAAAGCCTTATTGTGAAGAAAAGAATAAAGGTGAACGGTGAAGGGACTTAATGCTAACTTACTACAATCATTCCAAGGTGCCCACACCTCCAGACACAATGACAGACAGACTGACAACAAGAACGCTACTGACATCGGTTGACGGCCATAATTTGCAGCGTCTCCAAATAGGTGCAGTGGGATCACGCGGTCCCCATCCTGGAAGGCACCGGCAGTACCCAAACGTTTCGTAATCTCCTTCATACCCCTCTGCCTAGTCAAGAATTGACCACCTCTCTGCTTCCGTCACTCTGAATTGGGCATGGAAAACAACAGTCTCTTCGGCAACCGATGGTTCAGCATATGCAAAACATGTCCCAACCAACGCAGCTTCTGGTGCTGGACACATTCTTCAATGGAAGGACCTGTTGCACAACCGAAAACTCGCTTTCTAATTGGCCCGTTACGGATACGCCGACACCAACCCACACGAGCTATTTTCTGAGACAACGATTGTTGAACACCTGAAGATGTCTCAGTTCCGCTACTCGAACAGGCGAAGTCTCACAGCCATACAACAAAAAAGCTTGATATACACGTCCTTTTAGATTCAGGGATTCACCACTTTGACACCATAGGCGTCTCAAATTAGCAAACGCGACTCGAGCCTTGCAGATTCGTGCATTGGCCTCATCTGTTACACTACAATCAGAACTAATACAACTTTCAAGATACGTAAACGCTCCACAAATTCAGATGACTTCCCCGGGGTTGTAAGTCGCGTGTTCAGTGACTGCACGTCCAGTAGCATGACCTTACACTTTGTGGGTGCAAAGTGTATACAAAAGGACGGGATGACTTTGGTCAGTTCATCCAAAAACGCTTCTGCCTTCTCCTCCTCTTCGAAAATGAGAACGATGTCGTCTGCATATTCCAGATTGGCAAGATTTTCTTCACAGGCTATTTGAAGAGACCTTCCATTTGGAGACCTTCCAGCGTTGGTCTCAATGTCTCATCGTTCACGAAGTTAAAAAGAAATGGAGGGTGTGGGCATCTCTGACGGACACCGCTTCGTGTACGGAAGCTTTTGGAGAGCTCTCCGTATACTCTCACACGTCCGGAAGTCTGAGAATACAAAGCGCTTATTATGTTCACAAACTTCCGGGGTATTCCTTGGTGGGCAAGCGTGTCAAGAAGAACAGACCGATCAACCGAGTCGCGCCTTGGAAATCCAGGAATACTAGAATTGTGGGTCGCTTATACGTATGGCGTTGTTTTAGCACCTGACGAAGTGTGAAGATTTGGTCAACACAACCCCTACCATGCCGGAATTCCGTTTGTGCTCTCGAGTCAGTGTTTCACGAGCTACCGTAAGGCGACGAAGCCAAGTGATGCCACCGAGGTCAAGCTGATTCTGTGGTTACCATACTCACCACGGCCACTATCACCAGTTGTCTGGGACAGACTCCTTTTCCCAAATGCAAGCAAACAGATCAGACAGGCGCTGACTGAGGACTTCACCCCCATCTTTGAACAATGCGGGTGGGAGGTCATCCGGACCAGAGGCTCGGTGGCGCTTGAGAGAACATATGCAGTCATAAACCTCCGAGGCCGTAGGTGGTTCCACGTTCACCGTCCAGGTTCTACGTCAACCTGTGGGCTCCAGATGAGCGCAGCTGGTGGCCGCGACAGTTGTTGTTCGAAGTATTCGGCCCACCCTCGAGGCGTTCTTCTTTATTCCTGATGGTCCCTGCATTTGATCCTTGATGGTTTCGCTCACAGGTGGTTTCCGGGGACCGGTCGCACGGATCAACTGAAATAATCTTCGGGCATTACCAGCTTTCTGAGCCTCTTCCATTTCTTTTTTTGGCGTTCACGGTCGGCTCGCACGCTCACTTCACTTGACGTCTGATAATTCGTCGCATCAATTATGTTCGGGGCCGGCTGGGATATTTCTCCGAGATTTAAGCATTGCCTCGGTCTGATATCCAGTGCTTGAGTGCGCCTGGTGGTGCCGTGCCACAGACGAAATTCCTAGCACTATGCAAAGAGGTGGCAATCCCGTCTTAGTATGAGTTCACATCTTACGGTGGAACATTTGGAAGAGACTGTAGAAGACGATTCTAGTAATTTTGACTAACTTCCGGATCTGCCAGTCTCTCAGTTGCCAAGCAATTTATCCGCACCTTATGCGGCCCTGTAAAACGTAGGGGGAAGCGACCCCGGATGAGTGCGTAGTCGGAATCCACAAATGTGTTCCAAAACGACCGGCAGTCAGTTATTGGTCCGCGCCATCGGTAACTGATGGCAATGTGATAGATTGTGATCGAGTGATCGATGTGTTCGAGTTTGTAGCCGGCATGCCGTTGGAGGATACCATGTGGCCAGGCGACTTCGGCTATTTCGGAAGTTAGTACTGCATAAAAACAGCCTGTGATCAGCATACAGCTGAAGCAGTCGCTTCCCATTGTCCGTAGGTACTGATTCCAATCCACGTCGACCTAATTGAGTGTCATGTACGCTAAGCCTGCCCACTTGTGCATTCATATTTCCGGCAACCACCACGATATCTGAGCTTTTAGCTCGCCGCAACAGGGCATTCAGTGCGTCGTGAATCCTGTTTTTGATGATATCGCAGCTACAGTCAGTTGGGGCGTAGGCAGACATGACAAACAGACAGCGATTAGCCTCCCGCTCGTGAGACTGCTTCACAGACGTTGCCAGACGAACCGCACAGAGGCGACTGTCAACAGGTATCCGGTCAAGCAGGGATACTTCCGCCCGGTGACTTAGGACGATACCAACCCCTGCACATCCCGCCTCAACAGCCTCTGGATCACCACAGGTAAGCAGACGGATGGGATTGGAGAGTGATGGGGCGGTTAGTCAAACCACTGTGCCTGCATCTTGAATGCTTGTTTCTGAGAAACACAGCATGCTACCGGGGCGCCCGCATCTGGACGAGAGGACGATGAGGGTACTCAACCAAAGCCTGTGGCTCAAAAGTCTAACCGCCAGGCAGTGGTGTTTGGCTGGAAATGCAAATGCATTACCAGTTCTACGGAACAGGTCGCCAAATGTTCCAATCCTCAACCTGGAGGACCGGGATACTGTGTTGGTCTAACCATTGACCAACCTGGTATGAGAAACTCTGCGAGTGTCACGGGGACACTCCCTAGTATAGCTCACTGGGTCGCTGAGGTGCTCAAACCGTCACATCACAGTAAGGTCCAGTCTCTTCGTGACGGAAAGTTCAGCTGTACCACCCTTTCGGTGCCCAGTTTCCATGCCACCTGAAAGAAGCACCAGGGCTAAGACACTGCCAGGTTGCCCAAGCCTAGATGGGGAAAGTGGAGAGGCATAGGTTGGGTTCAAACCACGGATCTTTCGTCAGTAAATTTGCGCTCCAACCACTGAGCCATCTCGCCCCCACTGTTGGTGGTTATGTATCCGTCCGTCAAGCCCACCATCTCTTATTTGGGTAATCAGATGGTCGCCTGCTAGCATAGCTCTGCGACATAGTGACACAATAACAACAAAGCGGCACTTCTAGTCTACTAAGGCTACTCCAGATGCTTTTACCTCCAACACCAGATCAGTAAGGCTGGCTTCATGAGCTCCATCGACCTAGATTCGCCACAATGTCTTCTGGAGTCTCCGATCAATCCCAGGGAAGTCACGTGGATTCCATCCATCCATAAAGGTATATTTCACCGGATTTATCCAGATTTTTCCGCGATATTGTACAACTCCTTGTACCGGGTCACGCATTACCTGCCTCCTGTTCTAAGATCACTTCGAATGCGGCATAGAGAGTCTTTTAATTGACTCGACTTTAGGTTATCTTTCGGTTGGTGAGAGCATGGTGATCGCATCCACAGTTTTCACCCAGATTTACCGGCCAATTAATGTGCATTCTTCTGTCAAAGCATTAGTTCAGGTGCAGTTCTACCTGCTTAACTCTATTAGGATACAATTTCCCTTTGTTAATTGGAAATTTGTTGCCCTAATAGGTCTAATTATTTTCTTGAACAACTTAAATGTTTCTTAATGTTGCTTAAGATTGGATGCGGTTCGACGTAGACCCCTTTTGTTCGCAAACATGTGAATCATAGCTCTTTTCATTTCTTCGTATATCCAGTTTACGTTCTTTACTTTGCTTTCCTTTGTGTTACCATGAATTGCGCATGCAGCTCGCCGAAACACCTTTGGTCGTGAAATCTGTTAGGTTCATAGCACTTCCTGTGTGCTAAACATCGTCACTATCGTTGTTCTTCTGTTTTTTTTAAAACTTTTCCAGCATGCGCATTTCTGGCGTTTATCTCACCAGTGCTACGTACTCGTAATTGCAGTGGAGACACCTGTTAGTCACACGTGTGTGTGAAAGCTTTAGTTACATACATGTATTCGGTCCAATGCATTCAGCCACGTTTTAAGTAATCGGGTCGAGGGACCCAGCTCAGGGTATCTAGTGATCTAGCAAATGGCCTCGGAAACCAAGATACTTAGCATAAATACCTGGGACTCCAAATAAGGGGACCTTTTGGCGCTTTAGCGATGTGTACATCAATATCAGCCACCTTTCTTGACGGCTTTTCGAGGTCACTCTTGTGCATTCAATGCACAGGACATGTACCCTGACCATAGTTTACGAACCGTAACCCATGAGGGAGAAATAATCTGGAATGTCCTACACGCAGTAATTCCAAGTCTTTTGAATCGCCAACAATTTCGTTTTGTTCAGGTTTTGAATATTTTCCAACACACATGATTGTTGGAAGCATCTCGTAGACTGACACAGCAAAGGTTTCCCGCAGTCGGAGTGGCAATGGTACAAATGCTTATTCATCTTTGCGTTTGACCCATCATGGTTCAGCTCCAGGCACTTTTACACACAGACGTATATGTACGAAGAATCAGAGGATTGCGATGTTCTGGATGCTCGATAGAGTTGTAAACAACCTTCCACTGAATCGACTCTGTGAATTCTTGAACGCGCCGTTTGTGTGTGTATCACACCGTTGGCCAAGAAGGATGGAAATGTTAAATCTCCGTATAGTTAGACACATTAAACCATGATGCTGGAGCATTATTCGTGTTTTCCTGAGCACCCTTGACTGATTGGCAAATGAATGCAGCAATGGCACGCAGAATCACGTTGATTATGCGTATCCTTTGGAATTAGCGAGGCTACACTTCCGTTTAGCGAAGAATGGAGAGAGGATTCTGGTAGCATGGAATTTTTCCATTACAATCCATCCTAGAAGTGGAATACAGAATGCTTTCTTTTTTCCTTGCGCCGAAATGTCGCAATGGAAGTTCATTGCCGTCGATCAAGATGTACTGGTCGACTGCTACGTCAAACGCTTGACTTCATATTCCTGGTCAATGCACTATCCTACCATATCAGTGGACTGTCTTTGGTTGCACGTGACTTCGGTCCACCGACAATTTAGTCAGGGATATGCGCATAGCTACTCGGTAGAAACTATCACCTGTACGAAGTCGAAGACAAAGAAGCTGGAACCTACGATGATCCAACACAGTTTAGTTCGATATGTATCCGCTTTCTACTCGTCACTGTTGCTATTTCATTTCTATTTGGAATCGTCAGCACTGCTCACGTCACGAAACTCTCGGGGTTTAAGGGCTCGTCACCTCCCAGCTTGTAGGTTAAACACTTAACCGAAGCGTGATCACCGTTGTGATTAACTTGCACTGAAGCGGGATATTTTGCAACCCATCCTTTAGTCACGGAATCCACGTCGTGCGGTCATACGTTTACTGGTTGTTCGGGTGAAGACTTCTCTTCCTCTGAGCTACTTATAGGTGAAACGAGATATCACACATATCACACGCTCACAAGGCACAATTCAAACACACCTATCTGAGTGTTGAAAGCGTGTGATGCGGTTTTTCTTGGTCACCTCTTTCACGACGAACGTTCCCATTGAAGTGAAATTTGCTTTCGTCGAGGGAGTTAGCGTTACATTTGCTTGTTTCAGGAAAACGGTGGAACTGAGAGATGACCGTTTCACACACAGGCAAAGCTAGGTATTATAAATCCCCGAAGGCTTCCGAAAAATTGTTTTTCGTTTAAACTTCTCCATGCGGCACTCACTAGCCAACCGGCGTCCTTGACACCTTGCCTCATAGGCGTCCGTTTTTCGGCGATGAGACGGCTGCATTATGGCCTGTCAGTAATCACCGTTGCTATGCCACTTCGATCTAGTAACCAGACGAAGTTCATGCATGTGGCTGCTCCAGTCGTAAGCTCAGTCTAAGTTATCAAGATGAGCGTGCGTGCGACGAATGACGTGGAGAGTTTCACAATCACACGTTTCACCCATACTTTAATCATTTGACGAATCTGTTCATTTTATTGTGGCCATCCCAATGTCACCGTCCTTGGAAAGCTTTTGAGAACGTGTTACATTTCGCTGACCTTGGGCCTTCCCTGTAGGTCAGAAAATGTCCAACGACGAGCAAAACGGACTGAACTGGAAAATCCATTGTTGCATGGTTACCCGGCTGAGGCACTATGTTAGGGGACTCAAGTGTCACAGATACCTTCTCCTTGTCCAGTGCCTACCAAGTGTGGCCACCGCGGTTCAATCACCCAAAGGCGATGTAAGTATGGGTGGTACACGAAATACTGATTCCCTCACCCTTTGAGCAAAAGCTGTCACCCTGACTTGATGGTCTTGCTTGAGTGTTGCAGTGACACCGTGGACTTCTTCCATCAAAATGCAACTACGCTTGGAGAGCAAGGAGGGGAAGCCAAGTAAACAGTGGCGAGCTCTCTTACTATTACAGAGGACCTGGTGTTAATGTCGCACTGTTCCCTATGAACGTTTTTCTCCAAGGTGATCAGCATTTCCATGTTTATGGAAACAATGATGCTGCATTCTCACGAGGAAGGACAAGTTACAGAAGCTCTGTTGTAAAGATCGCACAGCGCAGTCGCCAAACGCCACTGGTTAGTTATCTTTTACGTTCGTAATACTTTTCAAAACAGAATCCGGTGGTACCCATAAGCTGTTTGTTATGCGCAGTGGTATTGGGAGTCAAACCTCCGTGCCTTGTCCCCCGCGCTGTCGTGTCAGAAAGCCTCTCCAACTGCCAACTCGTCAGGCGTTTGAGCCTGGACCGCTATCTCAAATAATCGAGAAATGCGAGAATTTATCGCTATTCCGATGGCCGCAGCAAAAAACGTTGATCACTTCTGACTGTTCTACATTCGCCTACAGGAGTAAGTCCTCACGCCGTCATCCGACTAAAGAAACCTTGCATAGAATTGTGCCTGCCCAACGAGCATCGTCAGGGGTGGATTCAACATGATCCACCGGTCAATGCTGTAAATCATACCATACTGTGATCTTTAAATACTGGTAACGTGTTCCTTCTCTGCTTTGCTGGCATACTCAAACTGCCGAAGAGTACGTGGGCGTCGACGCTTTGCTGGAAGCCGAATGAGATATGTCGTTTGAGGCTATTGTCATAAACGTGGACGGGGCGTGAAAACTGATACAGTGAATATTCCTGATAGCAACATATCAATTTCACTATACCGCTGACCATGATGTCAGCTGCGTCTTCATTGTACACTACTTCGAAAACTATTACTATAAAGTCTCTGTCCCAGGTTACTGAAAAGAATTTACCCCATTTTCGGAACCAATTACCGGCTCATTTCTGTAAAAAAAAGTGTACCGTTCTTTAACTATCTCCTACTACTCACCTTGTCACATATGGTATTATTATTTGTTGTTGCTTGTTGCTAAGGCGAATTCATTGTACCGGCGCTCTCGTGTATCTTCGTTTCCCCCAAACAAAACATGATACCATCGCATGAATTCCGGCAGCTAATATGCCGATCATCGTTCGTGAATGTAAAACGGCATCTTATTGCACTTAAATCGACGCCGCGACATTTTCATCGATACACTGCTTTATCGCTTTGTGTGCAGGGCTATTTGTTGGTTCTCGTACACTTCAGGTCTAGTGATGAAAATATACTATCGTGCTTATTCATCGGGGCGACGTCGCTGAATGAACTTACCCTAGACACTAACTGCGTTATTTATTGTACGCGCAGTCGATGTTAAAGTAATACAACCAAGCTGAGGTTTACTGGAAAAATGCGCACATTTTCTTCGTTGAAACAGGATCCCTAAAGTGTGTTAATGGGTTGGTATTTAGCGAACTACACTCATTTGCATACTAGTTTGGTTTTGATGGGAGACTGACCTGAAACCCAGCCGAATCTCTCGTTTATGATGTGCTTACTGTGAGTTTTTTGAGGTCAATCTCAAGGCCACTGTTTTTTACGTATGATCGGTTGATCACTTCGTTCTAGTTATCGAACTGCTATAGGGATGTGAGGATGGCGTCATTTCGGTGGTTAGCATGTTGCGAGCATGTGTAGATGTTGGTATCCCGTATTGATGGGTTAACGTGACGTTCTGAACGTTTTCATTGCTCTCAGTATGCAATCTCTCCGAGGGAGATGTTTTTAACGGTGCCTTGGAAATTCTTCATAAGCTAATCCCCGTTGAGCAATACTTCCAGGAAGCCAGCAATAGACGGCTTATAAGGACAATTACTCACTCCCCCCTCCAATGTGAAATGCTTTTGACGTTATCACTCAATTTACCCATCTCGTGCTCATAGTAAAGTGGGCTTTTACCACTTTCCATCTCTGAAATTTCCGAAGGAAAATGTAAGGGATCAGCAGAATATGGTTGAATGGCAGAATTATGGTTGAATAGTTGACCGATCTGTGCATATCGAGCTTGACTTGACTGGACTTGGCTGGGCAAACCTAATCCAACTGTTCAGTCATTACGGCCTGCTCAAGGAACACGCTTACATTCTAATATGGCGGCTGACTGAATGGGTGGGTTGAATGTGTCATTTTCATTCTAATTCAAGGGAGTGGTAGACGGTTACGCCGCTTGGCTTCTGTGTAGTTTAAGGTCGGTGGTATCCTAATGTATCATCGCTGATTAGCTGTGTGTGTGGACCTAGTGTAACCTTAGTTTCATTCGGTGGAATGTGCATTGCTTCCTTGTAATGCGTACGTTCGAAAAATGGACGGTGTGGCACTCAGACCACCGGTCAACTGGCTTTGTGTATTTAGCCTTGTAGATTTGCGTGTATCAGAAGCCATTACCTTCATCACCCGATGCTTGTAGTGTGTGCTTCCAAATGGAGGGTGCTTGGCACTTAGAGTAGCAATTGTCTGGATGCATGAGCTGAGCTTCACCCTGCAACTTTGTTTAATTTGACAAAAAAGTGCACTTCTCGCACGTGTGTGATACATGATACGCGACTGGTAAGGGTTGACAGGTACAACGGCACCGGTTAATTGGATATGTCGAGCGTGTGCGGTTTTCAGACTTGCAGCCCCGGAGTGGCGATGAGTGAGTGACTTGAACATAGTCTCTTTTTAATTCCTCAACCAAGTCTGCAATGTGGATGCTGTCTCTGAGTCCAGTTGGACCGATACTCAAACTATCGAATTGTTTACTTATAAGTAATGTCATACGCCGAGTGTGTCGCACACGTACAGAGCCCGATTTTTCGGACCATATTTTAAATCCTGTTGTTAACGATAATATTCAATTATATGACTGGCTAGCGAGATCGTTGCGAAAAGTTGACTGAACTTGGATGTCTTTAAGCACCCCAACGTAATGAAATGAGCCTTCCCCTAAAACTTGGGACTATCCTGTTCGGAATTGGTTTTTATTTTCATTTTGGACTGAAACCAATAATCAAACTAAGCCGAGCTTATCCTGCAAACTGATCTATATGTTTGTCGTACCAACACTGTCCATTTTCTCTCCTCCCATGTGTTCCTCTTTATTCCCTTGTCAACCCATCCCCATTCAGTTGCCGTTATTTCAAACCGCGCAGAGCAGTTCCCCGCGCATTTGAATTTTCAAGTTGGTCGTGCGGAAGCGTTGGGTGCACTGTGTCGTATTATGCTGTACGCCAAACGCGGTCAATTGGCTCGAGAGTATCTTGTTCGTTTCTTCCTCTGTCTTCACTATGGATTGGAAACCGAATTGGGCGTGAGTATCCTCTTAACACTTTCTCGGTGATTACAGTTCGATATCTCTCAGCGCACTAGTCAAGTTGGTGTTTTCTAACGGACAAACCAAGAAGTTTTGGGGCACCTTGCATTGAGATGTTAACTTCAAAGACGGAAATCATTTCTCCAAAATAGAATCCAGGCGCCCTGTTAACGTGTTAGCGCGTATCTAGCATCTAACGAGTCTCTCTCAATGCAGTACTAAGATACTGGTATTGTGAGATTTGGGAATTTCATCCTGTAAGTGAATTTAATCTGTACTGAAGCACTGTGCAGCTGTTTCATCCCAGGTTCCCAGCTAGTAGCTTAAAAACTTAACCGATCGACCACGAGCGGCTGATTAGCATTGTGATTAACTCGCACTGAGACAGGTCATGGCGCCACGGGCTCCACATCACCTAGTCACGTGTTGATTGGTTCCTCCAGTGGCCATCAATCTATAAGTAGCCCAGAGAGAGAATACATTTATAAGGTGGGTGGAACTTCAATATGCAAAGTCGTCGCTCGTGAAGCCAGCCAACACCTGGCCACATGGTGTGGATTCCGTGATTGAAGGATGAGTAGCACTATGTCATGTGTAAGCGCGCGTTAGTCACATTACTAATCAGCCGCTCGTGGCCGATCGATTAAGTGTTCAAACTACTAGCTGGGAGGTCGCGGGTTCGGGACTCCTTGGAGTTTCATGAAATGCGCTGATGATTCCCAATAAAGATGAATCGCCTGTACAGTACTTCTCGGTTTTTCAACATAGATGAGCTTCACTTGCGGGCGGAATTCTCCATTAACTCTTGATAAATCATGTTAATAGTAGTAATTGTGGAGCTGTGGCACTCTTTTTGGTGCCTGGTTGCTATGTCACCTGAAGGAAGCTCGAGGACTGACATACTGTCAGGTTGCCCAAGTCTAGACGGAGCACTCGAGATGTCGCTGCTGGTTTTGAACCGTGGACCTTCCGGTCAGTAACTGCGCCCTAACCACTGAGTTATTTAGATCTCAGCTCTTGATACTATCAATCAATTACGGTAGAAATAATATCGAGTTGTTCAGTCATCAAAATCTGATGATGGTTAATCACGTACATGATTACGCGAGAACGCCAGGGAGAACAATAATTATTGGAAGCCTAATTCGATATTATTGAATTGTGGTCATAATTTCCAACTTCCAGAACTGGGCACAGCTAAGTTAACTATATTCGATAGCCCATTGCATGATTTGCAGAACAGGTTGCTTATTTTGCTGTAAGTTTTACGACACGCCCAAGGAAATCTCCATTAAACATGACGCCCAATAATGAAACTCTTCCCAACTCTCCAGATCTTCAAACTGAAAGTGAAAATATCGTCGCCAATTTTCAAAGGTGAAAACATTTCGTGTGGTTTGCTTATCGACTATGAAAATTGCTCGAATATACTACTTCACTACGGAGTAACCACAATAAAAGTGGAGTATTTTTTAAAACATTTTCTGTTTGTTCGCATTGGAGTATTTTTGGTGAGTCTAGGGCTATGAATGGGTCTAATAATCGCATTGCTTTATTGCACAGGATACTTCAAGACTGATATTGATCTTATCCAGTCCTCACTTTGCTTGCAGCATTTTTGTCTGCGCCAGCCTCTCGCGAACAATTTATGCTATTCTGTCTTGTGTATGTAACGCTTTGTGACAGGCTCACTTCAACACACTTTTCAACAGGAAATTCGATTGCCGAGATACCAGTGCTTGGAACAAGTAACTGCGACATAAATCCAGTAATTTCAAAAAAATATTTGGGTTGCTTATCTATCTGGAACAATGTTCAGTGGGCCGGTAAGAGTGAAAACGAAGTAGTGTGTCACAGCCAGATTACATGACGTTCACGTACTGAACTATGGTAACTCTCTTGTGAATTGTTAAGTGAACCTCCATCTGCCTAAGTGCAAATGTTGGGAAGAGGTCAGACCACAATGGATAGGTACGTGATACGTGTACATCACTTATCTTACCTGGTACATGTCCCTTCTACTTACTATCTTGTCTACTAATTCAGTCATTATCACTACAACTGGTCCTTACTAACTGTACTCAGCTTAGATGACTAGGCAGTTTCGTCGCGGCGCTTTTTGAGGTTCCTGAATGCCCCTGTCTTGTGTAGCATGGTGCAGACTCAATTTTTTTTACTGTGGACTGTTGTTTACTGATAGATGGACTGATCACACTGCATAGGTTGCGCTGGCTTGGCCACGTGCTCCGTATGTCAGTCGACCGACTTCCTCGAAGTGTTCTTTTCGCACAACCACATGAAAGGTGGAAACGAGCCAGAGGCGGTCAAACAATGACTTGACAGCGAAGTATAATACCAGCAAACTCAGCTGCGCTGGTCACTGCCGTCTTCCTGGATGGGGAATCCGAGACAGGCCACACCAATGGTTAGAGACATTGTCAGACATGGCCCAATCGCGCCCTCAATGGCGCTCATGCATCCAAGCTATTGCCTTCAGTGCATAGCTCCCTTCCCAATCCCCCCACTTAACAGTCAATTGACAGTGGTGTATTTACGCACCAAGTTATCAGCTCCTGCCTCCAATGCGCAGCTACCTACCTCACCTCCCCAAACCATCGGGGAACGAAACTGTGGCAGCTAAAACCACTACGACAAGTACACGGTTCTTACAGCTGACGATGATGATGACCTGACTGCTGTTCCTGCTCCAGTACCTAGTGCCGAAAAGAGACTCACCGATAAGGAACAGAACAGCTTTATTGCGAACAAGCGATTGCGAGAGCGTGAGTGCGAAAATACAACGGCATCAAGCTATTTTACTGCAGGGACACTCTCTGACCTTGGTCCAACGCTGCCTCGCTTTGATACAAGGCTGTCACGCGCTGCATACTGTGGGGGCGTTGTCTGTCTGGTCAGCATCTACTGGAGTTGAGGGTCTCAGTAGATTTCGGATTCAGGAATCTGACCTTCCTGATATTTACCTTGGTCATCTCGTGATGAAATCTCACTGTTGAGGCACAGTAATTACGGGAGGCAGGTGTGTACTACAAGATGGTTCATTGCTTTTGTACTGGGATGTGCATTATTCCGCTTTGTGATTGAACTAAACCTACAAGGCGAACTTGTTCGCTGTATCAACTCAGTAGGTTGATACTAAGTCTCCCACCTTCAGCAAGAGATCTCGCACTACTCATCATTTCTGGCATCAGTGCCCTTCATCCCCTACAGTACTACACAAGACAAGTGTCGTAACATCGAATACATCCCTCTACAGCCGTTCAAGGGTATCATTTTGGTCACAGTACGACGTAGCGTGAGATTAGCCGTCGGTCGCCCTTTGACACTTACCTATGGTGTCCAAAAAGACGATAATGCGCTGTGACAGCTAGCTCAAGATAGCTCGGTCTTTAAGGCGCCAGTTTACAGAAAGGAAGGTTGGTGGCTCGAACCCAACTTCAGCATCCCGACTGTTCCTGTCTATGCTTGGGCAACTCGGCAGTATTTTAGCCCTCGTGCCTCTTTCCGTTGGCGTGGCATCTAGGCACCCTACGGTTGCTACAGCTGAACCATTTTTTGTGACACCTAATGTTGAAAGATGTTGGTTTATGTCTTGTGGGCCCTTGGGCTCAAATCAGTGAACACCTACTGTTGCCTTGCTTACTGATCTGCGCGCCACACGAACGTCAGCGTGCACAGATGATAACGATGTGCATCATTGTGTTCGTCTTATCTACCAACGGTACATTCAGTCAGTTTTCAGACAGTTGTACTCGTATCCGAATTTCACTTTTACTGAGTTTTTTTAGGACTCTGGTGCTATGTGGCTGGAGAATCGCCTCTGAGAGTCGCCAGTGTTCAACTGGTTCTAACAGTTTTTGTCTGATTACGACAAGTTCACACTGATTTGACTGCTTGAGCCTGAAATCCGGATGTCCCAACTTGGTCTCATTCGGTGGGACAGCCAAGTATGTGCAGATAGCAATTACCAGTTTAGTGATTATTTCTTGGCTCGTCCTGTGAGTTATGCCAGTAAGGTTACCTGTGATAATCGTACATGAAGCACTGACTTAAGCGTTATTCCTTGTAGTTCCCATTACCTTTTCTACTGAAGACGCTGCCTTAACACTGAAGTGGTTGGCAGGTGTGCAAATCGATTTTAAATTAATGGTTGCACGTATTTAGCCCCAAGTATGTTAAGCCTTTGTTACATTTCTTGCTACTGATGGGCTGCAGCAAAGCTGATCTGATCAAACGCTTTATCTATCGAACGTGTATGAATTAAGCCCCCCCTCCGCGTATATCATTACACATTGTGCGTGTCGCTCTAAATTAGGCTGCGCATTTTGAGTTTACCACATGCAGTTTACAGTCATGACCTCCTCTTGCTGATTCACATTCTTTTATTTAGCGCAGCGACTATGTCCTGTCCACAGTATTGTTCTACTCTATCGACTTGCTTCGGGTCGATTTGCCGGGAATAAACATTCTTCTGCCACGCCTATTTGCCGCATGTCAACTCGTATTCAGAGATGCAAATATGATGTGAGTCCTCTTCTCCCGCTTTCGTGTATCTTACTGAAAAAGCCATCAATGAAGTCCACGTGGACAAAGCAAGGAGCCAAAACAAGGTGAATCCGTTCGCAGATTGATTTCTCACTTATTGGGATAGGGAAATTGCATATGTTCAGTGCGTCTATCTCTCTGGGAGCTGTAAAGGACGCATAAGAACATTTTGCACACTTACTGAACAGGATATATCAATACCCTTTGATGAATTCGCAACAAGTATGAACAACGTACTATGTACTTACAGAATTGCTAAAACTTATTTAATTTCTAGACATCTCATTCAGCAGACAACGCTCATGAATCAGTACGCACGTGTAAAGTGCCAATACCGGAAATTGATTAGTTTTTATTCTATTCGCTGAGTTTGGCATTTGGATTGCAAACGATTCATCACCAATCGAGTTGGCACCTTCACTGCGGGATTGAGTTGGTCAACTCCGAGCTGACAATGTCACCTCGATTGGTGTTGAAACGCCTGCAATCCAACTGTCAAGCTCGGTGAATAGATCAGCAACTGACAGCGCATCCGAGCTACCTATATTCCGCAATATCGCCAACCGGAAATTGCTTCAGATGTTTGTGATCAGGAAAATATCTACGTAAGCTAGGAGGACCATCGCTGTTTGATCTTCAGGTGACTTCATTTAAAAAGCCTGGCTTGAACCATGTTGTTAGGAAATAAAAGATACCTCCCTACTCTAATTAGACTCCGTCAACCAGAATTCCGTACTTACCCTGTGAGTGCAAGGAGCTATTTGTGCCCCAATATTACACTGGGGTTTCTGCGTAAAGTCTAATACTCAACTTATGGATACTTGTTATGACTAACCATAAATCCGCAGTTATGGAAGATTCACCAAGCAGGAACACGTTGCTTTTATTATGGACAAGCTAGTGCGAACATTGCGTTATCCATGGCTAATTTGATTCTAGGATATCCGAATGGCGTTGGGGTCGACTTTGTGTATGGAACATGCCCATCGCTCCAACTTCGTTGGTGGTTGCTGACTGGCCGCTTGGGTGTCCAATGGATAGCTTACTTTTCTGGCTGGGAAGTTTGCTGGCTTCTCTGCTACGATTTTCGTGGAGTTTGATTCCCAGTAATTTCCTTTAGCTTCCGGAATTATTTTCAGAAATCCTGATACGATACACTGCTTAGGAGGAATACTTCGCAAGGACGAGTAGAGAGACCGGGATACATGCCTTAGGCATAACGACCAAGCGATTCCACTGTTACCTACAACCACCGCGTTACTTTTTGTAATAAGAGAAGAATCCCAAAATGAAAAGTCAATGGAAGCCCAATCCAGTGAAGTTATACGGCTTGTTGTTTGTGCGTTCAAAAGCCTCAACAATGCAGATACGAACATCAGTAAGTGGACAGGCGAGTAACTTCAATATGTTTACTTGAGAGGTCATGGGTGCATCATGAAAGAATGCGGCCGGTTCAAGCAATAGTCGGAACTGTATCAACGATAGCTCTGTTTGGGATAACATTTTATGTCAGATCATTTTGGTGCGCTTCAGCCAGTCGTCACCGAAAAGCGACTCACAGGTTGACACGTGTAGTGTTTCACAGAATGTCTTTTTTTACGCATCAACCTCTTGGAGAACCGACGTACATTAATATCCACCGTCACCGTAGGAACGTCCGTATTATATCATGAACTACCAATGTAACCCGTTTAATGTAAAAACCATCAAACCGTTCAGGATTATGCATATGGCATTCCACCATTCCACTTTGCTTCTATAAGATCCGGGCGCCTAACGCGCTGTATTTCATGGAGAAAAAACCCATATGAGTGCAAAATATTTCAGCCGTTGTTTGTGTAATCGTTAGATCTTTCGCTAGAGCAAACCAAGAACGGCTCTGTTCACTCGTCAGATAAAACTATCGACAGTTCATTACTTCAGACTACTTACTAGCAACAGTATTATTCTATTGAATCGGTAACTGTTCTACATGAAATCCACGTAGAAATGTTTTCCTAACTTAACTGACTACTTTTTTCTGCTTCACTTCCAGACGGCCAGAATTCATCACCCCGACGTTACTGAGGCGAGCGGCGCTGCATCACCTCATGGCTATGGTATGCATCCCCGTGCAATTCAAAGGTTTGGTACTTCGATGTGAGTCCTCACCGTTGTTACTACTTCGTTTGACGTGCTCCTAACGGATGTTCCTCTGTTCGGCCAAAGTTTTTCGAATCTTGGCTGTTGACAGTACAGTTTTTTTTACAAAGAAATCCGTAGCGTTTTTTGCTAATTTGCCTGATTGCAGTAAACGTACTATCCGATGGTAGTGATGCCTCATCTCAGCCCTCCGTCTGATCCGCCAGAGCTGCCGTCTTCAGCAGAGAAACCACCAAGGCTACACGACAAATATAAAACGCCTGAAATCAAGCGAAAGTCCATGTGCATCGTGTCAGATTTAGGGGGTCTGCAACGACAACATCCTTGAAGTTCTGACGTCTTCTGAATGCAGCACTGATAACTGGCGTCCAGTGGATACTGGGACATGATTGGTTGTTGGATTCACATTTTCGACGAATCGGAGCTCGCTTTGATGCTGGGCCAGCATGTGACCCGATCTTACGACCAATCACGTGCGAATTGGCCTTTCTAGCACCCAAGTGCGCGCGGTAAGGCGTTTTTGGCATAGGGTCCCGTCTAACACTGATGCCGTTTCGGAGACGGCTACTGATATCCTGGAGAAAATGGATACAACTTCTTTTACCTTTCCCCTGAACCATCGATTGCAGTATTTTGGCCATCGCAGAGCGCTTCGTCCTCCCACATGCAGAAAGTCGATAGAATTGTCTTTCTGTTTGGGCTACAGGTTATAGTGTATCTGTATATTGTATACCTGGACAAAACCATCGCGGAGTCTTAAGCTTACAACGGTGCTAGAGGTGACTCTGTGTGACCGCCGTTGTACAGACCAAGCCATATAATCGCTTGTACTAACTAGCCTTGGGTACGTCTCGTGAGTTGTGCGCGTCAACAGACCCCTCTTTGCATACTCCACTTTTGACAGTTATGGACCATCAGTCGGGCGTACTGGTGGCTTTAGTACCGCCCTCGTTCGTCTGTTCACCTTCCGGTTTAATTCCCTGGGGTTTGCGCTGGAAACAAGGCGTTCGGCTAATTACACAATCGGCTCGACGCTAACCATATATATATATATATATATATGGCATTACCCATTGTGCGCGGTGGTCCATCGGTGTGTGTCGAAGGCTAATCCGGAAATTGTCGCCAGCCAATTATGGACAGCATTTAACACACTTGGACCCCTTGCACCTCTGGGGAGTGTCGTACCTAGTCACACGTTTAAACATCTCTAAACAATCGATCCACTGTGTGGGTTACAGTGACGTGCAATCTCAAGGCCTTGTTTACTCTAGTGAACGTTGTGCATGAACAAGCACTCACTGTCATTGATTTTTTTTCTGCGGAGCAATTTCATAGGGTCGTCAGCCTCCATGTACCATCGGGCTACGACTTTCTGGTTTCCAGACATATTAACCAAAGTTACCCTCATCTTTGAAACCCTCTCAGGTTTGATTCCTGTGGCGAATAATCCCAAAGACCCACCGACGATGAATGACTTGAGACGTCAGTTGGCCTACCTTTTGTGCGATTCATTGGAGCGGGAAAAGGACCCTGTCAATTTCCAGATGTTACTCAGTAAGTTACAGAGTCCCCTTCATTCGTCTTCCTACTTATACAAACCCAGAAGCACCTCACGGCAAGGTTCACTGTTTTCGCAACAGCAGACGAGACCCAGGGGCTTGTCCTCGTTAGAAACATTTATCTCCTGTAGGCCAATAATTTTCTGGATACTAGTTGATTTACCTAACACGTGTCCATTTTATACCATCCCATTTCATTGAGCGTTTCATCCTTAGCTGATCAATGTCTACCGTTTTACTTATCTGTTCTAGCTACTTCACTGGCACTACTGGAGGATATGGCAGCTGACGAACAGAGTTCACTTGCACTTTGTCCTCCTAACCAAACCGGAGAGGTCAACCGTAAACGTAAGTTGCATAGACGAGTTGTCTCCATTCCCACCTATTGCCGGTGTTTTCCGTATGCTATCAAGTATGCTTGTCTTCAATATTCCTCACTAAATCAGGTGGCTTCTGTGCTGTTGACCATGGCTTGAATGAACCTAATGAAACCAGCCATGAACTTGTGGTTGGAATCGTCCAGGTCAGCCTTCGCTTCATGTGTTGCGTTGCACGGTTGTAGACAAAATTGTTCGATTCATTACTTAACCTCCATTTATCTCTATGGCTGTAGATGGTTGGGTATGTGTGACATGCTTCTATCGTGTAATAGTGGTTATCTGTCTGAGTTCTGGCGCATACTTGTAAGCTGTACATTTTCTATATCCAGATCAGTTGTTTTCACGCAACACCAGCAATCGTCTTCTCTGTCCAAGTTCGCATAGAGTACATAGATGACGCTGAATGAATTCCGTCCCAAGAATTAGTATTTATTGACACAGATCACTCGCCGCACTTAGACAGTACCTCGTAATGACGCGTAACGGAAGATTCCTCTGTTTTTCAACGCTATAATAACCCAATACTTTTTTTCAGGTCTGGATACCACATTCGGTTTCTACCACCAGCTGATTCCATGTCTGTGCACCTTACTGGTAACTGACTGGGGATCAGACTCTGTTGCGCAGTATATTCTCGAAATCTTGACTGGTCTGTCCACCGTGCAGATTTGGTCCTCAAATCGTATGCTGTGTAAGTTGATGATTGCAATACTGGGGTCTGACCAGTTTTCCTGATGAGAGTTATTTCTGCTCTTTTCTGTTATCCACCTACTTACCGAATTGGAAAGTTTATCTACCCTTAATGATCAGGCGATTTTTGTGTTTTCGTAGTTCGAACATACCGAATTCCCATCGGGTATTCCGTGTCCAGCTGTTGTGTTAGCCCCACTTGGACGAACCACGTTCTCGGCGTCTCTTTTGTATATAACAAGCAGGATTAACTCATCACAGGTTATAAAATCGCCTGGGATATTTATGAAGTACCAATGCAGCAGTGAAATCGGCGCCAATAAAACTGCAAAGGCTGAAGAGTGAAACGACTTGACTTCCTCCTGTTTTCTGGAAATGGACAGTATATATGTATAGTAGGACATGTCTTGCCTTCTGCGTTGTAAGACAGTGATAAGCGTGGATCATTCTCCTGTGATGACAATTGCTTCACTGTTCCTTAGTAGACAGCTGCACTTCCATCGGAAGTGCCCTTTTATCTTCTCAGTATCCAGAAACGTTTATTTTAAAAAGGCGTACCGATCTTGTGTAAATGTAGCTTCAATTCAAATCTACCATTCTCATCGTGAAAACTGTCAGGAAGGACAGATTCCTGAAGACTATCCCAGAATATCCGAAACCTACTGAGACCCTCGAACTCTACTCAACGCCGATCAGACAGTGCCCTTCAAAATACAGCACGAGACAGCTTTGAATCAAGGTCAGATAGTGCCCCCTGAGTATATAGCGCGAGGACGTTGTACTTTTCACACGCACTCGCTTGTTCGGAATGAATTTGTTGTGTCCCTTGTCGGCGAGTCTTTTTTCCGGCACTAGGCACTGGAGCGGGCACAGCGGTCAGATAGAACAAAGACAATTGATGAGTGTTAAGGCTTTTGCGGCTACACAACCAGGGTTGTGTACAGCCCACTTATTATGACCCGTAAGTCCTCCGTTGGGTTTTCCCCACCGCGATTACCACTAGCAGAGCTGAAGAGGCCGTGTGACGAATTGCTCTGGTTTTTCGATGGAACTTCCTCTACAGCTTAACATGAATCATCAGTCTGTACTGTATGTTGACCTGTGGATTCTTGCTTAGTTCCGTACTGAACGATCCGTCTCCAGCAGCACTGCGCATACACTTGTGCACGACTAAGTGGCGGTTTCTTTCACATGCCACCATAGCATGTTAGAATTTTTGGGGATGCATTACTCTAGAAGTTAGCTTACCGCTGAGATTGTAGCTGAACGCATCGTAATATCTTAACGGCCTTTTTATACATAATGTGGCTTTTGTACTGTTTATTTGTCTACCAGACAAGGAAACTGTTCGGCATATATGCGAATTCATCACAAAACAGTGTCAACGCGAGTCCAGAGATCACAAACGGCAGTTGCACAGCATCATTGTGGCCGCCTATTCCTGTCTGTCTTCTTGGATCGTCGCGCACGCGCGACATGTTCTATTTGATCGCGATTGTTTGCAAATCGTGCTTGGAACAATAGAGCTGGGTATTTGTGGCCAGAAGTCCAAGGTCAGTGTTGTTTTGATTGATGTCATCTTTGGTATCGTGTTAAAATTGCACTCAATACGATAGACTAGCAGCCGCGGTTTATACATATGCTCGCATCACTTCAGTAGGTATCTGGTGGTTAACTTGACCTTAGATTGAGCAGTTCGGAAGCCAATGTGCTGCTTTTAGTTATATAAATCGTTTCAAACACAAGCAAACAATCATAGCAAGATTTTCGATCTCCACATTGTGGAATCATCGTGCGACGGCTAAGCTAGCCTCGAGTTTCTTCATCCGTATCGACCATCCTGTATGTGATTAGCTTCATTATCTCCCACCCCCGCTGCGTATGAGGTTTCGAGATCACCTCAGCCATTACAACAAGAAGCTGCTGACTGGAAAGTTCGTGACTCGAACTCAGCCCTGGCTTTTCAGGCCCAGGTTTGGATAGCCTGGCGTTATCTCAGCCCTCGTGCTTTCTCCGAGTTCTGCGGTGACTGTGCACCGAAAGGGCCCCGCAAATGAAAGATTACCATTAACGTGACACAATTGCCAAGGGAACAACAATTCCACTAGGCGAAACACCTCTTTTTACTTTCGTGGGCCAACTATCACCTGGTCAATGGTCAGGGTGAGATACTGATATCCGTGTTTTCTGATTGCTGCTTCTGAACGTGATTAAGTATTGATTTGCACTCCGCAAGTTTTAATTAATACGAGTATTGTTGAAATAGTTGACCGATGATTGAATCAGCATGAATCGATGATGTTTTCGTGCTAACTTCGACCAACATCTCAAAATGTGGACATTCGGCGTTTCGTACAGGCCCAACGCTTAGGGAATGCACTGTCCGATGTCACAGTCAATTCTTATTTAGAATGAAGATTTTTGTCCGAGAACAGGGTGCAGTGGGATAATCGCGCTGGTCTTGTTTTACGAGACTTACGGTCAGAGGAATTGTCATTGCATCTCATCTACGACGGGTTACCCAGTTTCGAATACTTTGTTTAGTCTCATCTCCGTACCACAATTATTGCTAAAAAGTGTAGCTAATCGAATAGTTGTAATGTAACGAATAAGATTTTTGCATGATTGACCATTGTTATCTATACAGAAACTAGACGATATGAAGTGGTCTTGAATAACACGCAGAAGTTCGACCAAAAACGCAAGGAATGTACCAGCAGGAAATCAAAGCCCATTCTAGCCTCTTAGGAAAATTGAGGTCAGGAACGTCTGCACGGGTTGCGATGGCCTTAACAATCGGTGACAGCTGGAATCTCACAGATTGAGACTGTTTTTATGCAACTGTTAGGTTTTACGAAAGTTGCGGCCTTTTGATTTAGTTCTGGTTTTATATTAATGCTTTTGACTCTGCAACAGTCATGTATTCGTCCGTAACTGCACTCATCATTTGCTAAATGGGAAGATGCTTCAGCGTATATGCTACGGTTAATGGCGTTTGTGGGTCGATAGTTAACTGGTACTGACTGAAATCATATACACATCGAAACCGCTGTCCAGACAACAATAGACTCAACTGCTGGTGAAAGGAACTAAGTGCGCTTCTCCTTAAACGAAGTTTCAGCGCCTGTTCGTCTCTTTTGCGCAGCCATAGCTAATAACATTTGCATCATCTGTTTTGTGTAACTTATCCTCCGGCGACTGCCTCTGGTGGTTTGCCTCTACTCTATTCTAGCGTTGATCGCTTCCGGAAATTCCTAACAATGCTGTTGCTTTTGTTGATTGTCAGGCTACTTCTGTGCCAATAGCCAAGGCTGATAAAAAGCCAACTCCCGCTTCGAAGCGGGTTCAAGATGCGGCTGAGTGGACCCTATCCGTACTGCTATCGCTCGCTGGTGCATATCCTGGCGTGACTGGCTCGGCTACTACATGTTCTCGCCTGGTTGAAGACCAGCTCATTCAGGCACTGGCCCCAGAAGACGAAGTTCGGAGACAACCAGAACTGTTGCGAGAGCTACGCCAACAGTTTCAATACTTTTGGTCCGAACCTGGTGTTCTCTTGGGTATCCTGGAAGTTGCTCAATGCCGAGAGGTGTTGAAATCTCGAGGTGTCTCTTTGAATAAAACAGAAGAGCTGGAATTGCCAAAAACCATTGTCGTGCTGCGTGGGCCGTTTGGACGTCATGTATGGGCGGTTCGCATGCGACAGCTTCCAATCGATGACCCAGAAGCGAGTGCGAGTCCGGTTCAACTAGCTCCGCCTTCCAGACCGAAAGCTTGGGGGTGTTTCCTGGAGCGTCTTTTAGTCACAATCGATAGAAACAAGACAATGGAGGCACTTACTTTCCCTGCGAGCATCAGTGATATTCCCCTGGTGGACGCGTAAGTTTGAATATCATCATATTGTTTTGTTTGATGGTGAATAGAAAATGCTTTAGCGCAACCAACGTGTTCGTACCAAGTGAGTTCTTTGCTGCAACTCCAGTACTTCCGAAACCGCAAATAAGAAGTCAGTAGGGTGGATTGCACTCCATCATCGTTCACCATTCCCCTTATATTTTAGACGGTGGAGGCGGATGTTATTAATTTTTCAACGTTCTGCACGAATGTCATCGTTCGGGACGTGGTTACATTATGCCAGACTGATACGGGAACTGAGGATGGCAAAATGCTTTCTCTTCCCATACAAACATCCTCAACCGCTATGACGTTTCGCCATAGGAATATCAAGTAGCCCGTCCGAGTCTGCTTGCAAACTTGACGTTGTGTACGTGGAAGAACACTATGTGGTCACATCTAAAGAGGCCGACTGTATCCGGTACCAATTGGACGTTCGATTTGCTGCATAGTCCCGGAACCGGTCCAAGATGGCCTGGTAGTGCAGGATACGAGTATATGCGGAGGGATGTTTCATGGATTTCCGTTATCGTCTCGCTTGCACCGAGTGGAATCTTACACATCTATTATGGATGTGGCTAACTTTGGGCGAACCATCGAACCGATCAAATCTTTCAGTAGTCATGACTTTTGCGGAGTGAAATGCGTGCAAAGTATGCAAAGCATTAGTCACCGTAAGGGTTACAGGTGACGCCATTCATCTGCCATGAAATTTCCAACGTTCCACAAAAAGTGCTACTACTGAACTTATATCCGCCAGGAAATCCATACCAGCAGGCAACAAGTACGACGGAGCACGCAAATCCCTTAAACGCCAAGTCGTGAAGAGCCTAAGGAAAGACCGAGAGCTCTGGTGGAAATCAAAAGCTCGAGAGATGGAAAAGGCTTTGGCTACGGGAAACAGCCGTGCCCTATATCAACTGATACTATCGACTGGCTCTAGGAAAGCAACGGTCAGCGAAACGATGAGTGAAATAGATGGCTCGTTAATTCACTCGCAAAAACGTCGGCTGGAAAGATGGGCCGAACACTTTGAAGAACAGTTCAGCTGGCCTCCTGCAACACAGCCTGTGGAGATGGTGCATACGGGTGAATGGAATGTAAACCTTGATCGCCCTTCGGAAGAAGAAATATCCGTACTGAAAAGTGAGAAGGCACCAGGACCGGAGGTCTCTATCCAGCCCTCTCCAAAGGCGGAGAATCCCTGCTGATTCATCTGAAAAAGCTTATTGGTGCTATACGGAACGAAGAGAAGGTGCCTGCGGAATGGGGCACATCGGCAGTTACCCCTATCTTCAAAAAGGGCACGCGGACGCTGTGTGAAAACCACCGTGGCATCAGCCTGTTAGCTCTGGCATCGAACGTGCTCACTGGTCTTATCCTTCGAAGGTTGACTGAACACAGGGAGAGAGGTCCGTGAAAATCAAGCTGGGTTTGGTCCTGCAGGAGGATGCATCGATCATATCTTCACCCTCCGACAGTTTCTGGAACAGCGACACTGCTTTCAGCAACCAACAATGGTTGTGTTTCTTGATCTGAAAGCTGCCTTTGACTCTGTAGACCGCCAGGCACTATGGCAGTGTCTGTGGAGCAAAGGTGTCCTCCATAAATTCTTGACCCTCCTTAAGGCGGTGTGCGCCAACTCCCGCGGCCGTGTGAAGGTCTACGGGAAGCTCTCGCCTGAGTTCACCACATCAAGTAGTGTCAGATAGGGCTGTCCTATTTCACCTTTCCCCTTCAATTTCGTCATTGATACGATCATGGAAGACTCATTACCAGCCTCTAATGCCTGTGGAGTCGAAGTGCTCCCGGGGCGTCCGCTCACAGACATCGAGTACGCAGATGACATAGCTCTTTTTGGATCTGACCCCGTGGTAATGCAAAGAATACTAAACAATCTAAATAATTCTGCCTCACTGTTTGGCATGCGCTTCACACCTGCAAAGTGTAAATTACTACTGCAAGACTGGGTGGCTCAACCCTAACCCATGCTTGCGGATGAACCGATTGAGGTAGCGGACAAATTTGTTTATCTGGGCAGTTGTATTAGTCCTGCGAAAGGTTGTATTTCCATCCGGATTGGGAAGGCCAGAGCATCTTTTTGAACCTGCGTCACCTGTGGCGTAGGCGTGACATCAGCTTATCCGTCAAGGACCGAGTTTACAATGCTGCGGTGCGCTCCATATTACTATACGGATCAGAAATCTGGCCGCTGCGCGCCGAAAACTTCAAAAGATTTTCAGTGTTTGACCATAGGTGTCTTCGGAGCATTGATCGGACCACATCAATGGTTAGAAACATTGCCAGACATGGCCCAGTCGCGCCATCAGTAGCGTTCATGCATCCAAGCTATTACCTTCAATGCATAGCTCTCCTCCCAATCCCCCACTTAACAGTCCACTGACAGTGGTGTGTTTACGCACCAGTTTGTCAGCTCCTGCCTCCAATGCGCAGCTACCTACCCCACCCTCCCCAAATCATCAGTGAACGAAACTGTGGTAGCTACAACCACTGTATGACAAGTACGCGGTTCTTACAGCTGACAATGATGATGATAGGTCGCTCTAGTAAAAGGGTATTGTAAGAGATACCCTGTCAATGTAATTAGTCATTAACGGGAAACAATGAAGCCGGCAACGACAGGGGACGGAAAGTTTGCAAAGCAATTACCATGCTCGATGAACAAACTAACAGTCACTCCACGTTACATTGGTAAACCGCTGTGAATTTATCGCAATTTTTTCTCTTGGGCAGGTTGCAGAGCGTTCTGCGCTTCAAAATTTCTCTCAATGTGACTGCGGGCTTTTATCCCTTGTGCAATCGTCACGTTCACAAAAAAGTGGTTTAGTTCACGGCCCACACTACGAATCACTACTTGCATGATTGCTAACCATCACTGGACAGGTACATTGCATGTTGCTATTGCTAGTATTACTATTAAGTATTCAGTGCTACTAGTACCAACCCCTCTCGAAGTATCGAACAGAAGGACGATTTTTTTGCCTGAACTCATTTAATCCCAAAACTCCGTTTTACTCAACCTCACTTTATCTTTCTAGTGATAGCTCAATTGGTTCACTTGAGCAAGTTGGTGGTGCACCTGAAAGCCAGTCACGCGTGGAAATCAACACTATCAAGAGTCTTATCATGTCACAGTCGGCTAAAATTGAAGAGGTGGGTTTCAAATGTCTGAAACAACGTCTCAACGCTCCATTCCCGGACCCACTGGTTGAGATACATCCACCTAGGTAAGTTCACCGGTAGAAGCACTGCCTTTGCTCTGCAGTTCAGTGCTCCTCGTCGTGCCTATTTCATGAGGGTTGTCTTGTTTCTCCATTCCAGCTCTGACGCTTCGTTCCAAGTGGGGCGCATGCTTCTGACCAATCTTGGCTACCTATCTGCCAACACTTTTGCCATGATGGAATTGGATGCCTTGAAACCCGTTGGAAATAGTGAGAAACCGGCCCCAAATCCTGCGGTTCCGCCTGCACAAATGAAAGGCGGGCAAGCTGCGCTGGGAAGCAGTCAGTTGATCCAATCTTCAAACACTGAATTATCGGCTGGTGCTGCCCCACTCGACCGAGACGGCACACTACAGGCGTGCCAAACATTCTTCGCCTTGGATCCACAGAATTCAGACATACCTTCTATTGTGGATTCGTTAGATCGTTTGCCGACACGAACTGCAGACACACTGTTGGTGTTTTATGTCGGCGCCGGGCAATCCAAGGTGGATGTCATCCTCTCCAACATGGTAGGTGGTGTTGGCTGGGGATGCACTTAGGGCATTGATAAAATTGTCACTCGAACCATCATTGACACAAGACTTGCTTTCTCACCGTAGTTTTTGTTAGCAGCCTCGCGAAATTTCTCATCGAATAAAACACAAAACAGTTGGTTCGTGTCAGCTTAAGAGCTGACTATCACTAGGTATTGGAGTTGATCAGTTACGGACGAGGGTATTCGTGCTTCTACCATACCGGCATAAACGAGAAGTTCCGTACACACAAGCTTGTCTGTGTGATCTTCAAGTTTTGGCTAATCCGCCGTTAAATTTTTTTTCAGATTGCCTTTCAGTACTACTGCCCATGCCCTTGTAAGAGTGAATAACTCCAACAGTAACTCAAATGATGACACGTTAGTCATGCACATGTTTCCATGTAGGTTACTGTACTTATTCCAGTCGTATTCTGGGATTCTCAAGGGTTTTCGCAACAACTGGTATAAACTGAAATGCCGTACTCTGCTATCCTTTTCATGGATGATAGGTGAACTTGACAGACAGAAGTCCGTCACGGTTAGTTGGTTTTGTTGCTTCTTGGCCATCCTAAGAGGCTTCGGCCAAACGCGGCGGTTCCGGAAGTTGTTTTACTTTTATTTTTGGAGCCTCGACGATCGCCATATGAATGGATATTATGCCGTTTCCTCACTCAATTTCACTGCGTCTAGATAACATTAAGTGGTGCTCTTCGAGGGGTCCTGGAACACCTATTTATTTCACGGAGAAGCACCATACAACGAATTGTTGCAGCCAGACTAAATTAGGTTGCAGGATGAAAGCTGAACACCTCCACTTGATGCCAGATCCGATTATCATAATCTTGGCCAACCGAGTAGTATCTTCCACAGTTCGCCTCCCTTTCCTTCAGAAAAACTGGAATCAACTGTCGAATGAATTTCACGCATTTATCCGAAACCTCGGTTCCTTCGTCGAGGTTGCCAAACACCCCGGATGGACCGGATGTATTGAGACAAGCTATCATGCAGTGGACACTTCAGTTGGATTCACCGCAGACCCGACGGTTTCCAGTAGATCGACCGTCACTACCCCGTCATCTGCCCCTGATGGTCATGAGCTCATTGTCTACTCCGCTGACGCTCTCACTGAGTTCGCCTGCGTGTGCCCATCGGACTACTATTTGGCTCCTGTAACCTCATTTGAACCGGAAAAAGCTGAAATATCACGACGAGCATCGATGCTCGCCGACCCACCAAGTGAGTCATAATCCATTGTTTCGCGTGAACTTGTTGTAAGGGCTATGTGTCCGTTCCAGTGATAGGATATCTCGTAACCATGTACACCTGCTATTTCATTTGGAATACGGTCGTCATTGGTTATTGTTCAACAGGATTGTAGACACAGGCTGGCCGTTGGCCAACACTTGCTATCTTGTGGGGAAGCGCCCACGATCGATCCGAAGTGTCGCTTGGCTCCATACCCGTCGAATCACGTCTGTCGAACTTGCTAATAGATGCAGTCAAGGCTTTCATGACCGTGTTATCGACTCACCGCACCTCCAGTCTCAGTATCCACAAGCGACACTCGATACGAAATAGATTCACACTAGGCAGTGGAAACTGCTTTCCTGCTAGGATGATCATTGGCCAAGTGTATCACTGTCAAATGCACACTTACATACCATCTTAATATTTTGCAGAATACAGTCATTCCTGAAAATCCAGAGCTTACGAGGACCGCTTCTTTGCGAAAGGATCAGACTATATCTTCTTTGCTAAAGACATTGGTTTTTTGGGTCAGCATAGTACTACACTAAATGCCAATTGGTTATCATCCGTCGACCTGACAACATCGCAGATTTGCACTTTTATGCTTATTCTTGTTGCTCTATCCCTACATAGGCGGATTTCACCCGCTTTCTTAGATTAGATTTCCCTTTCTAAAGTGCTGGGTCCATGCTCAGCTTGGTTCAACGCAGATTCCCTTGTTGACCTTCACCTTCGTGTCCGCAAGCAATACCCATGTAATGACAACCTGTTTGGGTTGATTAGTGGTTGGAAAACATCAATAATCACAGTGCTTACTCACAGTGGGTACCTTCGGAATCGTAAGGGATAAAGGTAACAAACGGTAGTTTACAAATATCGCTATGCAGTCAACTTTCAAGGGTCTCTTCACTTAGTCCAGAGGTGACAGTCACATGTGCGTGGGTTGAAGCTGAGGTCAGCTGTCATACTATTGTTTAGTGTCTACGAGCGCTGACCACAGTGTACATGGACTGACTGTTTCGATTGACCTACGTAGTTTGTGTCTCTGACTTACTGATCGCGCAATTTTCCATTGTCTGTTCTGCTTCACACCAGCGGGCGGAACCCATCGCCTGGTACAACAACAGAGTAGCACCACAGTGTCCGGTGAACCTGGAGGCGATCCAACTGGCGGTCGGGTGGCTGTGGTGTGGCTTGAGAACTGGGAGGACGGTCCAGTAACAGCCGGTCCTGACAACCCTGGATGGGCAATACAGCAAATGACAAGTCAGCTCTTCGGCTGTCCTGTGACCATCTATATACATCCACTCAGCTCGAAACTCTACCGCGTTGGTGTTTTACGAGCTCCCGGTCGCGTCTTTGATGCGGGACCACTGATCAACGGCTCGGTCCTTAGTCACCGTGTCCTGGGAAGCTTCGTCCGTCAAACTGTTACGAACATCTCGCGTCGCCGTCGCCTGGCTTCTGATCAGTTTCAACCACCACATGTGAGGCGTAAACACCGCATCTGCGAATTGGAACAAGCTTATCGGACACAACTGAGTCGTAGTCAATCCATTGCAAAGCAGACCAGCTATTGCCCTCAGGTTGTTCTGAAGCTTTTCACGGCAGCTGCGTGATGGAAGAACCCCATTCACATACTGCATATTTAATTCATCCTTTAGACAGCTGGTTTTGCTCTCTGGAATGATGCTGCCCTTATGTGATCTCGTTCGCGCGCTCTTTCTACCAGGGAAACGCCCAGATTTGACCATGTGCATATCTGTTGTTCAGGCGTATCAATGACACTTATCTATCTGTTTGGCTCTTTTTTTGTTTCTACTTTTGTACACACTACACCAAGAAGCACAAACACGTGATACTTCCGAATGGATGATTTTCTGGTGCTCTTGCGCATGTGGGTGAACGGCTCCCTCAACAGCGGCCCAATTTTGCCGCGCAATCAGCTAGTCGACAGAGCTACCTAATGTGGCATTTTGCTTTTACGGTTTACAAGTATGAAGGACAATTCCTATCCCACACCGTTGATGCATATCCCGCTGCGTTTTCGAGCACAATACTTAATAAACAAAAACATCTTTACAAATGGAGAAGAGTGATATACATTGATAACTCATCAAGTCTGAATGAGACTTTTCTCGTCCACTTTTGCCTTAGCGCCGCGTGCGAACTGCACAACCATTGGTCGATCATGAAGCAACAGGCCATTGGTTGCCTCGAGTGCCTGTGCTGCCGTAAGTTCGCCGTCCAAACTGACGAACGCTTGACCTGTGGGGATTACACAATTAACAGTAAGCACAGGAAAACAGCATAGTTGATAATAAAATGAAGCGTTAAGGCAACTGTGCTGTCGGAAATGCAAGGCAGCTTCAGAAAACAAATTACTTTTATCACGACAATCGTTTGTAGTGTGAGGTCAGTCTTCAAGGATTTCAACACCACCAATAGCAAATTTCATATTAATGCAAGGAAGAAACTAACCTGAATAAAAGGTTACCCACGGGGAACAAACCAAGTGGTATCAGTTGGACAACTGTATTAACCGACCACACAGGCCAATATTGCCACGCATTCCCCACTTTTCGTTAGTGACAATGAAACAATGGAGATAACGAAGCAATATTTTAACCCTTCCTTAACGGGCCTGGAGGATACCCGAAAAATCGGCGACAGAGCTGTAAGGGTCTGTGAGGGTCATGGTTTCACAAAAATCATCTTAAAAGACACCACAAACTTGCATCAAACCTGGAGCCCAAGCTGAGTACAAATCATTTTACTTTCAGTATTACTGGTGGGTTCAGCAAACCCATCTAGGTTCTCACCAGAGGAAAGGTTTGTTGTGCTACAGTAGTATTAATAGAGCGATGTTTATTTACACAGAGCTGTTATCCAAGGCTGTTTCCAACACGAGAGCGATATTGTCTAGGTAGACGTTTATCATCTTGCAGTTTATGTCTTCCAAGTGCGCATTTTCCGGGAGAATAAGGTACTGTCCTACAGTACCACTATATATATATATATATATATATATACGTTGCACGCTCAGGCATATGAGCACATGGGAATTTTCGTGTCATGCTTTACTTCGACCATTTTTCTCATTGCTCAAGAGTGATTTACAGAGGGATGAAAATGGCCAAGCACCTTTAAGCAATATGGTTAGAACCATGAAGTACAACAAAATTGTACTAGTACGGAGAAGACGAACAAAGCATGAATGGTGCGCGTCACTGGAGAGTCTGGACAGATGAACGTTAGATCGAATAATGGAAAACTCATTGTGATAAAAAAACAGAAAGATTGACAGAATTCTCCGGGGCGAACAGTCCTGATGAAAACCAGCGAGAAGATGCCCCTGTCCGGCAGCGAGAGCCTGAACCTTATCAGTGGTGACTAAAATGGCACGGGAGATCGAATGAGTGGATCATCGTGGGAGTTAGGCAGAAGAAACCAGTTCAGCCATGGACATCCACTGTTGAAACCGACTTTTATTAGTAGCAAGAGGGAGGCCATGCCCCCGGTGAGAGGGGGTTTGCAGGCTATCTATCTGACAGGCGAGACAAATTTTCGTTGGATACCAATGAGAAGTGAAAGACAAATGCAATCAAACAACGGTATTGCATGGTGGAACGGATTTAGGAGAGACCATGTTTGGAGACCAACTAAAGTCAAACAACTAGGTAGATGACCATAAGCAAAATGCGAGTGTCCTAAAATGTGTACCTAATTTACACGAAGAGTTAATAAGATGCAAACTCCGGACTGAAGAAAAGTGGTTCCGATGGACGGGTAGCTGTCGGCAGAATTTCACTGTGTAATGGTATCATAGGTTTACGAATTGATTGGCGCAGAAGGCCAACCGAGAATGTATCTTGAAAACTGCTTTCCTGTGGGAGTTCTAGAAGTGCACAACCGCATCTAAAAATAAAATACGAATATCACCAAATACAGGGAGTTCTCTGGAGTTTTTATTACACCAACATGGTCATGAACAACCTTCTGTTGTTTTGCTTTACCGGTCAAATATTCACGCCTCCATCAAGCTGGCACAAACCTGTGGGTCTAATAGATTTGTCTTCGCTGAAGAATGCACTGTTGATACAACTGGAGTGTTTAGAACAATACTACTCGAAGCCAGAGGTCCTTGAGATAGTGTTATTTGTGAACAGGTTATTTTCATTCGTACGAAACATCACTTGTTAAGTCGTGGAGAAACGAGTAACTGAAGCGCCATTGGCATGATCACATGAATACAGCGGAGTACTTCACCAATCCATTAAAATCTGTCCTCATGTAAAGGTCACACTGTGTGTTCCCAAAAGTGGTCTTTCTGGAGGGGAGGGGTTGACTACGCTTATAGCTAGTTCCCCATGGAGCGCGCAATCCTCGGGGTTGTGTGCACCACTTGACGCATTATAACATGAGGGACTAACGACAGGAGTTGGTAAGCGTTCGTCTAATGACAATCGCTTTTATCCTATGATAGTACTTTTTGACCTGACGGAACTCACGCCTTCATCCAACACATTGCTTTTCTAGTGGAAGGACGTTTCGCGTCCTGGAGAACATCCCTTTTTTGGACAATATGTTTTTCAGGACTCACTTCTGCTAACCCCGACCTCCCTGAAAAGCCCAGAAATGAGTCTTTGGGGTTTGGTATCTTTTTACGGCTGAGCACTGAGTGATGTATTTCGAGTTCGTTTTGCACCGCAAAATACTTTGTAGTGGAGGTTCACTTCTGATTGGCCTTTAACCCATCATTCACGCGGTTGAATTTTAGGAACTACAGCCCTCAGAGACCTGGATCAGCAAATGATAATCACCAGAAAACCCATTGCATAAACTCCCGGTTATTAGAGTGCTCACACCCTAACCTGACGAGGCACGACCGAGCCTTATGTAGTTCCTTAATTTTGTGCAGGATGACAGTTCTCTCCTCTAATTAGCTAAAAATACCCTGTTTGTAGTATGAAGCGGTTCGATGAGGAGAACTTAGCAACAAAACACTGACATTATGCCACTGTACTGCTACGTGTGGTGTTTACGGGGTCTACCTGGCATATAAAGCAGGTAGAAGGGAAATGATTGTTGATTCATTGAGGAAAACGTACACAATGTCCGGAAGAGGAAAAAAACAGTAGCAATACTCACGAACCTTTCATCCGACCTTCTGTCAGTAATCGAATGGAAAATCTGTCAGTAGAAGAGGACGGAACGGCCGGCTTGAAGTTCAGATCTTTCACCAGTCCAAATTGAAACACACCGAAAACACGATGCAAATCATGTTCGGTAACTGATGGAGCCAAATTCTTGATATACAACCGGGAAGTTGGTTCACCTGCTGAGTAGTTTTTAGAAAACACTGCGTAGTTTTGACGTTCTTCCGGACTTAGTCGACGCAGGCGAAGTTCGTCAAGAGAAAAGGACAGAGAGACATCACATTCTGGTCGTTCTTGATCGGAAACGGACTGCAAGAAACCAGCACCTTCATCACCAGAATTGTCGGAGGAAGAATAAGGGCGCTCTGTTCCTGCAAAAAAACATAAAGAATGTATAACAATACCACAAGTTAGTCGACAGATTGATTACTTATTAATAAACAAATTAGTCGACAGATTGATTACTTATTAATAATAAAACCTCAACGCACCCTTTCGGAGTCGGAAATCGTCGCTCTCCCAAACACGCTCCGAAGACGTTCGATCTGCGACGACCATCGATTGTTGGTTTAATACGACAGGGTTTAGCAAGCCAAATCCACCCACTGACTCTGCGGTATGTGCTCGTTCCTCTTGCAGTGGTAATTCTTGTGGTACATGGAGCTGCAGCTTAGGCTGTACGGAGGGTGTTTCAAATAGCTCGGATACGTTTGGTGGCTGTAACTTGTTGTCACGGTTACGCTTTGCAAACGCTACTGATCTTCCATCTCCCACGGGTTTCGTTCGCCTCTCTCGTCGTGGTCGCCGCACAGTGCGAGTCGCTCTCGTCGAGGTAGCAGATTTGAGGTCGATATCTAAGCAAACGAAGAGTTCGGATCAGCTTTCACATGCGAAGAACTCACCCGACTCCAGTTCGGATTCCGTGCTGGTGGACAAATCCATTTCAAGTCCATCATCATCCTTTAATTTACTGACCTGTTGTTGATCTGGGCTGCGCTCACGAGATACAAATGGTTCTGCTGTCACAACGAGTTTCCCAGGGAACAGTTCAGGATCAACAAAAGGTGGAGGGAGATGAAGTCGGTTCATCAGATGCAAAACCTGAAATCAGTGATGTGTGCGTGTGTGAATAAGGGGTTGGGAAGGGCACAGTAATGGGATTTGTATCTCAGTTAATGAGCTGCCAACTGACAAGCACAATTCAGAATAGAGCTAATTTCGGCGGAGCGCCAAACAAGCATTGCGTGAAACGGCAAGGCTAGTTTAACTTGTCGAATGATGCACAGTCCAGACTGAGGCTATTTCAATTATCTGAGCGTAATGGTCGCAGACAGGATCGTCCGTTTCTCAGCAGCACATTCTTTTAAATTAGAGGAACAAAGCTGTGAAATAAAACTGAAATAAATCAATACAGAAGCATGGAATGAGATTCGTCGCCATCAAACGAGAACGGCTTAGCACCGGTGCTCGGGAGTGCTCTGTGTTATTCCAGTTTACCGAAAGCATTGGCTTCAGACAGTGTTGGATGCATGTCTCACATCTACACAAAGTAACTCAGTGTACAAATCACAAATTCAACCTGGTATAAGAATACACTGTTGCTCCTAATTACGGCCAGCTGGAGAGCCTGCCTTCAGAATGCAAAACATATTGCTCGATTTGTGGCCTTATCACTGGAGTTAGTTGAGGCAACCCGAAAAAAAGCAACTAACTATAGCTACAAGGTTTCAGTAAAAAGGACATTGTCACGATTTTGGCCCTAAGAACGATAGTCGATTGATTTAGGGTTGGTCCTTTTTAGGTGAGTCTACATTTCTCATGACATGCTCGTTGAACGCCTTCGCAACCCCTGACAAAGAAACCATTGAGTAACAACTATGGACAACATTATAACAGCAGTGGTGGAAGGTGACAACCGAACATAGAGGTAATAGTATGGCTAAGTTTGAGAAACCGTTGACGACACTCGTCATTCAAAAGGACTGCGTGCTCTTCGACCCGAGGTAAATGTCGAGCTGGTGCAATGACTCTCTCCCAATTTCGGTCATGCTCAACAACCACACTGCTCGCGCCGATCCCCTTCCCGTCGAACCACTGTTCCAACCAACAGGTAATTAAAATTGGACTGCTGTTCTGGTGCTTAGGTTAGGTCGACCTAACTAAGCACTGCACTGCGCGCTCCAAGGTAGAAGGAGAGTGTAATCTGGTCTGCTTTTGAGACCCCCAACGGTACATTTTTGAGGGTGAACAATTATCCAAACTGGACGGAATCCGCATAACGTCTGTATAACAATTGTCTAGGGGGTAATAAACATCTTTAGTGAGACCTAATCATCAACACCATCATCAGAAATAAGTGAATACAGGAGTCGGATTATGCTCAAACTTTTGCGGCATGCTCTGCTGAGCAAGTGTAGACAGCAGCACTGACCGATCGGCAGAATCGAACGCACCCTTGAAGCCAAGGAACACAGACATTGTCATCTGCACATGTGGTGTTGTTCTAACAAATGACGGAGGTCCGTTTCTCAGCAGCACATTCTTTTAAATTAGAGGAACAAAGCTGTGAAATAAAACTGAAATAAATCAATACAGAAGCATGGAATGAGATTCGTCGCCATCAAACGAGAACGGCTTAGCACCGGTGCTCGGGAGTGCTCTGTGTTATTCCAGTTTACCGAAAGCATTGGCTTCAGACAGTGTTGGATGCATGTCTCACATCTACACAAAGTAACTCAGTGTACAAATCACAAATTCAACCTGGTATAAGAATACACTGTTGCTCCTAATTACGGCCAGCTGGAGAGCTTGCCTTCAGAATGCAAAACACATTGCTCGATTTGTGGCCTTATCACTGGAGTTAGTTGAGGCAACCCGAAAAAAAGCAACTAACTATAGCTACAAGGTTTCAGTAAAAAGGACATTGTCACGATTTTGGCCCTAAGAACGATAGTCGATTGATTTAGGGTTGGTCCTTTTTAGGTGAGTCTACATTTCTCATGACATGCTCGTTGAACGCCTTCGCAACCCCTGACAAAGAAACCATTGAGTAACAACTATGGACAACATTATAACAGCAGTGGTGGAAGGTGACAACCGAACATAGAGGTAATAGTATGGCTAAGTTTGAGAAACCGTTGACGACACTCGTCATTCAAAAGGACTGCGTGCTCTTCGACCCGAGGTAAATGTCGAGCTGGTGCAATGACTCTCTCCCAATTTCGGTCATGCTCAACAACCACACTGCTCGCGCCGATCCCCTTCCCGTCGAACCACTGTTCCAACCAACAGGTAATTAAAATTGGACTGCTGTTCTGGTGCTTAGGTTAGGTCGACCTAACTAAGCACTGCACTGCGCGCTCCAAGGTAGAAGGAGAGTGTAATCTGGTCTGCTTTTGAGACCCCCAACGGTACATTTTTGAGGGTGAACAATTATCCAAACTGGACGGAATCCGCATAACGTCTGTATAACAATTGTCTAGGGGGTAATAAACATCTTTAGTGAGACCTAATCATCAACACCATCATCAGAAATAAGTGAATACAGGAGTCGGATTATGCTCAAACTTTTGCGGCATGCTCTGCTGAGCAAGTGTAGACAGCAGCACTGACCGATCGGCAGAATCGAACGCACCCTTGAAGCCAAGGAACACAGACATTGTCATCTGCACATGTGGTGTTGTTCTAACAAATGACGGAGTTTGGAGATTTGGTCGACGCAGCCTTTGCCCGGTCGGAATCTCGCTTGATTCTCATGAGTCAGGGTTTCGCATGCCACCGTAGGACGGCGAAGAATCACTGACGCCAAAATCCTCGTCACAATGGGGGTCAAACTAACTTCTCTGCGGTTACTACATTCACTGATAATACCCTTTTGAAAATGGGCACTATTATCGACTCGCCCCAGTTGTCCGGGACGGTCTTTTTCTCCCAGACAGATCCAAATAGGCTAGATCGGTATTGCCTGACAAATCCATCGGCATCCTTGAACAGAGCAGATGGAAGGTCGTCAGGACAGGCAACACGATTACGCTTGACTAAAGATATACCTTGGATACTTCTGAGGTTGAAAGCAGCTCCATATTCACAGTCCACCTTTCTTTTGAAGGCCAGGATTCCAAGGTGGAGGTAGCAGGTGGCCAACTGAATTGCTGTTCGAGATACTGTCTCCAGCGGCCCAAAGATTCTGCTTTCCTGGATATAGGGGGGAGCCATTTTGGCCCCTGATAATTTCGCTGGCAAGAGACCTCCAAGGTAGGTCTCCTCGTAAGTTTGTTGCCTCTTCCATCCGTTCGGCCTTATATATATATATATTCAGGAATTTCCAAAAGTGTACACAGATAACAAGATAGTTCACCCATGACTCTAAACCAACCACACACCGATCAAGCCCGTATTTTTTCCAATGAAAAATCAGATGCGTCTGGCTTGAGTTGATTGGACGTATATACGTCAGATGGAAATGGCACGTGTGTCGCACGAAACGTCCGGTCCGTTTCAACGTGGAATGAAGCGGTATTCTCTCCCGGAATAAGCAAAAATTGGAAAGATTTAGAGTGGTAGAAAACGCGCAAGAAAAGTGCTCCTCTCATCACTGTAAAGGAGAGCTCCAACAGTGCCAGATCGCCCAAGAGAACAGGAATACCCGAGGATCTGTGGACTATTCCTGAACCGTCTTTAGTAAAAATCTCAGAATCATTAATTAAAGACCCTAAGTCGCCCAATACGTACATCGCGTGGCAAACAACGGACACAAGGGATTTGACTGAGGTGGCCTGTTCCTTCAGACTTCATGGACCGGTCAGGAGTGTTTTTCAAAAATAGTGTGATGATAAGCTTCAAATCGTTCACAAAGATAAAGACACTAACCTGTGTGTAAAAAGCCGGACAGGATACCATCGTCCGAACAATGTTCGTCAAAATACTTTCCGTAGCTGGAGGGTATTTATAGTGTAGCTTGGGTGAAATTGGAATCCAAATATCCCACTTGGGAGCAAGCGGTGTCGATGGGGATTCAGCTGTGGGCATCCATCGTCCAGGATAAGGCTGGGTTCCCTGTGCACCCGATCCACTTTGACGAAACTCATTACTGATAGGGATAATACAAGTTGCTCTGGACACATCTGATCCACTTACGGGCCTGTATCGATAGAAGAGAAGAATTCGACGCGAAGCCGCTTCTCCAAAATTGTTCGTTGATGAACCCCTCTAATCACTTTCCAACAATGTTCCAAAGATGGAAAGTCCGCTAAAGCAGACTAGAAATGAAACAATAAGAAAAGCGAAAAACCTACATTTTTCAACGCACCTTGCTGACCAAGGTAGTTTACATTTGTTGCTCCAAGGCTGTGCAGAAAGCTCACTATGTCTTGCGCAGTGAGCTCAGTGGGGAAGTGTTTAAAAATCAACGTAACCGATGACTGTGAGTTTGCGGGAACCTGAACCATCATCCTAAAGATCAGAAATGCACATTACTGAGTATTGCACTTGGTTACAAAATAAAAAAAAATCGTTCAGCTGTAGCACCCTTTCGGTGCCTAGCTGCCATGCAACCCGAAGGAAGCACAAAAACAATAGATTTATTTACCTCGTAAGACAGTTGTGCTCGTTGGTCATCTTCATAAAAATGCCAGCACCCAGGAAATATGACAGAACGCCATAGTGAAATGAGTGAGGGTTTTCACCCCATTTCAAATAAAGCATGGTCAATAAGACATCCAATGGCGGTTGTTACAATAAGCAATCTTAACTTTTAATGTCAGTGAATACCACTGTCCAGCGGAATTCGGAGGAGAGCGGGCTAGATGGGTTTTCGGATAACAGCAGAAATAAGATTGTCATGAACTGCAGTGCAGGCAGAAGTTGAGTCGAGCTCAGTTAATCATATCCTTTGCTCGGTTACTTCGATTGAATGCCATACAAATATACGGGGTCTGACGGATGAAGCGAAATCTCAGTCAATCGCAAGTGAAATAATTATAGTCGACCTATACAACTCGCTCTCCTAGTCATAAATTTCGTGCACAGACTCTTGTTTTACAGCCACAAAGCCATGTACCAAAAGTATGCCAGCTACAACTGCTGGGGATCCGTTCACGTAGAGCTTAGCGTTAGGGCTTAATGCAACTTCCCGGACTGAACCCCAGTAGGATTTCGTCCTGGCACTGTTTGATTGACTAGTTCAATTAAGAACAGTACATCTTGAAAGGGTTTATGGTGCTTGTTTATCGGCATTACCATCAGAGAGAGCAACAACAGTGTTGATACTGATATTTCACCGCTGTATAACCAGGCGTAATTTTATTTAAAAGAGTCGACGAGGTGGGGACCCGGTACTAGCTTACCACAATCATTCTGGGGTGCATTAACCCCCAAAACGCTCAATCAGAGAAGTTGAAAAAAGACTAAAGATACTAACGCTACCAACCGATATTACTTGCAACGTCTCCAGCCAGGCGCAGATGAGTCACAGGGAACCCATCCTTAAAGTTGGATTGCACTAGCATCCATATTATTCGCAATTATTTGCAATGTCTTCCACGCTTAACTGCCAGACCACACATTATCCACTTCGCCGTTTACGCCACTCTGAAGGTACAGGGAACAGAACAGACGACTTTTCGACATGCGTAATACGTGGTCCAGCCACCGCAGTTGAAGGTCCTGGATGCTTTCTGCGACTGAAGCACCTGCTGCACAACCAAATTCCTGTTTACCAATTAACGTAACAAATTTGTTGAAGCCACCCGACACCAGCAACGATTCTGAGATATCAATGGTCAAATACCCGAAGACGCTTCAGATGACTGTTCGCAGGGGCCGCGTCTCGCAACCACACAACACATTTCTTACTGTAGCCTGGCACACGCGACCCTTGAGATCCGGTGATATAACTTCTTGAAACCACAAACGACGCAAACTAGCAAATGTGATTCGGCTACTGACTTCATGAAACTGTCCTTAGAGTAAACACAACCACCGAGGTACGTAAGATTCTCCACAACCTGCAATGCTTATCCTTAGATAACCGAGGGATATATTCAGAGACTCCGCATTCTGAACCATGACTGTGCACTTTTTAGGTGCAAGGCGTATGCCCAAGGATGGTATGGTGGTGGTAAGTTTTTCCATTGCTCGTGCTGTCTCTGTCTTCAGATATTATGAGGATATCGTCAACAAGGTTCTCACGGGAGTTCTTAGGACCCTCGAGGGTTCAGCGCATTATCTAGTCGATGACGAAGCTGAGCAAAAATGAAAAGCGGACATCCTTACCGGATATCACTTTGTAAGGAAGCCTTTGGAGACTCACCATACACACACGGCCAGAAGTCCTATGAAAAAGGACCGAATTATGTTTACATCCCCTGTTGAGCAAGTGTGGCACTGACGAACCGACATAACCGAACACACCTTAGTGCTCAATGAACACCAAGATTGTGGGACGTCTGTCTACATAGCATTGCTTGAGGCCTGAATGAGTGTGAGTATGTGGTCGAGACAGTCTCTATCCGGTCGAAATTACGCCTTTTGTTAAGTGGTCAAGGTTGCGCGCGCCACCGTAATACGACGACAAACCGCTGACACCAGAAGTCTTGTTACGACTGGGGCAAAACTGACGGCCCTGTGGTTTTTACATTCACTAGTACACTTTTTGAAGAGGGACATTAGTTCCACTCATCGTAGTTAGCTGATAAAGTCTGTTTCTCTAAAAAGGAGACAAACACGCCACATACGCACTGGATGAGGAATTCACTGCCGTCTCTGAACATACCATACAATGTCATAGATAAACCAATACCCAAACTCCTCGAAATCTCATCCATCCCTCTGCGAGGTCATACATTGTCCACCCCGCAGTTTCCGCACTGACTTCATCAGACGCTTCTGTCGGAGCTAATACAACTACCAAGGTGTGTAAAATTCTCCACAACCTCCAGTGATTCTCCTTGAATTATTAAGGGTATGTTAATATACTGTATGAGGTTGCACTTTGAGATTGACAGGCGCACGCCTGGTCAGTCTATTCAATAGGGTTGGTGCATCATTTTGGCCTTCAAAGATAAGGGCGATGTCGTCTGCGTACTCCAGATCGATAAGGTTCTCACCAGCAAGAATATGAACACCGGCGTTTTGAAGACCTTCCAGCGTTCGCCCCAGTAATTTGTCGGGGACGAATTTCAACAAAAACGTAGATGTCACTTTTTGTAGAGAAGTTTTTGTAGAGCTCACCATACACTCTGACGCACCCAGAAATAAGTGAATACAGGAGTCGGATTATGCTCAAACTTTTGCGGCATGCTCTGCTGAGCAAGTGTAGACAGCAGCACTGACCGATCGGCAGAATCGAACGCACCCTTGAAGCCAAGGAACACAGACATTGTCATCTGCACATGTGGTGTTGTTCTAACAAATGACGGAGCGTGGCGATGTGGTCAACACAACCTCTAACCGGTCGGAATCCCACTTGATTCTCATGAGTCAAGATTTCGCATGCCACCGTAGGACGGCGAAGAATTACTGACGCCAAAAGCCTTGAAACAATAGGATTCAAACTAACGCATCCGGGGCTACTACATTCACTGTGAGTACTCCTTTGAAAATGGGCACTATTATCGATCCACTCGTCATCTGGGACGGCCCTTTTCAACTAGAGACTCAGATAGACTAGACAGACATTGGCTGAAGAATTCATCGCCAACAGAACAAGTGTGAGGTCGTAAGAACCAGCAGCACGATGACTCGGACATTCCTGAGTTTGAAAGGTGTCCCATATTCTCATTTCACCTTTCTTTCTGAGGCGAGGATTTCGGAGTGAAGGTGGTAGGTGCTCGGAGTAATGTGTTCATCGGTCTGGAAGTCCTGCTTTGTTGGTTCCTGATAATTTCGTTGAGGGGCTTCCGAGGACCGGCAGAACGAATCAAGTGGAAAAGTTTAGATATTTCGAGCATTTTTCACATCCTCCATTTCTTCAGTCTTTCGGCTCCAGCAAACACTTCAGTGTGCACGGACACCCAGTTTCACCTGGTGTCGGATAATGCGTCGGGTGGAGTTGTGATTGTTACCAGTGGAATCTGCTGCTTGGCGCCCAACAAAGACAGAGTCAATGTTTGGATGAGGTTGGCTGGGTTGTATTACAGACAGAAATTCGGGACTTGAGTGGTGCTTTGGATAACTTTTCCCAGTGGCTGTTAATATCCGACATTGAACCGTCCGAAAGGCGTTCAAATACCCGGTTCTGGTAGGTTCATGTGATTTCTGGGTCGATTAGCTTCTCAATGGCTAATCGAGGTGTATACGTTAAGCCTAGACTTGAAAAGCGCAATGAAACGCAGAAGCGCAAAAGTGCATGGTCTGATTCCACGCTGGTATTCCAGGAGCGTGCAGAGAGCACTCACATTAGCTTGTTGTATACACCATATGAGACAAAGAATAGGTTGATGTAAGGAACGATGCACCAGCAGTAGCATGTTTTTTACGCAGGCCGGGATACGTACTGTCTGGACGCCGACAGCTACACAGGAGGGCGTTTCAAGCTTCGAACCAGTGTCCCTAGCTCAAAAGCCTGACCGATGATGGGTGTCGGTGTATTCAGAATTTGGAAGAACCACACGAACCGGAATCGAACGTCAACGCCAGATCCCAATAAACAACGGAGGTCCAGTATGAATTTTCATTACCTCAGCACCCGTTCCAGATGGTTTGCATCCCACATTCTTCAAACAAGGTGGCGAATCACCTGTGGCTTCTTACGATCTTACTATGAAATAAATGGAACAAAGACAGAATACCATCGGATGGTATTTTCTATGTTCAAAAAGGTGCAAGTATATCGAACAAAAACAACCAAGGGATCCATCAAGTAGCCTTAGTCCCAAGTTTACGGTTGAGTGAATCATTCTAACTAGTGACTTCAAGCCCATTTCCGAGTAAACCGTGCAGAATCAATTGATTCTGCACGGTCACTTAAGTGACCGCCAAGAGCCTGTGGCACTTCTGATGGCAATTGCATCGTATTTGTCATAATCGACTGATATATATTTATGTGTGTATTACAATTTAAATTATAATACACCTGACAGAATTCTGTCAGCTGACAGTAAACTAGTCCACTGGAATAATATTATTCCGAATGATATCATTCGGGTCAAAAGCTGCACAACTTGATCCTCACTAAGGACTATTACGAAACAATTCTTGACTAGAGAGTGACCAGACCGCGTCTCTTGCAGCGTCATCCCAATCTTGACTGACTGAAATATCAATTCCGGGAACATTCGAAAATGGGGACCCGGCTGAATGTAGGTTTAGGGTGACCGACCGGCTTGCGGCGTCATCCCCATTCTGATTGGCTGAAACTTATTCAGAGTCGGTGACTTGCGGTCTGGACTGGGCGGCGCTCAGTATTCGCACAATGGAGTTGATTTTTCGAAGGCTACGACGTGTCCCTGATGGACTTAAGCATACAGGTAATGGAGTTTGTAGTATAAGTCCAAACTTTTGAGCCCCATCTAGGCATCCCGGGGTCTCAGTGATGCTAGGAACGTATTCCACCAGACGTTTTCCGCCAGAGGTATGTTTGCTTCAGTGGGCGATGAAATTTGGTGAACTGCGAAAATATGAATGTATATTAGGATGATTTTTGGTTTCAGCACATACACAACAAAATGCAACATTTCGGCGCAAAAAAAGTTTTATTCCACTCGCAAAGGTTTTGCAGCTAAGAGCGAAACATTTTTATGGTTTGGTTGTTTCCAATGAATGCACGTGAGTTTGCACCTCATTATGGGGGGCTGTGAACATTTCTGAGTTTGTATTGTGGGAAGTTTTGTGAGGAAGTTTTGTTTGCCTGGCCTAAGAGAATAATGCATTGTAGGGAAGTGAGCGAGTTCGAGGTCTATGCCACCAGCATAAGAAGCCGGAACCAGGAGTTCTGGTCGTATCTCAGTGAGCAGTGGCTAACCGACTTGAGTACTTGGGCGAAGCATGCCGTGACCCTTGGTAATGAAACCACTAATCGGGTCGAATCTGCTAACAGGTACATTAAGTGGAAGCTTACTGAGTCTTCCTCGTTGCTCACCTGTGTGCAGGCCATAATCAACAGGAATGAGCAATTAGAAGCTAAGTACAGAAGACCAGTAAGCGTTCCGCTTGTGCGTGGCCGACCGGAAGGTGCGTCAGTGCCATCTCATTTAGAGTGTTTTGGCCGGCTAACGCCATACGCTCAGGAGAGGGTTAGCCGCAACCACAAGAAAAGTGTCGAGTTGGCCCATAGCACACACTCGTACCTTGTTTTTCGCGACGGCAATCAGGTACAATTAGGAGAACCCATGAAGTGCTCGTGCTCCTTTACGAGCTCATGGTTGTCGCCATGTCGCCATATGGCCTATGCTGCTGAGTACCATGGCCAGTCGCTGATTCCGTTGGTTGAGTCTAGTAGGTCTAGTGGTCATTTTCATTGGGTAGCCTTTCACTAATTGTCTTCTCATTTATTTTCCAGGTACAACTACGGAACACATTTCTGACGGTTCTGTAAATTGCTTGCAATCGGTCACAATAAAATTATGTTTCCAACCAAATGGCTTCATACTTACGAACAACGCAAGCGTCACGGCAACCAAGGCATCCAGGCCTTGTGTTGAAGACAAGCTTGCGTAGGTGATGAAAGGGGGCGCTATTCGTTTGTTTCGTATGTACCTTCAGCGTGTGCCCGAAACGTAGTGCTTCCTAGTCAACGTAGGATCACCTTCAGCATCAAATGTTTAGTATTATACGTTGCAGCCCAGCAGCTTACCTGTGGCCGAGGCACTCTATACGGTGCTTCGGTTGTTCACTTCAAAAGTGTTACTCGTAAACCGGAACTTCATTATACACTGTTGAAAAATTATTGTTAGTCAATGTTATTCCAGGATGCGGGTGCACGTTTAACTTGCGGTCTCGTTCGTTGTTCCTTATATGGCACGTAGAATCGCCAATGCATGCAAGCCATCCTCGTCTAGCGCGTAACAAGCACGCCTTGTGGGCAGGAGAGACGGGAGATTCTCTGAGGGCAATGCTCAGTACATACCTCACTATTTGCTCATTCTTCAGGGTTTACAAATGATTGGGAAACCTTTCCTTATGTGTACACAATCCTTCGTGTTAAAGGGTCAACAGAAGTAGAAAATCGGTGATCAGCTCTGGCATAACCACAGACACTATCGTTGATCCCATGGCTGCGAAGGATGCACCGATAGTTCCGTTATTATTACCCTGAGTTATGAAGGTTAATGAAAATACAAGTTCCGGTAACCACTGAACACAGTTAGCATGATACATGGCCTTCGAGGTGTGCTTTCACGGTTACCTCTACAATTACAGATGTGCTAATCATTTGCATCGAACGAGTAACGGTATCATCACTAGTGATCCATGCTACGTGAGTACAGTGAATACAACAGAAATTACCAGCAAATGTGGGATACTCTAATGAATCACCTTTTTGTGAACGACATTAAGCACAAACATCACCGTCCTTTGGTCATATCGTTATTGTTTGGGAACAACATGGACGATTACACTTGTCAGAAGCAACCCACGTTTAACTACTGGGAATTGCATATTGTCTGTCTTCATTACATTTAGCAATTCGTTATCAATATGAATTTTTATCAGATACAATCGCAATGTGATGCTATGCTTTGTTCAAGAGGTTCAATCACAAACCGCAAATCCGCCATCTTGCCATTTTTTAATGTTCCCGCCATAGAAATTTCAGCCAATCAAAATGGGGATGGCGCCGGAAGACGCTTGATCGCGAAACCTATTTGGTGGGACCATTCAACAATTGTAACATGGCGGGCTTGAGGTTTATGATTGACCATCTTGAACGAAGCATAGAGTCATAATGCGGTTGTATCCGGTAGAAATTTAAATCGTTAACAGATTTCCAAGTGTAATGAAGGCAGGTAATATGCAACTTCCAGTAGATTAACATAGCTTGCTTGTGACAAGTGTAGTGGTCCATGTTGCCCCTAAATGTAACGGTATCACAAAAGGACGATGATATTTGTGCCTAATGTTGGTAACAAAAATGTAATCAATCAGAATGGCCCACATTTAGCATTTATTGCTGGTGTGTTCATTGTTTTCACTCAGCATTGATCACTTGTTATGATACAGTTGGTTGTTCGATAGAAACGTTTAGCATACGGGTGAGTGTAGGGATAACCACAAATGCACACCTCGAAGGTCATTTATCATGCGAATTGTGTTCAGTAGGTACAGGAGCCGGTATTTTCATTGACCGCCTTAACTTTGGTTTATAATAACAGAACTATGGGTGCCTTCTAAGCAGCCAACGGATCAACTATAGTGCCTGCGGTTATGCCAGAGCTGGTCACCGATTTTATATTTCTGAAGGCTCACCCTTAACGCAAAGTATTGTGTGAACACAAAGAAAGGTTTATTAATCATTTGGAAAACCCAGAAAACTGAGAGCAACTGTTGGGGCATTTAGTAAAGATTGCCTTCTACGATTGTTTATTTATATCACGATTGCCTCCAAGGCCTGCTTGTTACGTATTTGACGGGGATGGCCTGCAACTGTTGCCGATTCTACACGCCATATGAGTAAAATCCGACGTGATCCCAATTCTACGGTGCACCCGTATCCAAGACTCTTCGGCTTGAACAATATGTTTTGATGAGCGTGTAACGAAGTTTCGGTGTGTGAATAACACTTTCGAGGTGAAGCACCCGAGAAGCGTGGAAAATGCCTCAGCCACATGTAGGCTGCGCGGCTTCTGCATACATTACTAAACATGTGCTACTGGAGACGATCCTACATTTTCTTAGAAGCACTGCTTTTCGGGACCCTTCCGAAGTTATATACGAAACAGGAAAATTATGCCCTCTTTCCTCATCGACGCAAGCTTTTCTCCAACGCAAGGCCTGGATGCCTTGGTTGCCGTGAAGCCTGCGTTGCCAGGAAATATGAAGCCATTCGTTTGGAACCATAATTTCATTATGACCGATTGCAAGCAAATTAGAAAGTTATCAAAAACGTGTTCCGCAGTTGTACCCGGAAAATAAGTAGGAAAAGACCTAGTAAAAGGCAACCCAAGGGAAATGATCAGAGCCCCGGTCGTTCAGCCTGCGTGAAAGACAGCAACTAACAGGCGCTATTTTTTTTTGAGCAAAACTTAGCTTAGATGGCTAGCTTTTGGAGGCAGCCTGTACTGATACATTATTCTCAGCAAAGAGGAATACTCAGTAAGCCTCCACCTAATGCACATATTGGCAGCTTCGACCCGGTTAGCTGTTTCATTACCAAAGGTCACAACATGATTCCGAGCATACTTCGCCCAGGTACCCAGGTCGGTTAACCAATGCTCGCTGAGATACGTCGAATCTGTCTGAATAACATCACCGTACTTCGTTAACAAAACGCATAGGCACACAGACAGAGCATTCAAACCACTATCACCGCAAACAGACAACCGCGGGTCCAAATGAGCGCAACGCAACTCTGATACCTTGCAGATCACAAACAGGATAATCCAAGTGGCGCACGTTATGGCACAGGACCCGCACATCATCACGTGTTAAGTCTATTCCATAGCTTTTCCGAACATAGTCGCGGATTTTCATGGGGGACTTAAAACACCTCAACAAACCAAACACCACGCGTTCCGGCTGGGCATTTAAATGCCGGTTAGCAGCATACGCTTACCGGTCAGAAGTACGCAGGTCATGCGAATGCCGCATGTTAAAACTGACGTCATAGTGAACGACACGCATGAACGATCGACAGTCGAAATCAGCGTACCTGAATATAATTTTATTGAATGGTTTTTATCACCATACCGACGAACCTTTTTATTGGCGTCCCAATGTGAACGTGCATGAAAGCATAACAGGCGGACGGTACGAGTACGTCACCCAGATTCTGTTTATGTTTTGTCGCCGATAAACTGAGCTGGCAGGCGTAACACATTAAAATTCTCCCACTTTGCACTCGAATTCCGCGAAGGAACCACACTGTCGACCGGGAAAGTACTCCATCATCTTCTAAGTATGTTGCATTCATCCGAAGATATATTCTGCGAACCTACAAGACATTATATCACAAAACCATCTTACTTGACACCATTTCACTGGAGGGGGTACTTGGCTTGGGCAGAATAGGCACTGTGATCAATACCGTGCTAGTCGTGTTAGGCATGTCGTGGACACCCGGACCGCAAGCGGAACAAGCGAGGAACGAGCATTTGTAGCTCCGCACCTGTTTTTATGCCATTCCAACACAGGACCTCTATGACTTTCAGATATTAGTGGCCCGGTCCAGACCGCAGAACGCTGACTCAGGTTTAGGATGCCGAACCTTAGAAGCACACTCAAAATTTATCTTAACCCACAACTCGGGGTGGGGAAAAGTTAACACAAAGTCTCAGTATTGGATAGTAGTTAATCGGTCCCCAAAGATCTCCCCATGCGCTCTCAGATTTGTTGGAAGTCGTTTAAACGTACTCGAGGTCCACCATGGGCGCGGAATTCGAGTCTTAATGGCCGCCAATTGCTTTGCGTGATGTCTCCCTGATGAAGGTGGGGAATTTGTGGAAGAGCCGGCTTTTCCATCTGTTCTTTGTATTGCTTTTTGAAGTGATCTCGAAACGACAAGAACAATAGTCCCGCCCCCTACGTCGGCGCAACCTCAAAATTGGTCAGCCTTTCAAGGCCTACATATTAAAAATTCTCCTTTCGTTGTGGCAGGCGACCTGCCAAGCAAAGCAAAAGAGTTCGTCACAGCTAGTAAGTTTCTTGTTTTCTTTATGATGTTCAGTACAAGCTATAACAAGCGCAAGGCCATATCGAGCCCGCGATAGTGACGTTGGGAGAATTAGTGTGTCTATGGGCAGAACAAGCAGACGGCACAATAGGGTGGCCAATGCATTCAAGTCCCGGCACAAATTAAGCGGATGAAGGCGGTCTCCTTAATCCGCTTTATTGTGCCAGGACTTGAAAGCACTGGCCACCTTATTGTGCTGTGAATCGAGGGCGCACCGGGGTTTATTGGTGTCATTCAGGTGAGGCAATAAGACAGCCGTGTCTACATCGGGGACTCAAAATGGGAAGAGTCTCAGAAATTCTGCTAGAAAGCACCACGATGTGAGTTAGACTGCGGCCCGAAATAACAAGCAGCCAAAAGTGCTCACAATTTCTTACTAACCAATGTCTTCTGGACCCCGATTTTCAAATATGTGGCGAAAACCTTGTCGATACAGAGTATGCGTATATCGTTCTCATCTTCGAAGAGGAGGAAAGGGCGTAGTTATTTTTGAATGAACCGACTAAAGTCATCCCGTCATTTGGTATACACTCTGCAACCACAAAGTATAAGGTGGTAATAATAATGATTATTCTCAACTGGTGGGTGGCATACCGTCAGGCATGATCACAAGATTACATTCTGGATAAAGCATGAGGTTTTTCGTACTTGTAGGTAACGGATCGAGTGGACGAGAGGGTACAGTCAAGAGTAGGAAGGGATTAGTTGGGGGAGTGCCATCAAACTGGGTATGATAGTGCCGTGCCATCATTGCACTGGCATACTTCGGTTTCTGGACAGCCCCGTAGAGGACGTCACGTTTGAAATGATTGGGCTGAGATGTGCAATTCTGTGTGTAGCGGGATTGTTGAGTTAGCCAAGAAAACTCGCAGAGGTAGGACGAAGCCCATGTAAGATCGCAGGTATTCTTCTGCTCCGTTTGGGGATGTAAATCACTGACCAGGTGGAGTGGATAACAGCAAACAGGGCGTCCAAACCGGGTATTGCGGAAGCTCGAAGCTTGGGTATACGAAGGAATGAAATGAGGTCAGTAAAGCCCGGTGAGTTTAAGGAGATGTCTGAAAGGATAGGTTGCACCAAAACAGAGAAAAACTGAACGTTAACCACAATCAGTGTGGTGAAAACAAGTGACTAAATGAGACAGGATAGGAGTAGATTTGTACTTATTAGGCTAGCGGTCAAGTACGGGTTGAGTTTGCCAATAAATGCTAGTATTGTACCAGAGATCTAGTGAAAACCGTAATAAGCACGCAGAGAGGTGGTGTGATTGGGGAACTCAAACATATGCCTACTGACCGGAGGGGGACCTCCAAGATGATGCACTGGTTTATCTGGGATGTACTGCGTGCGTTAGACAGAACCATAATCCAGGACAAAACGCGAATGTAAGAGAAATGGTCCGCAGTCCCTGAAGCGCTGCCCCTGGATATGCAGTCACTGAGCACGCCACGTACAGTCCACGGAGAGCCACATGAAGTTGTGAAGCGTCATATGCACATTCGAAGTTGTATTAGTTCTGAGTGTAACGTGACAGATGAGGACGATGCACGAGTGTGCATGCCTTGGGTCGTTTTTGCTAATTTGAAACACCTATGGCATCAAAGCAGCACATCCTTTTATATCAAGAAGCGTGTGGATCACGCTGCGCTGCGGGCTGTTTTGTTGTATGGCCATGAGACTTGGCCGTGCAGCGAAACTAAGACGTCTTTAGATGTTTGACAACCGTTGTCCCAGCCATAGCTCGGCGATAAGTAGCCATGACTCTTGAAGTGAAGATGGATTCCAATACTTCGGCATGAACGATTATTTGGATGAGGCTAAAACCTACACGTCAGGCGTAGAACAGCGCCTCAGAAAAGCCTGAACTAGCGATCAGATTCAAACATATGCGCCCGAGATGTAGAAGCTTGTGTATATAAAATTTGGAAGTTGGAAATCACAAACGCGAGTCCGTTAGCTGATCGGTTTCCCAGAAAATAGCCCTAGCTGACGAAACTGCTACTGCGGCTAAGTATGGCGTGGCTACGAGTCAACTCTATTGAGCCACGTGGTACTGGTATCGGGAAGCACAAGTGGAGTGAAGTTGGGGTTTATTGCTCCAAGATAGCAGGCTTGACACAAAGTACCTGCCCACTTACAAGGTCTTCGTTGCGGTTGCATCCATGGGTGCACGTTTGATGAGCACGTGGACCTTGGATCCTAGGGCTCAAGTCTATGCCATTTGGTCTTACGAGTGGCGATTATGCACGCATCCTTAGCTTTAATTTCGCTGCGCCCAATAATGCATATGGTTGCCGAATCCCACTATTGAATAATCGATGTACACACGGCTCCCTCACTATCGCCAACGGGACTAATTGAGTAAGTAGCGAATTTTCTTTTATAACGGTAAGACTCCATTACAGTGTGTACATCGAGTGGGAATTGTGGACAAAGGCATTTGCTAAGCAGTTGGTGAGTTAGCCACTACAACTTTGTTTAATTATGTTTTAAATTATATCGCGGAAGATGTGTACGCGTCACGATTGATTATGCATTTTCCTTTCAGAAACCCTCTCGAGTAAAAGCGGCTTCTTGAAACTGAGAACTGGATTGGCCACACATCACGTTTGTAAGAATGCAACCAATAAATAGAAGCATGTTCATATTCACACCACTCTCGTTTGAACGGTAGTCCTCCTGTTCTGGCGTAATTATTCCGGCGAGTCCACACCAAGGAGAAGCACTGGACTCGAGTTTCGCTCTTATTAGGGCTCATCAGCAGTGCATATCCAGTGGCCGTGCCGAAAGTTGAACCCCGGACATCTGACATGCCAGGCGAGCGTGTTACCACTACTCCACTAACGCATGTTGAACGCATCTGAATTTTCACGTCGCCTAGCGGGTTTCAAGCGTGTCACGCTACCTTACTGGGAAGTCTTGGCTGGCGGGTTAATCAACCTTCACAACCACGACAGTTACTGGGTCGTCATTCGATGAGTCGGGCACACCAGTCGCGTCACGCAAGCGTGAACAGGTTAGCTGTTCAGACGTGCGTCCAAAGTGCGTTGGTGGAGTAGTGGTAACACGCTCGCCTGGCATGTCAGATGTCCGGGGTTCAACTTTCGGCACGGCCACTGGATATGCACTGCTGATGAGCCCTAATAAGAGCGAAACTCGAGTCCAGTGCTTCTCCTTGGTGTGGACTCGCCGGAATAATTACGCCAGAACAGGAGGACTACCGTTCAAACGAGAGTGGTGTGAATATGAACAGCGGACAACGTGTATGGATATGAAGGACCACCGTTGGTAGCTGGATTCGTCTATTGTGTATAATTAGGGTTTAGTCAGTTAAAAGCATATGAACGGACCCGTCATTCATCATAAGTGGCCACGGAAGGCGATATTGAGTACGGTTACGATTGTGACGGGCCGCCATCAGCCATTGGGTTAGGCTACTGAGCATAATTTAGGCCTCATATTCGGCGTTGCGCATAGACACAGGCCTAGTAATTACGATAAGTAGCCAAGGTAGGCGATACCGTCTACAGTGATGACCTAAGTTGGCCGTTAGATTAGGATGCCACGCATATTTGAGGCCCTATTTTTATCGGCTTGTATAAATACTGGCCTGGCGTTTGCAACAGGTAGCAGGTGTAAGTGACAGCGCGCAGAGATGGTCCTCGCACCACCACTGCACAATTCATGGTGTTGTCTGACAAGGTTGCACTTACTGGAAGCTGAGCTCCTTAGGAGAACGTGTCGTGACGAATTTCGTTGAACAAAATCCTCATTTGTTAAATCTGGGGAGTGTAAAACAAACAGACGTCAATGACCGACTATCCCGGATAGAATTTGCATTCGAATTTCTGTAGATGTTATTCCATTCTTAAAGAACACTGAAGCACGCCAAAATATTCTGAGAGTCGGTATTAGGAGAGTACAACTGACGTACTTTTCATAAACCTGAAACACATGAGGCCAGTCCTGTCGTAAGAGTCGGTAGCGGTATAATAATATGAGCAAAGTATCACCGAATGGTGCAAATGGAGTAAACCAACTCCCCGTAAAAATCATAAATTCGAAAACCCCATTTTTCCGGCAAAAACAATTTGGGTGTGCTTTCAGTGGGCGGCGTTTAGGAATGATCCTCCTGAAGGCGAAAACAATTTGGGTGTGCTTTCAGTGAGCGGCGTTTAGGAATGATCCTCCTGAAGGCAGAAAGGAATCATCTTATGGCGGTAATTGCTAAAAATCTACGTGGGAAACTGATTTCTTGGTGTATTTGCGGCAGATATTTTCTTGTATGCAGCGCAGTTTGGCACACGCTATTTTTAAGGTACTTCATGGTCCTTCTTGGTCGTGGACACCAGTTTTAGGCAGTTCGACGGTGATTAGACGGTGTAATCTTTCTAAAGAGCGAGTTTTTTGAATAGCACAATGTTAGTGGTTAAAGTTGCAGTTTCATCTGGTTTGAGTCCCTATCTATGAATGGTATGTAAACCGTCAGCTGGATAATAGATATCAAACGGATAAGTGTAGACTGTTCGACGACCAGAAATGCACACCTATAAGGCCCTGTTGCATGCTGATTGGTTTCATTAGATACGTTAATCCGTATTTTTGCATGTTATGTTGTATCAGCGACCGCCGTGACCCTGGTTGATAACAACGGAATTAACGGCATAGTCTTTGCGGCAAACGGATCAACGATGGTTCCTGCCATTATGCCCATCTATGTCCATCTATGTCCATCTACTCATTATTCCAGGACAACTAGATGAATCAACCCTTGACCGAACTGTCCAGAACCAACTTGACCGTCACGGGTAACACGCCTGGACTGAAGCCCCAGAGAAGCCTAGTCAACGTGTGTGGGCTATGTGAAATCCATTCTGAAGGCCATTTCACTTGAGCACACACTGCAAAAGTCAAATGTGTATACATATGCTTCGTCAGCTACCTTCTTTAGGCTGGAAGCACCATATCGTCTGATCGATCAATGTGTATGAAATTGATTGCTGTGTTGCCCGTTATTTGCATACCTATCAGCCGCAGAAGACAAAGCATTTTGTGGAACGGCCAACATTATGAAGCAAGCAGTAAGAACTAGTGGGTTCACGCAATCGCCAGCACCACGGAGGACGTTATTCCTGGTGTGAATTCATTGGACTGGAGAAGCGCGCCAAAATTGGGAAACCTACACATGCTTGCCTACAACGCAAGGCCCAGTTTCCTTGGTTGCCGTACGGCTTGCGTTTTTGGGCAATGTGCAACCAATGATTCGGAAATATATTGTTGTCAGTGCCAATTTAAACAAAAATACCGAAGCTTAGGTTCCACGTGAAACACGCGTACCTGAAGACAAGGAAAAAATGGAGAATTAGTGATGGTCAGCAGAATTATAGTGCCAAGAGCCCCGCTTGGCACTTGCGCAGAACCCGCACGCTGGTTTCCACTGCCGCACAAAGTTGAAGGGGAGATGAACTCATCCACAGAAGACCTACACGTCAAAAAAGCTATGAAAGCTGACAACTATGGACGTATCTTATAGACAAAGAATATCTTCATCTCCCAAGCGAATTCACCTAGAAAACTCATTCTAAAATCCGATTGTAGTAATTGCACATAAGGCACAAGGAGTTCGGCCAGTCGAGCAAGCTGACGATGCAACTGCATTGCGTCCACGCGTCATAATAGTCACATTATACCGTTTACTGTCCACCCCTTACAGGCGCCCTCAGACAAACCGCAAACACCGCAGACTTCAACATCAACGTATGACAGCACGGACTCCTCTTTGCGGTGCACTGCAACGGTTTTATAATTTAAAGCGTTTCACACCTTGTGATCAAGCAACTTTATGCCCTGCAGTAATATAAGAGTTGAGGAGATTCTTGAAGGCCATCCAGAGGAGACCGGGGGCTCCTCACATATGACTGTACCCCTGCGTTACCGCACTACCGCATGTAACCTGTTGTTCACAGAATAAACAATTATTGTGTTTTTGTGCTTCTCCGCTGGCTGTTGAAAGCCACCGACCTACCGATAAATTCATCTGACACATCGCATTATATTTTCCAATACCACCTGGCTGCCATTCACGGAACATCTGCCCAGGGTGTTTGGATAAATTTCTGGCATACAGACATACTGCAGTGGTAAGTGAAGCAGTCAAGGATAATTTTGTATGTCGGTTCCATCTCTCCCACGTGAGTTGCCCCGACTTCGACACTCCTGCACCTCCTTATTCTAAAGGCAAGTATTGCGATGATTCAGAATTCGTAAATCTCTCAGCTTGACGTGGTACTCAAAGTAACCTCCATAGGACAATCGGATTCCAGACGGACCCCAATAGAATCGACCACGTCTGTTAGTTTCATGATGAATAACGCTTTTCACGCCATTGCCCCCTAATGGAAACACAGGCTTAACCCATGCACTCAATTGGGATACAGTAAAGAATGGTGGATAGAAAACATCAGAATCCCACAGAATAAATAGCCTGAAGGAAGCTCACTCTTTGTTCCTGATCACTTCAGACGAGTGAGCCTTGAATGGGACGTTAAGAAACTAATGAGACTTACTGATAAAAAATTAAATACCCAAAGCGTAGCCCAATGTTGTCTTCCCGGTTACTGTATTTAGCAAGCAGAACGAACCGAACGACTGCCTTATGATCACAAATGCCACGAAAATGTTTGTACTAGTGTGCGTTGGCAAAGGTACTGCCCAGTTGCCAAAATCCAGGGGGTAGACTTGGGTTGAAGTGGTCAAAATGCTCAACGTAATCACACGTTCCAAACCTGTTATCTCGAAGCAGCGTTGTCCGGCTTGAATTTTACAACTAGTTCCTTAATGCAACATTGGCCGGTGCATGGTGGCATCAAATCAGTCATTTGATTCTCAGCATACAGCGGGAAGAATAAGCGAATCCGTGCGATTGCTAGCACCTTCGGTCATCATTCAGCACTATCTCTCGACTCCTGATCTCTTCATCTTGGCACTCACCTTTACTGGGAACCCAGCTGTAGACACGTCAGCCAGGCACGTAGCGCGCCACCGTCCACATCTGTTGCCCCACTTTGGCTATTCAGGCCATATTCTTCTTTTGTCTTACGGCCGTTAACGAGGGGACTCTCATGCAGATTGCTAACGAGCACCCACTGCGTGAGGTCTAGAGACTCTATCAATCGTCGTCCGCTAAATACCTGAGATTGCCTTGCCTTGCTTTGCCATATCACATTTACCTAGAAGAAACAGTCTGCGAACTCCGCGTGACCATGAAACTGCTAGCTTACTTGCTCTTCGATAAAAAAGATCGTGCTGAACAACGTATTAAGTTTCTTTGTCATGTTGGCTTGCACACTTGCAAACTGCGGCCCTGTTTCATTCAAAAACAACTCGCATCAGGAAATGAAATACCTGTCTGTCTCGAATCGTCGTGTGGGCCTCCCAAAGCAATTTCAAAAGGGGTGGATCTTTGCTTTCCACACGGACCAGTTTGTTCGGTCTGCATATAGATCCGTTTACCTCCTCGACTTAAGCACGGCTGGGGTTGTCTACCATAAGTATAGTATATTTGCTTACAGCACAGAACAGCTCTATTGCCAGCTCTGCCCACGAATAAATATTCATCATGTGGTCACTGAAAACCTTCAATTCTGCGAAAAATGAAAACCATGCAGAGCACAGTTTATCGATGAATTTCTCACAGGCAGTCCAGCCGAAGCGTGCTGAGTCGTGACACTAATTTGAAATCAAAATCAACAAGAGTTGCGATTGTAGATAAACCCTTGCATATTTCCAAGAAAACGAAGTAACTTAGAAGCCTTTGCGGTATGGGCGCACAGGGAAGCTGCATTTGAACGCAAAAATCGTGGTCTCACGCATCAATGTTTTGAAGAAAATATTGTATTACAGGAGTGCATCGCCTCTGCTTGGTGCTTATTACGCTTGAGGTTGAAATGATTGACTACTTTTTCAATTCCAGATGCCTGGCTGTGACTGACGAATAAAAGCACACCAAAAATAATTTTCACTGAACTTTGGCGTTTTGGATTTTAGCATATATAAATTTGAGCCTAATTTTAGAGCGAAGTTCAGTGCTTTATTTTTGGCATCAGTTCATATGTGCCGAAAAACTCTCGATGCCACATGTAATGCCACGCCCGGACGGTTTGATTTCCACCATGCATTCTTCTGACAGCTCATTTTACTTCCTACTTACTCTCTGGAGCGGAACTTTAACAGCCTTGACACTGACTTCACCTCACCCTCTAGAAGGGCATCCCTGATTAATTCGCAGAATTCTTTGGCTCTTATGATAGAAAATATCTCCCCCGGGTCAGTCGGCATTTTCGCTCAAAAATCTGGGTTTGAGCTTCCATCATGGTGACCAAAAGCGGACGACTCCTCCATCTTTACGTCCGACAAATAATACCCTGATGCTATGGAAACGCACACCAGCTTACCTGGTGCCTGGAAGAACTGACGTGACAGCACATCACGGAGCCTCATTTACCGCCGCCTAAGGTTTCTTTGTTGAAGGATTTAGCTTGCCGTAATGAACAAGATAGTTTATTTCAAACACTCCTCTAGAAAACAAAAAGATGATGTAATCTTGAGCCTAGCATTCGGGGCTCAGTGCCGCATAAGTGAAATGTTCGTGTTACGGATAAAGGAGTGCGTCATGCAATGATTTCAGCCCTCAGTGGAGTCCATGACTGTCGTGCGTTTGGTGGCCTCCAAATAACCAGGTGTGAGCGTTTGTAGTTGAAGTTTGTAATGGCTAGGAACAGGCGGTGATCTGTAAACAACTAAGCAGCCGATCCCAGTTATCCGCACGCTGAGCATCGAGTCCAAATCTCCCGTTCAATTGCGCTTTTCCCGGATTTGTTCGTCCAGCTTGAGCATTCATACCACCCCCAGGATTACCATATCCGCCCTTCTTGTTGACCGAACCAGTCGCAACAGATCTTGATAAAAACCGTTCGTCTCAGTCTTAGAACCGCAGCCTGTCTAAGCGTATGCTGATGCGATGGATAAACGCTGTTTGCCGCATCGAACTTCATTGCTCTTGCTTGAGCCAAGTAGTTACACAGTGCAGAAATGCCAGTAAGGTGCTTCCAGCTTTCGTACTAAGAGCAAATCCCACACCGTAGATACCATTAACCATTGAATCAGGATCACTAGCTACCTGAAAAGTGAGATGTGTCACTGAAATTGTACTAAGCAGCCTGAAGTGCACGAGCGAATTGGGGTCCCGTTTGCGTGTTTCGGAGACAGATAGAGTAAGCAAGGTTCCAGCTAGAGACTGCTTTTGCTCAATTTTGCAAGAATATGGGCAATAAAGACTGCAGCGTAGATTAGGTCAGTTGGGGGTTGATTTTGTTGGACGAATGTTTCGGCAAGAACCACTGGCTAGGGGACTGGGAGATGGTTAGATCGCACTGCATCGTCTGGTGTGGAGGAAAGGTGTTGCGGACAGCCAGTGGGAGACGAGCTACAAGAGGGGATGACACTTTTCGATTGCCCAACCAATGAAGGGGTGTGGCTGTGGCACCTCATCTTGAGCCTTTGACTCAAAGTACTGCCCCACAAGACAGTGAGATGATGTGAGTTTTGACTGGGCACCATGGCCTTAACCTTCTAGGTAATTCGTTTTCAAAGCTTATAAGCCTCTCTTCGGATAGTAGTGCGTCATACTGAGGTTACTTCATCATCCAAACAAGCAACATTACCACGCACCTTACGCTTTTACCGATATCTTTTCCCTGTATGTCTCAAACTACTACTTCATCTAAACTTACCCGACTTTCAGGGTTGGTAAGGCAAGCCACCCATATTCCCAGTCGATATGCTACTGCTCACTGTAGCCTCTAAATGGTAGCTTGTGTAGTACATGGTGTCTGTCAGTTTGATTGATTTGTAGGTAAGTATTGGTGGTGCGCAACCCTGTTGACTGGGATTCGGCTCATGAATTTTCTTTATGTTTCCAATCCACAGAAATTGTCGTGAACACCCGCCTTCAGAGTATCACTGTCCCCTGGTGTTTCCATAGCGTGCATACTACATTTGTCTCCCACTGCAGCTTCATCACCCGTTTCCTGAATGATCGATCCTGAACCGTTCGAAAAACTGTCTCTGGTGTCCTTCTAGCCCCTCTTCTCGCCTTACTGATCTCAATAGACAATAATCCTACCTCTTTAGATGCTCGACAGCTAGCCACCCACTTTTACAACAGCTAACTACGAAGTGACGTAAGCTTCAATCACACTGTGAGGAGCCGTCCACTCACACACCGGCTCCTAATTCCCAGATTCATAGACAATTACACAACTAGTTATGACTTCAGGGATGCAATGTAAGCATCATAGCAACCAGCAGCATCACGAGTGTTTAAAAATGATGCTCTGCTACCGTACACCCATGATTTGTCTGAAAGCTCTGTTGTGATGGAAAGAATATAATTCGATGTGGAAGGAAATTGGCGCTAGCTTAATACAAACATTCCGAGGTGCCTACAACTTCAGACACTCATTCAAGTAATCCGGCTAGAAACGGACGCCCAAAATGTAACGGACATCGATTAGCAGCCACTTCTTGCAGAGTATTTAACCAGGCACTGTGAGGATCTCGCGGTCTCCACCTCAGGGGCCAAGTAGTCCCGACAGCACCCGAAAGTTTCATAATCTTTTTCATACCTCCCTGCCAGCTCACGAATTGGCCATCTCTCTGAATCCTCCACTCTTCACTGAACACGGAAAATAGCACTTTCTACCACGTAGCTGATGCACGTCATTCATATTCACATATTGCCACACCCGTTCCCCTCGACCGCATACCATGACTCTCTAATTTTTCGACCTGAAAGGCAATTATGGTTTTTGAACCCGGAAAATGTCGCCTCAATATATTACTCACAGATTGTAAGCTCCTTATCTGCATACTGCAAATGTCGCCTCAATATATTACTTACAGATTGTAAGCTCCTTATCTGCATACTAGTTAAGGCTGCAGTCTAACATTACCCCGGCCCCCTCTGCCAAACCTTTTTGACACTATCTTGTTTTGATTCCCCAATCTAGATAAGCCTGTCCTGTTGACTCGTTTGAATGGTTGCAACGAACCATCCCGCATCCTTGATAGACTCAAGAATATTCTTAGTCCATACGGGTCCTAATTTTCACGATTTCCATGTCAATCTTAACTACTCTGACAACCTCATCTTACCCAACCAATATGTTTTTACGTATGTTTTTTATGTCCACGAACTCAAGTATGACGCTATAAGGACGTTTTCCGGGGCTGTCATACCCAGAATGATGGCCCGTCCAAAGTTAATCTGGTCCCTACATTTTTCCCACGGAGCAGGTTACATGCACCCAAAGGACCGCCTCTCTCCACTGCATTTGAACCAGGATTGCAGGTCCCCCAGGTCTCCCTATTGAACTGTCCGCTCGTGCTGCCCCTAAACCCAATAATTCATCCCGCAACACTAACCAGGACTCAGCACACCAATAAAGAGAAAACCTAACCGCTCAAATGACATAACGTGTGCTGACTACCACAGAGGAACCGACCAACGGATTCCTTGGCCTCGTCTGGCAGTACGTCTGCTGCAACAATAAAGAGCTCTCTCTTACATAGTTCGCAAATGGCTGAACCGTTTTCAATTTGCGCAGACGGAGATGGCGTAATTGCTGGTTATGTGTTCTTTCGGGAATATTACCAGATCTAGTGAAGGGGAAAAAACTTGAAGAAACCAATTTTTCCACGAAATTCACGTCTTCAATGAAATGCCGAGTGATGACAGCCATAAAGGATATGGCATTCAGTAGGTTGAAGCAAATTTTAGCAAAGCTGCAACTCGCTGGAGAGATTTCAAGTTATCGAATAAATACCATCAAATGCTGAAACTCCATGCAAAAGTTTCCTGGGTTCAAACTATGCTTTCGGAGAAAGGTATGGTGTTTGTTTAACGGTCGACTGATTTGCCAGCCCTTAACTAGAAGTAAGCGAGATTATGGAGTTTTCGAAATTGCGAATTTTATGGCGAGTGAGTCAAATCTGTTTGCACGTTTTGGTGATCTGTCGCTCATAACATTTAGTTTAACTGAACGGAATTTTAGGGTCATCGCCCACTACCGATTTGCATTTGATTACCGGTTTACGCGATGAAGCGAACAAAACGTCTAGCATATTGTGGCATTCCGCAGGTTTCTTTGAGAGTAAGATATCATCCACAGATGAATCATTGCAAATTACACATGGAACCATAGTGGAATAACTTTCGCGCAAGTAAAACCTTCAAACGTAACGAATTAGTTGAATTTGCTCGGCGAACTTTGGTGCAACGCCGTTTTTTGTGAAGCTCGCCTCCCTCTCAGTATAATGAGAAAGGACAGTTGATGCATTGTGCAGTGTTTATTATAGTATGCACCTCTTTGGATGATTTGCATTCTCTGATGTGCATAACTAGTCAGCAGATAGTGCTGCGCTATTAACGAACAGCGTGCTGATTAACAACACAACGATGTTTTTCCCATTAGTTATAATCGCACTCCTTAGTTATAATAGGTCATCAAGCCCAACTACACACCATGCTAACACTACGCGCTGTCGTCAAACTCGGCTCCCTATCGTATCTGCGTGGCCCGTGTCTATGTGCGACTCTGATTGAGACCCGAACTATGCACGGTAACCTAATCCGATGGCCAAAGACGGCCCGTCATACTAATAGGTGCTCGCGTTGTCGTCCACTTTGGTTACTTACAGTAACTGCCGGGCCTTTTCCCAAGCACGCAGCTGATAATGATGCCTCAACTATACACAATAGCCTAATCCAACATACATGTCGTCCGTCAGCCAAGCCCATGCTGAAAAATACACAACCACCCTTGGCGAATTGTTTCTGTTTATCGGTTGTATTGGTTAAAACGTAATGTATAGTCAATCCAGTTCTCAGTTTCAGGAAGCTACTTTCACTCGACAGGGTCTCTGATAGAAAAAATGTCTAATCACTTGCAACTTGTGTACATCTTCCGCAATATCAGTGAAAACGCACAAACAAAGTTGAAGTGGCTAACTCGCTAAGTGCTCAATAAACCCGTTGTTCACAATTCACGATCGGTATCCACACTGATGCTAGAGCCTTACTGTTATAAGGGTAATCTCAGTACTTGCTCAATTAATCCTAATGGCGATAATGAAGGAGTAGTGTGTACATCAATGATTTGGTAGCGCGATTCGGCAAAAATATGCATTATTGGAGGCAGCCAATTTAAAGCTAAAGGTTGTTGTACACTATTCAGTAGTAAGACAAAGTAGTACAGCCTTGAGTCCCAAGATCTAAGTACCATGTCCGTCATTTACGTGCACCCGTGAATGATGTCGTGGCGAAAAACTAGTGAGTGGGCGCATCCTTGGTGTAAAATTTGCTCCTTTAGAGCACTAATCCTAACGTCACTTAACTTCTGCTCTCCAATGCTGACGCCTTTTAGCTTTATGATATCGAAAGCTCCGTCATGCTCTTCATAACTTGTAACCATCCCATAATCGGGTTGTTCTGATGCCGTATTCCATGCCAATCATATACGTTTCCGCCTCATCCAATGCCTCTTCCAGACACTCTTTCAGGCAATCCGGATAGAAACAGACAACAAGAGCGCCACTAACATCGGTTGGAAGCCATATCTTGCAGCATCTCCAACCGGGCGCAGAGAGGATCACGCGTTGTCCATCCTGGAAGGCAAGCAGCATCAACAGCACCAAAATGTTTCGTGATCTCCTTCGCACCCCTCTGCCAGGTAAAAAATTGGCCACCTCTCTGCTTCCGCCACTCTGAACTGGGCATGGTAAACAGCACTTTCTTCGGCAAACGATGGCTCGGCATACACAATACGTGAACTAACCAACACAAATTCTGGTGCTAGACACATTCTGTAACATAATTTTCGTTACACAACCAAATTCTCGCTTTCTTTTTGCCTGGTTACGGGCTCGCCGACACTAACCTATACGAGCTATGGCTCCGAAACAACGGTTGTCGAACACTTGAAATCGTTTCAGTTTCGCTGTTTGAACAGGCCATGTCCCACAGCCATACAGCAAAACAACCTGCAGTGCAGCCTGATACAAACGTTTCTTGAGATTGAAAGGTATACCGCTTTGAATTCACAGGTGTTTAAAATTAGAAAATGCAAACCAAGCCTTGCACGCGCTTGCACTTACCTCATACATCACACTACAATTGGAGCTACTACAATTTCCAAAATAAGTAAAAGGCTCCACAATTTCGTATGGCACTGCCTGGATTGTAACTAGTGTATTAAGTTAATCAGAAAACACCTGCACCTTCTCCTATTCGGAGATAACAACGATATCGTCTGCACATTCCAGGTAAGCAAGGCTTACAACGTAGGCTATTTGAACATCTCTTCGATTACGAAATTAAATAAGAATGAAAAGAGTGGGCACCTCTGACGGACACTGCTTCATGTACCAGGGATTTTGGAGAGCCCCTCGTATACGCTCACATGCGCGAAAGTTTAAGAATACAAAGGACGCATTATGTTTACATCCGCCAAATGTTTCTGTACCACGTCCGCCCCTTCCGCACCCCCTCTTCTCGACGGTTTGGAAGATGCACGCCTCAAATTTATGCTCCTTTCCTGCAGACATCCCTATCCGAACCGCATACCTCGCACTTTGCAATGGGAAGAAAGAGGCAACTAAAACGATGTCATCTTTTGCCGGACGCTGGATTGAACTTGGCCCGGCTGCAGCATATATCCTGGGCAATCCTCCTATGAGTCCAAAAATCCATTGATAGCAGAGTGAAATTTGCTAACAGGGACTCACTAAATACACGCGGTATAAGGCCTTAGAAGCAACTCGTTTTGCAAAGCCTATAACCTCCTCCTTGGGCTGTAACTTCGCTATTCTGTGTTCATCTCATCGTACAAACACACAAAATCACTAGACACCTCTCGTTTTTCTTTGATCTCTTGTCCCTGCACGCTCCAAGTTATGTTATTTGCGCACAGTTCAGCTAATGTATGTCCACCATGATCACATCTGCCAACACTCGTTTGAATTGGCCTGAATATCGATTATTGAAATCGAGCGGTGTCGCCCAAATGCAACAACTAGAAATTTTGACCACTTTTGTCTGCTTGATATTTCGAGCTACAGGCTAACTCATACCACAGCGCTCTCTAGCAGTCATTTTGACACTTGTTCCTACTTTGGGTCTCCAAAGTAGACATATCTGTCTTAAAGCCTTGTTTGAATGACAGCGATGAACCACCATGTATACTCTATGAACTCAAGAATATCGTTGATCCATGCTGGTCTTCATTTGTCACGATTCCCTGGCCAATCTCAACTACAATGACAGACCCAACTGACTCCCTAAGGTGTACATAAATGGAGCTGTACACGAAACCAAGTACGATGACGCGATGATAGTACCGGCTCTGCCGTAACCACTCTCATGGCGTGCCCGTAATTCAACATATCCCTAGTATTTCCAGACTGAGCGTTACATGCGCCTACCAGACCGTTTAAATCTGTTGAATTTGCACCAGAACTTCAAAGCCCTGGCCATTCTATAGTGCCGTTTGCTTGTTCTGCCCATAACCTCACTAATTCTTCCAATGGCAATATCAAGAAGTTAGTATACGAATATTGCTATTACCATAACCTTTTGATTTTTCGTTTCTGTCCAAAATTCCAAACGTTTTTTCTCGTTCAATTTGCACTACCAAATATGTTTTCAGCAGTAAAATTTCATCAAAAATAAGAGCTGATTCCCCGTTTCCATTGATTGACCTGACCTATATAAGAGTCCACACATCCCTGTGAGGCACACAGTTTACGGCTTTCTCAACTGCATAAGCTGTCGTTGCAACTGCCTTCTTCTTTGCTGAATGCTACGCAGTAAACTTTGCCACCCTCTTTGGGGAAAAGCTGAGCAGCCGCCTATTCTGCAACGTTCACGAACTCGTGCACTAAGTCAAGTAGTTAGAGCGTATTTCAGGACCGTACTACAGAGTGCAGTGAGAAAACTCCGGTGAAAAAGCGCTCATCAAGTACTACTGTCACTGAAAAGGATTTGCGCGTCGTCCTAACGACGGAAAAAAGACGCCGACTGCTTGATCATACACAATGCGACGCGTACTTCAACGTGGGCATGCTGGGCAACCCTTATGATTCACAATCACAAGCTTCTTCGTGCCGAAGAATCCCGGAGACGCAACCGAAACGGTCGCTTGATTCCCAAGAAACTAAAAGCCATCCGGTCAATGGTTGAATGCCGGAGCCGCTGCTTCAAAATTCGGTTCCACGTGAGATCCAAGTTCGGCAAGTGTCTCACTAACAGCGACGTCGGAAACATTCAGACGCAGCACATGTTCGGGCGCATCATTCCAAGTAAGCCCTATTTATGCTGCAAAATAAACACTTTTTGTGCGTTATATTTTCGATCTGGAAACTCGATTCAAAGAACAAGAACGCGCCCGATGGTTGCGTGATGAAGCCAACCGAATCTTGCATTTTGTGTATTCGACCTCCGAGATGCTTGAACTCTATCGAAGGTTTCCAGATTTTTTACTAATTGACAGCATTCTTTCTGTCCACTTTTCACTGTCCATATTGTAAACGGCGGTTTCAACGAGGTTGTCTTCTCCAACCCCCCATTGTAACGGTCCTTTGGTGCATTTTTTGCGAGCAAACATTCGATTAAATTCAGATGTTTCGACTTAGCGTCCATGCACAGCTTACGGCATATATGCTTGCTTTAAACTTTCCGCTAAGTTGCACTCGCTTCCGTTCATGCCTATTTGTATGTGCTCACGTTCGTGTTCCTGTGCGTTTCACTGTCGCTTTCCGTTGACAGCGCATTTTACTGATGCAACTATTTTGGATTTCGAAGATTGTTTTTTTAGGTCAATCGCATAAAAACAATCCTTTGTGAACGTGGTACAGTGGTGTAACCAGTATGTAACTGGGCTAACGTGGCTCTGGTAGCTAACTTATCCGAAAAAATTGCCTCATATACTATTTATGTTTAATTTAATTTCAGGATGGATGCTGGTCGCTGCAGAAGAAACCAGAGTGAAAATATAACCAGCTGTTTTGTGGATGTACAGTGGCCGATGAAAAGAACGCCCCCTCTTGTTATCTGTCATACGAACTGTAAGCACACAATGAATATCTCTCCTGCGACTGCACTGTTAGACATAATCGCTCGGTTGCTCTTTGGGTATCACTGATCTATGTTGACAACACTGGCATCGCGTGTATTTTGAAACCGGAAATTACATAGTAAAATGCGTTAGACTTTAGCCAACTACGGCATGCTAACTGCCAGCTATTTTGTGTTACACCTGGCAAACAGAATAACTGTTAAACGCAAACCAGTAATGTGCACAGAAATGGTGTGTCTTGTTGCAGTAGAGTGTGTTGGCGCAATGTGGTCCTGCATCGAGTTGCAGGTGTAATTATTGTACTTAATGTGAATACACTGGGCATGTGTCAACCGTGTAAGTCGCCGGAGATTACGTATTGGAAAACGTTTTACGTTTGGCAAGTACGGAAGGTAACTGCAATAACAACAACAAAACGTTAGTGATGCACATAAACCAAGGAAGTTTAACTCCTCATGGGTTAAGAAATGTAAGAACGCCGTCAATGAAAGCATTGATTCAATAATTCGGAGAAGAAATCGACAGGAAATTAAATGCGTAATGTTTGCATCTGCAAAACGAAAGGCCAAGTAAATTTTGGCGAAACAAGCGAACAACTTATACACCAATGCATTACGACGTGCGTGTGATGCGTGTGATGTTTTGTATTTCTCACCATTTGGTAGTCAGAAACGCAATTTTGTATTTGGCAGCTGATGTCGACTGTTGGAGATGTTTTCCTTCTGTAACCAAACCTTACAAATGAAGATGTGGACCGTTGTACCCCTAGTTAGCTGGCTTCTCACAATATGGACCCCTTGACTCGCCAAGGTATCAGATTTGGCGTTGAACACGCTCTAATTTAGTTCTTCGGGGATCCGGGGCTGAAGGGAAACGATAACAATAGAATCCTATGCAAGCCTTTTGGGTTGGCGTCACACTGCTGAATGAAAGAATTCGGTGCTGTGCGATAAGTAAGCACCAGTAATTCATACTGGTTCATTGCTGTCGATGACGACGATGAATCCTTAAATGACGGAGGAACGAACAGAAATTGTACTGGAAACAGAGACGCTTGCGGTAATTGTACTTGTGCGGGAAACTGTGTATTTATGTGTGCTGCAATCAGCCCTAATTACCGAACACGGAGAAAACTTGCAGCGACGCGTACTGGTAACTATCGAGAGACGTGTCAACTTATTTAACAAATTGAAGTTTCGGTTATCCAGTGCTCTCAGGATATTCAACATAAGCTGCTATAACTGAGGCATCTGTTGTCCACAGGTCAATTTCCCTTCCTTAGTGGAACAGTCATACGACACAAGATTCCGACGGAGCTATGTGGAAATGTGTGAAAGTGGTATCATTCAGAAATCGTAAGCAAATCATGCGTCACATGAACTCCATTTATGGCAAAAGATTAGTGGAAGTTACTAAAGATGCAGTTATCTCGTTAATATTTCATACCGACGTTAGAATGAACTCAATCTGTTAACACGCATTTGATGCCTGGTTATTTAAACTGCTTGTCACTGCTTGCTTTCTGAACACCAGTGTCAGTGCGACCCACATCAATGTGAGTGGAAATCAGGAAATGACAGCCGTCGTAGCTAGAGACAAACAAACTGTATTCCACAATCAAACTCAGATAATGACATGACGGCTTCGCTTGCTGCTATACAATGGTTATCCAAAAGACCATCTGCTCATGGAACGTTGTTCACCTGCAATAGTGACGGTTGCAAACATCCTAATGTCTTGTTCACTTGTTTTTACTATTCATCGTGTCCACGCAGAAAAAGGAGACACAATGAAACATCCGAATTGCCTCATCCCTGTAGTGTAAGTAGTAGTCCATACCACAAAAACTCCACCATTGCCAAATTACTCTTCCATCCTGTGTTTGACGTATGTCCCATCATTGAAAGCTCTTTGGCCGACATTATATTTGTGTGCATTTCTTATCGGTAAATTAGCCTTTAGTTGTGCTGGGCGATTCTGGCATGCAGTTCCGTCATTGTTCGTTGTATACACATTTATTTACATTCGTCTCAGTCCGCACTACGTGAACGACCTACGAACACATACAGATGGCTATCTACTAGGATAGGACTAGTGGGCCTTAAGATTAATTCGCCTACGTACTGCCCAGACATCGTGACCGGCTGTCAGATCTGCATAAACGGCCATCTTATTTCAGTTCCACGGACGGACTTCGTAAACCACATGAAGACCGAGTTACTCCTTGTCGTTTTTGGTAGTATTCAGCCAGTATTTTTGAGGTGCAAACGCCATCCTTGCTACGGTGTGGGGGTCGAGGTTTGCTTGGTTTCGCATAAATCAGGACCGGAATAGTGATTGCATTGAGTTTCCGGTATTTTCTGCCTCAACTAATCATAGCTTTTGCCTTAAGGTGGTGTTCTTCTGTATGAGGATCTGCTGGATATTTTCTATGTGCCACTGAGTTCCTTTTAACTGGCTCTTCGGGCAAAACGGTGAAAATAAAGTATCTGAAGATAGCAGCCTCTTCGTTTGTTTCACTTTCTATGCTTAAAGGCTGGGCGGAAACGCCGAGGTAGGTGAAAATGAACTTGATCCTGGAGTATTTGCTTCGATTCTCACGAGTAATGCTTAATAAGTTGGATTATTCAGCACCTGTTGATGTTCTTTCAGGTTATCAGGCAACAAAATGACGTCACCGGCGTATTTCAATGCAGGTTTGGGGACCAAAGCGGACGCTACTCTCTCCTCCGAATTACGGCTCGAGTCACCAACGGGTGAAAAATTAAAAGAGCACGGGCAAAAATGAACAGTCTTGTTGCATGCCTGACAACCTGTAATCAAACCCGAGGTCTTATTGATAATTAACAAGGTCTGGTGAAGTTTGCCGGCTTAGAGGGACACTGTCAAATTATATGACTTTCCACAAGAACACATGACTATTCGAATTAAACGCAGCTCAAAAGTCGGTGAAACATGTTTTGGTAGGCTGCATGCTTTACTGTAATCACAAAATAAGCACTTCGTTTATTCCAGGGTGGACCCATTTTTAGTTTGGTCGGTGTAGTCCGTGTTGAGGAAAAGTGTAGTAGTCAGAGGGACGCAAAATTTTCGTAGCAATTTCACTACGACTGAATCCAAAATAATTATCGCGTATCGCTTTGTCGCCGTTTTGGTAATCGGTAGCAACATTGAGATACCTTACTCTCGCAGAACGGATCCAATTTTATAGACTAAACACAACAGGTTGCACACTGTTTCAAGAACTAATAAGATGCAGGATTTATGTACCCGGACAAGGATTTCACCTCTTCTAGAGGCTTTTCTACTTTGCATTTTTCTGAAGATCACGATTATTTCCACCTCAATTGGTTCTCTACCGTTGGCATTATATGATATAGAGATTAAACTGGACTCGAGATCCAGTGTTATTGTTGACGGTGGTACAACTTGTGTTTGAAATACTTCATCCACCAGTTCACCTTATCGTCATGGTTGCTGAGAAACCCTTCGTTTCGCCCACACAGTAAATAGTGTTGGGGCGGAAAATTTCCTGAAGCCGCGTGTATGAGGCAAAAACGTTTACTGAAATCATTAACACTGCAGATGGATTTCATGTCCATGGACATATCCGACTACTGTGAGATGAAATCTTCCCGCGGAGGCTGGGTAGTCTTCCATCGGCACGTGCGAAAATCAGCCGGTTCGCTATCACAAACAATCGTTCCCTTTTTGGAAAGAAGAAGCATTTCCGAAGGTATCCATTTCTTACGATTTGGTTGCTCATGGCCTAGCATGTCTACAATGGATGGTTGGATAAATATTATCAAAGCTACCAGGTGGCCGTCTACTTCACCCAACTGGACGGCTGGAAGGATAGAGCTCCTGTCATCCTGATCCGGTGGTTTTGGTAGTGTAAAGTGCCTCAACTCTCGTAACCCAGTCACTCGCCCTAACTAGACTTTTGTGTCGATGTGAAATGCTACACAATACCGATTGTGTTTAAAGCTTTTCCAAACTGACAAATATTGATCGTTTCTCATTTTGGTTAACTCTTCCGACTTGCTTGCCTACAACTACTTGTTCGTCTCTAACATGCCAGTAGGAGGCACGAAACACACAAGCTAAGGATCCTAGTTACCATTTTCGTTTTATTCCTAGCCGATTCATTCATGTTATCCATGTTTTCATGTTATCACTGCGCGTCATATGCAAAGAGACGACCTGACCAGCTGACTTCTGAGCTCGGCCGAAATTCGATTGATGAGCTGACCTCGGTGAGCTATATTTTCTTAGCAAAATTGATGACGAACGCGTGTAAGTGATCTAGTCGTAACTGTCAGCCGCAACAAGCCGTCAGTCCTAACTTCGCACACACACTAGCGCTCAGAAAATTGAGCCTGTTTGGTTACATTTTCAATGAATCACAAGCAGACTCAGACACCAACATTACGGGATTTCATCTACCTCTGTGAATCGCACCCTTTAAACTATTCTTTAGAAGATTGCCTCCAGACCATCAACTGAACTTGAAAATTGCAAGACCGTCTAATATCTTGTACCTGAATGGTAGTCCTAAGCAACTTGTGCTTAATTGAGAGCTCTTTTATCAAACAGTTATTTCCACGCACATTTCCTTGTTTCCTTGTCATCCAGCACCTCAGTATAAATTACCAGTTACTTGTGTGCAACATGATGCTGGGTTTTCAAGTTGCTCCGTGATTAGCTAACCTACATAGATGCGGGTAGAGCATGTAGTCTAATATTTACCCAACCGAAAAATTGTATTTTGACCGTCACAGTACGAGACAGTTGGTGAAAAGGTAATCAGTAGATACACAAGACAAACTGTTTGAAAGCTCTTGAAATTACCTGTACAGGAAAAATGAGAAGAAATAATTTTGCAAAGTTCTATTCTGGGAAGCTTATTTTTGGTTCATTAGTTGTTTGGAGTATAAATTTATACTCCAAACAACTAATGAACCAAAAATAAGCTTCCCAGAATAGAACTTTGCAAAATTATTTCTTCTCATTTTTCCTGTACAGGTAATTTCAAGAGCTTTCAAACAGTTTGTCTTGTGTATCTACTGATTACCTTTTCACCAACTGTCTCGTACTGTGATGGTCAAAATACAATTTTTCGGTTGGGTAAATATTAGACTACATGCTCTACCCGCATCTATGTAGGTTAGCTAATCACGGAGCAACTTGAAAACCCAGCACCATGTTGCACACAAATAACTGGTAATTTATACTGAGGTGCTGGATGACAAGGAAACAAGGAAATGTGCGTGGAAATAACTGTTTGATAAAAGAGCTCTCAATTAAGCACAAGTTGCTTAGGACTACCATTCAGGTACAAGATATTAGAAATCATTATTGGGAATTATCAAGAGGATCCGAGTTTGAAACTCAATGAAATTTCGTGAGATGGGTATTACCGAAGATTTCCAATGGGGATAAAATAGCCGTATAGTAATTTCTGACTTTTCAGCATGGACTGACATCAACTGCAGGACAAAATACCTATTTAAAAAATCTCCAAATGGATGGTCATGCCAAGTTGTTTGCTTCTGTTGACGTTGTTTAGCGTATTTACTCATTCATGGTGAATAACTTAGGTAAACGCCAATGGGCATCGGGTCATTGAAAGCACAACAAAAGCCTGTATTTCATGTGTAGTTCTTTTGAGCAGTGGCGAAACCGTTTTCATTGCCTGAATAGAACATCCACTATGGTTCCAGTCAACTACCTCAGCCGCCTGAGGTGCGGCATTACCCGAATAGTAATCGAACTACTAAAGCATAATAATGCTTGTTAATAACTCTACATATGACAAATTTCTAATTTTATCTAACGAACCTCATGATTGTAACGCTTGGTTGGTTGGTTTTCCTTAATTGTAAGATTAGAACCGCCGTCTTCAGCACTTTTATAAAGAGTTCTCCAATTAGTAGCTGGCTGGCATATTGAAAAGTCACATGACAGTTTGGATGCTGATTGGTTTGTGTCTGGCATCAAAGAAACGCCAAGTAATTTTGGCTCTTTAATATTTAAGTTTAATGTGTATAAACATTGGAAAGCAAACTTTAACAAAGCAGCTTACATGGACCCATTTTAACATTTAGCTTTGGAAGCAAAAAACAGTGTTATGTTGGCAGTTATTTATGAGGAAATTTGGTGACTTTGTTGGGAAATTTCGGAGTTCAGCTAAGTTTGTATCGTTCACAAATGAGTTGGACTTGTAACCGAATATTCAAGAATATGGAAGTAAATGTTCTGTTTGCTATTTTTTGTGGTTTAACGTCAAACTCACATTCACAGACCGCACCAATAACTGAACAAACAACTGAAAACCATGTACATTAAAGGCAACTTGTAAACCGCAAATCCAAGATTTTTTTGAAAAATGTTAGCTTTTTGTAAGATTTACGAGGCTTTCTGTTCTTTAAAATAATTAAACTCAATAACTATCACGACTAAGATTTACTTCCGCACTCAAAACAGCAAACTTTCTGTCGTGGGACATAAATAAACAGAGGAAACATGACCGTATCGCGTTACTCAGTAAAAGATTTCCTCTATATATTGCGTCTGGACGGGGACCATAGAATGCCGTTAAAGTCATGCTGTGTTAAATAGTCGCTGGTTCCATGCCACGCAGCAAGCATTGGATGGGGCCTTGAACAGAACTATGCGAACAACTGTTGATTATTTCCGTACATTCGAGGGTTAAGCTTGCAAGCTTCAACCTAGCTAATGCCGTTGAAATTTACAGAAATTCATTTTTCCCGACAATAGCTCCACAAATATTTAGGACATTATAGGGCGGTAGATTTCCTCGCAAATATCGACATAAAATCGGGAGCAGTCGCCCCTTTGCGACAAAATGTCCCATGAGAGGGAACACAGCAATCGTTTTGTGCCATCGTTTTGTGGGGTTTACTGTCTTTGGATAGATTACTGTCCACCTCCACAGAAAGTTCAGTTTTTATGTTGCGCTTACTGATTTTTTTGTAGATGTGGCTGACTGCGTTCTTATGAAGTAAATTAAAAATTTAACTAACAAGCAAACAAACAAACAAACAAAAAATCAGCTCAGAGAGAAACTCGGACCCTTGATCTGGGAGTCATCAGGACAGCCGGCCAACTTTCGGAAGGAAGGTTTGTGGCCAAGGGATGGCGGCATGTCATGCTGGGTGAGTTAATCGCACTGTTTCAAGCCAAGTTACTCGAAGCTGTCAGGGTGAATTGTAAATCTGCTAGTCTATTACGTTGCTTGGGATGCTGGCGACTCCTAATATGAGTGAAAACCTATGAGAAATTATCAGCCTTCTCGAATGGGTTGAATTAAATTTCCAGGTTCTGCCAATCTTAAAAGTCAACTTCTGCCGATTTTCATGAACACTGCCGTGGACAATTAAACTGGGATTTCACAAATTAGCAACCGTTGTCAATTTTTATCACGTGGTGATATTTCTGTATGCGCTCACTGCCTGAAGAATGCTTTGGATGCAAAACTAATTTTCTGAGTGCTTCTGGAAACGGTTTCTTATGTGTTGGGCGTACAAACACTAAAAAAACGGCGTAATCATTTGCTGTTACCGTGTGTGAGCAAGATCTCGGTGCCTTTCGTAAGGAAACAGCGTATTCTCCTCGTTACGGATAACATAAGCTTGAGAGTGTATGAATACACTTTTCCAGGTACGATGGGTTTGCATTCAATCTATTGTGGTTGAAAAAGGTTTTGGACTTCCCAAGTGTTTTAGAAGGATGAAAAATTTAACTAATCGTGCTTTGGACGGAAGAGAAGTTTACTTTGAGAAGACGCGTGTTGACCGGAAATGTTATAGTCTGAGCCCATTGTGTTTTGGGTCATTACTGTGTCATCAACGTCCATGCATAACACGCGTACATCCAATCGTACTGCAAGAACAATCGAGGCAAACATGCCCAGTGCACTTTATAATGGACTGTGTGCATCATATCTATGGATCGCTTACGGTAGATGATATAAATGGTTGAGTTAAAACAAACGGGCCTTGCTTACTCAAGGTAACTACGAGACCTGGAAAGCCGTAAACTGTTGTAAACAGAAAAAAAGATACAAGAGATAGTTTTGATGGGAAAAACGGGTGTTTTGTGACTACCAAACAAAGTAACCTACACAGAGTCTTATACGGTTAGAAGAGCAACTTATTACCTTTATTTTCATAGCTTTCTTCAAGTAAGTGCTTTTGTATATGATGATGAAACATCGCAATACAAATGACGGCAAAACTGTCAATTTTGATTGTGTTTTATGACTTCTCATTCAACTGTTGATCTTGATCCAACACTGATATTTTAATTCCAATTTCTTGCTTTGTCAAAATTGGTCTGCTCTAAGTAAGAATACAGAAGTATCCCTTAGGATTTAGTGTCCAGCCTTGAAGGCACACTTTTGGGGAACATCAGAATGCTTCTCAGTGGAACTATTACTGTCGGCTGGGCTAATAAGATCCGGTGACCCGGCGTGAAAGCATTCTGACTCTGTTTACATAGAGAAAATTTTCAGTAAGAATGTGCCCATTTATAAAAGCATAGCTAATCTTCAGTAAAACGGCAAGCATGTAACCGAGAAACACTATCGCAGCGGTCTGCTTTACCTAATCTTAATCGCCACTAGTTTCCGTCTCTCGCGTTAACAAAAACGGAACATTTTGTAGCACCAGCTAAATTTGAGCAATCGTCACAGAATAATCTCATAGAAGGTGTTTTGTGTCTTGATAATCCTGAAACCAGCGTTTTCTGGAGCTACAATAAAACTAAGTTCCGCTCCTTTTCTCATTTATATGTCCAGACTTCATTTACTTGAATAAATATGGAAAATGTGGTATATTTTAGTATTCACACGAATCTGTTTTTCATGCGAAAGTATAGCTGGCAGAAGTAGGAGATTTTTTGTCTTTTGATACAATGAGCAGCCTCCTGGTAGATTTAACACAATTAGGCACAAGTGGTCAAAATTATGAAAGGTTTTAAATAGAGTTATATCTGTATGTCGACAGTGATTATCAGAAACTTCGGAGATACCCTTTATGTACTGCATATCTGCGTCTGTTTACCCCATGCTTGAAGTTTCTGGCACCAATTATGTCTATCAAGTCTGCATCAACTACCAAACTTTCTACAAATGTGTCCACTGCAACCCTAAAAATTGGTGTTCTGATAAGCCGTTGGCACAACAAGTGTGGCTAAGGTGCCAGATGCAAATATCTGCAATTAACAGAACAGCATACTTTACTGCGATCACAAATTTCTCATGGTTCAGACAGTGTAAACTGTGGACTTTATGGCCCCCAAATACTCGACTTAATTTAAGGAATTTCCTTCGACTCTCGCAGGGATCGTAAAGTGCTCTACATCGGTCCATCTGCATTATTACGTCCCCATTATTTTGTGCGGTCGAGTAACCAGAACCCATCTTATCAGGTGGATGCTGGTTATCGTGGAGAGCCAACATCGGATGAGACCAGATGAAGCGAAGCAGATGAGGAGTGAGAGTAATTGGATAAAGTCATGCATAGTACATTTAGGAGTGCTCATAGCTTTGGAATATGCTTGTCACGGACATTTAGTTGGTTTCCTAAAATTAGTGACATTTTCTGGTAACGAAGGCATCACTGTTTAACACAACATGGATTTAAATAAATTCACAAATTTTCACAGTTGAGTGGACAAGTACAGCGCTGTAAACTACTTTCTTTTCAGAATATTATTTGATGTGCGTACACGTTTTAAGCAATTGTAAATGATTCTGGGTACGCCTTAAAACATCATCCAGAATCAGCATTCTAACAAAAAAATAGAACAATAATCGGTGCATATTTCGAGCTACGGGGTCGATGAACGGAGCTAACAATGAAAACCTTAAAAATAACGAACGAGTTCAACGAAATATGGAACAGGTAAATAATACCTACCTTAGTCATTTCAAAAGCCTTAGTCTGCTTCTGTCACTGCGCGCAGTGATGAAGACGACGAAATGTTTGTGGACAAACCGCCTAGCTTGGTGAGCTGACCAAGTAATACTTCCAAGCAACCAATATTTTGATAACTTGCCAACGAGATGTGTCTGGTGGTGTACAGTATCTCGTTCAAACAATTAAACATTCTTTATATGGATTTATGAGAAGGTTTCACCAAAGACACGCGTACAAGAAATCGGTGCGTGTTTCAAGTGTCCCACCTAATTGAGTCAATATGCGCCTAAACAACCCGCGATAAGAACTATGTGCCAACAAAGCCGTTTCAATAAAACTTTTTCAATCAAAGCACCGCATACAAATACTGCCAGTTCAAACAATTTGCCTATTCTGGAGAAAGACATTTTACTTTAACTGTGCTACTTCGCAAATAAAACATCTTCTGAGGCAACGTCATTCATTTTGTCACTCTCAACAGGTCTCTATGGGCAGAAGCCATGGGAGTGAACTGCCTCAGGAGCTCTTAGGAATGGAGTGGTACGTTAGTGGGAGCGTAGGAAAACGGGATGAAACCATCCTGTTTTTCAGACTGGTTGCCCAGAGCTGCCTACAGTGGGCCACCGTCAGCAGTTTCAACTGACTGCAGGAAGACTACGGTAGCGATCGCGAATCCCACAGTAGTAAAAAAAGTAAAGCGGATTAGTGGATCGTGGAGGCCATGAAATTGGAAGAAAATTATGCGTCAGAAAACTCATGGTCATGCCTAACAGAAAGACAAAACACATCGTGCAGGTCATGGAGTCAGCAAACACCAACTAACAAAATACGTTGAAAAGTGTAAAAGCACCCTTCAAGTGATGTTTTCCAGAGCGGTGAACAACAAGATTTATCACTACAAACTGCACAATTATGTGTATAGAAGTAATCCTGCGACAATGCTGAGGTCATCATGTAATAAACTTACCTACGCACGCCTTATCAGCGGCTTGCGCATGCAAAATAGATAGGCAGAACAAATCCTCGCCCGTTTATTATTTTTGTAGAATCCGTCCAAATTCACAAAGTTTATCCTAGGTGAAGGTGTCTAAGCCCAGTAGTGATAAATAATGGCATGATTATTGATTGTGGGGGCTATCAATTTAATAATAATAATAATGAAAAATAAAAAACTAAACGGAATGAAAAAGCCGATCATAAAGGACAAAAAACATTTACAATTGAAGTTCCTAGAGTTTTCTAGAATGTAAGATTTTATTGCTTTTTGAGATGACAAACGTGCACACACCAAAACCGGCTATGTTGCAGACACAGTCACGTCTGTTTTTCAATTAATTTTCTTTCCCAGTCGTACAGAAGTTTAAATCAGCTCAATGTTCTTAGTCACTTAGGACTAAAGATTGAACCTGACCGTGTTTGACCGCATGGTGTTGACTGATAACTCATAATTTTGGATAAGTCATTTCATCAAAATCTTTTCTGGAACATCCCCTCAATCCAACTATACCCACACTTAGTTTACCTATTCGCGTTTTCGTCGAAGTGTCCCGTCTCTTTTCTACTCGCCACTGAAAGGTAAGCTATTTTTTGGCTCTTCACGGCTTTCATTTGGGCCAATGCTCTGTTGATTCCAACGATGCGTTCTTTATATATGGTCAGAAGTATTATAAAGATGAATGCCTCCTTCTTGGTTGTTACACGGCGCACGCTTTGAGCAAGTAAACTAGATAAGTTAATTAGGCTATCCACAGTTGCTTTGCTGATCTGGTAAGCAGTTGCTGGTAGACAGCGGGGACCCCTCTGAGTAAACGCCATAAGGTCATCGTCGATTTTAACAAGTCAAAATTTTACGTGTCATTCGCCGAAAGATGGTCGCTCATGTGGGACAAGAGTGTAAACGACCAGTTTCCTCGTGCAGTCCTGATTGTCACATAGCTAGGGTAATGTGTTCGTGAACTCATCAAACTTACGGTTCATAGTTGGATTATTCTACCATACTTTTTGTCACAACATAAGAACAACGAAACACTGAACCCAAAAATAAAGTACCACCAGGTCAGTAATGGGTCCACTGCGAAAACTTATTCTCAGCGAGCAGAAACTGTATTTAGTACGAATCACTTACCATGAGTACTAGCCAGGTGAGCAATCACACATAAAACAATGATGGTAATATGCATTACGATGAAGTTACTATGGGATAGACTTCTCTGCATTTATTCCACCTTATATAGGCTAACATGACGTAGAGGTTGAAAGGCCTTGAGTAGTCTTTGTACAATCTGTAGGTGGGTGGTCGAATTTTCGTCATTCTCCATGATGATTGGTTGAAGCTAATAGGAATACACATAGGCTGTTGGATTTTCGTTTCTTTGTCCACAAATATTGAACTTCACGTGAATTTTATAGAGTGCCAATGCAATACACTGTCAGCCAGCGCTTAGCTCTAGGTTATTAGTTCTTGTGTTTGAATGATATATGTTATCCGAAAACTGTAATTTAAGCGGAGTTTTTTGCAGATCAGACTGCATGATATTGTAAGATAAAGAGGGATAAACCCAAACGTTTCTTTTTTATTGATAACTAAACTCTGTTGGGCGTTACAATAGTTTTCTGAAGATTACAACTGACCGTACGGACAAAAGGTCCGTAAAATTTGGAATAGAGCGCTCTTACATACATGAATAATATAGTTCAGCTTAAATTGCGCGTCTCCAGCAAAGGACTCAGAATACTCGAATGAATTCCTGGGTCAAGTTAACTACGGAGCTATGAAGGCTTGACTTTTCTACACATAAAGTACGCCGATTATCAAAGTGCATCTTCAGACGCCATGTAACGAACTGTGGACAGCTTTGCATCAACCACGTGGCCAAATGCCGAGGAGTTAATCTCATTATATCAACCGTTTGATCAGTCGACTACATCAGCGGTCAGCAATCCTGGCAATGAACCAATCGCACCTCAAATTAGACCAATAAGGTTCACCATGGCCGATAAACACCGAAACTTGGACAGGGTAATACAAGATGACTTCTACACGAGGCTCTTTAGCTGAATGCTCGAAGAAAACTTTGCAAATATATTGGTCAACCAACGCAAATGTACTGTCAGTGAACCCGCAGTGAATCTTTTCACAGGATGCTTCTCCATCAGTTTTAACCATAAGTTTAGAGTTGACAAAAATGGGTATTAGATTCCGAATGGGTATTGTGTTCTTACATCCTACTGTGGTCCTTTTAAGAAGTGTCACATCAAATACCACTAGATTCACTGAGCGCCGATCTGTTATTTTCCACTTCAAATATATACGCACTTACCTGTTGATCTCAGTTGTCGCATCACCCTACATTTGTTCTCCCTTGACTATAAAAATTCATGTGACAGAGCTGGCAGGAGACCTCTGTCCAGTGGATTCCTGGCGATAGTTTTACGATTTACTCCGAAAAGAAGCTTCCGCAATTATGACAAACCCCCAACGTTAACTAATATTCCGCGATATTTTACATCTTGTAGTTTTTTCACCTTACGCACTCTTGACTATGCTGCACCGCAAACTTTTTTTATTGTTACGAACACACATGTGATGTAAAAATTTGCAATGTACGAGTGCTCTTTAGTTATGCATTTGGCCGCTGGTGCATTCATTGAAAAGCGAGTTTATTCAAGGAAAATATCCGTAGTTTAAAGCGTGCAACAAGAGAATGATGATAAAGGATAGTTACAGGATTTGTACTGATTATGCATGTAGGTGGTTCAAGTTTTCCACTAGCAACATAGCAGATAGTTCACAGGAAATGCATATTAGTTCGGCACAGCTTTTAAGGGCTACCAAATGATACATGTGAATAGTGCGGAATTAAGGGTAAAACAATGCAAAACAGCGCGACCAAATTGTCTCTTTATATAAATCTCAATCCCCGAATTATAAAAATAGATCTTCCACTTTGTTACTCGCCTTAAGTTCCGATGTAGAAGACGTAGCTGAAAAATTTTGCAATTGTGATTTTTTTCAGACGAATAATTCTGCCACAACACTCCACATAAGTATCGAAATTCTCTATTCTTTTCACTGATCTGCGCCTTATTCTGCACTATTCCCATGCAACATTTGATGGCCTTTGATAGCGGCATTGGAATAACGTACGCCTCCTGTGAATCTCCTTCTGCTTCCTTCTGCTTCTCCTTCCTTGAACTTTCCGATCAACCAAAAAATGAATGAAATCTTGTAGCGCTCTGACGATTAGTGTGCCTCTGTTACCCGGTGAGGTACACTGGGATTGTGTGCGCGACATTAGCAGACTCTCAGGTTGGTCAGTGTATGGAGGTCTGACAAGCGGCTACCTTGTCTTCCAGGTTAAGGGTTAGAATATATATTGCCGCTTGTTCTCTAGGCAGATTCAAAGCACTGACAATTCCTGCCAAACCTCGCTGCTTAGCGGCTAGACTTTCAAGCCAGGAGCTTTAGTTGAGGACGTTAATTGTCCCTTGTCCAGATTTTGGCGCCCTGGTAGTATCAAAGACCGCGTGGATTTATGATTCTTACAACCAGGGAAACTGTTGTACCTGTTGTTGGAAACAACATGGTGGGTAAACGGAAACGGGTCACTGCTGTTGCCTTCCTTCATCCTCCTTTACATACTGTCCGTTCTCCAGCACTTAACTCAACAATGATACTATCCTTACAGTTCAGTCCTTTTTGACTGACGAGTCCATTCCACTTGCATCATCGTCAGCCTGAGCCAACAGCCTCAGACATCTTGATAACACCCTTGAAGACTCAATATGCGGTCTGTCTGGCTTGTTTTTGGTGTTCCCACTCTGGAGCATGCTTCTCTACTGCACATACTGGGTACATTTGAAATTGATACACGATGTGTGCGAAACCAACAATTCCAACTCAAAGCACACTCGTTGAGCAAATCACCCTATTACAGTTTCGTCGTCTCTTTGACCTCTGACTATCCAGATTTGATCACATCTACACACAGTGTGGCACAGTGGCAACAGCCACATACACCCCCGTACCTTCAGTTAGAAAAGGCCGATGAATTGTTGGCGAATTACCATAATGATATGCATGATTTATAGCAAACTTTTCCACCTTAAAACTTAAACACCGGAAAAATCACGAGGTTTTCGACATGGTAGTTCCATCACTTTCATTTTAGGGCATATGGCGCGGAAATGTTTGAGTAGACTGGATTGTTTTGTTCGGCACAGAATTTGCGCAAATTCTGCGTTTCAAGCCATGGGTGCAATAGTCTCTATGTAAGTGTTCTTGTGTCACATTTGACCAGAACATATTTTCCAATACCTCGATAGACGATGGATAAATTTGATAATCGCGTATTTGGAATAATCGTTAACTGGATTACGAAGCAACCGAAAAGTACTTGGTACAGTTTGCTACATCTCACTTGGTTTCCCTGTTCATGGCATTTAAAATTTAGCTGACGAAATTTATTACTGAATTAAATCAGAGATTACCTCTACAGAAATATTGTAAATGACCGAAGGAAACGTATGGTTAGCGGGAAAACGCAAGCACACTAAAAGGCATTTTTCCAAGACCATCTCTACCTTTCTGCACCTTAAAAATTCTTGTGCACAAAACCCGGTACATGATACAAAAACATTTGTCTTAAGAAACTTTGTCTGGAAGCATACTGTTTACACTCATGATGGCGAATAATTTTCTTGCATGTCTCAGTCTCTTTATTGGAATAAAAATTACACCTGGTCTGAAGGAATTTAGGAAGAGATTTAAACTACTGCGCGGCTTACAGAAAATCAAATCTGAATCCCGGAAATCAACCTTTTCTGCATTTTGCCCAAGAAGAATCCATGGCTTACCATAAAGAGCATCACATCAGCCATATTGAAAAATGTCCAAGGCATTTTCTAATAAAACAGAGACAATACTTTTCCCCAAACAATGTCCAGTCCTCAATCGAATTAACAATGTTCTGCCTTTATAACCAGTGTCAAAACTTAGAGCACATTATAATTGAAGTCTTGGTAAGAAGGCCGATAAGAAATGTAATCGGCGTTATCTGCCATAATACTGCAAAAGCCGCACGCAGCTGTTGTCAGCAAAACGGTTACATAGCTGCTTAATCGATGTGTATAGAAGCATAACACCAGTTTTGCTGAAAATTAGCTGCAATCTTCCAACCGATTAGTCGTCGACGACCTATATCTTCAATTTTCGAACAAACATTACATCAGGAAATGTCGGTCTTACTGGGTCTTACCGGTATCTACTGTTTTCTAGCGTGAATAAGTCCATCTAAACCTAGTTAACTACCAGTTTCACTCTGTCGCGTCAAGGTTCTGTGGGTGCGTCCAGACCCAAACATTTGCCCTTTTATTTACAACACTTCAAGTGAAAATGTCTAAGAGAGCAGCAGCAAAAGGTGTTCACTCTGACTTCGGGAAGCGGATGCAAAATATTTTCATAGCCTGTCATATCTCATTTAATTTGAAGCAAAAATGTATTGTACATTCACAATCCCCTGAATATGCCCCATCAGGTTATATATTGTTAACCTGGAACACATTTACCACACCAAACACGCTGCAGTTATGCTGACTGACGTCATTGTGATTGCCTTGATGAGGGTACCCACTTTCCCCCAAATAGTACTACTTCTAAGCCAAAACGTTTGAGAGTTTTATTTAGTCTTGATTGTTGGGTGAAGAGGACGTCATTGGGGGACTGCCGTCAGGTGCACTTTTTTTAGGTTTTAGTAAGAAGAGTTTAGGTGGGTGCCTTAATACTTTTGTACTTTTACTAGGCAGTGGTAGCCAATTCACATGCCAGTGCTTTGGATCAGGAAATACTGATAGCTGAATAGTTACTGGTAACGCAACAAGAATGTAGGGTTTTTATGGTGCTCTGTGTTACTTATCACATGAAGAATTCATGAACTCTTATATTGTGGAACTTTTCTCGGATAACGTAAGGATTTAAATTACGACTGTATCTGTAGTAAATTATACTAGATTTTAATTAAAAAAGTCATATCAGAGCTGAATTTTTAGGTGTGTTGCGTTGTATAGTAGAAATAATCCATACTAGACTTGCATCTTTCATCTGAGAAATCACTGCTCTGGAACTCAGTCAACAAGTGACTACGTGAAGTGAATTCCACTACTGAAGGATGAACTGTGCTATATTCTGTCTAAATACGAGTTACTCACATTGCTCATTAGTGGCTCGTGGCCTGGAGGTTTAGTCTTCAGCTACTAGCTAGGATGCTTGCAGGTTTGAATCTCTTTGTAGATTTGCAGGATGGGCAAGAATGGCGATTCCGGGTTAGAGTGAAACAGCTTCATGAGATTTCCTAGCTTTTGGCCTAGTCTGATATGGTTTAGCAATACAATGCGTTACATATTTATGATAGCAGCGTGGTATCTCAAAGATAAAGTTCGGTTTTCCATGCTTGATTGGTATTGTCTGTTTTCCTAATGGGTTCTCGATGGTAATAATAAGGTAACACAATAATATTCCTTGTGCATTGTAAACCACACATGAACGTCAAATGTGAATGTGTCCAATTATGTTATAACACCCTATCAGTTAAGGGAATATATCGCTGTGTATACTGTTTAGTTATTTTAGTAAGCCAGTCTTGCTAATAGTTGCGGTCCCGAAAATGCTAGGCTATCAGTGTGAGTCCGCTTTTAGCATGATTACCTTTTTCAACACTAGCATATCGGTGCAACCTGTCACCTAGATATTCGGTTCGCTCGGTAAACGCTTGAAATTTTTGCCAGATTTTATAAAACGACTGAGTTTTGTTCAAACTTTGGTGCAGTTTATTCCAAGTTTTATGGAAAACAGTCATGTGAACACATGGCTGACCATGAGATCATGAGATGGTTAAGTGGGTGACAGTGAATGCGAATTTTAAATATGCGTTTCTTGGATTACTCACGACTATTCTTCCTGAACCAATAAATTAGAACAAAATGTCTAAGACGTGCTTCCTTTTTCTGTTTTCTAAACACCATTCTGGACGTATAACAATTAAAATCTTGGCAAACTTTCCATTGCGCTTCCGTGATGAAGCTTATTATACTACCATACAATTTCTCTTTCTCTCCATATGTATATATATATATATACGTGAATAGCTGGTATCCGGATAAGATTTGCTGGTCATTATTTATGAGTTACGTGGTGGTTGCATTAAATGTGTTCCTTAGTGCTTCCCAAGGCTGTGTAGCCTTCAAGATTCGTAAGTTTATATCGCTCTCTTACTTCAAGTCTTCGGATAATGCGCTAGCAAAAGTTGGTAGCAAAAGTTAGTGCTGTAAGCCATCTCACAGCCACTTAGCCTAGTGCATGATGTTTACGTTGGGCTCAAAATCAGGGAGAAAAGAGGCAAGCCTTCTAGAGACATGTATATTAAAGCCAAGGGTAGATGCTGCCTAATTAACAGGCGCTGTACTGTTGCCTCAAAAATCCAAAAATAAGGGACAGCCGTTCGAAAACACAAGTATGCGGATGTTGGATACGGGTAGCAGTGTGCTGGCCGAGAAACGCCTCGGATCGAATAGACAACCATCCAAAAGGCATGATGATGACGCCGTAAGCAGAGAATAAATACAGATACACACTACTGCTTCACTTCGACATGATTGCAAACTCCTTTCGAGCAATTGCGCAGGTCTGAAATTGGGCTTGAATTCCAGTGTGAAAGTCTTTATTGAGGTTGAAAACTTCTCCCGGAGACGCAGTTTTCTCTAGGGTGATCCGCAAAGCTTCGCTGTTGACTGGATGGAAGGCTTTGGCAACCTCTACGAAAGTTTATTAAACAGCTGGTTGGTTTAAAACTAAGTGAAGCTTATTTCGATGGCTTCTGAATCCACATCTTCACTAAAGAACGTTTTTCTCTATCGTGTCAATGACAAGCCAAATAAATAGCCAACTCTGGACGTATACGGAGGTTGATATACGCAGTGGTTGTTCGTCTCAGCCTTGGAAGTTCGCTGCCAAAACTGTGCATAACAGATGCAGCAGTATATTACGCAGCGTGGGTTATCCCACTCTGAGCATTTCCAAAGGACTTCCATCCACCACCACTGCTTGACAATTTCACAGCTGGTTTGTTGCCATTGTGAAACCTGCTCCTGTGGATAGGTGACAGTCCTCACACGTGTTCTGGTTGTAGCTGGTACGGAGACGCCAGGTAGATCTTGTTGTTTAGTGTCGAATGTAATCAGTACGTTGAAACAAAATAGGTTCGTTGGGTCTCCCTCGACGTACTGAAAATGTAATCTACCCAGACTTGCGTCCGGAATACTCAGTTGACACCAAGAGGTTCAGTGGTTTAGTGGCCTAACTAACGTTAACGATTCCATTCTCACCGGTGCCAACGCTTCTTATCAGACCCGTTAGAGATTAACATTTGATGGCTTCTTTTTTTGCCAGTTGCTGAAACTCTAAAATTGTATGAGCTGTATTTGTGAAAACGTGTCATACATTATTTCTGTGTCATAGTACCTACCAGAATGAAGTCTCAGAGCTATTATTTATCAGCCTTCCGGCATGAGACATTTTTGATTGCTATATAGTGTCCAAATGTTGCTGTTTATTATGGCCCACAGTATCACTATGGGCGCACTTTCTTGTCAGTGTTTTGAGATAGAAGCAGGAACTATGTCAGTCCGGTAACTGGTGTGAAGCAGTTGATTAAGAAGCAACACATTTATTTTGGTTCAACATCTCGCAAGCAAAAAACTGTTCCCCTAAGACCGCTTATAAAGTGCCAGTTTCTTGTGTAGAAACTAGAATAACCTGTGAGTGTTCCTCCTGTGTTCAATATAGGGATGATAAAGACATAAGGAGTGGATAATGCCTAATAAAATATAGAATTTTGGCGGGACTAGTATCCGTTGTCCAAACAGGTTTTCCTGAGTGGTGAACACAAGACCCAGATACCTAGAATATAACAGGCAGTCAGGATGAGTGCACTTTTGCTGTCCCAGTCGCTTCATTTGTATACAGACTAAAGCAAGAGCGACGCATCCCGTGTATGCAAAAAACAAAACACAATTCCAGTAGGTCCATTTCCGTCTCCTGCGTCTTTCCCCCAAAAAAGAACGACTCCATGTTGAGGGGATGGGGGATTTGGTCACTGGCGACTTCAACAAGTATTAAAAAGTCGTTACCTAGAGAAAATTCCGCATCGAGATCTGGAAGAGACCTGTTCACTTAGTAGGTCGTTATTAGATCTTTTAGTTACGACGTCTTTAATGTTTTGGATTCATATTACACAAGAACAGTCATCAAATTTGACTTTAAAAATTGTCTCATGGCTTTTCGGGTGCACTGGAAGGCGTGACTTACTGTAGTCATAGTCAGTAAGGGATAACTTAGATTTCACGAGTTCTTCGAAGTTCGCCAAATGAAGCCAGCGTCAGATATACTTTCGTGCCTATCATCCTGCAGATCACCGCTCGTAGGTGGCTGCTTTTCTACACACCACAGAGCTGACTCAACAGACGTTCGCTTAATTAAAATAAGTAGTATGTATTAGCGAAGATCATCTATAGAGCTTTCTCGCTTCTGGTGAGTCCTTCCATATTCGTTGTCAACTTTTCAAAAAAAGAACTGAAAGTATCTGGCTTAAAAACAATTATATGAACAGTTGAAATATACGATGTACTTGAGAATGGATAGTATGTGGACGCCAAATTCGGATTTCTAGTGTTCTAATCCGCCAAAAAACTAGTACATCGTCAAATTCACATTTTCTGTTACGCAGTTTTCTGCTAAAAACGCCTTGGTAATTTTGAGTGATGTAGGAAAGGGCTTGTATTCATCGAGTTGGTTTATGTAAGCACTGCACAATATTACTGAACAATATTAAGTAGTCAGATGTGTATGACAAAATACGTGATTTTTATGATGTTCCGTCAGAGATAAAACGTAGATCCTACACCAAAGCAGCTGAAAAGTCACGCTTTCCCACGGATGACATTACAATTTTCCGAGCTATCTATGACCACTTAAGACACCTCAAGGTGAATCAAAATTACGGTGAAATTATACTCTTTCCTTCTTTTCTCTGTGTTTCCTAGTTGTCACTGTTTTTTGCTTTGAAACATTCCATGACCTAGGCGAACCTACAACTCAGTGGAACAAAGAGATCAATCTGTTTCTGCAAGCTTCACGTCGCCAAGCTCGACTCCTTCTCCTTCTCTCCTCGACTCCTTCTTCTGAGTCGATTTTGCGTTTATATGGCGGAGTAAATTTTTACTCCTTTGAAGCTGACCATTAATTTCTTGTTTTTAATTTAAGGAAATGGGGCCAACCGCAATATCACACTTTTCGAATTTTCGTGTTAACAAACACTCACTGGTTATAAGAAAAACATTGAAAAAATCTACGTACATTGGTTGTTCAAAAATAGGTGGACAGAAAATTGCACGGGTTTGCGCTGCAAACTCCATGTTGCTTCAAATAAAGAACTAAGCTGTTAGACATTTTCTTGTGTGTCGTATGAAGCCCCAAATGTCTGGAGTAAATATCCAAAATATCAGGCTTAAAAACCCGGATCAAACGCTGCATGGCACTTTTAACGACTGACTACTCACCAATGAATTTCAGAAACGTGCTCCTCTACATGCATAACTTTTAACGACTGACTACTCGCCAATAAATTTCAGAAACGTGCTCCTCTACATGCATTTACTCCGGTTCAAATGAATACTTTAGTCTCCCAAAATTACCAATGATTTACAGACTGGGGTTAGCCTTGAACTCTGTTTGTAGTCATCAATACTGACAACGCCAGATGTTCCCAAGCAAACTGTCATGCATCTGGTACTAATCAGCGCCATTTATAAAATACCCAAACTGCACACGTGTTTTCTATGCTGACCAAGTCTTTGAAAAAACCAGGGCAAATAGTTCTCCGCTCAGAAATCCGTTCTGAGAGTTGAAGCTTAGCATGGGTTTCTTCTCATTGGGTGTGGACGCTGTAATTTTGAATAGTCAAGAGTTAAGTTAAAAAAAATACTTAAATTGTACTTAAATGGATGTTTCATCCGTACTTCATGTCAACATAGGTCATAGGTGGTACCATCGACTGGTATCTATATCTGGAGCCTTAATAATAGGTTTGATAAATTGTGCTTGGTTGATATCGCTCATATAAAAAGTGAGGTCCTCTTCAGTTTCACTTTCTAACGCATCACCTCGTATCTGAGTTTTGAATACTCACACTACACAATGTTTCCAGCGTGAATGACTCCTATTTAAAGCTACGTATATTTGGCCAGACAAGTGCTATTTTGAAATACCAGAAGTCTCTTGCAATTATGAATATTTTATCAATTATTTCCAAGCACTGATTACTTTCATGATGGTAATAGCCCTCTAATTTTAGTCAACTGATGATGATGTTACTACAAAAAACTGCAAGGGTACGTTATTTGAAATTACTCAGGCTGGCCAAAACGTAATTCGCATTGGTAACATTGTGGATGGTCCCAGTTAATCTCTGCACCAAGTCTCCTATATCATCCCATCCCGAGATCAGTTTTCGTAGTTTTTGATAAGGCATAGTAAATAAAAAGTAAACTTGGCGGCGTATGTACTTATACTGAGTTCATTAATCCATTACTGGTGAAGAATATCACCTACAACAAATCAAAAAGAAGATGACCGCACTTTTTCCGTGATATGAATTTTACATATAATCCAAAGGCGGTAGTTTTTGGTACAAAATGGCCATTTATTTTACAGCCATATAAAAATATTGTCTGAACATAAAAATTAAGCAATGCGCACTTAGTCCGTAAAATTCAGTCCCTTCAAACTTTAATTCTGGAATAACTACAAGTCCCAATACCCGAATTGAGATTGTTTCGATATGCAGATAATTTTGCTCCAGCACTGTTATCCAAAATAGGCGTTACAAAATTAGAAAACTACACTTTACACAATAACATTTGTGGATGGCCAACGTTGTCTTGTAAGTTGCATATTCTCAAATCTGTGTACACGAGCGTCATCTAACCCTGGGATCGCCCATCAACTGTGTGCAAATTTTATGCTGAACTCAATAGGGTCAGTCGAGAAAAAATTGCTCTGTAGTTAAGTTATTCTTCTTGAAAAAGAGGATGCTGCATTCAGGTAAAAGCTCATATTCACAAACGTACAAATTTATTTTGCTTTAGCATTTTTTATTTAGCCATGGACTGCTTTGCAAACCCAACAGCTTTATCGCGAAAATTATAAAAGGACACGGAAGCAAGGATCTCTACGTTTGGAAGGTTTCTGTAAATTAACTTAATTTCCTAGGTAAGCCAGTAACCGTTGTAATAAGCGGAACTGCGTTTTCACAAACTCATGCATGCATAAAGGAACATTGACTGTCCACCGTAAAGCTAGATTTGGTTTCACGTCTATATAAAGTTAAGTTCCTCAGGAACATTCATAGATTCACCCTGATAAATCGCTGGGTGATAGTGATATATTATATATTTTAAGTTATATTATTATAATATTATATAGTATATATTATATAATATATAATTTCTTATCTTCAGTTTGCCGTAAATACAATTCCACGCAAACATCAGAGAAAAATTTAACGAATATTTCCTTGTTAGCGGATCAAACAAGTCGTAAAAATATCAGGCAAAAATATTAATAGTGTCATTTACCTTAGCTCACTTTAGCATTTGGCTGTGAAAGTCAATGTAAGACACCATGTCGTGTTTTATGCGCCTATGTATCCAAAGTTATCACAGGTTTTCGTAGTATATGTGATAAGTTTGCACAGTGCTATCTGGTTATAGAATACAACCGGACTGATTGGGATTGTTTGAAAAATATGTTGCCTGGAGCACTATTTTATGCAGTGGTACACCCCACTTGCTTGCGTTTTGTCATCGCTAGTCCACATACATTATTTGACTTTAAAGCAAATATTCCAAAAAAGGTTTTTACGTCAGCACCGTACCAGTATTCCTGTTGAAACAGTGCGAGACTTACATTTGCAATGCGAATGTTCGACTGAACACCAAACTGAAAATCATAAGTGTCTCAATATGATAATCTGGAGACTAGAACTATGAACCTGTTTAAGAACCTGTTTACGAACTGTATCTGGCTATAATATTCTGTTGTTTTTTAAATATTGTGTTTGATTGTTTTTTCCGGTAGATCACACAAGGTAGCAATGAATTTCCGACAACAACAGGCTTCTCGTGACCAAACGAACAAAGATTTACGTACATCAAACTGGATGAGAATTGTCTGAGGAGATCTTTGTGGGTTTCACTTATGGGACAAAACCTCATTATGCTGACAGCATATAAGTAGTTTAGGTAAATAGTAAATTACACGATTGGTGATATTTTTCTCTGTGAAATTTGTACTCATGAATCCAGTCAGGAACCACATTATGTGGATTCCTTGATTGAAGGATGAGTAACACTATATCTCGTTTACCTCCGAGTTGATCACACTATCAATCAGACGCTCGTGGTTGAACCATTGAGTGTTCACACTAAGAAAGATCGCGGGTTTAAAACCGTTCAAAGTTTTTTGAGATGAGCGCCGCTGATGATCACATATAAGTATGAAATAGCTGTAAAAGTTTGTCAGCATTTCAGGACAGACCGGCATTACTTGCAGGAGGAAGATTCCATGGACTAAATAGAATTGCTTATGCTGATGCATAAAATAAAAGGGCCTTGCTTGATTCCTGACCTAGGGGGATATTGTAGTATTTTTTCAGCCTTTTTTGTACTGAATGAACGTCATTTTGGGAACTTGCAGTACAAAATAATTAGGTACTTGATCACAACAAGGTCAAAAATAGATTGCTCATTCAGAAACTTTTTTAAAATTTCCTATGGTATTTAAAGGCATTTAGCACCATTTTCTTGACAAAATTCCTACTGCAGGTATGCAATTTGCAATAGTGGGCTTGTGCAGGAGACAGTATTCTATCAGATAAAAAAGGCCATCTCAGAGATTTCAAGAAACTCCATAGCAAGTGATAGTGATTCCCAGAAGTTACAAGTCTTCAAGGAAGAAAGTCAAAGCTCAATTAGCTGACGGAATTGTATGACTGCTGTGTTACTTAGAAGCACTCATAAAGAGACTTTTATTGGAGAGTGAGTAGGCATGTATAGTCTTGTGCAAATGACCGTTGCGTTTGCACAAACCATGGATATCGCGGCGTGCACTGATGACGATTCCAGTCATGGAAGTAACAGCTGCACAGGTTTTATTGTTTTGCCATGAGCTTTTTTAATTGAATAAAAGGTTAAAAATCGTCAGAGGGTAAGAATTTTGGAGTAGTTTATTAATTCAGGCAATACGATCCTGTTACGAAATAATTTTGAAAGCATCCTGAATGAAAGACTATTTTTGCGTGTTTTTCGTTTTTTGTACTATCCATGCCTGAAAGGCAGTATTTTATTGTTTTTGGGGCAGTGTACGAGAAAACACTGAAAACTGGAGTTAGCACGCCTGCATTTGGTTCTCCAGAACTAAAGACATTTTCCTCCAAGGTGTTTGCTGCCAATTAATAAGGTGATCATAGATAAAGAGCACAGAAAAACATGCTACGAAGTAAAGAAATTTGCCGAGAAAAGATTTGGACGAAGATAATATGATTAGATATTTTTGGATTATGTGTGTAACTCAAGTTCATACGTGGCGTACAGATATGCAAAATCTACTGCAGGGACAATCTAGCCAAGGATGCCTAATGCACTTCAGTTTACAGGACTTGACGTATATCTTCGAAATGCGCACCCATGTTGGTTAGATTTAATAACTGTTAGAAGTAAACGAGATTTGCTTACCCAGAGGGACTGCTACCGCTGGTAAGCTAGAGGCTGTTTCACCACAGAAGACGATGTAACTGGTGCAGTAGCGGTGCAAGCGATGCTTCATAAATAAAAAGGGGTAATTTAAAAAGCAGCTGCATATAATTTATGGAAAAATCCTCATCGATCGGTAACGACTTTCGGTGCTCTCTTCGAATTAATGTGCGTTTCCTTGGCAGTGAGGCGTTGTAATTTTGTTGACCTTAGGGCTTTTAATAGCGGCAATATCTGCATGTTATTTTTAACCAGTGGACTTCATCGAGCATTCCCTGGAGAAGTTTGCAAAACAAAGTGTTGCGTGCTAAAAGCGCAGCTGTACAGAAGGACAACGCTTCCAATCCAAAGCGACTACTTCCTGGAGCATAAAAAAGTCATTTCCACATAAATCTGTTTGAACTATCGTTTCAGAAGGGTTTGGTGAACAGTCGGTAGTTTTGATTGTACAACTGTTTGAACTAAGTTGTTTGCTGTCCTGGTGCAGGATAATAGTGCATATCTTTGGCGTTGGGGTTCTGAAGATTTAACGTGCGAAGCGAGCCTGCCACCAGTACTTCACCAGCTTGGTATACTTACCTGGATTATCAAGTCTGAACAAGCAGGCAAACGCATGTACGCTTGAGCTATGTGACTGCCTATCCCGAGACAACCAGAACAGTTGATGAGTCTTGTTTCGCCTGTTCAATTCAAGTGATACTTCAAGGGAACCAAATGTGCACCGGTGCAGTAGTGGCACTAGTAGTTGCTCGTCGTGAATTTCAAGGCCCGGCACGACCAGGGGTACGCACTGCTGAAAAGCCCTAGGGAGAGCTAGGCTCGAATCCAGTGTGCTCCTCTTTGATGTGAAGTCAGCAGAATAATCTTGCCAGGACAGGAGAAGGACTGTTGAAATGCGGGTGATTTGAATCTGAGTTCCTCAAATCTCGATTCTATTTATAACTAGAATAGAACAATGCTCTCCAAACAGAAAGGTCTCTCTATGTGTGAACCAACCAATGTAAACCGAATAGCATGCCCTCGGACCCGAAACTACATTTCACTACTGCAAGCGCTTATCGTTTATGCTCAGTTGAAAACGTTAGATGTTCCATTTGCTCTTGTGCTGGATGTAAATTGCTGCAAGGGGTTGGCGTTTCATGGTAATTTTAATACCTGATAGTTGTTGTTTCCCGGTTAATACAGATGACAGGTTTCGCATCACCGGCTCAAGTCAAACGAATAACTTAATTGACTGCAAAGTTTTATCTCACCGGTGTTACAAGATAAACAAAGATTGTTGGAAATTTGATAAATAATAGTGGTTTGTTGAATCACATTGTTGGGTTCTGACAGTCTGAATTCACTAACTTTATAAGCTTGTGATCCGCGGTGCAAACCTGACTGAACGGTCTATAAGAACGTACTGTTTTTGTGTACACAGTAGTGGGGGCAAGCTACGGAAACATGTCTGGGTTATTGAATTTAAATTTTCATTTCTAACTGTTTTGGCAGCTCCGGGTCTGTAGCGACGACTGTTGCGTTTCCAATCACCTTCAGAAAATTCCACAGCCCAAAGTACCCACGATAACACATAAAACTGGGAATAAAGGTATGGACAGAGTTGCGCCAAATCCATCAAGGGGTCTGACTCTGATATCGGCGTTTGGAAGAACAATACATTTTATTGCACTCCAGAATTTCGGAAAAATCAAGCCTAACATTGCAGTGTCAAACACAAAGGGAAATTCTATCAGTTACTATCAGTTACTGCATAGCAATGAGTAACTTGGATCTCACGAGATAGATCAAGCATGTTATAATTTCAGGATGGCATCAGGTTGTCTATGTTGTTCTGTGTTATTGACAAGTTGAGAGCTGCCACATTATATGGATAGTGGCCACTACCACTCTTCATCTTTTAAAAGTCTATGCATAGCAGATGCTGGCATTCATACGAATGAAAAAGCGCTGTCTGTCAGAAGTGGCTCATAGTATTGGGATACTGGTGTCAGTTGGGCTGTTCCAAATGTTTAATGAAATCGTCAATGCAAATGGAGAGTGCGGGGGAGCCTGCATACTAGACATAACATAGATTGAAAGGACGCACACCAGGATGTGACAAACAAGACACTCTAACCGGAATTCTAATAAACTACCATTCCAGTAATAGCAGATGCCAAGCCAGTTTTGAAATATCAGCAGTGTAGGAAAACATGGAACAAGAATTGGTGTGTACATTTGTTCAGGACGTCGACAGCGACTTCAAAATAGATTACGAATTGACATGTAACCTCGCCAAGTGATTACAGTTTGCTATGGTCCTGTCAGAAGTAGTAGCCGCTTCAACCACCTTTATTTTACTTAGCTCTGATCACGATTTCCTACCGGTTGAGAATCAACCAAGGTTTTTCATGAAGGTAAGGTTAGTGTATGATGAAAAGCCAAAACTAACTTGAGAGTAATAATTGGACTAATGTAGAATCCACGTCTCACTATTTTATAAAGCCTATTGTTCCATTTATGGTTCGGTATTTTAAGTCTCGGCCATAAGAGTTCGGTCAGGACTGTAATCAGACGAAAAACAAAAGGGTTGGCGAGCTTCACAACTTTTTTCGAAAACTAATTTTCCTTTCAGAATGAAGGCACAAGCAACACTTCTCAGCCACTTCCCTACTTGTAGTGTCTTGTTTCCGCAACCCCATCTGCCATGATGTGATCCAAGGTGTTGTAATGATATAATGTTCAACTATTAACCGGACGGTCGAGAATTTGAGAAAAGAATGGAGCAAGGTTTCTCCTATCCTCAGATTAGACTTTCACATACAGCCTAACATCCCATTTGAATCCTCCAGATTCTCTCAACAAACCATCTATCACCAGCCCTATCCGTGGTGGAAGCTATGTGACTCATATAAGTGAGTAGTCATGTATACGGATTGAGGCACCTGTATCAAGTTAACCACAGTAAACGGACGAGAAGTTGGACAGCGGCTCTGTTGAACTGTGATATATTCCATGTGACCGATCCAAGTCCTCTGTAGTATACTTTTCGGTGAGTAGTCACTGAAGAATATGTCTGACAGCATGTGGGATCCTTGAAGAAATTCCTATGGACAAGATCTTGCTTACTTAGGTTTGCACACAAAATCTGCCAGGTTGATGGTCACTTTTGGCTTTAAACCAACATACTATACGATTATATATAATAGATAGACAGTATCGGCGTAGGTTAATCCTTTATCTCATTTACTGTCATTGCTTGTAACAAATTTGACTTATTCCACCGTGAACTTGGCCAGTTCAAACACTATTACACTTGTTTTGAAATTCTAATGGGATGATCTTCAAACGTAACTAAGCATTAATCATCAAGACTATTTAACCATCAGTAATAAGTACAAAAATTTTCTGGATACGTACTCAAGCACGAATCCTTTTCTTCTTTACATTTTTCTGCAGATGATAAAGAACAAATTTCCGTTAAAATCATCCGTAATGTGCGGATTTCAGTGCAAATCCACACGGCGCTAGTGGAACGAATGCAGTTTTTCGAGGGTTACAGGAAGATGCAATTAATCGCAAATATTGTAATGTAAATGCTAGTGAAATTACGCCGAAAACAGATTATACTTATCCGACAATTTTACTATAGTGGCAACTCAGTTGCCAAATCCATACAAGGTACATTAGTCCGGAAACGGCAGATAAACTTGCTGCAGCGGTCAAATTATTGTATGGCAAACTCACCTAGGCACTCTTGGTCAGTCGCTTGCGCATTTGGAATTTAAGAAGAGGAACGAAATGGTTGTTTATGCTTTTACTGAATACACTCTACTGTATAATATATCTCATGTAAGAGCGCGTGCTTGATAATGTTCATAGCTTTCCTGGGTAATATTATCATATTTGTATCGCTTGAATAAATTTCCTAAAGTTTATATAATTACTGGTGGACGCCAGAAGTGACTGAAAGGAGATTCCGACACTTGGTGAAAATGTTGCTCCATTGCCTTCGGGGATCATGTACTTGTGTACACTGAAATGCACAAGCAGTCATGCATGCCTGTCGAAAAACATGTACTTTGTTTTTCAACAGCTTAAAAGTACCAGTTGGCAAAATGTGCGGATAATAAAACCCCTAAATCTTTAAGTAAAAACGCCGATGCCCTAGTAAACAAAAAAACTTTGAAACAAAACAAAAACTTTGAAAAAGTCAAAAGCACGGTCCGATTTGAAAAGCTTACCATGAGTACCCACTGCGCTCGTCAAAATCCAAAACAAAACGAAAAACATATACATAGTGGAAAAGTGGTGATACAATATTAGCTGAAAAGAACAAGTTCTCTATTTTCGCGTTGTGTAGGACAACACAACAATTTAAAAACGGCATTCAGTCGGAGGAGAAAAAACCTAACTAGTAATCGTGAAGCTCGTAGGTGGATTGCGAAGTGACCAATCACCGCTGTCCAAGGCAATCTTCATAAATCCAGATGCGCGCAAGTAGATTTGCACTTTAGGTTAGCAGATTTCACAACAGACAAACTCAGCAAAACATGGGAAGTATCAACCAAAAAATATTTCGCGTTATCTATATACTGTGTACTTTAGAAACCTTGTACGACCTTGCCTCTTACACACCATGCGCAATTCACAATTCGTTGTTAAATTAACTGAATCACTGGATAGAGAATTGTACCCACTTTATTTCACACTGCAATTTCGGGAATTCACTCTGAGAAGATAAGGAAAATGCGGAAGCTTTTCCGGTTATTACTAGCAAGTTTTCGGCTTAAATTTTGGCAAGCTGTTCAAGAACGAAGCGCAACTAAATGAAAGGAAAAAGGGGCCTTGTATGAATAGTTCAGCTTAGTTAAATTAGTTCATAACGATAACGTTCCTAAAAGTTTAGCAGCAGAGTTCTGAGCTTTCATGGATAACATTTCCCATGCTTCAGCACGCCATTGTTAAAAATTTACCTCTGAAATAATCCTATCTAGTTTAGGGGGTGAAATCTAAAAATAATAATCTAATAAAAGCGTGGTTGTGTTGATCTATAAAAGCTCCTCTAAGAGAATAATACATCATTGCAGTAAAAAGTTTAGTCACCAATAGCCACTGATGAACGGTACAAAGTTTTGAGTATAGTACTAGCAAGAATGAGAGATTAGAATACTGAGCCAGTAATGTGCAGTAAGTTTTAACTTCTGTTAGAAAACAGCAATCTAAGCTGTCAAAATTGGGTCCACTACACAATCAGGTGCGATACCATTTTTGGAGTATGTTAACAACAAACTCTTTTACGGACTTCAAGGGCGTTGATGTGAAATTTTTGACGACTTTTTGAAGGGGGTAGTGCTAGTTAAACCGTCCAAATGCTTGCCACCTCTAAACACAAACACAATTCATCCCCATCCGGTTGGTCTGGACTTGAAAATATGTTTCATAACTGTGTGCATATCTTAGAAATACGACTTCGTTATGTCTCCAAACAGGAGATAGAAAACACAGTCAGTCAACAGCAATATTGTCGACGTTTTGTAATTCAGTATCAGCAGCAACAGAATGTGAAGAGCCCATGCAAAATTTAGAGGGGACGGACGGAGTGACAGCGTACGGTTTGTCGCAGCGTATTCATCCACAATCGTGGATGGGCTTTCCACAACTGCAACATGCTCCTCAAGGATGGTAATAATGTCAACCAAGAGTTGTAGAACCAATCCGCACATATTAGTAGTGAAAGGCGTCACAGAAGTGGGGCTAATTCAGTTATATTCATGAAAATACTGCTAGCGAATTAAATTTTTCCGTTTGTGATGTATGCTTTAGGTCAAACAGTTCATATTTGCCGATTAATATTGGCTTTTACTAACTGATTTCATTGGGAACAACGAGAAAAATATTTCTGTCCTGTGTATATAGCGACGCTGAATAAAACAGTCTAGTTTGTGTTAAGACTGTCTGCTGTACTTGAACCTAAAAGTGATGTTCTACAGTTCACAATAGCACATTGGTTATTTTTCTTACCAGTGTTCTCAAAAAGTGTTTCCTTATTACTTTTGGCGCAGTGTATGTAGTGCAAGAGTAGGGCCTGGATTTGCCACAATCGTCATACTAGTCCGCGCACCTTTCAGAATACGTACTAAATTCCTGACTTCCTCGATGAGACCTATCTACTGTTCCGCAATTAGTCTGTTTTGTATTCAAATAGATGGTGTGAACAAAGTCGTGCACGGCGAAAAGTCTTCGGTGCGTAATATGTGCACCTCTTGTACTTAGGACTTTCAGAAGTATACAATCAGTCAGTAGTTGGCAAATGAAAGTGGCTCTAGGGCATTCAGGACCTTGATACAAAATCTTCAAGCCTTAGTAAAATTTGGCTCCCAGTTATACAACTATCTGTCTATGTTTATTTGGAATTTTGCCCTCCATCAATATGTCTTTTTTCAGCTCACCTATTTCTACAGCATTTGTGATGCTGTATACTCAGACTAGAAATGATAGAAGCTTAGTTCCTCCAATCATTGATTTTCGTCCTCCGTAACAACGGAATTGAGATTTCAGTTACTTCGAAAGTTCCACACAGTAGCCAAAGCAAGGATCTACCTATATTAAAACATTATTTTTCTGAGGAATATGCTTTCCAACGCCACCTCCTCTAATTTAGTCTAGAATGCAAATTCAGTTTGTTTTTAACGTGTGATCAGACTCATCAACTTATGCTTTAAAACACAACACCTCATAGAGACGGTCTCCATTCTTAAGAGCAGATTCTCCTCCCAAATGTCGACTCAGCAGAAGAGAGTTTTTAAGTAAAGCAGCGAAATGCTGAAGGTGATTAAAATCTACACGTGCAGAAACCATGTAACGAACTATAGACAGCCTCGCATCAGCCACTTGGTCACATATCGAGGAGTCTATCTCACTACATCAACCATTTGGTCAGTCGATCACACCAGGTATTTGCTCTGCGATTCTGACTACCGACCGATAACCCAATCACACATCTGAATCGACACACGACAAAGAATGTACAGGGTAACACAAGGTGACGTCTACACGATCTGTGCTATTTTCCGCTCCGAATATGTACGCAAACCCAAACGCAATCACGCACCTGGTATTCTCAGTTGTCGCATCACCGCACATTTGTTCTCCCTCGACTATAGCAATTCATGTGACAGAGCTGGCGGAAGACTGCGTGATGGGTCCCAGGAATTTTTTTCCCGTAAAAGAAGCTCTCGTAATCGTAATACGTCCTTAACGTTAACTAATATTCCGCGATATTTTACATCTCGTAGTTTTTTCATCTTATGCAATCTTGCCCATGCTGTACCGCAATCTTCCTATTGTTGCAAACAAGTGTTATGTAGGGGTTATGGGTGTACGAGTGTTTTTTTAGTCGTGCGCTGGACCGCCTAAATATTCATTGAAATTACTCAACGACAGAAGACAATATTAGCTCATAGATATTCGATTCCCCGATGTTTCAGCTTGAGGCGTATGGAACAGTTATTGTACTTTATGGTAATAGTTCGGCTTCCAAGTCTTCTTAACGCGCTGAATTCCAGTGAAACACCAAGTTAAGTAAGGCGATTTTACGACCACCGGTTTGCAGCGATTCTCCTTTAAATCTATTGCTGTGATGCACAAAAATTACTGTCAGATATGAAGGTGATGCTGTCGGATTTATTACGTCATAGTTTTACAAACAGTAAGACGAAGGACACTGCACGCTTTTTGCTTCCACTGAAGCCTAATTGATGTGTTCGGTATGCATTTAATATTTTGTTCCCAAAATAAAAATAACCTAACAGACTTGAATGCAATGCTTGGGAAGAGGCTTTCACCAGGCCACCTGTAGGGAGATATCATGAAACTTTAAGCATACAAGGTCAGCACCAGGAATGATTTATATCCTAGTAGGGAATGGTTCATCCCCATCATAACCGGTGAATTTGTATTCAGCTTCAAAGCAAAACAAGACAGGCGATTAAATGAAAACATCTGTATTCGTATCTTTGTTTCAAAGAAGGTGTGGTCCAGATTTCGGTTTTGGCTTTTTGGAAATTTCCAAAGTGATTGATTTCTCCTTAGAACGCTTTAACTTCATAAAATCAGCGAAAAAGCCGCTTGCTTGTGAACTGATTTCACGATTAATGGCAACTTTATCAGAACAGTTCGTGGCACATTTATCCGTATCCGGCAATCCGTTATCCCGGTAAGTAGTTAACTACACTGTGTGACAGCATAGCAACTTCAGCCTCCCCCTCTTTGTTCTGTAAACCGCGCTGTGTAGTTACAGCTGCCACAGATTTTTCACCGATTTTTGTTAAGATAGGGATAGTGGCTGATATATTTGACTCGGGTACTCAGGAGTAACAGCTAACCCTTGATGAGGACGTCGGAAGAAACTGTCTATTGAATACAACATTGTGGATGCACGCGTGTCATTGGGTGGGCGACTGGACTATATCTTCAGACGTCCCCAAACGCTGACGTGTCCTATTGTGGGGCTCCCATCCGAAGTGACGTCAATGACTAGCACAGCTGGTTTGTCGGTAACGTTTGTTCATGTTTCGCTGCCAAGTCATCGCTTAACCTCTCTTGACTCGTTATTGCCCTCCGCGTTGTCGTCAGGAATATGATGTTTGTGGTAGTCGGCGGAGTGGCATAAGAAACACCTTAAGGAGAGTGATTAGCTCATCATTTGTGGACGGGTTATTCACTCAGAAGACCATTTACGTATTCTACATTTGCTGATCCGCTGTTCATACCAGACTGATGCACCATTCCAAAGATATCAGTGGTCAGAAACGTAAGGTCTGCAGCCGGCATTGACCAAATTAATGACCTGCATAATAATAAAGAACGCAGCACGTCACTGAAAACTCGACCCCTGACTGATAAGCCGATGACACGCCTGCACCACAGGTAATCCAGGTTGGCAAATGCCACTCAAGCACTCGCGATCCAATGTGAATTAGTGTTTCTGGTTGGAGCGTCAAAACCGACATTGCTACCCAGGTAGAACAAACTGCATACTATTTCGATCATCCGAGCAGCAAGCGAGAGTTAGATTTTGGAATGGTCCAATCTTGAAATGGCACTTTAGAATTTACATCGTTTTATAGGTAACAAGTATCCTACTCAGCGTCAGAACTGCTGTCCGCTGAGGCCTATGCGAGTACTACAAACAGGTAGTGTTTTTATGTCCAGCAGCATGAAGCTTGATTGAGTTTGATAGCCTAATGACAAAAAGGTGACTATTCACAAGAATCAAACTAAGAAAAGCTCGTTCAATTCTGAAGTTGAGCACAATTACCGCGCCATGTATTACAGGAGCCATTGGCTCTCGATCGCTGAATGCACGGTCAGCGAACTGCGAGACAGCATTCGTCTTTAGTGCTTAAGGATACATAACCACCAATTACTTGCCATAACCTGTTCAGTTGCCAGCAAACTCAGAGCCTTCCTCTCATGTAACATAATAGTATTCAATTTATTCTCCTTGGGGCACGAGACAGTGTCGTCTTTTCTGGCAGATATTCACCTGATGAGGCCTTTAAAACTTTGAAAGTAACAAATTTCTCCCCCTTGGACAAACGTCTGTAAGAGTAGACCAAATAAAATTGGCTCCTTAAGACTGAATTCAAGACACCTGTATTACTCTGCAGAGACCACCTAAAGTGGTCAACCAAATCTGTATCCCTTAGAGTTGGAAGCAACTGTTGACTGCCTTAGAGAGACGGTCCCTTCCGGTTGGTCGTTGAAACTGTTTGTGTAGGGACTGATAATTGAATCTTCAAGAAGGCAAAGGCAGTCAGTCTCCTCTGAGGACAACAGTTGCCTTAACACCAATAGGTTAAGTGCTATGGGATCACCTCTCATCTTGAAGTTTGAAATAACGTCCGCATGGAAAGAATATACTGTTTTGAACAGTGGTACACTGTTCCTCATGATAAAATTAACCTTGAAACATTGGAAATAAGAACTCCGTCGGAGGCTTGATTCATTTTTTTTATTAAATCTTATCAATAATTTGCATTTCAGAAGGGTGGCAATTTGAATTAAACCATATGCAAGAGCTGTTCATAATATTCTTAATTTTGGTTTCTGAGCCCTTGGATAAGTATGGCGAAATTGCACTGAGCTCCTCGTAAGTGGTTGCATTGGGATGCACAATCTGACTTTTCGCTTTGAATTGCACTACCACCTCATGATGTCAGGAACAAACAGGGCCGAATATACCGAAAAACCGAAGGAACCAGTTTGTGGAAACAATACATCTTGTGACCCTCATGTTGGTTCTCCTCGGCTTGCTCAGTGTGTGAGACATAAATCTGGCAAACGAATTTTCGTGGCAGATGTGATTAGTAGAACTTTAACGATATTCTTTGACAGCCTGTTCCAAGTCCTCTTTTAGTCCAGCTGGGCCTTTGCCTCTTTAACCGAAACGGTACCATTCAAGAAATCGACTTAACCGATTTCCTCATTGTGGTATAAGATTGCGTTCAAATCGTTTCAGCACTGTGGGCTTTTAGTCCTTTTAGTCCGCTTTTAGTCCTCAGGCAAACAAAGTAGCAAGCTATTATAAGTCATCCGTAGAACTAGGATGGTTTACGCCATGCGGACACTCAATGGAACCCCAAACATTGATCAAGCTTTGGTCTGATGTCCAGCCTAATGACCTTGAATCGTATGACTTTCATAATGAAGCTTATAGAAATTTGTGTAAGAACGATTATTTGAGGAACATGTAAATACGATATCATTTGAGGATTACACAATAGTTCACTCAGATGTTGAGGTATTGAGCGACCTTGTAGTCTGCCAAAACCATTCAAGGCAGGCTTTCCGCCACCCGATCACGATGGGTAGTCTTGACAAAAACAGACAATGAGGTGATTCTTATTCACCTTGACTAAAGTGTCACGTATACATGGGGCTAGACATAAATTACGTGCATAATTAGCTCAATTCACTGGCGCAAATGTAAAAGGGGTAGGGAGAGTGTAGACAGTTTAATGTGTCATGTGGTAAAACGGGTAACTTTAGGTATTGGTTCAAGGCCTTGTTCTTCCAAGAAAGGAAAATGCTAAACAACTTATGGCTTAGTTCATATTTAGAAATAATATAGTTACTATAGCACCATCGTTGTTCCCTGGAAAACCTGTGGAGTTAGTACTGCTAACCTGAGTAAGCTGTCGATATTTCGTTCATAGTAGGAGTTCGTCCCACAGCTGATCAAGTGCTTCTAGCCGAATAGTTTAATCTTCGACTGCTAACCAGGAAGTCTCAGGTTGGAGTCTCACTGTAGCAATGCTGATGATTCCTAACAAGGATGGAATGGCTGTACAGTATTCCTCGGCTTTTCGCCATAGACTGTTCTCATTTGCAAGGAAGCTTTACTAAAAAGTTAGAAAGTCTACCCAAGCAAATAACATTCTATAAGTTGCTCAGAAAGAGTAACGATTCACATGTCGACTGAACCTTCTTTTTGGGAATTTATCATTCCACAAGCAAGTCAGTATGTGCTGGCGCAAGGTGGATGCCGTAACAGTGTTGGTAAGTCAGCCGCCTTGTTGCTCATCTGCTCGAGACCTAACTATTCGGTTTCCAACTATTAGTAGGATGCCTGGGCATTGAATTTCCTTAAGGAACTGTAAGATGAAGTAAAAAAGCATTCCAGTTATTCTCGGCTTTATGATAATGGAATAACGTCGTTTGTGGGTGAAGTCTACTGGAAGGTTCTTCAATAAAACTGAAGTGAGATTTCATTTCCCAAAAACCAGACTTGAGGGAGAAATGGACTGTCCGTTGTTAATTCATAGGCAGACTCATTCCTCAGTCGATTAAACTATGGTATATGCTGACCACTAAGAGGAATCACAGGCAAGATATTTCAATCAGACGCCAATTGGAGACTGATTTATAAGTTTAGGTTGGCTCGATCAAGAGCACGCAATTCCGTCTCCATGAACACACGAAATGCAAAATAATATGTCTGTTTACTTGGCTTCTTACACTGGAATTTGTTATTTAATTTGTACCTAGACTACTTTTCATGAATATTCCAATCACTCGGCGTCATATATCGTGCACTAGGCACAAGTTTGGCCTGCGTAAATAGAGAAAACACCTGGATTTAAACTCCGCTTGTTTCACTTTGAGTCCAAATGCATAGAACCCTCGTAGTTAACAATAAAAAAACTTTCCAAGTTCTAAAGGAAGATATCTTGGTGCTCTAAATAAAATTATAGTTTGATGCTTTTTCAAGAGGCATTAGATCGGAAATGGGTATGACAGCAAACGAAGCATAAAATGTTGTGGTAAGATCGAAACATCTTACTGTGGGTGCACCATCTAGTCGAGGTGTGACACCTTTCTTCAACCCTATGCTAGTTGATTTCAATTAGGATTCATATCTGCTTCAAATAATCGAAGTAAATTTTTCCAATACAAAGCGGTCAAACGGCGGTTTTACAAACTTCCTGCACCCACAAAACCATTTAGAATGCATTTTCTAGTTCATATAGTTACTTAAATACCAGCACATTCTCGTGACCGGGGGTTGATTGAAATGATGCACTTTGCAAACCAAATGAATGCTTTTGATCAAATATGGTTACACCTATGCTCATACTTATTGGTAGACTTTTTGACAGTGTCATTTATGTTTTTATTTTGATCTGAAACCTGTGAATAACTTTGTATTCAATCAAGAACATCTAGTTATCCAACTTTTGCGTGAACCAGGATATTGTCGGGCATAGTGCCAAGTAGAGCAGGAACAAAAATAATATGTATTAGTTTGCAAAGAACTTAAAAGAGGTGTTCGAAATTCTTCGGCTTCATTGAGGAATCTCGAGATGTTTGATCACCAACTACGGGAGCTGAAGTTTGATTCATAGATGAATTGAATCTCACTGAACTAGTTACTCCGGCAGACGACATTAGATTTTTCTTAACAGCGGAAACCCTCGGGTACCAGTAACAGGGTCTACTTCCTAACTTCACCTGTTCCAATTGTCAATAATCTCAAAGCAGTTTGATCACAACGGTTCTTGTCGTTTCTTTCTTATTTCTAAATCCAAAAATCATCTGATTACTAGTGGAACGTTGTAGTTTTATCCGACTGGCCATCAGTCTACGAAATGGAACAAATCGTCGAGCCTTGTCAGGATATTTAAGGATGACGTGCTTCCAAATGACAAAAGCTTCACCTTTATTGTGATTCATTGGGTGGGCCTACAGGGACAAATCTATACATGCGGATTCCCTGAATGAAGGATGAGAAGCGCTATATTCCGTCTGAGTGCGATTTGATCACGCTGCTGATCAGCCACTCGGGCTCTGAACGGCTACTTGTTCAAAGTATCAGCCTAGAGGTCACTGCTAGAGACTCACTGGAGTTTGATGGGGTGCGCATTGCTGGCGATTCTCAATAAGGATGAAACAGCTTTACAGTGCCTCCCGGCCTCTTAGCACAGATCGGCTTCACTTAAGTGACAAAAATCCATTAAAACATAGGGACAATTGCGGACAGAACTTTCACTTCTTTCCCCTTTATACTTAGCCAATGTGTCTCAGTGAATATGAAAGGGCTCCTACGAATCGGATCTTATTTTCATCTTCATAGTATTCTTCATTAATGAGCCCTTTGAATGCTGATATCAAATGCCGAATAAGCAGAACGGTTTACCTATAGATTGTCACAAAGCGATATAAAAACTGGAGCTCAAAACCAGTTAGAATGTCTCAAACCGCGCACTTACAGCCACACGTTCGTATAAGCGCGAACAGCCGCTTGGAGGCGGGTAAATTCACCGGAGCACTCCACCGGGTGGCCCTAGCTTTTTACTGTTCCCATGATGATGCCCAAAATGAATCTACATCTTTCTTACTCCAAATGGATTCTGAACCTGAAATAAGGTGAACCACAGGGTTACTACATCTTGCTGTCAGTCAGCCACAGAATTTGTCACTCCACATTTGGATTGGTAGCATATCAATTAGGTTACTTCCAGGTCTTACACCAACCCATCGCTCTCTGTTTCACCATTGCTATTCCCTGGTTAATATTCCCATAAAGTTTGACGTTTTTCTTTCGAAATTGCCCCTTCCTAAATCAGGACATGGCTGCTATGTGTATCGGCTACCCGCCCCGAGTGCCACCGATTAACCTCCCTCCCTAGTATGGGTCAACTAACAATCGGGTCCCACTTTAGAAATCTATATTCCCGGTGATTTCAGTCTGCACAACCCTAAGCTAACTTTTTGCACTTGGTTGCATAAGAGAATTTTTATGATTAGAACAGCGTACCTTAGATTTCACTTGAAAATCCGGACCGTGAGGGTGACGTAATACTGTCCCCGGAACTGACCCCCAACATCCACCCCAGTTCATGTTCCTTCTTATCGTCCTCTCTGTTCTGATCAACTTGTTATTAGTCATTTTAATTTACGATCACCGTCACACATTATTGCCTCCTTTTTGGCGTTCGTTTTCTGCTGCTTAAGACGGAAAGCAACATTTCTCCGGTTCCTCCACCTGCATTATTTCTAAGGGTTCTATGGCTTTTTCTGAAGACGCCACGAGTGTCCTAATGGGACGGATTGTTCTTATTTAACCCAAAACCATACCCGCGAAATGATTACTGATGCATATCAAGAGCGTCTTGGAGGAAAGGATAAAATGAATAAAAACTGGCCTACACATCACTTTCCTCCTGTGGATCAAACCATTGCTTCTTCTGCTGCCATCATCACAAAGGTTAAAGATGGGTTCTTCCGACCCAAAATTCCTCGAATGCCATAGAAACCTGACCAAAGTTAACACTTCTGAAATTTCTCATGAGCGCTGGTCGAAACCTCTTTCCCTTTCATCTCTGAATTCAATGGAATGCTAGAGCTTGGAACTTACTCCATTATCTATCAGTTCAGCTGGAGCTTTTTGCTAATGACCACTGTTACCAAACATCTTTAATGTACAGGTGTTATCCTACCTAGTCTGTTTCGACCCCGTCATTCTGAACTCGTTTAAAAGCATGTTTTATCTTCTCAATCTAATTTCCTCATCTGGTGTAGTCACATCTAATTCAAATGGACCCAGTACTATGTATCTTCGAAATTGCTCGTTGCACTCTTTGTATTCGACAATGTTTTAAATCTAGCTTAACAGAAAGGTTTTACAAACGTATGATTTTGACATCGTGCCATTTGGAAAACGGGGCATCAGAAGCCTTAAAATAGGTCTAGAAAGGGGATTTGTCTTGCCAGGTCACCCTGTTTTAGATTGCTGGCAACTTGTTGGCAGTCTACTACCAGTTTTACCTCCTTAGGTTCATTAGGTGTGTGCAACACCTGAGTTCCCGTTAACCGAAAGGGCTGCTTGACAGCAGATTGAGAAAAGGAGGGTGCAAAGGATCAAACACATCTGTCGTTTGTGGTATTCTACAATGGTGTATTCTACGAAGAAGTTGTCTTGCTTTTCATTCTGTATAACGGCTGAGATTTTGAAGTGCCTTTCCTTGAAACAACACGTCAGCTATAAGGTTTTCCTTAGAGCTGTTGTCTTCTTTTATCTTAGTATTTATGTGAGGCACACACTTGATAGAAATTCAGAGACTTTGCCTAACTGAATAACTTCAAGAAAGGTGAGATAGAAAATGGGCTGGGAAATACTATTAACGACCTTATAATGAACGCATGTCAAAACATTCACCTGACTGTCCCGATTGTCGTGCTAACCAAAGCATCTCACGGCTTTTCAGTTGGATAATAACATAAACTGAAATACACTCATTTGCAAACAAATTTGGTTTCACGAGGGACTCACCTGGATCCTAGCTGAATTACCCGTTTGTGATGTTTCCAGGCAACTGAATGTGCTGCACCAGGCCGCCTCATGTTTCAGTCGCTACGATATTCGAGATATCGCGATACATGTATACTCGTAATGCACTACTCATAAGGTTGCCTGGAAACATCACAAACGGGTAATTCAGCTAGGATCCAGGTGAGTCCCTCGTGAAACCAAATTTGTTTGCAAATGAGCGTATTTTGCTAATTTAGTGCCATTTGGTTTCAAGTAGGACCTAAAGTCGGCGGAAACTCGAAGACTGCGCCTACCTGATGAGCCCCAAGAACGGCGAAGCCGGTCGTGAGCTATCGAAGAATTTTCAGCAATCTTATGTGTAGTGCATTACGAATAAGCATAAACTGAAATTAGCTGCATGATTTGGATGTTGGCGGCCGAAGTTGATAGGCTTTGGTATGTTTAACGGCTTTCCTACCTTTTTTGACGACAGGGAGTAATTAGGTAACCAAGTATCAATTACCCTGAATGTTTTCTATCCATCAACTGCGTGGCGACTCGCCCATCGGTTTTTCAAGCAGCCAGGTTTATGGATGCGATTCACTTCGGACTACTGCCGAGTCGTAGGTCCCACACGTTTTGATAAACACTCACTGACAAGTAAGTAAATTACAATTGATGAATCGCGGACCAGCAAACTAAACTTGAGTTTGACTTTGGACGGCGAACCATCATTGTAGTGTGCTTCTCAGTAGTTCTACATTGAAAATCCACTTGACGGAAGGGGATAAAGAACGGCGTTCTGGAAACCACGCCGCATCGAAAGGTGAGGTGGATGTTGGAGGGCTCTTTTGCAACCAATAGGCCCCTTAAGCGTTCATCTTTAATTTTTGGCCCAAAGTAAACTGCATGGGGTATCCATGATGCACAAGGCTTTCACTGATAAGCAGCAGTTTGGCATCAAGACTATCACCGGTGAGAATTCCATAGGCTTTGAGTCACAAACTTTGAGTTAGGTTTCTCTAAATCTCACGTCAGCAAAGCTATGAGAATAAGTGCGCTGGCTGGCCATGTAGGTCTTCTGTAGTTGTATTTCTCAAGCAAACCGTCCTTTCTTCTGTTCAAGGCAACATTAAGCACGTGTTAGCGTCCCCTTGATGAATTTATGTATAGTGTGAGCAGAGTTAAACATACAATGAAGTATGTAATTATCAGACTGGTTGTAAACTATAAAAATAATTCTTATAAATAGCCAATTTTTCATAATTGTTTTTTAAACGGCCTCGCTAGTTAGAATACCAGTGGTGGTCGAACTGAGCGGACAACTCAACGCAACCCCATCACTTTACTCACAGATGGTGCCACACATTAGGATGAGTGAAAAAATAAGTCAGTAATGTTTCATTTTTGTAGGAGTCTCAGATTCGTCAAACCACGGAATAATGTCGTCATGTTTGGTGCGGTGCTCCTTCTAGTCACCATTCATGTATAGATATTCAAAGAGAAGCTATTCGTGGCACAGACTTTCCCTCGTTTACCGATGATCCGCATAACATTTTGCATTACTGGGATGTAGCCTCTTCGTCGATGTTTTATTGCTATTGTCACAGATAATGTTCCACAAAAATCGCTTTTTCTATTCGACTCTCACAACCGACCGATGCGCCAATACTGCTCCAGGAACCCGCGACAAGTTAGCGTAACTGTCAGTTAAAGGAACCACTTCCTTCCTCATATTTTGCCATAAACATTCAAATAACTTGTTCACTTTGCGGCTTTTAACCCCACATAACAACAAAAACTAAAAAAACAGGGTTACACTTCATGTGTCCAGAAATTCATGCTCCGTCGTCTTTCCTTATTTATATTTATTGGAGTACTTTCCCACGTTTCAGTGGTTATTTCATTATTTTAACCACTTTAGAGCTCAGTGCCTCTCTGAACACAATCCCGGGCTTCTAATTGAGCCAATGCGCGGCAACAAGTGCAATTTTCTCCCCAAATATGAAAACCAGCTTTTGTTACTTTTAAGATAATATGGTATTTGCTCGGTAAACAGCCACGGAAACCATAGAAGCATGCAATTAAAACTACTCTATTTTAAATGGAAAGGAAGATTATCTGAAAGGAAAGTAAGATGATATACTCGTGCATCTGTTTTGTTTTAAGACGTCTGCTATTAGCAACCTGGTTTTGTTTATACCCTCAAAATAAAAATTACTGCTCCCGAAAGTATGAAATATTGTCTGAACTTACGGTCTTTTGATGAGTGCAGTTGCTTATACAGGGGTTTACTTCTAATACCCTCTAGTCTTAATGTAGACGAACAGCATATAGCTCTAGTCACTGAAATTCCGACGTACAAAACTTCAATGCAAGTTTTTTCTTGGACACACGTGGCAGCGTAAAACAGTTTTGCTCAATGTTTTCCCAATTATATTGGGCTTAATGATATATCAGCATTGCGAATAACTCTAGGCATTTTCGGGTAAATCGTCTTTCAGCTTTGTGTGGAGGTTCCACGGTAAACAGCACTGGCCTTAGACAGTTTAAAGGCAATTTAGCTTTAGACGTAATACATCACTCATAAGGCTGTTGAGAACTCTTTGACAGCCAACAACCGGTTTCGCTTTTCTAAGGACTCATCAAAAAAGACGCGGTCTCCGGGTTTCCGTCTGCCTTATGTTCTCCATAAGCAAAGAATTCACGAAATTTGACTTGTATACTCATCAGGGTACAAATTTGGTTTTGATATCATAAACGGAAGATGAAACTGAACTCCAGGTGAGTATTTCGCCAAAAAACAAATTGGTATGAGGATGAATGCATAGGGCAATTTAGCTTTCTTGCAATTACAAACTCCACTTGCAGGTTAAGCCTTTCTCCTTGCCTGCTGTTCAAGCGGTTAGAGTCTCTGGAATAGACTGTGCTGTTTGCATCCATAGATGACATTCTACCAATAAGGCAGTCTATACCACTCTAATTTCCTCCGAAGGATTAGCAACTTCGGTAGCAGGTGCGATATTTTCAAAAGAAGGACTAATAACCTAAAAAACAGGAGAAATAGTAACTTCAAATACAGGAAGGACGATCACGCTACTGTTACTTATTGTTCGGTGATTGACTCGTACCACGAAAAAACTAACCAACAAGGTGAGGTTTACCTGTATTTCTCCAGAGCGCGGTGCATACAGGAGCCAGGGCATAGCTATACATACAATCTGGCCCATCCGCATTACCTTCGTGTGGCTAAATATGACTGAAGCGTCGGAGTTGATCTGAGGACATTTACTAGGCGGTTATCCTGGTTAGGGCAGGACAAAAAACTGCTCAAAAAGTCAAGGGATGACGTGAATAATGCTAAGCCTAAAACTATTTGACGGCTGGATTGGCAACCCACCGATCTGTGCTTACAAGTGCCATGAATGGACGTCCTTATCGGTCACGTTGTCTATATCGTTGACATCTACTGGAAGAAGCGAGATATTCAATATGAACGCTCACATTTAGGCGAGCTACCCCGCTAGCTTGAGTATCACTATGTTTCACCAATGTTAGCTTGGTTAGCTGCGCTAATTTGGGTTGGGCGCATATTAAATTTTGTCACCGTTAAATCGGTATTAATTAAACGGTTAACTAACTAGATGACCACACGATCAGCTCTTACAGTCTTAATCGAGCAAACTGGACGGAACAGACTGCACACAGAAGTATACGATCGAGGAATTTCGATTAAGACGTAAGAAGACCATGTTTTCATAACCAAACATGAATGTGCTCGGATACGTGCGAGTAAAGCAGTACGAGTACGAGTAGGAGTACGAGCGCGTCAAATGGTGTGTTGTGAGTGTACTAATTCTTGCATTATAGTTTCTTAGTGACCTTGAATCTATTACGTAAAACTGAAACTGCAAGGAAAGCCGTAATGTCCGTTTAGGAATCTGAAATATGGGTTGGCGATCCGTGAAATGTACCCGTCAAGCTGGCGTCTAGTCCGCTTGATTCTGAGAACCACGCATAATGCCTTCCCCGAGTAGTGCTTTCCTCGTGCATTCGTCAACGTTCACACCGACAGCAAGAAGTGTATGACAAACTCCCTTAACGAATCGAAGTTGTGTCGCATCCTCCGATTGTAGAAAATGCAAACTCAGAGAGCTATAATTCCAACTTGATGAATGGCTGCAGATTTTTCTCCAGGCGTTCCAGGTTATGATCTAATCCAGACATGAAAATGCTGTTTCTGTCGACTATTGTCGCCTCCGTACTTTTGCATCAATGAACTTTGCACAGTTAAGTCTGTGAGAGTCTGCGAGACACGAGATGTAATCAACCGAAAGGGATGCCAAGCTGTTTTGTACACAGCGTGAATAATGAACAACTCTGAGCATCGGATGGGGAAATCGAGTTTGAGGTTTCCAAGGAGGGATCCGATTCATCCCTTTGATCCATATTATTGACCACAGACTTTCTTGCAGAGCTGTGAGGGTTCTCCAGTATAGCTTCAAAAGATCCCCATATTACTGACGAACCATAAGTAGACAGAAAAGAGAACAATTCACACGAGGACTGAACTGCGAAATCGCCACGCATGTAGAATCAGAACCAGCAACCAGACATGTGTATAGCTGCTAAATAGCCAAAACCACACCACAACCCATTACTAATAATGGCACTGTAGAATACCTATGCGACCCACTCTACTGTCACTGGGAATTCAGCCATAAACAATTAACTGAAATCAGTTGGCATAAAAAAATTGAATAGCCAATGCAGATTTAGTTTTTCCAAATACAAATTGCATGGTCTGTCTTTTTTTCGATCCGTGCGGCACACTTCAGGAAATGCACGCGTTCGTCTTTGATTTCGAGAACTTTATGGGGATGTCGTGAAGGCATAATTGCTGTCATGACGTAAGTCTGGTTTGAAACTTGTCTCCACAGAACTCCTGAAGGTTTCTGTCGGGTTCAACGTAGGTAAGTAAGGGCTTACTGTGCCTACCTCATGCGCTCTTCGTTGGCTTCAGTGACTAGGTGTACATGCCGTACATTGTGGATGTCACACACGAATGTGCAGGTTCTATCGTTGTCCGAGCCCAAATCAGCAATTGGAGTAACTAGCAACGTCTCTTCATATACTGCACTGATTATGTGAGTATTACTTCCACAGCATTTCGTAACGTTTCCTCTTCCTCTGGTTTCTCTAACAGGAACCCCATAATTTTTGGAGCAGTTGGAGATAAAGGTAGTTTTATCCTTCCGAGGATCTCTCTGTCATTCAATTCAAAATGGGTCATCTGCTCAACATAGCTAATCATGAAAATTCTTGAAGTAATTAAATTAAGCATAAATGCAGCTCTTAGGTCGGGACCAAGACGACTGCCAATCTTAATCATAGAGACTTCTTCGCCAACTTCCGCTTTTAGATCGTGTTGGACAGCGTCAGATTCGGTTACTCCTCTGACCACAATAACACCACATCAGGTTCGTATTCATGTAGCATGGTGAACCCAAGGACACGAAATCCGAAAGCAGAAGGCCCAAGCTGATGTTCTCCAATCGAATACTCCGAACAACTAAGTAACAGAATTGCAATCCTGATTTTCCTCAAACTTTCATCCATGTTCTGAGAAGATGATAGCCTGCTAGTGTGTTCTATATAAAGTAGGTTTACCCCAGTGTACCAATACACAACTGTTGGGGGACTCTTCCTCGTCAAAACTAGCCACTATTTGGCAACATATTAGAATTCTGTCTTAGGTTGATGATATAGATACATATTTAATTAAGCATCCATGAACACCCATCTTCGGTTACTGAGTCATATAAATGTCTAAATGCGCCCTCTGATTCATAGGATCCTAGCTGCTGAGGACACTGTGTCCATGTTATACTGAGTTTCGACTTGTCAGACAATGTTTTGAATAGTGACGACGATTTGATGACTTGGACGTTTTATTGGAAGCCTTGAAAAGACAAAGAGAATAACGTTTTGTTGCCGAGAGTACGTCACCAACTGATGGCCTTAGTAAAGTTCCTGTAAAAGCCCACAAAACGTGAAATCTGTCTTCGAAAAATTGTGCACAACTGGACACTCAAGTGGAATTTGCGAATCCAAGGTGTGATGAAAACCTGCTCCTGAAGAGGGCGAATTTTAGGCTATGATTTGGTTTCCTGTTTGATAGTACAATTCTGTCACAGAGTTTATTCTTCGGGATAGTCCAAAGACTCCGCAGCCAATAGTAGCAGTTTTGCAGTGAGATTGTTCTTCTTATCAGCCTACAATAAGTGACTTTTTCAGGAGAAAATCACATGGCTGTTGAACTACTGCTAAGTTTAGCTAAGTTTTAAAGTGCGCGGCAACTCAGAATAATTTATTTTTCATAATATACGTCCAAAGTACCAACTATAATCCACTGCCTTACTTGACTCTTAAGGTTTCATACACTGAGATTACAAATGAGCGATTATGGAGGTGGTGAACTTTCCCGCGAAATCTGTGCTGCAGCATATAAAGCCGTAGTCAGGCGAACACAGAAAGACGTTTAACAAAGAAGAAGAATGCCAGCACGTCTTAACTCATGGTATTTGCACACGAAGGAAGGTTATATGCGGAGATCACTGTGATAATAGCTGCCACGGTATCTGTCGTTTGCCGTCTACGTGGGATAGGCTCGGCAACCGTGTCTGATTTCTAGTTCACGATTTCCAGCTGGATCAGTTCCTGTCTCATCTAATCACGCTGCATCAAGCAGTTGAGGTTTTGATAAACATTCATGAATCCAAATCATCCTAGCATTAGCCGCACTGACTTCATGAGACGCTTCTTTCCTTGTCTACATTCTTTGCAACTAACTACTGAAGTAGTATATTGTGAAACTCAAGTTATTTAATAACTAATCTGTCATCGCTTTTATAAGGATGCCGCGGAAAAGTGAATCAATCGATTTGCTTGTGAATATAGAGCATTCAGCCAACTAAAGCAGCTTACTAGCTTGCTCCTTGCATTGATCTTTGAAAATAGAGATAAAAAATAATAATTGAGTACTTTTCCGTCGAGTAAGGGTATCATCCAAAACTGGTACATTTAGTATACACATCAAATTCAAAACGATTATTCACCGCTTATTTGGTAAACGTTGTGCTCTAGGTAAAAGTGGAATTTCTTAAAAAAATTTCTGTTTGATAAACCCTTAGTTGAGATGAAATTCAGCAGAGTTAAACATCTTTATTTCGTTTTCACTTCCCAATTGCCCACGTATACATATTACATATCCAGGTTACAAGAAAAAAACATGAAAACGTAGCGAAACTTGCACTGAACCTCATTTATGAGTTCATGTTCTTAATCAGGTCTATGATCTTAATTTCGATAAAATGACGTCAAACTCACCTTCACAGAATTCACAATCGAGTAAACATGCAGCTGAAGGTTTTAAGGATAAAAATTTGCCAAAACTGGGAGTATTTTAGACAGTCTGTGCTTTTTCTGAAAGGGTTTGAACTTTTCCAAAATGTCCGTATTAAATTAACATGATTGACATGGCATGCATAATTAACAGGTTCCAAGACAGTAATGACTTTTACCATTCGAAAGAGGCAAATGTTCAAACGCAAGTTAGCTGAACTAAATCGGTTGCATTACTTTACCAGTTAAAGTAGGTTAACTACGTGTCATGGCTAAAGGTGAACAATATGACCAACGGACACATTAACGGGGTTTAGCGTTTATCGACTTTCTATCAAAGATTAGGCTCATTTGCAGGATGTCAGTACAAATTTCGGAAATTCTTTTGTCTTCTTACCAAAATGGGTTGTATACCTCTTCTGAATAGCCACCCTGTGACCACGAGCGGTCGAATGATCCAGTGTTTAACCACTAACTAGAATGTCGCGGGTTTAAATCGCCTTAAATTCAAAGGAAGGGCGCATCTGGTGACTCTGAGCAAGGTTAAAACTGTTTTGCAGCATTTTGTGATGTGCATATTGAAGTATACTTGGAAAATTCCAAGTCTTCTCACCATGTGTAAACAACATTATTCCATCACTTAGGCCTGAAATATACGCTTATTTGTAGACGCAGTTTCATCATTTTCCTATGCTGACTAATTAGAATGTGCGAGGTAAACCTTGAAGCATGACAATAAATGTGCCAAGATGGTCATTCGCGTATTCCTACTGTCTAATCACATAATTTACGAATACAATGGATGCAAAAACGTCTCGGTTGGCAGCTACTATTGACAGCCAAAAAATGTCAACAACCATCTGTTCGAATTAATGAATCTGCTGCAACTAGGTCTGTGGGTCTTTCATGTAATGTCAGTGCATTTTTGACCAAGTGATGGATTCACTGTTTTCTCATCAGTGCTCGTCAGTCTCCATCATAACTGTGATCCAACCTGGGCATTGGAATTGCGTTCGGTTACCTTATCTAATACAACAGGGAGCAAGCCGTGTCATATGTATGCCAACCAGATAGTGCGTCAACCTTGTAAACAGGTTCTAAATGTACTGGTCGGATGAGATATTACCAAAATAATCCAAAAGGCTAGAAGTAATTGCAAGAACTTCGGCTTATCAGAGATTCGCATCACCAAATGTGGTTACAACAAGCTTGGAGACATACCTTTACAGGATGCTTTTGCGTCCCTACAATCATCTGAAAAATAGTGTGAGGGAGGACTAGAAGCAACTCCACTATCTGGACACGTGTGTAAGTAGGTCCTGTAAACGAGTTGTGAATTCATGCTAGCGCACGTTGAGCAGACTGGGTATCTGGTAGATCTTGCAAAGGTCATTTTTACACTTGTTTAAATGGCTTGTCTGGAAATACGTCGCAGATTCAGGAGTAGGCTGCTACTCACGGACAAGTCAGTAGCAATCAGAAATAGCATTCAGAAGTTTCCTGCTTACGATGACCTAACCATCTCGGGCTCGCTGTAGTTGATCAAGGGATAGGACTAGTCCAAATGATCAACTTTCGTGACCACTGTCTGTAGCTGGTAAGAAAAATACCAGAGTTTCTGTTAGTTTAAGGTTTCTGTGACCCCATGACCCACCGAATCATACTTGGGAGTCTTCCTGCCGCGTTTGCAGAGTATCATGCTAGTTTGGTCAATGGTGATAGATCTGACCAACCCCGTTTTTGTCAGTCTCTATGCAGGTTTTTGAATGAGTGCCTACAGGTGTCCGCACGTCGCACTGGTCGTGGCAGGCTAGCATCAAGAGAATTCCCCATTCACTTTTGTTCTCTTTCCTCACAATAGAGTTTTCAAATGAATTATGGCTGTACCGCAGCAAACAGTCGATATTGGAAGGAGGTAGTATTGTATTGTTAGTGATGATTAGGCACTTATACAAACATCAGTTTGCCAGTGGACCTGCATGTTGCTACGTATATATAGGAGCTTGACAACAAGATACTAAAAAGTGTTTTTAGTTGTGTTAACAGGGACACGGTTATCGTGAAGAGCAATGTTACAAAAATGAATGAAACGCAATGTGTATGCCTTGTTGTTATTTTGAGTACCGGCAACACCTGTGTAGGTTTTTGGGAAGGAACAATCACCAAGTCATATCAGTAAGAAGGTTTATTTTGTGTGCATCGGGAAAAAGTAATACAGCTTCAAATATGCTGTGCTCAAACTCACCCAGACACTTTTGGTCAACCGCTTGCGCATCCGAAACTTCAAGATGGTAAAACTTGATGTTATTGTATCGCTTTTATAGCACAAATAAATTTTATGGTAGTTTCTAGAAGAAAGCATTCCAGTATAATGACGAATGGTACTGAGATTGTCATTGTTTATACATATTTCTTAGATTGGTACAATCGTTGTCGGTAACTTCATGGTAAAAACTTGAGACTGATATTCGAGCCCGTTCAGGTCTCTTTAAAACTCTTTTCTCTGCGCTTACGCGGTCAAACTTGTTTTCACACAAATAGGTTTGTGTGCACGAAAATGTATTTTTGTTGCTGATCAACACAATATCAACAAATTTTCGTCGCCAGAAAAAGAATTAAAATCTGTGAAAACAAGAAAGTCTTCTCAAAAGACTTCTTTCATATAAGATAAGGATATAATGTAAGCTGTTTTTCATCGAACAGCATCATTTACCAACCTATGTTGGTCGGTCGTTTGTCTCCCTCCGTTGGTCACCGTCAAAAAGCCCCAAAAAGTTACGCTGCCTGCGTGGACTAATTTTTCATTAGCTCCATTATTACATTCGTTGTGGTGTGATCACGGGTAAGGTGAAAATTGCGGATAGCGTATAACAGATAGTGTAGTAGTTTTCCAGGCAACCCGCATTTGGTTTACTGATACTGAATAAGCAGCTGCTCGAGGGCAACGGAGAAAACGTTTCGTGACTGGGTTCATGCAGATATGGAATTGCATGCGAAATTCGGTCTACGATAGTATCGTCAAATAAGGCTAGCTATGTAACGCGCATAAAACCCCGATTTCCGTATGCGTCCCTGATTACCCCAGGTTTTAAAATAATCACTCCATTAATAACGGCCTATTGCACCCTCAGTTAGATTATTTCACCTTGTACCTACTGTTTGGAGCAACCTTATCAAGAACACCACGGTGTGGGAAAGGCGAAATTTTATTCCTTGGAGCATTTTATTTTTTACTTCAAAAGGGTTAGCCGAAGCACACTTTTACCAAGCCAAACACACCACCGACAATGAATCACTTACCATGACTTCCCACTATGTGAGCAATCACACATAAAACAATGATGACCTGGAACATAATGGCAAAGTAGCAACAAAAGTGCCCACTGATATAGACTGGCAAACGGATCACACTTCCTGCCTTGTATAGAATACTGTGTTGTACATTGACGGGCACATAGACGGAATAGGAAGGGCTTGATTGGTCACCATAAAGCGCGCAGGTTTAATGTAAACCTTACCAATACCTGCATGACAAGGGAATCAATAAAAAGTGTGAGCGAATAAGAATGAGCCTCAGCCGATTTAAAACCTTGCCTGAGTGTTGATCTGTTCGCCGAGCTTGGTAGGTGGATTTTAGGCGTTTAAGCACTCATTCAGATGGCATCGTCAGTTGTCTCACTGAGGATGTCACCTGGATTGGTGAACAGATCAGGGACTAAGCAACGTACCCAATCTACCCAACTTCGACATTGCATCCTCATATCTTTGAATCATGCAAATTCCTTGGAAAATTTGTATCTGTATCCATCTGATTTTGTTACTTTATGTTTTTGAGAAACCTTCGACAACCTGGAGTGTCTTGTTAAATTCACAGAGCTGTGACTGCACAAGACGTTGACCGCAATTCATTTTGAAGCTCTGGAGCCCCTGTTTGATGTATATTTCCTGCACGCTGATCAAATCTGTTCTGGGAATATCAGCTTGACAATATATGATGAGACAATAACGAAAAAATCAAATGATTTCTTCACCTGTTAGCACTGATGAAATTTCTAGTGACAATTCGAAGAATATTTTGGGGACTACGAGAAACTGCGTATACGGAACACGTAGCAATGTATGAGTAGACCATGAATAGTATATGATAAGTGAACCCTATTCAAATCAGTTCATAACTTTAGGATTCGCCGTATACAATTCGTGACTGAACTGAGTGAGTAATTTCAAATACGAGCAACTCTTCTTGTCTACAAAAGCGCGTCATTGTTGCTATTATGGTGCTATAAAATAAGAACTTGTAGTCCAAGAAGTAGACATTTTACCGAATAGTGGGTTTGAAGTAGGAAAATCCAAGCTAGGGTCCTCTAATACAGAAATGGCAACGGTTGCAATAGACAAGCCTCTGGTTAGCAAAACGATTTTCTAGAAACCACAAAAAGCAACTGTTGCACAGAAGTAATTTACGAGTAAGAAAATCAAAAGAATAAGGGGTGTGATTACTGAAAAAGAAGTTTCTCGGCTCAGTTCCATTGTGATGAAACAGCACGGTCACTGAGTTTTAAAATGTTTTTCCTACGTGATCACGCCCGGAAATTTCCAGTGGTGTCTTAATTCAGTCATATTTTCCGTACTTACTCCTTAGTGCGGTGCAAATGTAAGGTTGTTGGGGAGATGCCTTGTATTTGTCTAAGGAAGTTTTCTGACCCGGGATATTTTTTACCTTTGAAGTGTTTGTACTCTTTGTTCTCAGAGTGAGAAATACATAAAACTGTTCAGTTCGGAAACGCCAACTACAATCGGAAATGAACTGCTTTACCTTACTGTTTTCTCACAACGATTAAATGATTCTGTCCGCGGCAACAGAATATCTGAGGTAAACTTATCTGGAATGAATAACACCCGTCGAAGTTGCACTTCAGAAGTAAAGTTTTGGACACTTTCTAGATCCATTTGTTTCTCTTCTGACCATAGGTTGGCAGTCGGTCACTATCAGTCCCCAGCTGGTGAGGCTGACTGCATATCAGTCCGAACTAAATTCGGTTGACCTGCTCCCTTTTCAGAATCTGAACCTTCTGAATCTCATTTAACCAGTAAATACAAAAAATATATATCTAGGCACTTTGAATGGGATATTCTACAGATTCTAATTTTTTGTCGCGAGGTCACGCAGGTTTCTTCGCCCAGAAAAAAATGAACGCAATAAGACATACTTATGTGCGTAACGTTGTTGACAATCGCGTTGGACGAACGAAATCAGTCCTTGCTTTAGCAGTGTGAGCGTTGTCCTTGATATCAAGCTTCAGGTTTAGCAATGAGGCGTGGGAAAACCAACCGACAATAAGCTGCGTTAAAAATTATGGATGCTGCGGTGCAATAACCAGATACAGGGCGTTAAAAAATGCAATGAACTAAACTTTTGGCTAAATTTGGACGCAACTTGGCAAATAATCGCATCGGCAGAAGCAATTTCGGCAACGAATTTTCTTCTCCTGCAAAACCGTTTTGGTCCGGAATGCTCTTGGGTAAAAGCAATAACATGCTGGTTCGTTACGTCAACGTTGAAATGAAAAAGCGCCGTGGCACAAGTAGTTTCCAAACGAATGGATGAGAAGTCACTTGATGATTCACAGCGAGAAAAGACTGATTCTTTCCAATTTGTCAGTTTGCTATTGGTCACTCACGGTAAAGCTGTGACTTTCTTGGGCTATTGCGGGACATGTTGTTCTCAAGTTGTAGACATGAGAGGGATAGCTATGACCCTCAATAATAGTCCTTATCATGTAATCTGTTGCCCGATTCTCACCTTGTTTCTTGCAGTTTTTTTCGCTGGCTCTCCCGGATCGACTAAAAATGTGTAACGCAACAAAAGCCTGATGTAGCGCCATGAGAAAATCGCCAGTCTTGACCGACAGATGACTCAGTAAGTATTAATCAGTCGAGCAAGTTGGTGTTTCTTTCAGACATCCTGGTGGTGCACTTTTATAACGAACCAAGACCGACTGAACCACGTGTATTACTATTGCTAGCCAGCGTCAGATTCATTTTGGGGATTACCACGACGAACTTTGAAGACCACTTCATACAAAGTTCCGGTCGTATCACATTTCTTTGTGCTTAGCAGAATCCTTGATATGATTTTGTTCCACAAGAATAACTATCTCTAGGCGTATGTGTGCGCTCTTGCGCAATTCCATATGATCGCATCTATACTGGAGGTAGATCGCCCTACTTCTTATCGGCTTACTTGTTTCTCGGAATCGAGAGGCATCGTATCTCAAATCTCTCGATTTTGGTGTGAATAGTCATTCCAAGGCGTTTTGCCCATCTTCGTTAAATGTTATGGTTTCTCAAGCACAGTCAAAAGATATAACAATAGGAAAATTTTAAACTTGAGTTTTGAGCATTGTTCTTCATTTTCAGATATGAAGGTTACACCGCCGTGCAATGTTCACTTATTTGTCAAGAAAACCAAGCCGACGATTTTGTGACAGGCCTCACCCGATTCTATTCTATTCTGTTCTATTTTATTCAAGGGGAACAAATCAAACACAGGTTATTCGCCCTATCCAAACGATTCATCGGGAAGTTTGCAAGTAAACTAACATGTCGCACATAGAGTTTTCGAACTTTTATTGCTACGCCCTAGTAAAGGCTGACAAAATCCTACATGTTGTACTTTAGGAGTTATATTCGCTAAAAATATTACAAATTTTGTTATTAGCAGACGTATTCGTCATCCTCCTTGCTTTAGCGAATCTAAATTCACCTATTTAGGTCTGTAATTGTGAGTCCAATAGCGCGCACGTTAGTATTACTTGCGTGGTTGCAATAAAGTAGAGATTATAAGTAGAAGCTATGACCCTCAATAATAGTCCTTATCATGTAATCTGTTGCCCGATTCTCACCTTGTTTCTTGCAGTTTTTTCGCTGGCTCTCCCGGATCGACTAAAAATGTGTAACGCAACAAAAGCCTGATGTAGCGCCATGAGAAAATCGCCAGTCTTGACCGACAGATGACTCAGTAAGTATTAATCAGTCGAGCAAGTTGGTGTTTCTTTCAGACATCCTGGTGGTGCACTTTTATAACGAACCAAGACCGACTGAACCACGTGTATTACTATTGCTAGCCAGCGTCAGATTCATTTTGGGGATTACCACGACGAACTTTGAAGACCACTTCATACAAAGTTCCGGTCGTATCACATTTCTTTGTGCTTAGCAGAATCCTTGATATGATTTTGTTCCACAAGAATAACTATCTCTAGGCGTATGTGTGCGCTCTTGCGCAATTCCATATGATCGCATCTATACTGGAGGTAGATCGCCCTACTTCTTATCGGCTTACTTGTTTCTCGGAATCGAGAGGCATCGTATCTCAAATCTCTCGATTTTGGTGTGAATAGTCATTCCAAGGCGTTTTGCCCATCTTCGTTAAATGTTATGGTTTCTCAAGCACAGTCAAAAGATATAACAATAGGAAAATTTTAAACTTGAGTTTTGAGCATTGTTCTTCATTTTCAGATATGAAGGTTACACCGCCGTGCAATGTTCACTTATTTGTCAAGAAAACCAAGCCGACGATTTTGTGACAGGCCTCACCCGATTCTATTCTATTCTGTTCTATTTTATTCAAGGGGAACAAATCAAACACAGGTTATTCGCCCTATCCAAACGATTCATCGGGAAGTTTGCAAGTAAACTAACATGTCGCACATAGAGTTTTCGAACTTTTATTGCTACGCCCTAGTAAAGGCTGACAAAATCCTACATGTTGTACTTTAGGAGTTATATTCGCTAAAAATATTACAAATTTTGTTATTAGCAGACGTATTCGTCATCCTCCTTGCTTTAGCGAATCTAAATTCACCTATTTAGGTCTGTAATTGTGAGTCCAATAGCGCGCACGTTAGTATTACTTGCGTGGTTGCAATAAAGTAGAGATTATAAGTAGAAATGTCTCCGATTATTTCCCCGCTAAAACCCAGGAGGATGAGCTGAGCTCTGCAAGCTATATACCTGGCTCTTTGGATCTTTGGGACAATTTATCTCTCATGCATTAAGCTATCGTGGTGGTGTCTGAACATTGTTTGTTCAGAGGGACTAACATGTACGGGTAACAGAGATATTTCGTGAAGTGGCAGTTAGCTAAAAGCATTAAATGAAGGATTCTTTTTTAGCGCGACTGATGGAATCAGCGTTGCCAACTGCGGCCTTAGTTTCCTTAGGGTTTTTATGAGATGTAAGATACAGTTATGGTAAGGCTGATCGGTATTTGTGATCGATCGTCGTCGTTTGTGTTTGTGGGGCATCGCAGGACCACTGGAAGCGAATTTTTCTGGAAATAGCTTGAAGGATGACTAGGGCCGTTTCAGGAAAATCGCTGGAAAAAGACAATAGCAGGGGACAATTTGTGGACGGTGGCCCTACAAAAAGAGACAGGAGTGCTGACTTTCAGTCCAAAGATGTTGATTTGCTCAAGTAGAATAAAAGCACAAATTTCGAAAAATCACAAGTGGTAGTGATTTGGCATGTTGGTTTATTGTCAATAATAAGATATTTGTAGCTGTCGCGGCATTTTCTGAGCAGGAAGATCTATGTAGGACTGATAATGTACGAAATCTATGCTGCATAAACTCTGTCAGTACTTTAGTGCCGAACGTCGAACGCGGATTTTGGGTCTGATTTTAGCCATTCATTTTTGGGTGCTACATACCGTTCCATGGTTGTTGAGAGGATCTCCAATGCTCACCTTGGTGGAAATATGGAAACACCAATGGGCAGCTTATTCCCTTGTGGGCGCGTTATACTCAGGATTTTATAACATCTGGTAGTACGCAGACTAAACGCAGACCATTTGCAATGTTATCCATTAGAGTACGCTCACAGAATTTAGGAGTTTGAAAAGAACTGTGAGATGCTTATCACGGTTTCGCGCCATTTTTCAACTATGATGTCGGTGTGGCACGTGTCCATAAGAGTTCAGGTGTTAGCATTAGTACACGGGTGCTTTGGGTTTTGGATCGCAAAACTAGTAGAAGTCTTTCATCGGCAACTGATGTGGAACCGCCGTTTACGAATTAATATATATATATTTCGAGGCAGTAGGGTATAATCAAAGACGCATACCCTCTAAAACTACTAGGCAAACACTGACTGACGCCACACCAACAATTAAGAAGGCTGTTTTTATGCAGGTCATCGCTTCGCAAATCTGTTTTCAGCCAGTTAACCTGTGATATGCGTACACAGGTGAATAAATGAAATTGACAAGTGCAGCGTAATGTTTCAAAACGAGGTATGAGTATACTAGTTGCTGGTGGTCGTTCCTTGCCTTCTGCCCGGAGACTGCATGGCCCATTTATCACGCATATCGGCAAAATCGTATGTACAATGTAAGCTCAGCCAGTATCATGTGCATTTTTTAACCTTTTGCGCTGGGAAGTTGTAGTAGAAAGCCAACAAAATGTAGTTTTTGTGAAGTTTTCAGTGATTTATTGGCATGCGTGAGACAGTCTATCCATCAGTTTAATTCGGCTCAAATGAAACTCTTCAAGAATGGGTTCTATACATACACTTTGTGTTCTTCAAATTGAAGCAAGTTCATATCCGTCCCCTCGAAGGTCTTCTTTAAACTGTTCTTATTCTGAGTATATGCATTCTTTTGTGAACACCTGATGCGCTCGTAAATAGGATGGCAATATTTCGCTTGCATACCAGTCGCAAGTATTCAGATAAATAGCGAAACCTTATGTTTAACATCTGCATTGTTAGTAAGTGTAATATATCCACTTAGCTGGTAGCTTCAGTTTCATTTGCTGTCCCGTAGCATTTGCGTTTCCTGAAGTGTGAAATTTGGTTATGATCCGTTCCTATATGGAAGTCTTTAAAAGAAGGGTCCACAAGCAGAATACAAACATTGGAGTTTCTGTTTCCAATTCAAAGGCGCATATTTGAAGTTTACAATTATGGAGGACGTCAGAAAATTATTCTCATGTTTTCAGGAGGAAGCAAAGTTGATTGATTTTTATACATCTTTATTATCTGTCTGCTTGTTAGCACGCATGCAAAGTTACGGAGATCTTTCAACAAATTATGGTCGCAACGCTCCTGGTGTTTCGTCTGACCCAGATTCCGCAATACCAAGCGGAGAATGGATACACTGTGCGATTTGGCTTTAGTGACTTTGATTGAGTCGTCATATAAATCGTACAAAGCTTCCTCGGGTGCGTGATTGAAGCCGTTGGCGGAGTGTGTCAGCTTGTGTGAAAACGGCAATGTTAGGCAGGTTCTTATTTTGGCAGGCACCGGCACTTTCAACTTGACGCTTTTCGGCCGCATGCAATCATGCTGGCTCAGTGCCGGTGCAATTCGGAACATACGTTGTGCAGCACACAATTACTTACGGAGGCATAGTTTATATGAAGTAGTATCGTGGAATAGTCTTGGTGACGTGTCCTACTTATTTACACAGACACGTTCTGTCCTTCATATGGCCGTCACAATACCCCCGCTGCAGCATTTTGCAGCCTGGCCAGTCTGATATAAGCTAAGACAAGTCAGGTTTCACTATCATCTGAGTTCACACTAACCAAAGGCACCCGAATTCGCAGCCTCCTAGTTGATCAAACAACTGGACTCCTCATAATGTCGTATAAAATTCTCAGTTCTGCATGATTTGCTGATCCAGTACTCCTTTCAGCTCCTCAGTATGCCGTTAATACGGGACACTTCTCATTACCTCTATAAGGCTGTCTTGAATGCGTATCATCTTTGCTTCAGTAATTGTCTAACCGATAAATGCATTCGAATAAAGGCTTTGTAGAAATTCCTGCCATCTCGGTCTGATTGTCTGGGCTTGCTGTTAGCGAAGTAGCCCGCGCCGCATTTTCAGAAGTTGAACTAAATTCCTAGAAGGCATCATCTGAAGTCCTCCAGCGAAATGGCTGGGTGCCGACTTATCAATTTGTGTGATGCAGACGCTGAATCCGTACCTCCTTGAAGGTCGAATTTCGTTCAGTAACATATTTTCGGGAAAAAATCACACCTGCTGATTTCCGGAAACCAAATCCTGGGTGCTGAATTATCTGGCGTTTCAACTGCATGCAATGTATTTTCTCTCTGCAGTAATGAGAACGCCTCATGTCGGCTTCCGTGACTTAGCCATTGATATTCAGCTCATCGGGACAATTCTCCGACTTCCTTCCTCACCAATGCTACCGGGACAAACAAACCGGAGATTTCTTCGACAGCCCACAACCAGTTTCGCCCTTCTTGGGGCTCATCAGGTAGGCGCAGTCCCCGAGTTTCCGTCAACCTTATGTTCTACTTGAACTTGAGTAGTGCATTACGTATATACATGTATCGCGATAGCTCGAATATCGTAGCAACTGGAACATGAGGCGGACTGGTGCAGCACATTCAGTTGCCTGAAAACATCAAAAACGGGAGATTCAGCTGGGTTCCAGGTGAGTCTCTCGCAAAAAAAAACCAAATTGATTTGCAAATGATTGTATTTCTCGAAAAGCGGAGATTTGTTCGTTTAAAATTATTTATCATCTTTCCTTACTGAGTCTCGTAATCTAAGCACTTGTGCAGTGGAAGTGTGATATACAGGAATTCAAATTTAGGGTGCGTCTTGGTGTGTATCGTGCGTTCCAGCCCCGTGACCACCTGATCTTTATTCCAGGTAAATACAGGAGAGTTTGGGGATAATGAGCTCTGGTCTTGCCTCTAAACCCAAAGTGTTTGTCTTTAGGAATGATCAGGTAAGCAAACGGACGGCTGAGAGAACTAGATAAAGGCGCAGTACACAGTTTCAGGCCACTGTAATCGATTTCTTGACAAATCTCGAAAAGTGCCGACGAACAAAATAAAAGCTCCGGTAAAGCAGCGAAAATGGTGCACTTTTGTACAAAGGGTTCACTGAAGTTTAGAAAGGAAGGAAGGAAGACATCAATTGAAACAACACAATCTACAGAGGGAGGCAGATTTTAGCTAACATTACTGTAGTCGGTGCGTTATCTGAAATGACGAATACTTGTTAGGAATAATAAGGATGAGAATAGGTGAAATAACAGTGTACTGTTCACTAGGCTTCATGTGAAAACCTCAATGCAGTTGGACGGGTTTAGGGTTGATGCGAAATCCTGCTTTCGCAAGCCTTGCGCTTTCGTTTCTTTGTTGAATTAGTAGGGACTCTTTGGTCAAGTGACAAGACTATCATTGTAGCTCACAACAAAGCGCCTGTGAACTTGCTGGGAATCTGCAAAAAAAGTTCAAAAAATCACAAACGCTAGATCATGGAAGGAAATGGCGATCGTTGATATCCCCCGTTCTGTTTGAACGAAATGCCCTCTGTTAGCAACGTATTCAATCCATTACTTGCGAAGAGAATTTTAGCGGACCGTCTGATGTACAGGTTTTGGTGTACGGTTAATTGGCTTTTGAATGCCTGGTGCAGCGAAGCGGAAAGTTTTGGAGCGCACTACTTCCAAATCAATGGAAACATCTTATTTGGCCCACAATACTTCTCGACGGTGCGGAAGGAAGGACCAGACTGATTGTGTCAAAGTTGTTAGTGACTTTACTCAGGTTCCTGGTGGTCACGCTTTATATGCTATTCTAGCATAAAACAAGGGAAGCGCCTGTCACTTGACTTACTAAGATGTTGGTGTATGTAGTAACCAGCCGAGATCATTCGCTTTCACTATAGACGACATATCACTTGATTCTTGCGCTACATGGCTCAATAAGTTTTCGTTGTCACCTGATTTTCCTGACTCTAAATGAAGAAATTTGAAATCATTCACAGGGTTTCGGTATGGGAAATATAAACCAAAACAACCTCTTCCCCGGTTAAAAATTTCAAAACAGGTGTTTAACTTCAAAACATAGGTCACGTTGGTCAGAATCCTGGTGATTGAATGGTCGGACAATTGGAAGGGTGTGTTGTGTTTACAGGTGAGCACAAATAGCCTGGTGATGAAACGACAGTGAAGGTGAGCCTAACATCTGGTCCTAAATTTCGTGCTATTTCTAATCCCAGGACAAATCAACGAAACTTACAACAGCATAGTCAGATGACAGCAGAGTTTTCCAAAAAACCATGAGCCATTTTTGAAACCGAAGCAGAACTACACGTAAAAGTCTTGAGAATCCTGGAATTGCACATAATGAACGGCCAGAAAGCTGAAGTTTGAAAAACCAAAAACCAAGTGCCTTTTTAGTTGGAGAACTGACGGCGCTGCGTATTTCAAAAGCCAACGGCTGATTTTACCCGCTTCAAATCTCGACCCTATGGGAAACTTTTGCGAATAGGCACTTAGTTTCACCTGTAGGAATATTTCATTCAAACAGTATACTTAGGATATATCAGAATGGTGTTTCCCTAGAATCGCCAACAGGAATGTTGTGCTAATCTTCCATTTCAGCGAACTAGACCATCCATTGAGTGATGAGGTGCTGCACATAGGTTACCTCATGTTTCACTTGGTAAGATATTCGAGACACTGCAGTATAATTTCATAGAGGAAACTACTCACAAGTTTGATGAAGCATCCTCGACGGCCCTCGACCGTTTTTTTGCTTTTGGGGCTCATCCGGTGGGCACAGACCCCAAGCTTCCGTCGATCTAATATTCTACTTAAACCCCAATTGAACAGATTTCGACATTTACACTGCATTTCATTTGGGTCTCTCATAAAATCCAAGTTGAATGTGCAAATGAGTGTATTTGTCAAAATCAGCCCAGTCCGAATTCAAATAGAACATGAGATTGACGAAACTAGAGGACTGCTCGTACCTGATGAGCCCCATGAAGGGCGAAACCGGTTGTGGGCTGTCGAAGAGTTTTCAGCAGCCTTGTGAGCAGTTTTCTTCAGGAGAACATTTGGACACCATTTTTGTGGGGCTAAATCGACTTGTGCAAAATAGCAGTGTCGTCCAAGGTAAGAATTCCCAGAAGTTAAGACCTAACTTATTGGGCACTGAATCTGTGTAAGTTGTGAATATTATAAAGTGCATCCACTAAGAAAATCAATTATTGCTGATAATTTCAAGGATGCGACTTATCTTCTCCGGTCTAAAGACATTTATTGCAGTTTCCGCAGTCCATCATTTTCTATGGTGGCCTATGCCGGCTAAACTAAAGTCCAGTATCCTGTTATAAAATATTAAGACAGGGACACAACCAGACGTCCAGGACTACCTATGACGTCACTGCGACAAAATGTGGTAGTTCTATGCCACTGTACGCCCGGCAGATACTATTACCACTGCAGTGGATTTCGCTGTTTGACTTTCTTGGATCTGAGTATCTGTTGGTGATGCGAATACCGATTTGGTGGGAGAAGGGCAAGATATATTTTATTAGTAGTGGCATTAAAACAAATTCGAAAGTAGACCAAAATCACGCATTAAAAAACTGTACGACATAGAACAACCCGAATACCAGTGTCAGGAGGGTGTCTAAATGAAGCTGATTGCGTGATTTAAGTAGAAAAAGATTTCGGCATTGCATTAAATTCCATTTTTACAAGTGACGGGGGGAAGGTCATCATAAAATTATTTACTTAGTTATATGTTGGGAATCCCGATGGGGGATGTGCTTACTAAGTGGGATACATCTAAATTACCAGCATACTGCGCGAAAGCTATACGTGAACCCGGAAAATTAGTTGAAAAAAGTCCTACTGGACAGGGATCACAACTGTTTAGGAACAGAGCAAAAACCAGCACCCTCTAGCACAAACTTGCCTGTATAATTATCCGGAAGAATTTGAGCACTAAGCTTTAGGAGTATTTTAAGTATGATAAGCAAACTAAATCCCTTGTTCATCTCTTTAGAAGTGACACAAACCATGTCTGCGGTAGGTTAACGTTTATTTTACACTTTTCAGTGGCGGATCTAAAGCACGCATGCTGCATAAGTAAAAATAGAAACACTGTTTAACAGACGCTGGTTGGCTGGTGTCTGAAACTCACCTGGTCAATTCTAGGTAACCAATGTTTGCCTCAGCTGTTTTTTAAATTACTTTAGACATGCTTGATCAGCAGCACTTCGCTTATCGCCACAGCCTTGAGATTTGTGTTACATTTTAGGATTCAGAAGGATTGGGTTGGGTGAATATGATGACCAGTATCCGGTTATTGGCGACACAGGATTGTGATTTGACCAGTGACCAGAAGGTTTGGATTACATACTTTGGAATGTGTTCTACCGTCAGTTCAGCCAGGTATCCGTCTGCCATGCCGACTTAAAGGTTTCAACACTTGCAGGAAGACTGGTGGAGGCAGATGGGCTGTGCACACCAAATCCTCTGGTGGTCGGCGTGAGACTTAGCTCGGTGGCAGTGTAAACATTTTTTTAACGCAGATCTGACCATGAGTCTTATGTGGGCCTTCGCTCGTGACCTGGCGAAACGAGTGTATACCTTTTTTGAACCGAGGCTGTTTAGATTCCTACCATACCGTGAATTTCGATTAAACGTTCGGGATAACCTTTCTGCAGCCAAGTTTCCTTCAGGAATTCCTCCTTTTGCACTACTTGATTAGGGCTGCAAGCGCTTACAAGATATTGATGTGCAACTAGAGAACTGTAAAAATTAAGCGCTCCACAGGTTCTTGCATTAGACAGGAAGTTGAATGGACCTGTGGGTGAGTACGTCCACACTCAGATACAGACGGAGTTTGTGGTGGGTTGAATTAAGGTTATCGGAGAAGAAATGAAAACGCACCCGGTCAGTAATAGGGCAAATTTCACAAACGAATCGTTTATAAGACAGGTTCTGAAATTTCATCAACAGCATTTTGTTCACTCACCCCACCAGAGTCATGCGAACAATGTTCTGCCAAAAGGAATGCCCATAACAAAAACGTTGACTTGTCCATGCAACTGCTCCCCGAAGCACAATCCAATATTGCTTTTATAAAGTGAAATCTTCAGAGTGATCAGTATAGAAGTCTAGAGTCCTATAGTGTCGAGAGATAAATTCATACAGAAAGTCTACTCTCTCGTCAACCGAAATGACTTCTAGGAACTCGGTACGATGTTATCCAGATTGTCTGCCAACATAGAGGAGTCCTCGAAAGAAGGAAGAGATAAGCGTTTGGTTTCCTGGCGAAGGGATTCGAATGAGCAGCCTGCAACTTTGTGTTAAGCTGAGCTGTTTATGCACATGACTGGTCTTCATGAGGCATCACTCTTGTGTAATTTGGGAGCACAGTGCATAGTTGGAGTAATGTTCGCTTGGGCTTCGAATATTGATATCCAACCGCTGTGATGTAAGCACAAAGCTTCAGAACCTTCATATGTCTGTTGATCTGTTTTCCGCAAGTTGGTTATTATCCGGAGTATTATCACGTATGAGCTTCCGAGTATCTGAGATGATACAATAGTTCTTCGTAGGCACTCATAAGGAACGTTCCTGACCATTTGACCGCTTAGAGAAATAGTGTATTTTTCATTGTTTCTCGGTTATTTGATCACTTTGCAGTGGCCAGCTTCCAAATGGCCTTGTTCCTCTACCAAAGCCATCAGTTAATAGTGTGTGTGGCATAGAACCAATCTGCATCATCTGTCGATTTGTCGACATTCCTTGATGGAAGCTTGAACTTCCATCGTTTGAACTGTAGACGTGTGAATTTGATTTGAACGAGGTCGAAACCGCTACTAAGAAACGTGGATATGTCGGACGAAATAATGATAGTGCCCCAGCCGTAGTGAAGCGACTTTTCTCGATTAACGTCGACGGTCGATAATCTAATTTACCGATGATCCCTAAACGACTCGGTTCGATTGACTGTGTTCATGTGTGATTGACTAGTGATCTGAGCCAGTGCAAAAAGTGCATGACGTGATAAACTATCAATCCAACCAAATCACGTTTGTTTCGCAGCAAATTTGATCACTTCGTCCACCTGCGCGTCCTTGAGGGAGGTAAATTCCTGAATTAGATCAGCCGTTTGTGGCAATCAAAACCCTTTCAGGGGACAAGTTACCTTGGGATAAAAAAGTGGTAAAAAATTTGTGCACAAAAATAACTTTGTGGAGGCGGATAAAGAAGACCCATTTTTGACCTCGTTAGCCAGGATAACTTGTAATGTTTCTACCAGCCGGTACTTCCTATGTGTTTCAGTTAGAGAACTGAGGACCCTCCTTAGCTGGAAGTGGGTCTTGTATCCAAGCTCCTCTCGAGGATAAACCTTGGTAAGTCGAAAATTGGAAGGGAATTTGCAGCTAAAAATTTCTATCTAGATCAACAACAGCCTTGATGCAGTCCGCAAGCTAATTTAAGCCTTCTCTTGAAGCGACCAGGACATTGGTGAATGACCTATTTTATTCCTTAACAAAGGAAATTTCGGACGGCAACATAAAACCAGTTCAGACAGTAGTAGGGATGGAAGTAAGCTGTGATGGCTCGGTAATTTCTTTTTGTTGCCAGCATTCTGCTCATACACACTCAAATGTAACTTATCAAAGATGTTGTCAGAATCTCGAAAGCTAAGCAGTCTGGGAAAGTAAACTGGAAAACAGAACACAGCAAGCTTAGTGCTCCAAGAGTAGAAGTGGGGTAGAGATCTTCGAAGAAGACCGGCGACATGTTGAAACTGCTTTCGTCCTGATCTGAAGATTCCTTTATCTGAAGCTGGTGCTGGCTCATCTTTTTCAACGACTGCTTGGGTTTTTCAACTCCCATTTGTTTCTTCTGCCTCAAATAACCTTTGCAGATGAAATGATTTGCCCCTAGCCATTTTCCAAACTTCAAAAATTTTTATTTCGTCCTTTCAGCCCTCTGTACGGCTAAATCAGGTCATAGGATTTCACAACACATAGCGAAGGTATGATGTCCGTCGATCACAGAGAACAGCCTAAGTGGCGTTACTCGGAATTGATCACTTAGGGGGAGTGCTCAAAGCAGTTCAGCTTGGGTACGGGGACAATCGGCCCCAAATGTAGCACATGGGCTTTTGGTAAACATCCAGCTCGGTAGCACTGTTTTAAAAGTGAATTTTGACGTAGAGCTCACTGCGACCATTTTAATGGTCCCAGTCTATTAGCGAAGCCTGGGGCATACATTTATGTTCAGCAGAGTAAAAGTCATGTGTTCTGACAATTTTTCCGGTGTGTTGTTGCGGAACTTACCTTCAGCATTCATAATGAATCTAGCAAACGAACACCTCTTGTGAATTCTCAAGATGAAGAAATGCGTTATTGTGCATATCATACTACTGATAGTGCTCGTGCGAACAAACAAACCTTCATAGTGACTGCTGTAGAATCCCATTGTCTGATTTGACCCCATGCTAGGACAGACCACAAGAGTTCGCAACAGTTTCCCACTTGTGATTCGTCGGACATGACTCGATTGTTTTATTAGCAAAATACACGCAAATTTATCCCCGAGAATCAACTAGTTGTTCTACTCCAACTGTCCATTCTATTAGTGAACAAAATGAGTCCAGATTTCCGGTTGTTGAGCATGTGTTTTGACCAATCAATTTGACTTCTCTCTGCTCCAGGGGATAGGAAATAGACGGTGGACATTAATGATGGTTAAGTCCATCCGTTCTCTCACTCCGTCCCGCTCGAGAAGATGTGGGCGGGCATGTCTTTGTGGTGAGTAGGTAAACAGTGAGTTCACACTGTAAGGGACCATAACCATTTGGAGCGAGAGTGGCGGTCATTAGGGAAAATCGCATTTCACAGGACTTTATCTCGCAAGAGAGAATGCCAGGTTTCACTGTCGCTGACTTGGTAAATCGTGGAAAGTGTTCAATTCCGCAGACTCCAACCAAGTCATGCACAACCGAAGCAAACGATAATACTCTTTCCAACTCTACCAGTACAAATCTTACGGGACAGAATGATTATGAAAGCCAAACAAATTCTCCCCAATTCACTTTTCAACAGTTGTCACATCCAAATGACCTCGAATTTCTGAACAGTTTACACAAGGAAAAACATGTGAACAGTTGTTCACCCATGGTTTTTCAGGCGAGCCATTATGTACACAATGTTGATGGCCATTCTGTGAAGCGATCGTGGCACAACGAGGTTGCAGAAAGAGAACAAACGGTAAAACATCATATTGAAGATCCCAAAAACGTTTTTTTCGGTCAGCTGATTGACATGATTTCAACACCTGCTACATTGAAGTATTTATTACGCATGGTCCCGGACATCATGAATGCGTCAGCAACTTCGCATATCAGACGCCAAAAATTTATAGACAACTTCCAAAACTTGGTCAGTTTCGACAAACCTTTAGAAAACTTCAGGAAGCACCCGCATCCAGCATTTTCTACGGTCACTACAGTAGATCAACGCGGACTGGATCCCCAGCTCCGGAAACCTTTAAATACGATTGATACACGGATACAGTCGCCTTCGAATGATGGCGCTCAGGTGATCAACGATCTTAATAATGCCCAAAATCGTCTGACTTTCGAGTTTGATCCGAAGTTGTGGTGGGAGGCGCACTTTCCTAGCGACTTTTACGATGCTGATGGCTACGTCAGCGGGTATTATGAACAGTCAAAACAAGTGAAGAAGTACTGCAGTAAGTTACCCTGACTGTACACTAAATGGTATTCGAACAGCAGTAGAACTACTCACTGTAACCTAATCAAGTGATAAAATCTACCTGATTGAAAATGGATGCGGTTCAATCTATTCCAGCAGGGTGCATATGATTGCTAATCACTTTAAGTTTCCACTCATTCTGATGAGCCTTTCCGTATCAAAAAATTTTACTGTTGAATCTACGAAACTGATCAGATGTCTGTGGGTAATTAAGTGAGCACCACGTTGTTGATAGCTGAATAATTTGCTTGGTAACACAGCATCTAATCCGTCGTAAATTTCTTGAAGTAATTAACTTTAAAGTGACAAAGATGTTCTTTGTGATTTAACACAAAATTGATTGTCTATCTGCTGACAAGGGAGTTTAGAAACTGGCAATTTTCTTAGGAGATGAGGCCATAATACATAAACTTCATATAGCTATGTAGAAACAGTGCAGAGGTACAAACGTGTCAACCATCCTTCAATTTATTCCACTCAGAAACAACGATGATTAAACCAGAGGTGAGTAAAAATTTTTGCATCTGGTTATATGAACGATCTCAGTGTACTCAACAAGTCCACTGGACGGGTTTGTTCTCTGGAAAGTTATGCACTTCTGATAGTAGCTGTTTGCTACTTTCCGGTGCAATAATTTAATTCCGCGAAATTCGTAATATGATCGAATTCGGATATTTCCCTACTGTCAGGGATGAAGGGAAACCGATGTTGAAATGTATTTTGATAAATGATGACAGCTGGAAGCAACGGTTGTGGAACTAGGTAGAATTTATCGGGCTACATCACTCATCTGGACATTTGAGACATCCAAGCGTGGATTGTCAAATAACTTAGAAGACCGAGTAACATGTTAATTACCAATATAACCCCTCTGAAATCCATCTTGTAAAAGACCATACCTTGGAGGGGATCATTTTTTATGTATTAAACATACTATCGAAGAACGCTCTTTCGTAAAAGGTCATATCTCACCATAAACCGTGTGGAGTCCGTTTCTTAGAAGGGAAACTATTAGTGCAGTCAGTTAGTCTTTGTTTTCTCTCAGTTCCATTCACAGCAAGATATTTAGCATTCAACTTCTCATAAAAAGTGCGCTTGTGTGCCGAAGTTTTAAGCCGTTTATATATGCTACACACCGCGTTCATATCCCTAGCTATACGGATGTCACTTACTGATCCGAATCAGCACTAGCCTGGTACAGCATTGGAACGGGCACACTTGAGGTGGTTTCATCAGTGACGTGTTCAAGTAACAAATGGCTTATCCTTGGTCAAGATCATTACTTGATGGTGACTTGAGATCTTGATGTGGGCCACGAATATCGCATAAAATGTATCACATGGACTGCAGTTATCTGTGGTTTCTGAAGAATTGTTGTTCCTTACAGGGTTGCTGAGATGACCAGCTGATCCACCAAAAACGCATTCGGCACGATCCTAAACTATGATGAACGATTTTTCAGGCTCTATCCGTTGACACCTATTAAGTTAATAAGGTTTCAATGTAAATGCTGATAAAAATACAGGTTGCATCCACTTAGAGGGTGAATATCCCCAGGTTGCAAAAACCCCTTAGTATTGACTTGAGATTCATCCTTGCTGCATCTGTGCTTTGCATGTTCCCGCAATTTGAGCCACTAGATATTAACGGTAATTTTCAGGTACACAATTAACAGCCATCCATTTAGGCCATAAAGTACATTTTATTGAAAGTGCGCAACTATAAGAGATTTTTGAAAAAAATTTCAATAACTTTCTTTGTTATCATCACCAAAGCTGCAGTTGTCATTTTATCCAGTGCACAATGTGAGGAGCTAGTATGAATTTCTCCAGAAGCTCAGCTTTCCGCCAGGAGGAAATAAGACGAATGTATGCTAACAACAGAAAGCTTTGTTTCTTGCACAGTAATAAAATGACTCATGGTTTCATAAACAGAAAACCCCATTGGTCGACTTTGTATTGTGATATCTATCTTCAGAAATTATCAGATCATGTGACCGGCCACTAGCGCATTGAGAAGGGTGCCATTTTTATCGTGAATAAACTGTAAATTATATCCATGGTTGTTTGAGGGTGCTTGAAAACAAAGCTTTCACATGAACAAATCAAATATCTTCTAAAAATATCCCTGTTTTACAAAAGTAGGAGGCGTTTCACAGTGTGCAATTTACTCGTGATACGGATTAAGCTTGCACTAAAAGTTCACACTTTTTCGACGTCCAGCTAGAGAACTTTTAGTTTTGTGACCTGCAAATCAGAGACAGTTATTTATCCAGCGGACAACCGCATTAGGTTACACTAACAGCTGTGTGGCAGTTTCCTCTCGACTTGGAATGCAGGTAAGCGCGTAAAACGAACCACTCTGGATGCTTGAATAGCCATAATATTGTGAAACGTGATGAGGCCAGTTGACACACGCATTCGTTTCCCCTGTGGCAGATTGAAGGGAGATCAAGCCACGTAGTGCCACCATCCACGATCAATCAAGCAAGGCGACATGAGCTCGATCTTGAAGATTAAGCCATTCAACATGTTTGGTGCTTGGTCATTCAGCTTACCGTGAGTGGTACTGTGCAATTATTAACTTTGTTACATCGTAGTCTGCAAGCGGACAAGATATATGTGAAACCGGTGCTAAAACCCTGCCCACGTTTCTAATGAATTAGGCCTGTTTGCAGAGATTTACTCAGAAACCGGTTTGGTATTACACGATGTGGCCCTTGTATTTCAGTGCCCATTGTAATGCGACACCACGAGGCCTATTCTTGTCAACGCAAAAATCAACCTTCATAAAGACGTAGTCTGCCTCTCAAAAGACGTTAGCGTTTTTCTCGCTTAGCTCCAAAGGTCATCATGATGTTACTGGGCGTTGATAGACTTGCCACAATATCTAGTTGTGCACATCGAACCCTTCTGTTGAGGGTGTTTGAGCTATTCTCTGTAAGTAGTCCTCATCCACGAGGTTCAGCATAGTGCATCCTCACTTTTGATAAGTGTGGATACTTGCATACGCAGAAATCACTGGTGTAACCGTTTAGTTAGCTCACGTGTATAGAGACTATGACTACACCGGAGCTGCTGAAATTATAGAATTTACAAAATTCCAGCATAACCTTTATTGTTACATTTCAGAAAGCACGCGCCATCTACCGAATGAGATATGCTGATAGCAGTAAATAACAAACTGGGGCAAAAAGAACAGAATACGCATTCTGGTCATTCACACAAGAAGGCGTGGGCAAGATGTTTCAACTAGGAGGTACATTGATTGTTTATGCATCTTAAAACATTGTTCAGTTGTGAAAATTTCTTTTGTGGCACAAACTTTAAGTGAGCTTTATTTCAGTACACCTAATCAACAACTTTTAAAAACAATGAATATGACTTTATAGGAAACCGCTTCGAGGAATATTTTGCGGCAATTTCGAATGAAAATATTTTGTATCAATTTTCGGTTGGTAAATTACTCCAACCTGGATGCGGAATTCTCTAAATCCTTACCAAACATACAGATGACACAGATGATGGCAACCAAATTTCGTGTTCGGCAAACTAATTTTCTCAGTCCACAATCTCCTACGGCTAAGATATGGTAATTTTGTAAACTGGCAATGAGTAAACTGTTATCATCGAATCCTACAGACTTGAAGATATTTTATAAGACTGGGAAGGCAGTTACATTTTGTGTGTCAATTCTCTGTAGGGTGTCCGCGGCGGTTGCTCTAAATAGATACCGGCCTATGTTCTGGTTGTCGCCTATGAGAACGATGTCAAAACATTTTCCAAATCGGATACGCACAGTTCTGTTATCACCCACATAGCTCACGTCAGCATGATAGTCTTCAGGTATAGATGAAACATATTTAGTTTCGCCCACCTAAAATATTCCATCTTTAAAGAGTGTGTTATCACGCTAGGAACTGAGAGGCCTCAAGGCCAGACATTATAGAGATCTCAGACATCACTTGAGGGGAACATGACTCCATGTTGTCTATGGTTCATTGGTGATACTGATAAATTCCATGAAAAATCAGTGTACTCTCGCTGACATAATCTCTCTGAAGTTGGCTCCTTTGACCATCATTTGGAGTTGTTAGTGCAGTACTTGATACGGGGCTTCATCATCCCGACACCAAAGGAAATCCCGCAGTAACTCCAAGTTGCAAACCACCAACTTCAAGGATATTTGATCGTAATAATTGTTTGGTCATAAACCAGCGTATCTTCCCCCTTGAAGCCCGTCGCAAAAACTTTTCTATAGAGCTCACAGTGAACTACACATTTCAGCATGCACTTTCAAGTAAAATCCTTTCCATAAAAGCATGTTTTAGGCAAATACTTCCTAATTTAGGGCGGTTTAATCTCAAATCTCCATTCACACCGGTTATGAGGTAGCACTTTTCATTATGCTCGAAAGAACTCCAGTATTCTGATAGTTTAACCGTCAAAAAACCTGATATCAAATGATTACGTGAAATTCTGTCAGGCTTTATTATACAGCCTGCCAATAAACTTGACATCGGAAGATGAAAGCCAATGCCTTCTGCATGTATTTCATTCGACTGCTTGCCGTGTAAAGGTTAATCGATATAGCAGCCTTATTAAATCAATGATTCTGACGAACCCTATACTGGAGATAATATTCTTCAAGTATTTAAGTAACCTGAAGACAACCAAATAGGTGGCCCAGAGAAGAAAGAGGTAAAATGCAGTGCTCCGTTTCAAGAACCGTGGAAATAATCGCATGTGCTTCATTTATTGGGGTCCCGGAAGAACTATCTACATGGCCTCCAATCAGAATTCACTGTTCATTCCTTGTTGTAAGGAAACTATATTTGATTGCTAGTGTGAAAAGATTTAGGAATTTCTAATGGGGATTCCCTCGTTAAAGTTATGCCAGGAGAAAAATGCAGATAAACACTGTGCAGTTTTTACATCCTTATTGGATAGCATCAACAGTGTGCATGTCGCCGCTAGTGACCGAGCTGCTGGGTGTTCAGACCACTGACAGTGTGGTTGCGGGTTTGAGATGCACACTGCTGAAAATACACGATAGGGATGAAGCAGCTGTACAGAGGTTCTTGACTTTCTAGCGGAGATCAGTTTCACTTAAAGGAGGAAGTCTCCATTGGGAGTTTTTACATCAAATAGGTTCAAATACGGAAGAGAGCGTGAGGAAAACGAAAACATACGTTTAGAAATTGAGCTGTTAAACTAAACCGATGTTCGGTATCCTCATCACACTAGGAATCAAATCAAGTACCCTAGTATAGTAACTCCCACAAAGACCATTGTGACCAAATTCCAAATGTGTCTATAAAGGGGGCCAAGAATCACCAACGTTCTTGGCTCACTTTCGTTCATTAGCCTCCAATGATATACAAGTACATCAAGCCCTAATCTTGAGCTTGTATAACCAGCGACGCTTTAACTGGCGTTTTAATCCCGGAAGGGATGCAAGGCTCACTTTCCATAATTTAATTTGTGTTAGACCAACAGATTGATGTCACATGATTACAGCAACAAAAGCTGGACGAATTTTTGCGGAACGATCAAAAACTCTCAACACTTTTTCGTAAAAAATGATCATCTATTGTAGCAGTGATGTTGATCTTCCGAGTTGCCGAATCATACTCGGCGTAAGTAGCTGTAATCTTCCCCAAAATTGATATGTGTTTAGCTTAAGCTTTACAATTAAACCTTGAAAGGTCCTGGCGTAAGTGATATTGCGTTCAAACGAAAGCGTCAATTACTGCGAAACCCTTTCTATCTTAATACATAAAAGCTCATGTAACCGGGTGTGATTGTTCGTTCGCTACTGAGGAAATTACCAGGATGAAGTACTTCTGAAGCAGCTGTATACATACAGTGACGAAGACTGATATACTGTTAAAGAGGACAAAGAGACAATTAACTGAAGAAAGGAGAATCTTCCTAAATAGTCTAACAAAATTTCAGCATACTTAGAAGGAGACAGTTTTCGTGCGATAAACAAAAAATCTGGATATGTTTATCAACGTCACTGGATAGCGACCATTGAAAAGGGAGAAATGACGTTAGCGAAATATACTCATGTGCGTTGTGTATTACGTCCATGAGAAATGGCATGTTTGGAGTTCAGGATAGTTAAACAACATAACTGAAATTCAGGCGATGATGCTACTTGAACCCGGTGGGCAACTCAGAAAGACTTTTCCGAAGCAGAGCAAACGAATCCAAAGAGGACAAAGGGGTGGCCGAAACTGAAATCTCCGACATGTCTCCAGGTCATATGACGCTGCGTATTAGAAGCTTTCCGGTGTCAGAAACAATTGAGAAATGGAGTACTCGAAACACACTGGTCCGTGGTCATTTTATGGTGCTCCCCGTATTTGGCCACGTGAATAACCATGGTGAAGTGCCAATAAGCCATAATCGGCATATTTCTTGGAAACCATACACGGTAATGAAGTTGTCCAGAAAAACAATAGATGCGATGGATTTCGGTACCATGCATCTTAAGATTAATTGCAGTCATAACCCGAGAACATAGCGTCAGAATCATGGAGGGATGTTTAACCAAGTAATCGGTAATGAGAGCATTAGGTCACAATTCAAGTTCAGTCACGAATGACTAAAAGGCCTTTTATAAGTCGGTTTTTTTATGCCACGTGTGAATTGTTGCCGAATACTGTTTATGGTGAAGGGCGACAAGGTCATATGTGTACACGTTTTATGAGCTCCGACACAACCAGTTACATACTGCATGAACGATTCACCTGTTTTCGTCAGGTTGATGCCATTCCATTTTGAGGACAGTAAGAAATGTACAATGGCGGATGCGGTTGCTTAAATGTAACAGGTCAGCATGCGGCTTACTGCGTCGCACTCCGAAGGCATGCATCGTGAAGGAGATATCTGAGGCAAGCCATGGCAAGAAACAGAGTTAAACAGCCGAAAAATACACTGGGTTCATGCTTCGTAATCCTGACCTTTCTGGGTCCTAATTTGTGACCCTTTATCAAGCGACTCCAAGGTGTTTCCTACATCTTGTTTTGTTAACTCGACAATGTGTTCTCCTGTTGACGAGTTGGTCTTCGGCACGTAGTGGTGCGTAAACTGGATGTATTTTCGTCTTGGATCCACAATGGAATCCCACATTTCTAGAAATTCCATTATGCATCTCCTGTCCCCGCTTGGCAAGATGTTTGCTCTTTTCAGACTGAATTTCTGACCTTGGTCTTCAGGTATGGCGATCAAGGGTTGTGTGTTTTCTGATGTTTTCTGTTGGTCGCGTTGTGTTTTTCTCATTCACATACCTAGTCCCCTGCCGCTATATTTAACAACGAACTTGGTGCAGCTGCTGCGCTCTTAAGGTCACCTTTCGTAAAGTAGTACTCGCTTCACGAGGGCTCACGGGCGGCTATCTATGCTACCTGAGCTACCAGCTTTCTTCAAGCATCCTCCAACATTCTCAACCAAAGTTATACTGAGCACAGGATTCAGTATCTTTATTGAAAGTAGTGAAGTTTTCGCCATCAAAATCAACGAGAAATGTCTGTAGGTAGGTAAAATTGTCTTCCAACAGGTATAAGGTTTTTCCGTTTTGTATATCACCAAATCAGTTATCTGCATCCTGAAGGTGCTTCAATGCCAACATGGCTGCCTGCAGCGTGCTTTGTGAAAATGTACTTAGGGGTTTCACAGCGCTACTGCTAAGCAGAAGGCCCGTGGTTCGAACCTACTTACTTATACTATGCTTACACTACTTATACTATCCTATACTATACTGTACTATACTATACTATACTACACAACGGAACTGCATGAAAATACAGTAGAATGATCAATTGATGCTAGCACATAGAATCCCAGTATGTTAACACAAATGGGGTTAGTCGGAATGACCAATAGGGGGGCTGAAATTTGTAGAGAATGTTGAATTTTAGCATGTGTTCGTAGCACGTAAGCAATTTTATGAAAAAACTCTTTCCCTTTTATTGACAGGAACCGGCAGCTAAGCTGGGGAATTTCAATAGGGCTGTTTGGATGACGAGAGTGATGGCTTATCTAATGAGTGAAACCAAGGGATTTTGGGGGGTTGGAGTAAAGGCACCAACTATAAAAAGTGATTGTTGTAAAAAGCTATAGCGTTTGGTGGCCTTTATTTTATAGTCTTTCAGGAAGTTGAACTTTCATATCAACACCATCCAGTGGTAGTCCGTATTCATTGAGTGGTTACAAAGATACCGCATGAATTTACATTGGCGTATCACGTATATTACTCGTAGAAGAGGTGCCTGTTCTGTGACCACAAGTACAGTGCAGCTGTGAAGAAAATCTCTCTGTTTAGCTGGCTTACCCCAGGTGCCTCAAGTAGGTGAATATGTTACCGCTTCATGGTCCTCTACAAGCTGCATGCAACACGTCATTTACGGTAGAACCATATCACTCTCCCAATCCACGTGCACTATATGTGCATGAGAGGAATGTTAAACAAGAAAATACCAGAATCAAGCAAGGTTGTCGAGGATGAATGGAGGCTGGTCTAGCCAGTGATCACCCGCTCCCCTAACATGAAAAGTTCTGAGTTATTAATATCAGTTAGGTTTATGGCAAGCGAGTTAAAATTTAATTACAAAATGACTGAACAATTTGCTGTGCGCATAGCCGCTATTAAGAAACTGTCACATCTACATTAATGACAAACGAATACGTTCTCCTGTGGGTTAACTTTGGTGAAGCTCCTTTCCAGCCTATATACAAGTTCACCCTCGAGAAACTCATGCATAGGAATACTCCACGTACTCTTATACCATAATTCCTGTTGGGTTTTAGCGCTCATTCGTAAATTTCCGTGGTTTCAGAGCAAGACACAAATGAGTCCGACGTTCACCGCATCATCAGATTATGTAAAACAGTAATTCAGGAAGTTCATTTTTGCGTGACGCATCACAGAGAGGCGCAAGTGACATAGCTTTTGACGAAGCTACGCTCATCCTATAAACAATATATCAAAGCAGGCTAACTGTTTAAATCAAATTCCCCAAACTACTCTATCAATATCCTAGGTTACTGGGTGAAATAATACGAGCTAGTTACTTCGCTCGTGCCCATTCTCAGTGTTTGGCACCAATCATAAATCTCACGCAACAGGCCAAACTACAAGAAATTCTCGATTTAGGGTTTTCACTTGGTAATCTGGATTTGTTTGTCATTGATAGTCGTGGTAGTAGTAGTATGGTCAGTGACAGCAGCTAATAACACAAATCATTATCTATCTCCCAACACTCACCCACCCCCAGGCACTCAACCCTGCTCACACTCCTTTCTCCAAACCTCCATCCAACTAACATTAGAAGCTTAAAGAGAAAGCAAAAGCGTTTGATTTTTGCTCAATGGTCACATTAATAGTGAATAATGTCCCGGGGCGAGTATGTGTTGTTCGCCTTCTCAGATGTGTTTAGGATAAGCGATCCCACGAATGGTGGTTTATGACTCGTTGACACGCAATAGCTGGACGAATGTGCGTAAACGAATGAATGGATGGACGGACGGATGAAAATAGGGACAGATGGACAATGTAGGAATGAGTTCAGTTCTAATATCCTCCCCCCTCCCGGGAGAGCAAAATTGCGACCTAAACGTGCTTGGTTTGCAGTCTTATCCTACCTTTCCAACTGCTTGTCTAACCATTAGCTTAACCTAATATTGTCACACAAGCCAGTTTATGAAGGTTGTGATCCTGACAGCGTCCGTCCTCAGCACACGTCTAAGCAACCGTATGCGGCAACAAAGTTTCACAAAATACCCGAGTCCTTCCGTTTTTACTCAAATGGGTGTATGCTTGTCCAACATACCCTGCTTCAAATTCTCACGCCGACTATCCTGTTCAATCTCCTTCGAGTAGCATACTACATACACAGACGGACGTGTAGATTCACATAGGGCACGGAATCATGCAAGCAATCAAAGTCCGCGCCAGCAGCTCTACTTGCTGCTCGCCTGTAACCGATAATACTTGTCTGATAACGAAAAAATAAATTTTAATCATTGACTGGACATAGAGAGAATCGGTTGGGTGGAAAACCGCATTATGAAGCTACTAGTTAGGAATAGTATGTGGATGATTGGTGGAGACTTAGTCTTACATCCTCATATTGATATCTTTAAGGTAATTATTTTCACATGGGAAAGCGAGAGGAAGTAGTCACTGATGAGTTATTGTCAGACTGGACTGCCACGTTTGAAGTTAGGTTGTGGAACTTTCGGATATGTGATGTTGACCACAGTTCAAATCACGGCGTCCCACTCCATGTTAAATCCTCTCCCACTTTATCCTTCATATATACAGGCATTCTCTGGTGTATGCAGTCAGTTCAAAGGCTCATCCAGTCAAGCAATGGACAACCAAATTCTGCGCTTAAACTTCGTGTCAACTAAAAGGAAAGTGCTATCAACTGCGGAAGATCTGGTTTGAAAACCAGATCCTCCAGCTCTAGGAAGAGTTGACCAACTAAGCTGTACAACTGTCTGAAAAAGAATGCAGCGAAGTACACTCATTTGATGCGAGGCTTACCTGAAACCCAGCTGAATCTATCGTTTATGATGCTCTTAGCGCACAAAAGGTTTTATCGTTCTAAAATTTGAGGTTGATTAGGCTGGGAACGAATTGGCTGTAGGAATGAATGACCGAAAACTGCCCCTTCATTCCAGAAAAAGGATCTCTATCGACAAGAATACAATAGTCAATTTCTCAGGAAAGGTAAAAGGCATATGTAGTCTAAGAAACCAGAGTAATGATTTATTCGGCAACGTGGTTCTCAGCGGACTGGCTTCCAGTGAACATCGTCGTTCAAAAGATAAATAATGTCCACTGAGTTATGGTGGTCGATCGAGAACAGCCCAGTGGAATAATTCATGCATAAAAGGCCGTGCACAGAGATGGTATTACCTGACTGGCTAAACCAAGTAAATCCTGGTCTCCAGGTTAGCCACTTTCATTAAAATAGCAAGTGCCCTCTCCATGATAGTTTATCTGTGATAGTATATCTACTCTTTTATGTAGATAGCCTAGAAATGAAAACACATAGTAATCAGTTTTTGAACTGCAAACCTACTTTTCACAGGAAATGGGTAGAGGAAAATTGACATTACAAGTCATGCTGTCCGTAGACAGTGGGAATACATTTTGCCAATCAGTGTGAATCTCGGCTTTATTACGGTTTATTTTCCTTATTTATTGCTATTGTGCATCTGGAAATAAGCTTCCCTCGCGCAAGTCAGAAGTGAGATGTACGGAGGAGTCGACGGTTTTAGGACCCCACTTACTCATTTTTTCATAGTCGACTTCCTGGTAGGTTTGTGTTATCGAAATACACAAACACAAAATCTTCTTACGGCATATAAGCCAACCTGGTGTAGTGGGTCTCTATACTGAAGAATATAAAAAGCCGTCAGTTCTCAACTGCAACTGAGTTTTCCAAGTGACGAAAAAAAGATGAACTGTAGACATGGCTTCTGCACAAACTCACAATCTCAAAGCTTGGGTAACACCGGACGGCATATAAGCAACCACTTTAGTTTTTAATGAGGAGCTTTCCACTTATTATTGTCTGTGACTGATTTCCTTCCAGTGTTTTGTAGCATAATTCTGTTGGAAAGCATGACTTATGTGAAGAAGGCATTTTGTTCTTAACAGATTTTATCTCCTGCTCCAGCAGGTTCCCTGTACCGGGATTCTGCGGGGCATTTGCATTCACACAGGTCATACAAAAAGAGTTGTAGAAGCAGTCACGTTGATTTTCCATAGGTAATTGCAAGTGGATGGTTGAAAGCATTTCACTTATAATCGTGAATTACCGCAGTAAGAGTTTTAATTCATTCAACCAACCATCATGGATGAAGTTACTACTGGCCGATTTCACAGCACGGCCCCTTAAAAGGAATGCCACTGTGTTCGTATATTTCCAGAAGACATAGTTGAAGCCGAATCTGTTTTAGCTGAAGAGTTACAGCGTACAAGTTTGCCCATTTGGTGTAAACACTTTGATTTTGTCAGCAGAAACTTAACTCGGACTAAAATGTTTAGGCGCCTACTCAGTTAGTAGTTGGGTTGGAATTGCCAATTGCTAGAGAGTGACATACAATTTAGGAGTATTTGAGACAGTGCATCGTGGATATGTACTGGTTAAAAGGATGAGCATCACGAAAGGTTATTTACACTGATTTACTGGTGAAGTCACTTTAATAGCTTGTCTGTCTGCCCAGGGGATAATCAAGCAAAAACCGTTGATTTATTTTGCACTATTAAGCCCAATTACGATTAGTTATTGCGAATTCGAATGATGGTAATAACAAAATTGAGTCCCAGTGAGGAAGCAAATGCCATACTCTCGAGCTTTATGGGTTATGGAATTAACGGGAGCAAAGAATCAGTGTTGAACGTCGAAATCATGCCGTCGATGATGATGATGATGATGATGATGATGATGTACCAAATAAGAATGCAAGCAAACATGTTCATCCATATTGTGGTTCGTGGAATCACAGCTTCATAGGCAGTTTAGCGCTGAAACTCCTGGACTGGTTGCCCAACTAACAGATAACTAACTATATGTCCTATGTTTACATTTCAGATTCAACCATGCCGACATCCGCGACCACCAGTATGCTCTACCCTAGTGATTTGAGAAAACCCAAACGGATTCGGACCGCGTTCTCACCACAACAGTTATTTCAATTGGAAAATATGTTTGAGCAAAACCACTACATTGTCGGGCAAGAAAGAAAGGATTTGGCTTCCAGTTTGGGCTTGACCGAGACACAGGTTAGTAGTTTTTCAACATTCCTCTATAAAACCCGTTTGGGGCGTTGGAAGAGCACAATCAAGCAAAATTTGTGACCGGGGACAGTTTACAGAGCTCACACAAACCAGCGTCCGTCTAATTATAATAAGTTGTATTTTGTTATCACTTGTGCAGCACATCTGGTAAACTGTCAATGTGGCCGAGTCCTGCTTAATTAGTGATAAGCAGCAGTACATAAATACGTTGGCAGATGTTCAAGAGATCTCCGTTACCAGATATAATGCCAAGTAGCCAGTGTAGGAAAATAATCTTCCTAAGGAGGGAAATTGTGATTGTATATGTCGACAGTAAGGGGTCAGATGTTCCTATTAAAGACAAGCGATATCGCACCATCGGCGGTCTAGAAGAAAGGAGAAATGAATATCAGTGCACGTGGCAGCACGAAAGAAAATCAGCAGACGTCTTGGGTCTGCTTATGGTATCCTATTCCCTGCTTCAGAAGAGACACCAGAATAGGGTGGAAGCAACTCTCGTTGGAACAGATAGGTTGAGTTGTACTTTGAAATAATGCCAACGGCTAGTTATCTTGAATGCCGAAAAATCGCCTGATTAACACCTACGACCGTCTTTGCTTGTTTGTTCTTTCAAACAAACAGTCAGATCCTACTCTGTTTACGAGTGTAGTATAACACTCAGGTAGGCCTGAGTTTCTAAAATGATTTTTGAAACAACCTTCTCCGTTCCAGTAGAATTGTGTCTATCACAAATTTTTGCAAGGACAGTAGCTCCATTGTTTTTCGGAAACCTAAAGTCTATAATGAATTTAGCTGCCCTGCTCATATAGTCTTTGCAGAAGCAGGGCTCGAGAGAAATTTCTGTGAGCGAAGCAAACGCTTGGTGGATTGCTACACTCTACGATTGTTTGGCTCCATCTTACAGGACGAGGTTCACGGATGAATAATTGAAATCTAGTAACACGTTAACGGAAAACTCAGCTTCGGATGGGATGAAACTTGTGCTATGTGTCTGATAACCTAGACCACTGTCATATCATTTCTGCGTTAAAATAATTATCCGCTTTCACATGTAAGGTTTGTTTGTCAGGAAGTGGCTCCGAATCTGGTAGCCGGATATGATGGGATCATACTGACAGCAGAATGAGGATATCGTAGTTGTGAAAGAAGGCAATCAGATATTCTTCACTATTTAACAGGAAAACACCGAGCAAAATTGTCGCTTTGAATTATACCACGTTTCGCTCAAACGGAACAGCCACGCAGACGGGTAGACAATACATTCTGAGTGACTTCATGTCATGAAAAACTCCGTAATAAACTCACCTTTTGCTTTTCTCAGGTAAAGGTGTGGTTCCAAAATCGAAGAACAAAGTTTAAGAGAGTACGTCTTGATGAAAAGGATGAAGCTGAAGAAAATGCTCAACATAGCATAGACGCTGAGCAGCCTTCACCCACACAGTCCGTGGATGACAAACTGTATGGAGGGAAACGTCACGCAACAAATTTGACTCCAGAGAAACCGTTCCAGTCCTATCCGCTTGTGAAGGAGATTTCGAAACTTTCAGGGTCAGATTCTTTACCAGAAAAAGAAACCGCACTCAAACCAGCCGTTCCTATTTCTGACGGGAAATTGAATCTACATCACAGGGCCTCATCGCATACAATATCATAACTAGGTGACCAGTCTCAGCTCCACAAATCTGACTCAGCACGATAATCAGAAACGAAGTGCAACAACACGTGTTTCGATCGACAATTCCTTTCTGTGGACCAATGTGATAGAATACTTGTCTAGTAACTCAATTTCCCATCATTTTCACTAGCATGGTACAAGAGGTTTACGCAGCATACTTCATGAGCTGTTGCCAACGATGTTTATTTTGTACCGTAATTGTACACTATAACCGCCACGGACAAATACACGCTTCCAAGCATTGTTAACTTTTGCAAAGCCTCAAAGACTGTCTACCCCAATACGTTTAACATGCTGACGGATTTGTAGCCAGCTTTTTCAAGATCAAACAGCACCACTACAAAGCTTGAATGACAAAACATAACAATTGAATTCCTAAAGGGTCGTGCATCAAGAAACGGAACTAACGCGTAAAATCCGACAAGTCTCAAAGATACCACTTAAAGTATCAGAAACACCACAACGGTGGTAAACCCGAAATGTGTGCTTGGTGGAATTTCTAAAGCCCAGAGACGAGCTGATGGTTGAATGGGTCATTGATGGCAAACTCACTGAACTGAATAAAATAATCAGTTTGGAATCTATCCGTGAAATGAATTCACGAGAACGCAGTAAAGGCAAAAATTATGCGAACTCTCATTAACAGTGGTTTGAAATTTGTAAACTACAAGCCTTAAGTTATTTCAGGGTAGGCGGTCGGTGTGAATTATGTCATACTGTTGCAGGGGTCATATTGCAGGTCAGATTAACGTTACAGACCATCACTCAGAGTAAAAGAAAGAAACTGCTATCAAAGCTGCCAGCGCCTAGACTCCGAAAAGGGACTGCTAAACTTTGAAATAATCATACCAATAAGATTGCCAAAAACTCCTAAAAAGCCCCCCGGGCCCACTGCCTTAGCGACCAATTTCTAGAAGGCCTTTCTAGATATACCATCTCCAGAGAACTTTATGGGCAGTCTTCACCACAAGTGAGTCGAAGTTTCTGTTCAGCAATGCAAATACAACCATGTTGGTCGTTCAGGTGGAATTGTGGTTTGGTACTTTGGTACGAATAATGGCAACCCTTCCTAGTCATCTAAAGTTAATTAGTCATCTGGCTCCCCAAAAGTACCCACACCAAACTTCTTGTTGAAAAAGAATTGTATGGGTAGGTGGACAATAGTACAAAAGTTTGTAGGAATTTAAAAAGAGCATGTAAGAACAAAGCTTGAATAAATGAGCATGTTCCTGCAATTAGGAAAAGCACGATTGCCTTTTGAATGTCATTTCGGAGTTTACGCACTTGTGCAAACATATCGGTTTCATGCGATTCTACTACAGGTATATCTTGCCTAGGATATTCGCTACACTAGCTCGATAGAGTGTTTTTTTCTTCTGAATGTGTCTTACTTATTCCAATAATCCAAACGGTTTCACTGGCTTAATCCAGCTTAGATTCATAAAGCTGTGGCCAAATAGCATTCAGATCACTTTCAACCACAAAGGACAGGCGAATGACTTCCATGGAAAACTTGTCAGATCGGCAGTTTGCGTTTATACTTTAGACGGTGTCCACCACAAACCGAGGGCAAACAATCAAACAGCGCAAAGAAAATTAGGCAGTGGACGGCAAGAAATGTCAAATTGATTGGCGGACAGCAAAAATATCAGTTTTTGTGAAACCAAGGGGCGCCTAAAACTTCAATATTATCCATTTTTTACAGCAACTCTTTACAGAATTCAGTTGGGCCATTAAATAAAAGAAAGGTTGTACATGAACACAATTGCGTGGTTTTCATTTGCTTATCACTGGAGCTCAAAGGGGACACCGACTCTCAACTCTGCTGACCTCTCAGTACGACGTGTAGTTTTCCGTTTTTAGACGGTTTATCGTTTATGACCTTTAAACTCTTGCACTACCTAAGGAAATAGAACGGGCAAAGTCAGTTCTTGTTTAACCTAATTTTGCTGAGGGACCAATGGTTCCTGTGATTGCTACCTTGTGTAGCGGAAATGATAGCACATTCTAGTGAGGACTCAAAAATTACGCTAGTTTCCAGAGGTCATTATCTTGATTGTCATTTTGGAAATTGTTATCCAGTAGGCAGCCAATCAGGCTACACAGCAGCCACTTAGCTCCAGTCTGGTTTAATTTTTCTAATGCTGACAGGTACAACAATAAATTTACTCGCCTTTTTGCGCGCCCTAACTGACTACTTCTGATGTGCACAACCCCAACACAGCCTAAAAGTCACCTATATTTTGGCTCATTCACCAAACAAAACCGTCAAGGGTAGGCTTTTACGGTTTTCTTTATTTTATTTGCGACGCTGACGCCAAAGCATTAGGTGAACCATTCGGATGAACTCAGTTCTTCACTACTGAGTTTTATAGCACACACGAAGTCAATACAATTGCTGCCAATCAAAATCGTGGAGCCAATCAACATCACAAGTTTTGACCCCACAAATTCACCTACCATTGCGTCGAATTGTGTCAGCGGAACGGTTGGGGGATTCGGATAAAAACAAAGAGGTATTCATCTGCCGAAGTATATTTTAGCGCCGACATGTGTTTTGAATTTCATCCTTGTCCGAATCACTTAGGTCACTTCCTTCGTAATGCGAAACTTTATTGTGCCAAAAACCCCATCAAACATGCTTCATTTCCTGGGTAGTCGCCAGATGTGAGACCAAACACACACATTTTTCGAGGCTTTGTTAGTCGACCGGCGCAATACAGTTTGCACTTTAAGATTAAGCATAATGCATATAAGTCAGCCATGTTTTCGGGTAGGGTTTGCGACTCACATAAACCATAATGGTAAAGGCTTTCCAGTTTTCGAAAAGTGGGGAATACGTAATGAACCTTTAAAGATTCAGTGATAACAATCGATCGCATCACACCAAAATAGAATGCTGAATTTGAAGAGAGCTCAGAGAACGGGCGAAACGCTGGCTGGAGCGATTGCATTCGGTTATTTTCTCAGCAACTCATTCTGTTACCTACAACCGTGACAGTAAATAAGAATTTATACACAACCACGTGCATGCACACAAAACGTCAGCACCAGAAGGGGTGTGTAGACCGAACGGGACTAATTAGTGAAGGGAAATAAAAATAGAAACATTGCGGTGGGAAATGTGACGAGAGGCGTAAAAAGCGGTGAGAAAATCTTGATGAGGAAGAATGGAGGGAAAAAAGGGGGCAGGGTAAGGTAACGTTCAGTCCAGGCACATTTCAAAATCTTCAGAAACTTTGTGACCGACACAAGCGACCAACCGGGGAATTGTTGAACTATGCGTATGGCTAGTTGACTTTGTTCCACCAGTGTACACGCCTTTAATCATACAATCGTATCTGTGGATATCGTTAGAAGTGGTCGATTTGGGCACTTGCTCATCAGATAGGAGTGGCATCCAAGTTGTTAAGGCAGCGCTTTTCAGACGTAAGTTTATTCTGGCTGAGTCGCCCTTCCATATATATATATATATATCAGTTTTTATCTGATTGAATGTTGGAAGTGTAGGCACCTCCAATGTCTGTGGTAGACCAATCCGAGGTCCCATCAGTTCTTTGTTCAATTAAATTGTCCTGCCTGTAAGGCAGTGAAGGATTGGTGTTTCAATCCGACGTTGTTACCAATGATGATGATGATAGGCGCCAAGCAAGTACAGTCTGTGGGAATAGAGGTCACCTTCTGATAAATACACAAATACGTAAATTTTGCAGTCATTAGGAATTGCGCTTACTTATAAAGCTGTCAGACCTAGGCAATGTCATGACACAAAACCTCTTACGGGTTTGGGAATTTTCGAGCCTTCCTTGGACCGTAATTCATACGTGGTTCAAGGAATACGCTGGATGGCGAATGAGTGAGCTACGGTATTAAGACGCTGGATACACCAACTGTGACTTAAACTACGAACATCGGCTTCGGACTTCGGTGTCAGTTACTTTTATTGACTTTGTTGTTGTTCACATTTCACTGATGTCATCATTTACGGATACAAAGTCTAGTACTGTAGGATGGGTCCCCCAAACAGTACTCAAGTAAGAGTAACCGGTAAAAATTGGGCACATTTTGATCACATCCCTTCGACGTGATTAATTGAGCTTTCTGATGGAGTCACTGAAATCCAGGCCAACTTGGCCGGGAATCCAAGAGATATTCTGTCCAAGTCCTCATCCAAGTAGAATATACTCGGAAACGCTAGCGGTGGATCCCAGAAGTTGGAAATATTTCAGTAGGTTTGGTAAGAAGGAAAAAACGAGGCGGTTGTGTAGTTGACAAATATAGTTACACTCCCGTACATCGTCAGATTAGAAGTGTTTGAACGCGTAGTCGATAGCATATTATGATAAACATCGGATGTGATCATAAGAACCCACGTCTACTAAGAACATTTATTCGGATAGTTACACCATTGAGCTGTTTGTCATGGACGGACGTGATAATTCCAGTGTGCTTAGAGTGTGCTAATCGAATATGGTAATAAGCTTTCCTCGGATTTAAGATGTAGTGTTTAAACCCCGACATCAGCAAGGATATGCACCGCTGATGAGCACTAATAAGAGCAAAGCTCGAGTCCACTGCCTTCTAATTTTGTGCGGTCCCACGATATGAATAGCGCCAGGACAGGAGGAAACTGTCCAGAGGTGAGGCAAGTGGATCTGAACTCTACAGATCCCGTAGCCACCTACAACCAATTTGTACGAGTAGGCTAAGCACAATCCATTCGTGAACAGTTTGTGTGCGTGCATCCACCTTTGTTGACATAAACCGCCAGCAGACAACCTTGTTTAAGTTGCACTACTGGCTGTCGTGTTGTTTGGTCACCTGATCCACACCGTGTCAACTTTTGTCGGTTGTTCATAAACGTGACAATAGTTTGGGTCAGTCAATGGGCCGATGAGTTGCACACGCATTAGCACGTTAATCAGCCAAGCAGTTCATGATCACGGTAGCATTTACAACAGAATCACACAAGCAGGAGCCACGATATCTGATTGAGAAATCGACAACAGAGATGGCACAGTGCTTTCGTTTCCTCTGACGACTTGATTAAGATATGGACCGGAGTAGCGAGGAAAGTGGTGAATTATCAAGCAGTATAGATGGGTGAAATGTTTGATTGCTACACATCAAACCAAGAAGATGGAAATCCCTTTCAATTGGAGCATTTCCGGATCCAGAAAGTTAGAAATCAGTGGGGAACTCACAGGAAGCCTGAAGGCCCACATGCTGATTGCCGCCTAAAAAATTGCATCATGAAGTGATTTTAGTCGAGTTAGATTTTTTGCTTTCGTGGATACATTTGAAGTTTTTCCTCTGACCACAGCCCAGTCACTCTCTTTGACAATCTGTTTGAATGTTTGTAACTCATACCCTTTGAATTCTTGCAAAACGTGAATTGTGGATCGATTTCCGCACAGTGTGTGCTAGACTGCAGAAAGTGCACTGTGTATGTTCCGACTGACTGCCGCTTGTGAGATTTCTATAAGATGATCCAAATCACTTTATAGAAATTGTCTAAGCTAATACAGACTCCCTGACGAATGCACTCAATTGCATACCAATCTGGTTTTATAGGAGATTCACTTGAAACCAAAACAGAAAGTGTTCCACAAAGACCCGTTAGAGTCCATCTTGGTATGACATCCAAACTATTCCAGTATGTTTTAATAAAGGAAACTACTCACAAGTTTTCCGGAAGCCCTCTTACTGCTCACGGCCAGTTTTGCCCTTCTTGGAGATCGTCACGGGGGTGCAGTCCCCTAATTTTCATCGACCTTGGGAGAGTCCATAGTTAAAATTAAACTGGTATGCGAGTGAGTTTAGTTGTCGAATTTTGTGCAATTTGGGTTAGGTTAGAACACAAGAATGATGGACATTCGGGGGCCGTGCCTACCTAATGAGCCTCAAGAACGGCATGATCAGTCGTGCGCTGTCGAAGAGTATTCAGCAACCGTGTGAGCAACTTCCTTTGTGAAAATTATACAAGCTATGTTATCTCTGGTCACTGGTCAGCGCACCTGAACGCCCGAGGGGTGACATGAAGGACTCAAAAATTGGTTCTCACCTTTTCCCAACAGGGCGTTAAAACAGCCCCAAGACAGCTGGATGAGCTGTTAGCTAATTGTGGAGGTCGCTAATCCTGAAACTCCTTGGTATCCAAACCTAACTTTCTCGTTGTAATCATTGTGATAACGACCTTTACTATACATTGGGATATGAATCATTGACATGTAAGGCACATCTTCTCTCTAAAAGCTTCATTTGTATCGAAGACACTGTCCCTTGTTCAAAGCCCAGTTTTCTTTTGAAAGCATTGCATTCTCAGTCGCGCGTTAGAAGCATTGCACGGAAGAAGCGAATCCCCTCCCTAGGAGACTGCTATGTGCGCATGGTGACTCCTTGATGGAACCCGATTCCGAAAGTTCGAGTGACAGCGGACACCGAATAAACTTTTTAATCTTCTAATCCTGTTGGAAAAAAATTGCTGTGGCACAGTAGTATTTCGCAAGGTGACTTAACTTAGCACTGTAAAGCATGCTCGAAGGAATTTGCGTAAAATTCAAAGTGGAAAATCTGAATGACGAAAAAATTGGGAACTAGAAACCCTAAGGTTATCTCAAACATTTTGTTACCATTCTGAAATTCGATTAACCTTGGTTCCACTTCCACATGCTGCAGTCACACGCATTTTACAAAAATGACCACGTGACTACCATAGTCGTTTTAGAGATTCAGCAGTTTTTAAAAAGTTTTGTTTAGCGATGAAAATGTTTCAGTTGTGACATGATCCAAACAGGATAAACCTATATACTGAGGTATATTCAGGAATAACTGGTCGGATTGTCGTTGAAAGTCAACTCTGTTGACCGATTTATTCAAATAAATTACTTTGATGTGTTACATTCATCTTGTGAAACATTCTGATAACAGTCGAGTAGAACCAAGGGAAAATATGAAGTAGGTGGTAGTCGGGTGGCCCATTGTCAAATGAATGTCTGATGTCACATGTTGGTTGTGCCACGTCGTTGTTAGTTTAGCCTTGGTGATGCATGTAAATTCCAAACAAACACACGGAACACACTCACATTTATCGGCACTGTTGGAACAAAGCCTGCGAGGCTACTTCACTTTACACTAACATCAATCAAGTGACTTTTTGATGTGGCAATCTTTTCAATGCAAGTGGCTGTAGTGTTTTCTTTTGGTCACAGCAATTTAGCTCATGTTTACTCTAGCCCACTATTGATGTCCGTTTTGTTTTTGGTCAACAGTATTGGAGCGTGATCTTGTTTGTTCAAGAAACCTCGCCGTGCGACTTGACCTAGCTGATGCGGGATGAAGAACGTAGTGTTTTCCGAGTAAATTAATAGATACCACGTCCCACAAGCCATGCTTGACAAGATGTGAACAAACTGAGCCGTATTTCGGTGTTGGCTAATCAACCTCGAACATTTCTGTCAACCTTCTCCATATCGCGCAGAACCTCTGATCTTCGTGTTGCATCTCTGCCGCACTTTTCGTGGGGCATTCGACCGATTTTCCCAAAGGGATACTTGGGGGGATAACCAACAGACTTGTTTTTCAAAGCCAAAAGGTCACAAAGTGCCCAAAAATCCACCTGCAGAGGATAATAGGACAATATGATTATTACGTGCATGCGTTTTGAAAATAATGATATTTGTGATACAATTCTACAAAGACACAGGTCAACTCACTTACTTTACTTCATGGATAAACTACATGATAGAACAAACTGATTACCTATAATATGAGGACCATTTCCTTACCCTGCTCCCAGTAGAATGAAACACTATACCGGACACTGGTAACACTGTGCAATACATGCTAAACTAATGTGCTCCGCTGTGACAACGAAACCCAAATTTTCTTTCATTCTTCGCTCTACTGGACTTTGCATTTGAAGATCTAAGCAATTCACTGCTGAAGTTTTGTCAAGTTAGGACAACATTCGTCAAACATTTTGACAATATCCGTGTCTGTCTCAGCGTCGAACTCGCACGAAAATCGCCGTAATGGCGGTAACAGCTGATCCGCTGGATAGGCGAAATATATAAGGCGTGAATGCATGAGGAGTTATGGAGCGTTTGAGTTGGATGGTTGGTAGGGCGCTCGACCTCTAGGCAGGAAATCGACATGGTTTCGTCACTCCCATCCGTGTCACTAGTGGTTGTGGCATGCCACTTTCCATATCGACGTTTGTTTTTCGTTTGTTTTTCTAGTAGCTCACAACCATTCCTGGGCTGTTGGTTGAACCACCAAGCTGCATTCCAATGGCCATTTTTCTCTTTTTGAACAAGCTTTACTGGAATATAAGGCACACTTAGTGCGGGGTGGTCTTGTCTAGTCTGATGGTTCCTGGGCTGTTGGTTGAACTACCAAGCTGCATTCCAATGGACATTTTTCTCTTTTTGAACCAGCTTTACTGGAATATAAGGCACACGTAGTGGGGGGTGGTCTTGTCTAGTCTGATGATACCATGATTTAGGTATAACTGTCTGACTTTTGATGACGCTGCGCATAGCGGTTGTTTTATGAGCCTCACTCTTGGCTTATTGAAACTACCTCGCCGAGTTGGATAACGGCCTGGCAGTCACGGTCATACCACCAGGTGACCCTTTCTAACCTGCCCGACCTCGGGAATGGCGACACCACTGCTTGTGTCAATGTGAAGACAATGGCCACCTGATGTAAATGTTTCACTGTCCTTACAGCACTGTCACGGAAGAATCGCCAGCGCTCTGAAAGCCCTTTGATTAGTTTTGCCTTTCTTGTGGCTCATTGGGCAGGCACAGTCCCCGAGTTTCCGTCACCCAAATATCCTATCTGAGCTGGTTAGTCTCACGTTAAAAACAAACTAGTCCGCAAACTCTTTTAAATACTTCTACTTCGTCTAACTCTATCTTTTATTCCTTGATTAATCCGTAGTGGAATGTTGAGTGTACAGATCAACCGAACCAGTCCTCGTGAAGTCAGCATGGCAGCAGAATATTCCTAAGAGTTGGTATAAAGGCTTGAGTCTTGAGCCGGTCCAAGAAGCTTTGGAAAATCTCTTTACACTTGGTGCCCTCTTTTTGGAAGATGGCTTTATATTATAACGCGCGATCCATTTTTTAACCTAAAGAACGAATGTTGCTATAAACGCAGCGTCGCAAACTCACAAGACAAATAAAGCTAGTGGCCATAGAGCTCTTTTATGCACATTTTTCAGAAGGGTGCAGAAAAAATATCACTTTGTCATGACTCGGGAAATAACTCGATAGGTCAAAATAAAGAACTTCGATAGACCTAGTTGGTTCTTTAGCTCTTTTATTCTAATTGAGATTTTAACAACTTCATACCAGGGATAGTATTCAAAGTGCCGATTAAAATTACATGACTAGGGTTAGAAACAGGCGATGAGTTGATTTTGCTCCATGTTCTTGCAGGATGTTGGGTAGTACCTAGGTAAAAGCTCTGAAGTGAATTTATCCGGGTGTGAAAGGTAGTACCTAGGCAAGAGCTCTGAAGTGAATTTATCCGGGTGTGAATAGTGGCATCGTAAAGGATACCTCCCAACCCCGATAAGCGGTCTTTGTTTTGGAGTTGTATGTTTGGTCAAAGAGGGATAGAGTTTTTCTTGGACGCATCTTCAGATCTGAAAGCATCGCATTTTGAAGGCAGTGACTTTTTTCATCTTCGTTTGATTCACTACGGTCCCATAAAATCAAGCAACAAACTCCACCCTTCCGTCAGCGACCCGCTTCATTTTATTCAAAGTGAGTTATTAAGCGTTAACCCAGTGTGGTGATTCGGACCGTATTAGCCAGTAAAGTGAACGCACGTTTACCAACGGGTCGGACACCTGTCGTACCGACCGGATGTGCTATGTCAGAGGTGACAATGCGGAGAGGTAGAAAGCATTCAGAAAGAGCTTTTTGTTAGTGTTCGGTAGAATGTGCGGAGATTCCTATTAAAGCTTGACAACTGACACACTAAGATGTTTTGATCAGCAGAGGTGACCTTTACCAAGGAAAAAATGAGTGAAAGTAATCATTCGCTAAACATACTGGCTGTTGATGCTTTGTTCCAAAACGATGACCGTCAACATTATTGAGGTTTTAATCTGAAATCAGTGTACAGAATCAAAGCAGATAATACTTTCGATAAATATACCAATTTGCAAGTCAATTTGCTTTTTGCGAGAGGCTCACCTGGAATCGAGCTGAATCTCCCGTTTGGGATGTTTCCAGGCAGTTGAATGTGCTGCACTAGGCCGCCTCATGTTTCAGCTAATACTTTGTTGGTGACCAAAATCCGTGATTTTAAAATTAGTGACAAACGCAAAATGTTGCCTACCAACTGTTTACCAAACATCTCGGAAACTATAGCTTCTGATTGGTTCTGAGCCATTCCAGGTAATGGAAAATTGACGATTCCCGACGTAAAATTACGGTGAAGCAGAGGGTGATCTCAGTTCGGCTGAAAATTAGCGAAACACAAGTAGTAAACGCAATCCAGTCTAACACCGATTCAATGGAAGTACGGTGTGAGCAGTGAAAGGAAACGGACTTTTTGCCACCACAGCCAATGATAGTCCGTAAATAAAGCAATACAGGGCTGATTTTTGTGCCGGGTAAAAACACTGCCTGTCTGGGGGTGCAGTTAAGGCCGAAGGTTGACGAGATTACCGGACAACTCAGCCGGACGAACGTAATGACAGTAACTGCCGGTCGTTCAAGTTTCAAGAGTGGTGGGAAATCAATTCGATTGTGCTGCTTGGCGATTCCGCTGGCATGAATGCATATATATATATATATATATATATATATACCCTTATAGGAATTCGACTGAGTGGCACAAGCGGGAGGCGTTAGAGCCAGCGCAACCTATGAAGCGTGAGGTATTTCTTCCGACCCTTTCAGCATTGCGGATCGTTTGCTCCCACCAGACTCGGGCAATGCTCCGAAGATATTGATTGCCCATCATTCAAAAATTCCGTAAATGCGGTTGTACACACCACTGAGGTCACAAGGCACACTGTAACAATAGTCGGATTTTCAATCATTTCAGCTCTTCGAAAATTATGAGAGAGAGAAAATTACTCCGACATAGAATAATTTTATTTCAAAATAATTATTCCATATCAGACTCATTCCTCGTTTTTTCAGCTTCCTTATTTCAGCAGTGCACTTAAGAACCAAATACGCCAAGATTAGATGCCACAATTTCACCTACGTAGAGTCTGTTCATTATCGTCAATAAGCGCGCTTACATACAATTAGAAATTCTGAATGAAAGAACAGCGTCCTAGAATTTAAGCTAATAAGCATAACAGTTTAATGCTTTTGGATAGGTCCCAGTGCATGAATATTCGGCCATCTGAAGTTACTTGGAATTGCTTACACACTTCGGGAACCTTGAGACACATGCAGTAAAATAATTATGTATATGCAGGATTTGGTTCAAACCCTATGCAGAATATCTCCAGAAAGTTGCAAGATCAGGCGACTGCTGAAATCGCATCAAAGCATCAATATTTTCTGTCACTACACCGTGAACAACGAAGAGTTGGGCAAACGTAAATCCATTTACTGAAATCTATATGCTGACGGCATAAAGCATTTACAGCTGGCCGAGGTATGTAGATGATAAACATCTCCCTACCTGTGAGGTTTTAATCTGAAATCAGTGTACAGAATCAAAGCAGATAATACTTTCGATAAATATACCAATTTGCAAGTCAATTTGCTTTTTGCGAGAGGCTCACCTGGAATCGAGCTGAATCTCCCGTTTGGGATGTTTCCAGGCAGTTGAATGTGCTGCACTAGGCCGCCTCATGTTTCAGCTAATACTTTGTTGGTGACCAAAATCCGTGATTTTAAAATTAGTGACAAACGCAAAATCAAAAACAAATCGATGTGTAAACGAGTACATTTGTCGAAATCTGTACAATTTGTGTTCAAGCAGAAAATAAGTTTGACGGAAACTCGAAGACTGCGCTTAGATGATGTGCTCCAAGAAGGGCGAAACCGGTCGTGGACTATCAAAGGGATTTCAGCACGATATGAGTAGTGTATTGCGGCTATACAGCTATCACTTATTTGACCTGATTTGTTCCAGCGTAGGATCATGTGTGCTCAGTCAGCTTTTGAGAGTATCTTATCATACATCGTCACGATCAAAGTAAACGAATTGCGATAGAGAACCTTGAAGTACGTAACCAAGCTAATGGCGACACCATCCGTACTCCATCGTGTGCATACTGGCCGCTGATTCAAATAGTGCTGAGAGTCCTTGCTATCTTGTTCTATTTGAAAGCTTTGAAAGTAAAAGCTTTTCGCGGCAAGTCAACTAATTTAGGTCAACAGAAATGAGCAAGCACTGGACTCGCTTACCACTTTAGTAAGATCTACGACACAAGCCATCTGACACACAGTTTTACAGACAATCGGCGTTCAGCCCATTGAATACCTCAAACCGATCGCCAATTTAGACTGCATCTGTAGCAGGTTTTTGCGGCAATTTCACCTATCCTGTCTTAGGGGCTTTATGCTTAAAACTAATCAAGTTTTGTTCGGTGGGCCACGTGTTTTTTAGATGAAAGAGCAATTGTTTCACCCTGAACACAAGTGAAGCAACTGAGCAAGTCATTGAGTGAGCTTTTCGCCGTGGGAAACATCATGCGACAGCAGCCGAACCGCAAAAATGGATTTCCAAATTACGCTGCGCTAAGAACGGTCCAAAACCACACTATCTGTTCTCACAAATGTTCAGACTTGGAATGGTTTCCATCATAGTAGTCTTTTTATCTCAGTTTATTCCAGGATACATAGAGGATTTGTACAACAGTTGAGATGAGTTACATGCCTGAGCGCTCACATAAAGCGCATCTGGTGAGATAAGACTGAATTGCATATTGAAATGGCTTTGGCCTCTGCCAAGTAACGCTTTTAAAGTTGTACCGAACAAGTCAGGTCAGTCAGGATAAACTCTTCGCTAAGGTTGACAACATGACCAGTACCAACTAAGCATGACAGAACGATACGATTTATCTGGTGATAACGCTGGTGGCGGGAAATATGGGATTTGCCTTCATAATCCTTTCTAAGTACACAAGCACGTTTCTGGTGAAGGAAGATACCTCATCTTTGAGTTGCAACTGGAACATCTGTTGGCGGTGAAACAGGGTCGCCGGTTACTGCTGCGAATGCACGCTGCCGAGAACTGCAAACCCAACTGTTGATCAATAGGCACCTTTTAAATGGAAGATTCATAGAACTATGCTTGCTTCCCATTATCAAGATGACCGGAGGGACTGGTGGTTTTGCTATGCTTGTATTGATGTGTTGTCCTGGATGTCTTTTGGATCTCATTTAAACTGGCCCGACACTGTGTTAGATTTAATAGCATTTTCAATTCGTACTCAACCGAACTTTCTTACTAGGCGAGTATTTATCCAGGACTCATAGTCTAGGCAAAGAAAATTTGTACAAAATTTCAGACTCAAATTAATGGTAATGAATTTACCCCAGAACGGCCTGCTTTGTGTTGACCATGAAGAAGACAAGAGATGACAAAGTAAACGGGACTTGTTCGGTCCACAGGACAAGTGTCGAAGTGATTTGATTTTACCGGCAGGTTTCACTGAAAAATGAAAATGATAAGTAAATCGTTCATCACAAAAAACACGTGGGCACCTTGGTAAGAACTTAGGTTTTAACGGCCGGGCGGGTGCGCGAAGACTTATTGCTTGTTCCGTTTTATATGCTTCGCTATACTTTAGAAGTAGCATATTAGGTTACACGATATTTTCCTTTGCCTTATTTCGAAATTCCGTCTGTCCAAACAGCATATTATTTATCCCATTTCAGTGTGTAAATGAAAGCACTCAACCTTGCGCAGTTTGAGTTGGTGAAGTATACTCGTAGTCGACCATAACTAATGAATACCGCCGCTGGTAGCATCTGTTTGATCACGATCAGCTAGGACTTCGTTGCCACGGGCAGGCTTACAGGACTTCTAGATGTACGTTGAAAGAAAGCAGACATGAACGATAACACCGAGAATGTAGATTCGGCCGAAGATATAAAAGGAATCCTCTAGCAGTGGTTCTGTCATTATACATATGATCAGTTCAGCAACGAAGGTGAATTGAAATTAACCAATACTCACCGGAAACATCCTTATCAGGGTTATCCATGTTTCCGCTTCTGTAGGGTGTCCATGTGCCGATTGTCGGAAATTCTGTTTCTCCATCCATTACCGCTAAAATCATGCAAAAATATGTTTAGAGCAGTGGGTTCGCGAAAAAAGCGCGCAATCCGGCCAGTCGCCAGGATTTACCAATGTAGACAAAGGAGGTTTCAGAACAGCAAATCTCATTAAGACACATTACAGCTGACCATTTTTATTCGTCAATTTATTTCGTACATAAAAAGCTAATAGTTCGGCTGCAACACTGTTTCGGTGCCCAGCTGCCATGCCATCCGAAGGAAGCACGAGGGCTGGGATACTGCCAGCTTGCTCAAATCCAGACAGGGGAAGCCGAAAGGCAGAGGTCGGGTTCGAACTACGGACATTTCGGTTAGTAAATTCGCGCGTTGTCTCATTGCAATGACAATGAGCTTGACGTTGTTCTTCGGTGTCATTCATCACGCGACAGTTGCTTACCGCCGATTCCGTATACGATACAATTTACGACCTATGAGATCATTCACAGGAATATTTTTGAATTTCGTGGGGAGCGGTTGTAACCAGTTAATTGCGAAAACATACCATAGCAGATGTACTGCATCAAGACTGTTCTACAACCATACGGCGATTAAATAACGAACGCTACCAGTTTTTGCCATACTGCCACTGATAACAATAATGTTTAAAAACGTTCCGAACTTGCATTAAGTAGACAAGGTTTCATTGAATATCACAACTTTATGAAAAACAAGAACGACAGCACGTTTAGTCTTTGTGTATCAATAAAACTTACAAAAGTGTGAGACTATGTTAGAGCACTACTGATTTCCAGACAGAGCGGCTAATTTTTTTCTGAAGGAAATACATTTCAGAACAAGCGTCTCTTTCAACAGGCCGGAAATTTTTACAAACTGAGATAATTTTCGCGAGATTCATAGAGTAGTTTGAAGGACTTTTGTGCCAAGCTGGATATCTCCTGTTCACATGACACTGTTTACCAACCAAGGCCAATTCTTTCAAGAAATGGCCTTTTTTACCTCATGCCTACCTGGTTAATATGGACGCACACACAATACAAACGAGAAGGCTTAATCTTAGAACACAGCTTGAGTTCCACACTTCTCCTTCACCTGACGTTACCAACCACGTTGATACCACGTTGAACAAGGGTGATTCCGCAACAGCGCCACCTAGAGAACTGAGTTAGAGGCACTCAGCGCCATTATTAAGCCAAGTTTGATATCCACGATGATCAAGGACGATTGGTTCGAACTGGGACACGGTAGACACGGTAATTTTTTTGTAACTCAACGACGTAAATGAAAATGTTGAGTATTTGGAGTGACCTGGAGTCGACGCAGCTTCGTCCACCAGTACAGTGTCTTACCAAATGTGATGAAGGCAGACACAGATTCACTTAAGGTTTCATACTCAGAAAGGTTGAATGAATATTCTCACTCATGTTAAACTACGGAAACCTTTTTAATTAGCAAATCCATATCATTTTCCAGGACATTTGTCCTGCTATTAAAGAGATACATTTTCCTTACAACTATTGAGATCATCTTCTGGATTGCTGTAAACTGATTGGACGAACCCGTGCGTGTAAAGACTTTTCAGGTGAAATGTTGTTTCGGCTCTCTAGTTGAAACCCCGCTTGCTTCTTCAACTTGTGGATGTGGAAGTAGCAAAAAACACAATTTCTAATTTTTGACCCCTCTAACTAGATAATACCGCAAATTATCGGAATGTCTCAATTTCATGATCAGTACCTCAAAAGCTAAAGTGTCCAAACTGAACGCGTTCAGTAGTGTTACTGTTACAGTACAGAGAGCTTTTTTTTCCTAATGCATGCGGTTTTGAACTCTGTTAAAGAAAGGAATTCGTGAAGTCCGTATTCACAAAACCGTCTCTTTCAAAGAAAAAAGACAACCTGAAGACGCCTAAAGAAAAACTAAGTTAAAGCTAGGATGTGTTCGAAAAGGGACCAAAACACTGCGTATAATAAACATAAACCCGGACAAACGTTAAAGAACCTCTTTATAGTATTTCCTGCCAAATATCAGGCTGACAGAAAAATGAAAAATTTGCCCTGGCGAGCTTTTATAACTGAAGCCTGGGACCAAAGACAGTACCAAATTTTCATGATGTCGGTAGGGTTTTCACGGAATCACGCAGACACGCGCGCAAAGAATGCTGCACCCTGCAATTTGTACGAAAAGTACTGGAATATAGCCAAATTCTCAGAAATCTGCAAGTTGTTTGGCCAAAGTGCGAACACCGATACAGGCGCACAAAATATCTCACAAAAAATGAAAGGCAAAAGTAAAAGGAGTTTACTAGGATTCTCTTTATTTAAGGTTTCAAATTCGTGTAGCACAGCAAACCTGCTTTAATTCCGCTGAAAATAACCGCCTATGAACAGTTACTTACTTCCGGAAAAAATCAAACAAGGACTTATTGCTTAGTAACGTTGGGAGAGCCGGTCATTGGTGACTAAACAGCGGTGTTAGTAATCAGGCTCGGCAACCTTCAGTGAATCTCGGGGAACATGAATGTGACTCGATCTGTGGTCGTACTAAAAACTTTAAAACTTCCAATCCAGTGAGATTTTGATATTCTAGTGAAAGTCGCCAATAATTAAGCAAATTAAGCTTCATATCTATGGTACATCCTATTTTTCGCTTGAGGACGTTTTCGTTCTACCCCTGCAAGGGTCTGTCGAGAGGTTATCCCCGAATTTTCAGCATACGTCTCCATGTTGAATCGATCAAACGCTCTTTGAAATGGTGAGCAATTTATGGTAATTTGGTCGTTTGACCCACAGTGAACAGGTTGTATTTGCATGAACGCCATTGGCGATAGTTTTGTTAAGAACTCGAAAATGTGTTGCTTAAATTTATTTATTTATTGGTTAATATGCAATTCATGCTTTTTATTTCCTGAACATGATTCACCAGTCGGTATATGATTGGGTCTGTTTAGTTACAAGCGGCAGCCATTCGTGGTGGTTTGTTGGCTGAGTTGAGCAATGTGATTACAGTTTAACTGCGGCAGCTCGGCCCAGCTCGGCAAACAAAGCAAAAGCCATCTGCACTATTTAAGCTACCAACAATTATCTCAGTAACAGACATTTGTATGATTAGTCCTGGTCTCAGGAACAGACAGGGGAAGTATCCAGAAGGCACTGGGGGAGGGCTAGGTATAGAAAAAAGCTCACCTGGTGCCTTACAACACCAATTGTCCACACTTATATAGCTGTCATGAGGTAATGCTCCCAAGCTCCTTTGTACGGTTTTTGGCTGTCCAGGCTTTGAAACATCACTAATTGCCCCTAATGCTGTGAAACAGGAGGCTAGTGCTTTCTCAGAATATGCACGGATTTTTCGCTAAGCTGACGTACACAATTCGCTAACAATCACAATCAGACAAATTCAATATACATTGCCTAGTTTTATTCTGTGTTTGCTTCTACTATGATCCAGTAAATTGTTTGTACAGCAGAATGCTTTTGCAGCAACCAGTATCTACATTTACAACGACTTTCTACCGTCCCGTTATGGTCCCCAAAAGGTGATTCCTTATATATATATATATGTACTAACGGAAAGAACTAATGCAACAACCTTTTGCCCTCACGTTGTTAAACAGTGAACGCAATTTCCCATGGAAGAGACTACTTCGAAGTTTACCGCAAACTCTTCAACAGTCCAAGACTTGTTTCACTCTTTTTGGGGTTCATCAGGTAGGCGTCAACCTTCGGTTCTACTGGAACCAAAAATGCATGAAATTCGGCAAACACTCATTTGCGTACCAAATTTTTCCATAAGAGACACCTGAAACCAAGCTGAATCTCTTTTTTCTGATATGTTTCAATTAACTGTGCTGCACAAAGGGCGCCTAATGCATCAGCTAGTAAGAAATTCGGAAAATTGTAGTATATTTCATGAAGGACATTATTTATTGGGTTGTCTAAATATGTTGACACCTGTCCAATTTGAGTGCAAGCGGAACATAAGGTCGATGAAAGCCCGGGGACTGCGCCTACCTGATGAGGTGCAAAAAGGGTACACTGAATAATAAGGCGGGTTTGGTGTAGCTTACTCTTTTGAACAATATCACTAACGAGAGAGTGAGATGAGGTCCAAGTGCCTCCTGTAAAAACCATGATGGCAAGCTGATAAGTGAACGCAACTGTTAGCTTAGGAAAAAATTTAATTGACAGCCAGGTTACAGCGTCAACATCATTATCCCTCGTAAATTATCTTCCTAATTATTAGAAGCAAACGGCTGCCGATCCGTCACTGATGTCGAGATTTGAAGATATATGTGGTAAAAGTCCTTCCTGACTATCACTGGATTCTACATAACCTCCAGTCTTCAAAGCAAACTGGTTTTATCGCTTCACAGGTGTACAACGTAACCTCCCATTTTAATATGTCTTTATATCGACAGGTTTACCAGATAAGTCTATATATATGCCCGACTTTATATGCACACTTTTTGCTCGACGTACCAATAAAGTATTTTCACATATCATTCAGACCAACTTGATTGAAGCATACTTCGTTAACAAAAGCGATCAGGTTACCGGTAATTAGACAATGGACCAGATGTTTTTTCAAAAGTTCTCTGATTATTGACTGCCTCGCAGACAGGCTACGGAGACGCATTAAGTCTAGCTTACTTTTTGGCAGGCTTCTCCGCACAGAGTAATGCTGATGATTTGGCAAGCAACCAACCTGACTTAAAAATATAGGTATTGAAGCCAGACGTTTGAAGCACCTTGCTGATGAAATATGAAAGTTATTTTGTATTCTAAATGGCTCAGTGTAGCAGGAATTCCGAAATGCCAAATACTCACGTTGTGGTTTGAAATATCGAACAAACCGATGTTTTCGTAGGCCATGCGACTTGGTTAGTACAATACTGTATATTCGCAGGAGGAGTAGCAGGAGGCCAAAGTGCTATAGAGGGAACCTTATTGGCCGCAGGACTAGTGGACGATATATGCTTGTAAAAGTGCACATATTTACAGCGACTACATATTCCTTCGTGATAATTATATATATATGTATATATATATAATCAAAGCACATAACAGTAAACACATTGGTTATGCGGGGTTAAATTTTGGGCTTTTTTTTAACAAGACTGCTCACTCAATATCAAACACTGATGAAAATTTTTGTTTGACAGAGTCAAAAGTTTCCCATTGAGATGCTTGTGTTACAATTTCAAGTACTTTAACGTTTCTTTTGTCACTCTTATCCCAAAAGCTCTTCGTGGGACTAAGTGTGAAAGGGATGCTACTTGGGAAGACTCAATCGCTTCAGTATGAGGGTCAATACAGGAAGATGCATCCCATCAAACTCTTGACTGAAGCAACACACACAAGAGAAGAAATGAAGTCCAGACCGGATATAGCTCTTCGTAAAATGCCATTATTTAGTGAAGTACACGTTCATTTATGCCTTATCATTGTTTGTGCTGCTTTGCCTAGGAAGCTGGTGTGTGTATACAGGATGTCCACTCAACGGGAATAGCTATCAAATTACCAGCAGCTAGAGTTGCTATGGTGACAAAATGGAGAGAATACCAGCTAGGAAACAAAGTATTCACAAGGCTCAGGTACTTTATACTGACAGTTAAATGTATGTAATTCGAAAGGAATACACAAGTGCTTTCTAACTTAACAGAGAATCATGGTGTTTATCAGAAGGTTTTGAAAAATATGCAGACTAAAGCACCCGATTGTTGTTATTAACGTATTTTAATTTAAAAGCATAAGGAGAATAATTTGAGCAGCTCATAAAATATCTCCTTTCAGACAAAACAGTTGGCTGAATAATGAAATAGTTGTTTCTCATTCTCGCGAGAGAACAGTGCTTCAAAGTTCAACCATGTCCGACTTGCCTTTGAATGCACTGTTTGAGCGTCAGTAGAAGATTAATGACGGAAGATTCTGTCAAGTTCAGGTATCAAAAACCACGCAGTTTCAAATGCGTCGAACATTCCCACGAGTTAAGCATCTTCATTTTGGGATGTCAATTCATGCAAAAGAATTTAATTTGTGTCCCCAAATTTTACGCCTGCGATGCTTCTTTAATTCGTGGTCATTCTCTAACCTGATGAGAATTAATCACACCAGAGGGCATTACTTCAAATCTATTTACTAAGAGCTTAATGTCGAAATTGGAGAACCCCGGGTGCATGGATTAGCCGCCGATCAGGTGGTGGATAATTTGTTCGGGAGCTTGAGGACTAACTTGTGTAGGTTTTGAAATCATACGAAGAAACATCATCAGTGGGTAACTGCCAGTCTCCTCGCGTGTTGACGAAGTACCCATGCTTACAAACTAATTGCCCAGCTCAACGCACAGGTCAACTGCCACGTGTCTGAGGGGGCCAAGCCTATTAGAGAACTTTTTAGCCTATGATGTTCAGACCTTTTTGATCAAGATGTTAACGGTGTGTTATCAGTGACACCCAGGGATGCAAGCCGACAAAAGAAGTGCATTCAAGACTGCCCAAACCTACGCACCCATGACGCTCGCTACAACTAGGTAATGTTGATAGGGCAGAGCCGGCTCTCAACCAGATACAACTGAAATTGACATGTTTTACTTCTTCGCCAAACTGATACACTTTTGGAGTGACGGCATCAGAAAACGGCAGCTTTGATTAATTTGTTGATTCCAGTACATGTCCAAATGGGAGAGCACGTTTGCCAGCTGAAATAGTTTTACCAAGTTTTCCAAGTATACTTAGTTTAAGTTGCTGTGTTTTACTGAAAATCTCGGTAAACTTCTTAGCGAAACCAGTGCCTTTTAATTTTACCTGTATAGGCGTAATGCACTATTCATTAGTTTGCTGAAAATACTTCGACTGCTCACGACCGGTTTCGCCCCTCTTAGGGCCCATCAGGTAGGCGCAGTCTCCGAGTTTCGATCGACTTCATTTTCTGCCTGAACCCAAATTGCACAAAATTAGCGAAATACGCACATTTACAAATAAAGTTTTTTGCGAGATACTGACTTGAAACCCGGCGGAATCTGTCGTTTACTTACTCTTACGAAGGAGATTATCTTTCAAGTGGTGGCGAAGATCGTGAGAAGGTAGCCTATCTCTAGAAAAGTTTACCTTGGGGAATTCCACTGCATGTTTCAGTAAGAAAGAAAATAAATTTTCAAAAGGCAATTACATGGTTTGATTCTATCACATTACCACATGAGTATGACAGGTTTTGGAAATAAGGCCCTTACCAGACTATGAATGCTTTGAATTAGCACTAAGATAAAACAAGCTAGTTCATGCCAAAAATCTGTTGCGTTCAACTGGCTTGACTCCATCCGGCTAGAGCAAACTAAGGAGTCCAGAAGCTGTTTACAGTAGGGGATTTGTCCCGTCTTCTTCCGCTGGCCAGCGGATAACTGTTAGTGCTCTAGTTGTGACGTAATTAAGTTGATTATCAGAAGGTGACAAGCACTAACAAATTTCTGTCTTACTAAGATGTGATGAATACAATAGTTAGGTGCACTTGATAAAAATAGATACAACGCGGAAAATGGAATAGGCCAAAAATTGACTTACCGTTTCAGGACACTTGTTGAGAGTTTCTGAGTGAAGTTCCGGACGCGGGACGTGTCTTCTCTGCAGTACAGCTGCTACACGTGTTTCGTAGTTGGCCGTGGAGACTTGCGGAGCTCTGTTGACTTCCTGTCCTGTGCACTCGAGTGTGTGTGTTGAGCCTAGTTGTATGCCTATTTATTGTGTGCAGTGTGAACAGGGGGTGTCCCTTTGTGTTTGATGCTTACACGAACATGAATACAACTTGACCTGATGTGTTGAAGATCATAAGCCTGGCGCGTTACGCAAGTGGTAGCCGCGTAAACAAAAAATGGATGGAAAGTTGTAGTGTACAAGTTGTCGGTTGCAAGTGGGACAGGAGTTGTCACGTGGTTTGAGTGTTTGTGACGCGTGGTCTGATGAGTGACCTCTACACAACCTTGTGCACATACAGTGGGTCTCAACTATCCCGTGGTCCCAACCTGAGTCGATGACTGCGACCATACTGATGGATCTACCTGTTCACCCGCAGGTCCTATTCCCTCGGTTTCGTATCGAGTGCAGAGAATTCTTTAAGATGCAGTTGCGAACCTCTACGACATATTTTCTACTGTGGGCAGGGTCGTAGTGTTTTTGTGACAGGCGTATCCGTAAACGGATGCCAGCGCACTATGACAAGCTTCATAATACGACGCGCTGACCAGCTTGTTCAGTTTTCAGAGGATTTTTCTACATACTTGCCTCTTGGATACATTGTTTTTCGGGTAAATCTCAGGAGATCATATGGGCAACCTGGCACTATTTCAGCCCTCGTTTCTCGTCCCAGTCGACCGGTAGCTACACGCAGAAAGAGTGCCATGCATAAACAATTATTGTGGTCGCACAGTGTTCTCAATCGTTTTAGTTTCCATGCAGTTTCGCGTTTGGTCGGCAAATAACGTCTGCCTTATGTCGAACATTGAGATCTATTAAACTTGTGGGACCGTTCGGACTAACCGTGAGGTTTATACATACATCACCTACCAACTTGGCACCACAGTATCGTCCAAACCACTCACTGGTTTTCTACACAATGAGTGCAGTCCACGTTTTGATATGCGCGTAGCTGGCGGAATGTTGGGATTGTGCCCAAAGTTGTTTATTCAGCGTTCTACAGCCTCAAAACAAATTTGACATAACAGGTAATCTCGGCCGATTTATAATCTGTAGTTGAACACACCTCTCATGGTTTAAAGTCCTCAGCAAGTTGTGAAAAATTAGAAGAGAAACATAGAGAGCAACATGTTGTAGCCTGCATTAAAATGAAGTACGTTTCTTAAAAATTAGGAAACACGATCAAATCACGCATCCTGGTTGATTTTGGGACAGGATGCTATTCGAATCTGTAAAAGGATATTGATGCTTCAAACTATTTTGGCTCGTTCACTTGGATATCTCCTTTTAAAGGGCTTCAAATGTTTTGTGGTGATCCTAGCATGCGAACACCTCGGATCTCTTTGTAATTGAAATCCCGATCCTTTGACACTTAGCCTGGCTCTATTTGCAATGAAGCATATCAAGCTTTCCCTTTTGCTATTTACATGAAATTACGTCTGTTGTCCTTTTGAGGATGTGGATACTTGCCGAGTCGGTTTAAGACCGAACGTTTTTCGCATTCCTGTATTACCGAACAACATGTGCTTTCGATAAATTGTACCCATCATCTCTTGCGATGAATCGTTCCAACACGCGCTATTCTACGTCACCTCGTTGTGTTACCTAACTTCGCCGGTTCACTTGGGCTATTGCGGTAAAATCTGGTAACTCAACATTGGACTCGATAGCCGCATCACTCGGTCCCTCTACGGGTGTTCGTCCCGCAGCTGAATTGAGTTCGTGTGTGTTCACTTCACTAGTTATATGTTTTTCAGGTGGCCATGGAATGGTTATCATTAAGTCGGTGATCAGGTGTTCAGAATAGATAACCTAAATGTGTGATACCCTGGGATGAGAAATGTCTGCTCAGATCATTCACGTTTGTTTGGTGCGTTCCAACAGTAAATTCTTTCAAGCTATGTGGTTACTTGCCCGTCCATCTAATTAGAGGATTACAGTGTTTGACATATTTTAGGTACTCAGATATGAGGTCGCGTCAGCTACGTGATGTGACGCGAAATCTCACAATAATTTGAAACCAATGACAGGGTAGGTTTGGTGAGTTGGTTGGCCCATCACTCAGACGCACAATGTATTTGACATGAACGAGTTGTAGAAATAATTGTCTGTGAAAGACCACAGATATTTTTGATTCCTCACAGCAAAGCACTGCTCATTTTTTGTGGTCCGGAGGCGAATTATCTACATAAGTTTTCCGGGAATATCGCACGTAGGTAGGGAGGAATATCACTCGTCAAAACATTTCAGTAAGAATTCGCCAATGAAGATTATTGGGATACAGCTAGACGATGAAACTGAGGCCACGTATTAATAATAAATAAGTCTCCTACAAACCAAATGTCTGGCAGATAAGATGTTTTGATTGATAATCTCTGCCTTTACCCTCCACAGTGCAGCATTCATCACCATATTCTCGAAAATATTGAAATGTTGCACCTGCTGTCCTGGTTCGTGATTATAAACAATGCTCTATGTGGGAGAAATCAGTCAATAACGCTTTGTCGACAGAATTTTGAAGTCTTCTGGGGCATATCAACCTCCAAAACTTTATGATTTTAAGTTTTTCTATCTACAGTTCACTTGGAGAAACTCATGCGCTTACACAGTCCATGAAAACATACACTCTTTAACGGTGTCTAGTACACATCACAAATACTTCTCTGATTGGTGACATGCAAGAAAAGAGTACACATTGTGCCAACGGTATTCATCGGGAAACGGACCGATAGCTCCCTGTCAGCTAAGATGGATGTAGAGTGTGTTTCGGTAGACCTCGTTGGACTGGTGCATTACCTGCTCACATGTTGTTGTTACCTAACACCAACACGATTCCATTTCGGATGATGAATGAAGGAGATTTGTGCTGCGGTTAGCCGGTAAGTCCGAGTCGAAATAAACCATGGAAAACGCGTTGTATAATGAAGGCAAGTTCCAATGGCTTAAACGGTTGATCAGGGCAAACCCTATTGGTATTTGATTACCGAGTGTTTTTTCCATCCATCTTCCACTCTCAATAAGCTCAATTTGCACTGCAGCTGTAAAAAATTCTGAAGGCTGCTGCTGCAAACCTGAGTCGGTCAAGGACCAGGCTTCAAGAATTATTATTTCATCAATTATTTCAGGTGACCACCAACCAGTAAATTTGGACCAATGGCGTACTCCGATCGCAGTAATGTTTTGTGAAGAGAGAAGTTACCAAGAGAGAAATCATTATTTTACGTCCCTCGTCCAAGATGGATGTCTCCTCAACCGCGAACCACGAATAAAAGTATTCCGCGCTTGAATAACTGCTTTTCAAAATGGGCTTGTGCCTTAAGGTAGGTGGTAGTAGTACTGCACCAACAAGAATCTGGAAACACAATTCGAAACGGAGTAAAGGATTAGGAACATGACCTATTCAGTAAATACCATTCCGTGTCCGTCTTCTCGAACTACACAAGGAGAACTCAAGTGGAGTCATGTCTCCAGCTGCCCTTGGCTTGCCAAGACAGCGATGAGCAAAGCCAACCTGGAATTACAAATACGCCGGATTTTGGTATCACACCATATGGGTCAGTTGCACATGCACTTGTGTGGAAACGCCGACACAAACTTATCATCACCATTGTCAGCTGTAAGGACAGCGTACTTGTCGTACAGTGGTCGTAGCTGTCACAGTTTCGTTCACCGATGGTTTTGGAAGGTGAGGTAGGCAGCTGCGGATTGGAGACGGGAGATGATAAATTGGTGCATAAATACACCATTGTCAGTAGACACAGACAAGCACATGAAAAGTCGACTGTCGACGATGCCTCGTTTACTGTGTTGTAAGGACTCGTCGAATGTCGCTGATGCTTCTAACTAGGATGCCCCATGAGAAGGTTGGATCCCTCGTGAAGTTGGCTGTGGGAATGAATCGTACTGACTTAGCTTTGGAAACCCGGACGATTGATAACTTTCCATTCCTTAGGTTTGGCTTATGAAGAACGCACATGCGAGGTCCTCCACTCTGATTTACAGTAAATGGGACATTATGGACAACATGTTACCCTGTTGAATGCTTGCATCTAGTTGGAGACTCCAAGATTCCCATCGGCACAGCAGATGTTCCGGTGATGACTATGCCACAGCTGCTTTTCACTAGTCCACCTGTGGCTTGAACTATTCCGGGCGAATCAGGTCCATGCCATATGAGTGTTATGTGCAGCCTACATTTCATGGTCGTCCTTGTGTTTGTTAATTTGACGATCTACTCATACTTTAACAGTAGCCTGAAAGTTATGAACATATGTCTAACTAGACCGGTTTACTTCGTTGTGCAAATAGGGTGGTTTTTATTCACAAGAACTGCACAATAAACTTCGTTATAATTGAACTGGTGTATTGTAGTATTCAGAAAATTGACTTTGTTCAGGGTTACTTGTCTTGAGAATATTATTTTTAACAGTCTATGGAACCGTTTTTTAACAATATTCAAATAACGATGCCTATAATAATGCTTTTTATGAAGGGAAGGTAATGTTGTTCACTGTGCACTAAAGAGCGTAGAGCTGTGACGCTTAAGGATCGCTTCCCGGCACAAACAGCCGAAAATTCGCCTTTTTCAGGTCTCCAAAACGAAATCTCATGCGTATGCGTAGTTTGGGATGACGGAGGACGTAAGTGTGCCATTCTCAGAACACTACCCATTTTGAATGGGTCAAATTGCTTGAAATTTCTATGGTACTTAAAAATCCTTTTTGGAAACGTCAGAAACATAGAAAACCAACTTGTTTATACTGAGGATGGTCATTTGCTTACTGGATGTCCCAATGTAGAGAAACCCAGTAGCTTAATTTCGCACCGGGGTTTGTTGAAGGGGGTGATTTCTTTCTACTGGAAGGTTGTATGCGCTCAGTAGAAAATCCCACAGAACCAGAGTAAAGTACGCTAAACTAGGTTTGAGCTCTCTGCAACCTGTGTAACTAAGTGATTTTAGTGATATCCGATGGAAAATTAGCGCTGATTTTCCCTCAGTTTATTAAAAATGCAGTCGTTGCTGCTGGAAATCATAAGTTGCGAAATGAGTGATATAGTTTCCAGCAAGTTTCCGGAAGTTCTGCTGTTTAAGCTGCCCTCTGTTTTCGCCGAAATTGTAGTGTGTTCTGCCAAAAATACGCCCTCGTTGTTTTTTCAGGTTTCCTTTATTACCCTCGACAGATTTGATTACTGCTGAATGTCCATTTAATCCGTGTGGCAAGGAAACGAATCAACCAAAATAAACGTAAAGCCGACTGAAACTGTTTCGGTTTGTTTTCGTTTTGCTTCTGTGTAGAACATGCATTTTTAAACTGGTGTGTCGGAGTCATCTAAACTTTTCCTTACATCGCTAATTTATGAGCAAAAAATTTGTTTGCCCAAAGAAGATTTAATTTACTATCCCTATCTCCAAAACTGGGTTACAGATGTGTAGCTTGATGAACTCTGTAGTCAAATTCTTGACAGAAAATAGGAGTTGGTTGGAAACATAACGATTTTTCCGGGCTATGGATGACCGGTTTAGAAACTCTGCTTAGGTCAACATGTTAAGACTATGGAGAGAGTTTTCAGATCAAAAACCTCTCTTTCCATAGGGATTTTCTGAACTAGCTAAGCGTGACGACTGCCCATAGCTTAGTCAACTGGTTTCTTCAAAATTCAAATCATCTCCTGACTGAAGACGTTATTCATGCATTCGTTGCTTTGGTAGACGAGGATCTCACTAATCGCTGACCCTAAGGAAACGATCTCTCTTGACTATCCGACAGTCCAGACTGTTTAGCGAGGCACTCTCAATGATGGTAAGAGCGAAACCAAACATACGCGCATACGCTGGTAGGCATGAACATGTATTAAAACAGTGTGCAGGGTTAGTCCAATCGCCATCTGTGGTTTAACATATGGGTGGATTTACGTGATTATTTCCAAACACTTACCTGAGAAGTTGATAATTGCAGTCCTCGGAATATCACATTGTGTTCTTGAAGCTTTGGTCAATATCGCACGAATGTGATATGATGTCTTGTTTCTTTTTGAAATATTAGCTTATTGGCTAAAGCGATATAAGAAGTTCATACAAACAAAGCAGTTTTGACGATTTCCACGCTTTAGAGGGTGGAGGCTTTAGGCGGTCGCATTTATGAGAAAATTTCATATGAGGAACGTCATAAAAATGAAGAGTTTGGAGGCCCACAATTTTGTACTAAGTGAATTTGTTCCTTCACTCAAGCAAGAAACTTCTAAAGTCAACGAAGAAATATCCAAAGCGTCGCGTTTAACTTATAGAGCAAGGTTAGGGCCAGTTTTACGAACAAAACACACAGGCAGACAACTTGACAATTGTCGGTTGTTTTATCCAAAACCTCCCATATGTGCTGCAACTACCATAGGACATATACGTCTCCTGGCTGGTCGGAAGAAACCAGCCGTAGATAAAAGCCTTCTCAATATTGTTGGTTAACTTTTATTCATGTGTGAAAGAAAAGCTGACATCAGGTTAGCAAAGGCAGAGGAGGCACGAAGATCTATTGGAATCTTACCGTTCATATTAACTATTCCATCCAAGCTTAAAAGTGAGGGAAAATCAAGCACCTTATATTTCAATGGGAACCAGACTCTGATATTAAGAACAGTAGAAAATTGTCAGATTTTTGTAGGCAAAGAATGTTACTGGCTGACGGAGATGAAAACAAAATGAGAACGCTTTCCTATGTCCAGAGACTTTTCATACAGTATATAGCAAAATGAGGAAGTAAGCGTCAAGTTTCAGGAAAAAATATATATCCGGAAGAGTGTGTGCTTTATTCATATGTCTGAAGAACCACACATAGGAGTTCAATTTAACTAAGTTGCTGCATTGTTGATTAAAGCACGCATCTGCCGAAGAAATATAAAACTGGTCCTCCATTAATGAGTTTTATTCCCAACATTATGAAAGTAATAAGGCAATGCTATTACTGGAATCATTGTAACAACTTCTAGCGATCTGTGTTACATTTTTTTAACGACTTTCACTTCATTTCGATTTGAAAAATCTTTTAATTTAGCCACATTGTGATGTCAGTCTCCCAAAGCGACTATCATTAAAAGCAGTGTGTTACAAAACAGAAGCCAAAATTATTGTTAGGAAAATCGGTTAAAGCGTGAGCTAGAATGCTTCCAAAACTTGATTTTCTAAAATAATACTTCCTGCTAATCAGGATGAAAACTGTTTGCGACACTGGTATTGAGTTCTAGTGGGAGAGAACGATATCCAAGTTTTTAGGAGTTGGTCGGTGGGCTTGCGACTGGTCTTAAACGTCACATGGGAAGATCCATCCTATCGAACAAGTAGAGGTCAGTGCTTCGCCGAAAGTGATAGTGAAATATTATCAAAAATCGAAGGGGAGGTAATTCTGCAGAAAGGTAAAGGAAGGGTCGAAGCATCATATAACTTAAAAAAAAGTTTGCATCGAATTTTGTCTTTCAGGGCTTACAGATTTAAATAAACAATGAAAAATTCTGCAAAGCTGAAGGCGACTGCAAATATTGTTGAATATTGGCAACGTATTGAGGTATGCCATCGGTAATGAGCTCACCGTGAGCTTGAACGATTCGTGACTATGGCGAAATCAGGAACCATGCTAAAATGGTTTGTAAAAAATTATCTTTTATTTGGCAACACAGTAAGCGTAACTTCTGATGTGGAACTTCTAAGTCTTTTTCCGGCACTTGCCGTTTTGATCGACTTTGCCGGTTTGGGAAATTGCCATGAGGGACAACCTTCTGGTCAATTCTGATTTGCTGGATGATGAAACCGATATTTGTGTTGAAATCTATACTCCTCGAGTATAAAAAGAATCAATTAACGCTCAATCTAGCCAGAGCTTACACCAAGTGCATTTCGGAGTTTACCTCCGATAATTTCCCGAACATTCCACCTGTAAAATAAGTCCTACAACATAAGCATTGAAAAAGCGGGTACCCAATTCGTCAATGCAAAGCAATTAAGGGTGTCTTCTTTTTAATCTGTTCCGGTTGGTACCTCGTTTTTCTAGTAAACTACCAAAAACTCTATTTATGTAATAGTTCTGCTCATACGCATTAAAGTTGAACAAAGAAATGCTGTAAATATGTGCGCAAAAAATTTGTGTATTCAAGCAAGTATGTTCTTAGCATGAGAACATTTACGGCCAGTTCCGAGTCTGCGCATTTTTCGACAAGCAATGCACCTCGAGGTAAGAAGCTCCTCAAATGCTTTTCACTGACGCTTCTTGTTAAAAAGCACTCTATTGCGTGACATATCTTATATTACGTATTACATATTTCGTGTCATATCTTTGTACGTCTTACAGTGGGAAAGTATTTATTACCACGAAGTGCCAACGTTAACAGTGCGTACCCATTATTGTACGCGAATTAATTTACAAACTGAAATAGGCAGTAACTGACCAGTTGCACCTAAAATTGTGAAGAAAGACCCACTTGTTGGTTACTTTCAAGACACTAGTGCGCAGTACAGCATTTAAACCGAGCCTGTTGTACAGCAACTTTACAAGAAGCTGCTTAGAGCAGATTTGTTGTTAACGTTTTGTTAGTATACGTCATTATATCTAAGGCCCAAAATCGCATTTCACTGCATTCTATGGTCATTATCGAGGAGAATTAGCCTGCGTTTGGCTAGTATCGACATCCTTTTCATGTTCTACCATCCGTATCACACAAGAGGCCCCTCAACATTAGTAGTTTAGGTGGAAATTATTTGGAACAGATACTTGGTAATTCTGAATCAAGTACGCCGGAAATAAAAGGACCGTGGAAGAGTAATCAGTGGCAATATGATCGTCATTAAGGCTGTAGCTCATATAAACTTATAATCCGCCGTTTGATGGCTGAGTTTTTCACGCATAAAAATCTTCGTTTCATGCACATTGACACAGTTTCAAAATATTTCACTGCTGATGCCACCACTATTAGCGAAGAATTTTGCAAGTTCAAAGAGGGATGCGGTTCCTCACTGAAAAAACTGGATTAGCAACACCTACTTTTATGTCAAACCTACTGATTGTCATAGAAAAAATTAGAACTTAGATTTTTTAATCAATTTCCTCGGTTTGCGGATGTACGGATAAAGGAGCTTATTAGTTTCCAAAAATTTGCAGCCAGCGCAAATACATTTCAAAGGTCTGTTCTCACGAAATCTTAAAAGAGTTGAACCAAGTTTTAATTATATCTAGAGAGTTCGTCAATGTTAAATCCGTAATAAGGCTCTGGGTAATTAAAAAGAAAAACTCATCTCTCATATTAGCTTTCAAGAATAGCTCCCAATAGTTCGATCTAGGCTAAAGAACGTTTCGTGAAGTGAATTGCAAATTACCGAAAAAAACAATTACTTGCTAAGAATCTAATTTTTTATTTTTATACTGACTGCAATCGAACAAAAATCCCAATTTTCCCGTTTTTAGTTCAACAGTTATTGGTTTCACTGAATTTCTTGCAACGGACATTTGGTTTAGTTTACAGCTGGAAACGGAAAAAGAGATTTGTTTACAATCCCACCCACGCATTGGGGCAACCAGCTGACGCCGGTTTCTTGATCGAGCGCTGTTCAATTAATCTGGCCAAATGGGATAGTCGTTTTTTACTTTTTAATACGCTTCAATCTCGGCAAGTTATCCCATTCAGGTTGCTGTTTGTTAACCCGCTCGCAATGAAACAGCGTAGTATTAAAAATATTTGTCTTTGCCTTCAAGCTATTTTAGAAGTGCGCGTTTAACCATTGTCGCATAGGTCTGTCAGAGAAACCTTATTGCATCGGAAAAAAGAACATTTCTATTCATAAGCCATGAACACATCACACGTCCAATAAACACGGTATTACGACTTGGTAGTAGTTCTTGCTCTTCCACCTCTTGTTTACGGGGGAACTCATCTGACGGAAAGTGTCAGTCCACGAGCCCTTACAGTGATCTCTGTATTTGGTTGCGCACGTTCCACAGACCATATAAGATACATATTGCCTTACAGCCCGAGAAGAGATAGCACAAAACCAAAACGAGTGTAATTCTCATTGGCCAATCTGCTTGACTGTAAACTGGGATTAGTTCCATTTTTACTTTATTTAATGAAAGGATGCAAAAACGGTCCTTTTTTCGGATTTTTAAATTCAAATCACACATTCCTAGCTAGTTTTCTGTTGTTTAGACATTTGTTATCTACGTGTGAATGCGTTTCGCGTACGACTGATTATTGATGAACTGTCAAAACCTGTGCCTCAACTGCGCCAGGCGTTCAGCATTGTTCTGAGCGTTTTATATTGAACTATACGGAGGCAAAATGACAAAGTGCCGTGAACATACTTAGCCGCAATCCATGTGCACACAGTGACGATAATATTTTCTTTCGTTTCGTTTGTTCAGTGGTTTGAAGAAGCTGTTTGGAAAGTATCGATGTACGTTTGCAAAACGAACAAAAGCTTACAAAAGTAAGCAATGTATGCCACTAAAGAATGATGAACAAAACATTTAACCATCGAGGAACATCTTTTGACGAAGGAGTAAGTTGCTGGGTAAAATGCCATTAATATATTACCAAATAGCTAGAAGTTGCCTGAAATAAGATGACAACCAAAAGCTGAATTGTTTGCTTCTGAGTACAACAGAGGTTGATTCTTCCATAGACCGTCCAGTTTTTCCCGCACTATTCACTATACTACCGTTCGTTTTGGTGTCAAGTCCCTTACTGTTAGATCATTTTGTGTACGACCGTTTTGGTTATTTCGTTCGCACTATACCCAATTACAGTGTATTTCCTCGACAGGACTACATTCCTTTGGTTGCTGAAAACTGGCAAAAGCCCACGTCAAGTTTCATCCTTCATCAGGTTGGCACCGACCCCGAGTGTTCTTGTGTTCTACTTCAAACTAAACTGTATGCGCTTGCGAAATACTCCGAACTAGCTGAGACCGGCTGAATACTTCAAAGTGCCGAACCAGCTTTTCCAAATCGCCCATCGTTATTTTTCTGTGGCATCCAGCCTACCATAAGCGGTGTATCAGCATGTCCGCAATAGCCGAATCAGTCACAATAGAGTTCTAGGTAATGAGGATTTCGATGCTCCTAAGTTGATTTTTGCTCTGTATGTCTGGTCAATTCATATTGAAAGGCTAAATAGACTTTTACGTCCGCTTTTCTTCCTTACAGAATCAAAGAGGTGTCTTTGATGGCCTGTTATCTGAGCGTGTGCAAGATATGCCGGAATCTGTGACTCAAGTCCACTCCAAGGGTTCTGTGTTCGTTCGCCTTTGTGGACTTTTACTTTCGAAGTTATTGCCCAAATATTTTCATAAAAGGACGGTCCATATTTGAGTGTCTCATTTTAGCTGTGGTTGTTGGTCGTACAGCTGTACACGGATGCAAAGACGAAATCGGAATCTTATGGGATCATTAAACTTCATGTTGTTCGTTGAAATCTGCTTATGACGTTGCACCAGCCCTTTCTACTATGGTCTACCCTCATCCAAAAACGTACTGAGATATGTGTGACTGCTATGTCTTAATAACTTTCCACCATATAGTCGTCTTGTTAATACACTTGGGCGATTGATACCCAATGGGTTAGGATGCCGTTGACTGGGTAGCGTCGTCATTATCATTACTATACACTGCACACCATACATGGTATACCAAGACAACCATTTCGAGATATTACAAAAAACAAATAGACAACGTCTGATTAGCCTTGCCTGATGCCTTTCCAGACAACCACGAAAATTCACAGGCAATTCCAGGCAGCACTGAGGTGCGAACTTTGACATTGACGAGTGAATGCACGCAACTTTATGTGCACGGTGTCATAACTGTCATATTTGAATGCATTCTTAATGCGAAATTAGTGTGCCCAAAATCTAACGGGGTGGTTTTGCAATAATTTTCGCGAATTCAGTCAGTTATTTTGTACACGTTTTATCGCCGCACTAAAACCTGAAGTTACGAACTGACAAGAGTCGTTAGAATTTGCTCGGTTTGATATATCCTTGTGTTATCTACGCAACATTCGATGCCGTCGATTGGCTCAGAAATGACAGTCTCTTCGTTCGGAACCTATGCAATCGAATAGAATACACGACGTTTAGTTCGAGGATTATTATATGTGGTTGTTAATCGGCTGTGAATTGTCGAGTTTTTCTGCAGCTTGTTCGAGTATTCTGATTACAAAGTGAGAATAGCAAGTTGAGTCCGTCGTAATGTAACAGACTATAAACTGTACCCATGAGTCTCAAATATGATGGTACAGTGAAACTACGTATTCCGCCTACTTGCCTTAGAGTGTTGTGTTTGCTCTACTTGATTGGACACAAGCACAACTATTCTTTGATCTTGCCGACTAGATCGTTTGTATTTAAACCATGTTCTTCTCGTGTCTTGTCTACCAGTGTAATCATTAGTGCTTATAGATTCCAGGTGGGGTCAAATTAGATTATCATTTCCACATCGGCCACAAATTGCCATGAGTTCGAAGTGAGATCTTCCAAAATCCGGAGACTTATACTTGTAATAATTTTTCTTCACTCCATTTCAATGATTACCTACGTTTGAGAAATATTGCACACAAAGAACTGGTGCCACCGGGCGGGTCGCGTCACCAGCTGTTTGGGTAAGCCAAGTAGTCTAATGATGAGAACCATCTTTTCATTCTTTCTCAATTCGTTCGACATCCCAATCGCACACTTTTTCTTGCAAAATCCCCTTTGGCCCATTTGGAAGGAATGAGAGATCTATCTCTCTCTGCGACATCATCCGTCACCTCATCCGTGACGACCACGGAGACCTAGAAATCATGTTTCAAACCGTGACTTTCAGTTCATCTGATAGCCTTTAACATCCTTACTCCGAAACAACGTGGCAACAGTTCGCTCTTGCATGGACAACGGATTCACTTTCAATTGGTGTGTGCTCTCTGTGTGAACTGGGGATTCAAGACCTAAGTATGGTCTTGAAATGACCTCCGCTTTGGTTTCCTCTTGGTTCGTGTTGTGCAACTCTGGGGATCCAGAACCCAGTGCGGCTGGTGCAGCTTAGCTTGACATTATCCTAAGCAGTTGACCTCAAATACTTCCATGTGAACGGCTGACAACTTGTAGTTATTTCTCTGCGGTTCATTTTGACAATATCTGTGGGAGCATCCCGTGAACGCTCATCTAATTGCTACCTGACCATCATATCTGCTTATGCCGCAGCAGAATGTGGCTCTGACTTCCTGACAGATGTTTTGTAGGACGCTTTGAGCTATTTGTTGCGCCGAACCAAGAGTTCAGCTAGCTTTATATTTGCCGGCGATATGCATGCGCAATTAGGTTGAATTAGCGCTGCTGGGGCTCAGATGGGTGGTCTTCTTAGACTGGACTTAAGGATACGCATTCAAACCGAACGCCGTTGTGCTGACCACACATTTTCTTTGCGGTTGTACATAATCCCACTCACAAGCGAACCAGCCTCCTACGCGGATAGACCACATCATCACTAGCTCTAGGTAGCTTGGATCTACTACTAGGAGTCGCTCCCCCTTGGACACCTGTGTGGAATTTGGATCATGCACTTGTTCATTACTGCCCACTCTCACGCTTTTTAAGGCGGTCAGGATGCATATACCTCACCTTGCAATTGAGAATCTCTCGGAACCTGATGTGGGATACGCACATTAGGATCATTTAATGAAGTCCCTTTTGGAGAACAGGTCTTCTGATTTTAACGCCTACTAAAGGGAACTGTCCACAGCCCTGCAAAATGCTGTGCTCTCCGCTCTTTTTACTGAGGTATATCCTGCAGATTGTTACAGTAATGTATACTGGACTATCAGGTGCACCACACCAGGTTTTCTGATATGAATCCGTATGAATTTTCAGCCCATGGATCCATAGGGGAAAATGCGTAGCAGCAAATCGCAGCTGGACTCCTGGCATCCACCCAAAAGGTTTTAGAGGAGAGTCACCGTCGAATGTTATCAGACGCGCACTAATTTTTCTCTTGATTAAGTATATTGTAAGAGAAGAGTATCCACTGACTAACGAAGTTCAGGCACCACTTTGTTTAGAAGCTCGAAAATAAGTCACTTTCTACCCTGTGATACCGTTCAACTATTATTATTGTAGACTTACACTGATGGGTCGTTATTATGGTGACGTGCCTACTGTTATTATGCCGCCTCTCAAAGCTAGATACCGATCCCACGGGTTGAGAGAAAATGTAACCTTACATGTTATCGTGCGCAAAATCAAACAATTGAATCTTGTCTGAAATGGGTTTAAACGAATAAATCTACGTAACTCACCTTCGATTATATCCTCACCTGCCTGTGCGCAAGTTATTGAAACTGATTTCATCTCGACCGCTTCTGTGCTTAAACCACTTCACACCAGTCAATATGGTTTCACAGGGTTTTAGAATTTGAATCTTTCCAGCCCAAATTATGCAATTAACACCAGGGACACCACTAAATCACCCGTCATATTTGCCTAGTTATAACTGAATTTTTGGAACGCCAGTATACGAACCTGAAACACACAGATCTCTTAGTATTTCCAAATTGTTAACCCTCAAAGAAATATTTTATTGCATGCTTTCCAGGTTTCAATTCAAACAGACATCTGCTGCTTACTTCGATACTGGTTTATTTTATTTGAAACAGCAAATCCGACATGCCATTATTGTTTAGTCAACTATAAAGTTGCAACCCTTTCGTAAAGAAAACTTCAAACGAAACGTTTTCCGTACACATTTAGGACGAACTTCCTTCTGGTTGAAGAATGTGTGGTATTCCAATTCACAGAACCGCTCCAAGATCGCTGTTTTGCTTTAGGTTCAATGTGAGTTCAAGACTTCTATGAATGCATCATGCTCGATACATTGTTGAGTACCAATGTTCGGATATCCGCAAATCTGATCTGCTGCTGTGGGTTTTATGGACGTGGTACATATCTGCAAATTCGGTTGAAGGTATCTTTTGACTCGAAAAAACAAGCTCGGACACCAAGCATTTGTGATGTCCAAGGTCCTCGCTCCACAGGCTGTTTGATATGATCACTCATTCACTGCGATCTTCGTGGTCTGTCCTACAGCTCATTTCAGTCAAGCCTCTTCGCATTCCAAAATAAAGGATCAAATAAAATGTCTTCCATTTTGGCAGCGCAGGTGGTCTTTGTTGACTTTCCATTTAAACGTTTACTTGAGCAAAACACTAAGCTGGGTTGGACCTCGAGAAATCGTACGGTTGGGACAACCGTTACGACGTATCCATTTGCTGTATTCCCGTATGTGGCGCTTCACAGCTACAAAAAGCACTCACCGAAATAAACTCTGGGTTGGCTATTTGTCGGCTGAAAATTTTTGCCAAAATTCATGGACATCCATATGGTTGAAATACTTGTGTGTGTGGTGCATATATCCCGATCAACTTTAAAGTTAAACTGTGCAAATGGAAATTGGGTACACTGGTTAGGTATTCGACGTAAATGATAATTTTATGACCTGATAAGTTGTTGTGAATAACCAGTCACTAAAGAAGAGACGCGGGCTAAAATGCTTGCAGAACCTAGAACATTTAACTTGATATGAATATCGACTCTTCCTTAGATATATATATATGTATAAATATATAATATATACATTGTTCAAACCGAGTTCGCTGGGTTTTCCAGGCCAGTTTGTAGCTTGATCACGTTATTCGCAGGGTAAGGAGCATAATCGTTTAGACGAGAGTTGTCTGAATGCAGTTGCACAGTTAGCAGTTACCGTGTCCACAGAGACGTGCGCTGAATACTTGCATCGATATACTGCTTGATATATTGAAAATCATCAACTTTGGTAAAGCTGGCATGCTTGGTTTATGCCCTAGAGCAAAAGATCATCAGCATACAAACTGAACGCAAAATAACCGACTCCATGGCTTTGAACCTCCTGCCGAATGAAATGATGACCTTCTGGAAAATTTTTAACCTTAGAGAAATTGTGATTTTAAGATGGTCTGATAGCTTCATTGGTATGGAAACACACACTTCATTTGGACAGGCCGCATTATTGGAAACCCAAAGAAATTAGCACATTTTTCTTTGTGTCACGACATCTACTGACTCAACTTTTGGTAGGAAATTATCCCGCTTTCTGTAGGATAGCGATTTTTATTCCTTCGAATCAATAACCCGAAAGTACCGCGGAATAGGTTACAATTCTATTGTTTATTTCATTCCTATACATAGACGTTGTTTAGCATGAGTCGACCATTATCTGTTTGATGTAGACACGTCCGTGCCTCCTGCATGGATGACTGAAGACTACATGCATCATGCAACTTTGTGAGCAGCTTGACCACCGTAACTACAATGGACACAGTGGGTTGAGTGAACATGACGATCAATGTGGTGACGCAGTTGAATGAAACAGTCCGATGTACGGCGATTCGTCAGCTACACAATAAATATGGTTGGGTGATAAACTGAGTAAACCTATACGGCGAACTGGTGCTCGATTCACAACAAATCTGGACATGAAACATACGCGGTTTTATCTAGCGTTCGGCAAATATTCACCGGTGGATGGGCAAGCAAGGCACTAGTGTTTTCAGATTCATACAGAACCCAAACTACGCGCAAACTTCTGAGAGGAAACTATACCAAGAGACAGAGAGGAAATGATCGTGCACAACTGTATTGAGTTCAACCATGTTTCTGGTTGCTTTAATTTCCTTGGATTTCCTTCACTTTTTATCAACATCTTGAAACAGTATTGAAAATGTGAAGTTCGATATTTTGAGCAGAAGTGATGTGCACTATAAGTGGAACAGTATTTAAAAAATAATCAATCCAATCCGTATTTTTACTGACATGATCACAGGCTTTGGGTTTGTAGTGGTATTTTCAGTCGCCGCATACATGTCCATCAGGGCAAGTGCTCCCACGGTCTTTACATTACACTGAAAGAACTAAAAACCCGCGGAAATATTGAAAAGTTCAAACAAGACCGAGAATCCAATTGGTGGTGGCCACTCAAGCAGTGCACCTGCCGAACGAAGTCAAACCATATTTGGACTAGTCTCGTTGATATTGCTGCTGGCGTTGTTGTCGTCGGTGGTGGTGTTCGTTTTGGTGGGGTGATGTTGGTTGAAGCAGTGGTAAGTCTGAGTTGGTTCCGATTAAATTCGCTTTAGATTGCAGTTTAGCGAATTCCGTTGCCGCTCACACTTCATTCATACTCGAAACTTGTCTTGGGTTCGATTTGGCTGGACTCGAAGTGAATAGAACACCAAACCCTGGAGGTAAACAGAAACTGATGCGGAATAATTTAGTTTTCATTTGTTTTCTTAGAACGAGATAGTGTTTCCCTATTCGATCGATCATGTGCACTATGGCTTGTAAAGCTCCCAAATGTGAAATCAGTATAAGCTGCGGTGACAACGCCATCCATACAATGAGCATGAGGTTGACTTTAACGGGTGCTGATAGGTTACAAATCAAAAATGACAAAACACCAACATGCACCAAAATTTTCCGTATTGGGTAGAACTTGACGCTAACTCGGCGTAGCATATTGTGCAAGTTCGTGTCACTTATGGTTGCTTGCACCTCAGAAAAACTTTTATTGAATGGAGAATAATACCGGTTGTGCCTGAAAGGTAATGAACTTGACTTCAGGGGGTAGACAAATTATGTTTAACGTTCTCTGGCAGGACTGTTACTTGGATTACCGCTTACCAAAACTGGCTAGAATCAACTGATCGTCTGGGGCCTCATCAAAAGTTGGGACAAAGTTCTGGGACCCCCGATGGAATACATAAGCAAACTTTAGTCAGCACTTTAGTCAGAAAAATATCAGATCACTTGTTTGGTGCGTAACCAAAACACTGCAACACGGTCACTGGTGAATGACCATGTGTTCTTAGCTAACTCACATCACCTTCACATACTGTGACGATTTGTCTACCTCCGTGTTCCATTGAGATGGGGGTGTCCGTGCAACACTTGCAAAGTCTGCCATACTAGGTGGGTCATTGGTTAAATTTCTGATCAGTGCACCCTCCTGGCACTCCAGGTTATGGACTGGAAGATATGTGGTGACGTTTTCTTTGAAAACCGTAATGCACTAACATTTCCAGGCAAACACTACTGTCTTGTGGCCGGGTTTTTGAGCCAGATTCTTTGATCAAGGACTCTAAACATCTTTTTTCTAGGTTTAAACATCTTGGCAATACTCCAGTCCGCGCACAACCATGAGGGCTTATGGTGGCACAGCATCAGCGCTTGAACACTGATGTTACACTGTCGACGTTGACTACAAACTACTCGTCACTTGTTGTAATAAGAACTAAGCAGTGAGCCTTGAATCTTACCTGGTTTGCACCGGATAAAAGGCGTTCAGATTGTTAGGCGCGAGTAGACAATATTGAGTGAATAAACTGTTTGCAATGCTAAAAAATGTGTACAAAGTCTTGTGCTTATCGGTTGCGGCCTACAAGCGCCAAAGTGCGCCAAAAATATTAATGGCTGGCGGTGTCTTGTCAGACTCGGGGGACAAACCAACAACAGGGGAACAAGACCAGACTACCCACGCTTCGCAATGTTGTCAAAAGCACTAGTATTAACTTCGGGAATTGTGACTGCGTTTTCGATAAAATTTCTGTCCACTTCACGCGGTTTTTAAGAATGAGTTATTAGAACACTTTCCGCTCTATTCGAAGCTGCGCAGGTTTTTATTTTAGTTCCAACAAGAAATTTGACAGCGCGATTCCATTCAAAAATAGCATATTGTGTTGTGTGACAACTGCTTCTCGAAACCTCATAACCTTAGTCCGGTTGCATTTCAGCAGTTTGTTAAAGCGAAATTCCTATGACTTCCTTGGATTGCAGGATCATTCTTTAAAGATAAGTCGATTTCTATCCCTAAATATATTTGGGCTGATACACGAGCAATTCATACAGACAGATAGATAAATGAATAGATAGATAGATAGATAAATAGATAGATAGATAGATAAATAGATAAATAGATAGATAGATAGATAAATAGATAAATAGATAGATAGATAGATAAATAGATAAATAGATAGATAGATAGATAAATAGATAGATAGATAGATAAATAGATAGATAGATAGATAAATAGATAGATAGATAGATAAATAGATAAATAGATAGATAGATAGATAAATAGATAAATAGATAGATAGATAGATAAATAGATAAATAGATAGATAGATAGATAAATAGATAAATAGATAGATAGATAGATAAATAGATAGATAGATAGATAAATAGATAAATAGATAGATAGATAGATAAATAGATAAATAGATAGATAGATAGATAAATAGATAGATAGATAGATGGGTCCAAAGAAAAAAAACAAAAAAAAAATTAGGTCGGAGATTGTGATCATTCCGCTGAGTTCACCATAGCCAATATGTCGGTCTGTGGTTGTATCGTTAGGCAAACTACAAACGCACCGAACACTGTTAGCTAACACACATTAGTACCAGAAAATTATGAGTAGTCATATGCTCAGAAAATTACTCCGATAATTTTCACATAGTTTCACATGAGAGCTTAGGTGACCTTTGTGCGTCACGTTTGGTTAAAGTTTGTTGCAAACGAGGAGTTCGCCCGACACGCACTTGAGTCTCTCTCTTTGACCCCAAGTTAACTTAAGTGGGCAGCTATACCCAAGTTACTTTTCTTTATAAGGTAGGGAACATGACTGAGCACAATTTCGGGAATTCTTCTGTTTGGTAATCCAGTAGTATGCTGTCTAGTAGTTTCCATCAATGAGGAAAACATACTAGGCACCGAAGAAGAACTGATATCTCATCTAACGTCAAAACAAGATGTTCATATATGGACACACATATGCCCTCTGTTAATGTTTCATACAAGTAAATATCATTCCCTATTAATGCCACTTTCTTCGAAGCAATATTTTCCCATCAAACGAATACCAGTAGGTCACAGCACGGACCATTGACATTGGACTGCAAATGGACCGACAGGATTGGCTGCCAACGGCCTCCCATTGCCCCACATTTACGAAGGCGAAACTATGACCAACCCAGATAAAAATGACCCTAATTCTTGTACTTCACGCGCAAAATGTCCATTCTGTTCATAGAGCAGTCATTCTTGAATATTTCGTATTCGCACTTTGATCACGCACGATATTCAGTAGTTACGCGAAAACTTCCACGAACCCGTTGACCCACAATGTTTTACACTCCATTCAGTTCCAAAGGTCGCAAGGCTGTTGACATCTGGTTCCAGATTTCTGGGATATTTTCCGTTAGTCAAGCATTTCAATTTCCTATTATTGTAAACCTGGTAAATGCGACTCGATCCGGATAGCTTACATTGTATGAGAAACAGTTTTCCCTGTTTGTTAATACGAATTTAATAATTCCGATCTCCCCTCCTTGGAAAACCGAGCCACGGCTGATCCGTTCACCGTACAAAGACCTGCTAAAGCTGAGAATAACTATAGATGAAATCATTCCTCACTAACCTCCATCAAACCTAATCACTCGCACGGATCAGGGCATGTTTTGATTGGCGGTCGGTTGCCGTTGTTTGCTGTCAGTCTGCCGTCATCGTTCACTTAGTTTCGGGACGGCAGCCAATCGCAGTAGATCAATCAATCCCGGGATTACCACCACCAACAGCAACCCCACCGTCACTTTACAGAATGACGTACTGATGCAGCATGGTTATCGGGAGAACGCGACAACCGTCACAACCCCCTAAACGCCAAACCCTGTTTAGGATCGGCTTGCTAACAGAGCGGTTCGAATTTTTTTGGGTGAGACTGACAGGGCCTGGGATTACATTAACCTAATGGAAACATAAAGCCTAGGCACTGTTTTTATGGAACTTTTTCCCTCTTTCCAGTTCCTTGTATATTGTCTCGCGGGTACTGTCTGTCTACACACAACTCCCATCGTCCTGAAATTTGTTTGTGGTCTGACTCATCAAAAAACAATATGAGTAGTATTAATAGTGGTATTATCAAGGTAGAATGAGAAGAAGCAGAACTTTGGCGCCGGTAAATACTCGGTTGCTATTATCTCAGTCCTAAGTGCTGTTGAGATCACCGATTTTTCGAATGACACGAGACCTTTCTGCTCCGTGAACAGCATTGTTAAGCCAGATTTTGATTTCTGCCTGATCTATTGATTTTCGCCACATGTCACCACCACATGTCACAAGTAAATTACCACAATCGACCTAATCAGTGCAGGTACGCTTTTCGTATTTTCTAATATTTTGGGCTGTGTTGCTTGTTTACTCCAGGTCCTTTCTTAAGCACACGTATCTGCACTATCAGTCAGCAGACTCGACCCTATGGCGATGTTAACAAATTAAAGACATGAGCTACAAGTGCAAATTCGAATGACAGAATGGGAAAATCCAGACAGCGTTCACCGATCTGTCTGGATGCAACCTACTAGTGCCACCACCACCATTCTCAACTACTAGACAGATTAACCTGTGAGCACCGTGATAAGTGCTGAAAATCGACAGCAGGCTTTGTAGCTCATTATCTAATTCACACCTATGAAATTGTTGGAACCGCCGACATGCAAACTCCACCCAGTATAACGCAGATGACTTCCGTTGAGTAGACACTTCTGTTGCAAACTGGTCCCACTATGATTCAAGCTACTCTTAAGCCTGGCTGACAAGCCATGCCCATCTCGTGGTACGCACAGTGTTTGCACGACAAGATTAATACATCCTCTTCGGTGGACCATCAATAGTAAAACCAGGTTACGTGTGATTAATTGGCAAGCATACCGACTCCAATCACCATCTAGTGACCCAAACAAAACATTTGCCAAACAGCTCAATCTTCGTTGACCTCTGAAATTCAGTTGAACTGTCCTACTTTGGGACAAACCCAGAGGATTCACTCGATAGTGGTGGCATTTTCTCGAGATTTACTTGATGTCGGGACAAATTCTCTCACATCTGGACTTCCAAGTCATCCATAACATTTGGACACACGTAGGAACTTGTCTCTCGGTTCGGGATAGTTCAGTGGTTAGGGCATAAACTTACTTGCCGAAAGGTCTGTTGTTCGAACGCAACATAGAAATCTCAATACTTCTGTCCAGGCTTGGGCAACCAAACAGTATCTCGGTCTTCCTGCTTCTTTCAGGCAGCATAGTAGCTATGCACCGAAAATGGTGCAGCCGCTGAACGACCAATTTTATTATTGTCTCTCGGGGCCGTCGCCAGCAAGCCCATGACATGTCAAGTTAACCGAAAAGTGATTCGCCCATTCAAATAATCTGCAGACCCGGCTCGTAACAACAGAGGAGAATAGACGTGGTCTCACTCGGATCATGGAGGGGGTCATTAAAAAAACTTTAGTGTGCCTTCGGATGCCGAAAAGTACTAGGCGGACGGAAACTGTGAATAACCGGACAATTTGCACAGCACTGCCATTACAGAGGAGAAAGTTGGAAGTAGGATCGCCTCGATGGGCATTACGTGTCCATATTTGAAAAATCCGCGCCACTGTTCCTGCTGTACTCGCAGAAGGTTGCTTATTACATTCCCGCCCTACTCTGGTAACTCTAGGTCCCGGAACCAACTTTTGTCTTTGATTTTACCTTCGTCGAAAATTGAATCGTCCGCATTGTGTCAGACCTGATTTAAAGGAATGATTAAGGTAGAATTAAAACGGACACGGGATAATGAGTGCCTAAAAAACGCAAGCCGTTCTGAAACGGAATCCGAAGTGGAGAAGGGAAACATCCATGGTTTGCGGTTTTGGTCGCATCCACTCGAGGAGCACACTCCACTCTGGGTCCAACGGACATTATGATTTATTATTGGTGTTCACTTTACTTTTAGGGGAAGTAAATATGCGGCCACCGACAACAGACACTTAAACTGTTTTGTAAGAAGCTACATGCCCAGTTTAAGCTGTATAAACGGAGGTAGTTCGTGAGATTCTACCTGATACCGAGGCTAACAAACGTGCACCTACTTGACTAGACCAACCGCAAAATTCTCATAGGATAACAGGATAGCTAACTAGGGCAATCTATTTACGGTAGACCACATCTACAAAAACACCCTGAATTATGCCAGCAGAAGACGCGAAAGTCTCCGAATTTTAATTCTGAGACTTATAAAATCTCGGCGTGCTCATTGTGACAACAGAACTTCCCGATGTAGAAAATATGATTAACCTGAGAATTCAGTGCATCTCCCGTTGGACCACGGATGGTCCTTACTGTGCCCGCCATAAGTGGATTGCAAGGGGACTCGTTAAAAATCTACCAGATCTGGCTACACTGTCTTCAAAGAGTTTGTAGCACGTAATTCGACGTTTGTTATCCATTCTTACCTGACATTTTTTCGAAATATTCAAACAACGAAGAGCGATTTGTGCATAGTCTCTTAAGGGCGCGAAATGTTTCTGCAAGATTAGGAAAACAGGTATCCTGTTCGAAAATTTTGTATCGCTAGGATGTTTTTTTCCCAAAAACTTTGACCACCTCATGTCGAGATAGTATTTGCTCCCTTCTATCCGCCAGGTTTGTTGTTGGACCGAAGAACTTTCGGTCATGCAAATTTATCCTCCGTTTTCGGCTCTGCATGCACGACATTTTCGTGCGAGTTACATGGCTCTGAGTGTACTTGCCTGACGATGTCTTTCACACCTGGCCATTCAAGCAGGCACTTTCGCCCGATTTGCAAATCTTGCCTGTGATAGCTCCTCCTGCGCCCTGAAAAGTATTGGGTATCTTTTATTTGTCTCACAATTGCCGGTCTATACCTGCCTGATCCTTTATATTACGGCCTAATTCTTCTAGAAAAACTAGGGATCGGACGCTCCGTTCTCGACCGTTTTTCTCCTTGTTGTCTTCTCCTATACATGTGTCTGTCTATTTTCTGCCAGTAATAGTAGGATTTGACAATGTGCCTATGTATTTTGTTTGTCTCTCTAGTGCTTCTTATGTAAATACAACCAAACTGTTTTATTTTGCATCATATTCGTTGATCGTTCCGTTGGATGACAGCAACATACTCCTCAACTTGCCCACGTACGTAGTAAATTTGGATGTAAATCCACTCATCTTGATTGCGTGTACTCGATATGCTATTTATAGTGGAAGGTTTACGCAACTGCTACCACATGTAAAAATGCGAACTCGAATTACATACCTGTTGCGCTCAATCAAATTTACGGGACTTACATTGAATCCCATAAAATATACAGCTTCTTTCTTGGGTGATCCGTTTTGGGGTGCAGTGTTGATCGTAAGTTTGGATTTTTTGTAGTAAATTAAGTGAAATAAGAATTTAGAACCATTGACTTAAAAGATATTTTTCAATAATTTCTAGTGCTCGTTGCATCATTAAAGACGCAACTGGGAGTGAAGAATTCGCCGTAGAGAAAAATCTGACATTTGAAAGGGTTCATTTTTAGTCTCCTCAACAATCACCTAGGAAATTTTTAAACATTCCAAAGTGAGCCCCGCCAGCGGTGAAACTTAGTCAGAAGATGGCCACAGCACCTAATGTGCTTTTCTACAGTTGGGCTAGGTCGTTTAGCAGCCCAAATGCAAAACAAAACTGCGCGACTGTTGAATGCGGCTCGGCCTTCCATCTTCTCCATCCCAACCAGCTGAGTGGACAGTTCGTTCGACTATCTGAAACGTGGTTCGAATAAATCCCGAGATCGAATACGTTCCTATCAATCATATTAACTGAAATCACGTTAACATCTTGTTGAAAATGACTCCGATTTTTCTTACTGGTAATAACGTAGTCATTTTAAGGTTACTTATGTGCCATCTAACTACCAATGTTAGATTATGTCAGGTTGGCCTGATTACGTAACCGTACCAAGTACAATCAAACGGATGCAGAAATTTTGTTTGAGGCAAGAGGTAAAGCACACTTGCTTGGTGATTTCAACAAACCTGATGAATAAACCTGGTCACACTTTTGTCGTTTACTAACTCAGGTTCGCATACAGGCTTATAGTTTTGCTGGCGACGGCTATCTGAACTAACTAGATTTTAAGTATTTTCGCCGACCTGACCCACGCAATTCACTTTGGCGTAAACTCAGAAAAAAAGAAACCCTATTGTCATCTAAACCAGTGCTTTGCTAAATATTACAGGACACCCTACTGTGAGGACCTAACAAGATAAAGCAATCTGTCTTCAAAGCCCTATTAAATGTTCTTCTGTTACATCCACCACTCAAAAAGCGTAGGAAATTTAGAAACAGGTCTTGCAGTTCAAAGTTAAACGTCAACTAGTTCTTCTTGTATTCACTAGAACAAAAATGTCTCATAGCCTTTCAGATCTGCAGAGAAAAATTGTAGTAAAAATTCAAGTTTACAACCCCGTACTTACGAACACGTAGTTGAACATATTGAAATGTGTTTTGGGTCATGGTAAGAGCTAACCAGATCGCTACATGTGTAGTTGAAAAATATTTACCCAATAAAATGCGCTTCCTGTACAACACTGTTGAGACACTTCACCAAGAACAGTAGCCAAGTGATGTTATTCACCGTAGGCAGTGGATAAAACACTGCTCATATATCTGCATTCAGTGATTGGTTGGCTGGTTTTGATCGATTTCTCGAACTACTATAGGGTTTATATCGATAGATGGATCTTGGCTTGATGAAATAATGCGATCAACTGGCGTCGTGTCCAACGAAAGCCATCGTTAATGGATGTTTCGAAATTAACACAGGACTACTAATGAGCCTAGTAGTGATTGGAAGAACAAAGAAGTTTTTTAGTAGCTCTCTTACGGAGGGTCTGTATGCTCACGTCCGATTCTATTGTGGTCATCATATCTGAATAAATTCACTTCACGAACTTCACATAGCTCCAGTTTTTTCCATTCTGTTGTACAGAATTTTTTCTTCGAAATTAATATTCTTTTCAGTCAACAACAGTAAAAAATTATCACTGAAACAGTCGCCACCCTGTCGATCATTTCTAATGAATTTCGGACAGCCCACAAGGTTAGCGAGTTTACGGTGCTCGATATTCTTATTCGGATAAATAAATGTGCGTATAAGAGAAAATTTCAGACAAACTTAATTCTGGGATACGGTTTTAAGACAACATCCGTAGCAGCAGCAGTCAGTGAAGCAGAACTACTAACAAACGAATACTTTTGACGAATATCCAAAGTTTTTTACGTTCAACGTTATCGATCAATGCTTAATCGATCTTAAAACAAACAACAACTCAGTTCAGACACTTGGAGGGATGAGATGGTTAGTCATCTGAATCCCGAAGGCTGACAGACGCAACCATCTGCAATGTCCTTTTGTTGTTCGGTGTCCACAAGATATGTTGAGAAGGAGCGCTTGGATATTTGCGTAAACGTCTTTCTCAATCTAAGACGGTGTGCTTTCTGATACCCGATTACACGTCACTAAAATTCTGCCGTAGAACCAAGTGAGTTTACCATGCACATACAGATGGCTAGACAATGAATTCGCTCTTTTAACATGTGTTCAAACACTGATGATGCCATGTAAGTTAATGACCACTTTTAAGCCCTCAATATTGATGTCTCCTGTTTCGCATTGGATACAAATCGGCTCGTCTGTTCCCAATATTCACTATCTGATTTCATCGTATATCAACTCGATCTAGAGGCTTGTTTGCACCGCACCGGGATCACGTGGCTCCACTACAAACGCATTATCTCTTGTCAGGATAGTTGACAGAGGATTTCAGAACAAACCCGAAAATGAAGCTGCTCCTGTCCGCAACAGCATGGTTTATGTTACACCGTGTTGTACACCGTGTTGTTACACCGTGTGTTGTACGAACAGGTAAATGGACCGGTGTTTGACCAAACCGATTCACAAAAAACTGGCACAGCGGGTAAACGGGACTATTACGCTTTCGCCTCAAACAAAGAAGGATAGCTTTTTCGTGTTTTTGCAAAGGAATCTTTGTGTTTTGTTGTAAGATGGTGAACTGCTGAAAGCGTTGGAAGCAAAATTTCAACTGTAGATCTTTATTTTAATGGGACTTGCCAAAGTGGAATTAGGTTCTGGGTAGGCGCTTACAAGAAACTAAATTTCACATTGCGCTACTCACAAGACAGTAATAAGAAATTCGAACTTGAACAAAGCCTTACTGGTGGGGGTCAAAAACGTTTAACACTGGAAGGGGTTTCATATGTTGTGGTCAGGCCTTTTTGTGCTGCAGGATTTTGTCCTGAGCCCGCTTGTTGTTATCTGGACAGGAGCGACAGTAGGTGTCAAAATTACACAAAATAGCTAAACTTATACATGTTTTCCGTCATCTTCCAGATTTCTGTTATTTTAAAATATGACTTGAGAAGCTTACTTGCACCAGTAGTAAACTTTTTAAAAATGTTCGTACCTATGCCGGATAAACCGGAATTTATCACATTAATATATGCATTGTACACTATTTTATGAGATGTAATATGTGGCAACATATATAAAACACATAAAAACATTATGGAGCATTTTTACTGCGTTCAAAATGTTGCATTGTAAGAGAGCTAAGTCGCAAAAACCATACGTTTAAACATTTTACCTAGCGTTTTTCGTAACGTTGTTGAAGTTTTGTCCACGATATATGCTCACAGCTGACATAATTTTTGCGATACAACCGCTCTGGTTAACTTTTATCATTCGCCGTTTTGGTCTCAGAATCTGACCAGGATAGCTATTACCCGGTGAAAGCCTGAGAGTATGCATGACGTCTCTAAAGTCGTGTTCTAACATCGTGGTGTGCAAACCACCGATGTGAAAATATCGTTCTTTTATACGTCACTATAATTATAACGGACTATTTCATTTGCCAGTTTCAGGCTTTTTCAGCTAGAATTGTATTGGTTAGAAGTAGGGATTTAGGAACAGATTTCAGTGCAAATGCCGTTCAACACTGCATAGGACCCTCGTTAAACATAAAAATCATGGTGGATATTTGCTAGCTGTCAACGGAGGCATTACAGTTTTCAAGGAAGGTATGTTGATAAAAATCACAGTACTATCTGCCGTCAACCTTGTGTACTTGAAGGCTCTAGAAGTCAAAAAAGGACCACTATTCAGGTCGATAGTTAGGTCATTAGGGTTATTGTTATTAGGGTATCATACGATAATTTACACCAGTTGATTCAATCCCGCTGTCTTGATAATCCGTATCGGTCAAGCAATTTGTCATTGCACTAGCCAGGTGTTCATCCTCTTCGTTTACGGAACAAAATGGTTGAAGCACATCTGTCCTCTGAGACAGGCATTGAGAACTATCGTCAACAAAGTATATAGAAGTATAGAAGTATAGAAAGTCGAACTAAAAACGCGACTAGAACCGCTACGAACCGTCAGATCGATAGTCAGAGGTAAATATCGAGGTCCGAATGCTCAAATTTCCTCCGTACATATGTTAGAGTGAAACTAAAAGAGATCATTCCGCTCACAGCTGCTAATGATCCACTTGTGGAGATCATTTAGTCAAATACATGATTTCCTCCGTTTTGACATCTGGCTAAACAAAGCTATGACCAGGATTCACTTTAGTTTTTGGAAGTGATTTCTCTCGGCAAAAATTTGAAAAAGGAAGCAAAAGCAATTTAAAAGTCAAGAGGGGAAAGTATGATTTCTAAATGAGTGGCTGCAAAAACTGTCAAATGTAGGTACACATTATTGATGAGTCCGGAGTAGTGCATAAAACTTCGCCTTCATAAAACTCATTTAAACACATGTTCTTGTGTCGTCACTGGCTGCTAGTTTTTGACACACCTGTTGAGTTGGTGGAGCACAAGCAGAAAAAATCTCACACACGAGTTTGGTTTTGACAGGAAACTCAAATGAATCCACTCCAACTGATTGCGCTGCTTCAAGCCACCTCATGTTTCAGTCTGTAGGGCTCGAGTTCAACTGAAACATAAGGTCAAGGGAAATTCAAGGATTCTGCCTACGTGATGAGCCTTGAGGAGGGCGAGACCGGTCGTGAGTCAGCATAGGTTCCTTAGAGACCTAATGAGGAGCATGTTAGGTTCAAACGCAAAAATCTAATAAAAAGGAAACAACGAATGACATATTCCAAGAGCAGAGTTATGAATAATCTCCATACCCAAGCTAAAAGCACCAGCCGTAGTCTACTCACACCAAAGGTGTTCTATAAAACTCTCCCAAAGTTGCGGGTGGATATACTTCATACTCCGCTAATATTATCTCAGTCCGCCGGAAAAATGTACTTATTTTGAGTTAACTTGTATTAACTAACATGCAACTCTAAATCATCCAATGTTCTCCGGATATAACAATCATCTGGTGGCAAAACCCATCCCATTTCCACAGGTCTACACAAAGAGCAAAACCGTTTGCTTGTTCGTGATAGTCTTTCATCAGAAAGTTGGACTCCTGGTTGGAACTCAGAACAAACTTCGACATAATAAAATGCTCTACCCCCTACAATTGGGATCAGCCTATTCTTAAAGCCAAGGAACACTGTACGGCATTTCGTACGAATCTCTCGGGAGACTTCAACCCGCATCCTCTCGGTCGGTAAGTAAAATTACTCTGTTCGACCGCGAGTGAATGATCAGCAGTGTGATTACCGCTATCTGTCCTCAAGTTACACAATACATACCAGATGTTCAGGTGTTCACTAGCCCTTAGAGCAAAAACTTTCCAACCAAGAGGAACGCACAACTATTGACATGCTTTTCCTTCTAAAAAGGCCGATCATTGTTTGACGACAGTGGAAGAATACTTGAACTATTAACAGCGGTCCCAGCCAGCAAATAAAGTCAAGGAAAGCCGGAAAAATACATGTTGTGATTAACTCTGTATCTGAAAGCAGTAACGCTAAAAGCGCTGGTGACAACAATAACAACATTTTCAGGCTTTCTGCCTGACATGCTAGCATTTCCATGGGACTATTAGAAGAGGCACATCTCAAGATAAAACTGGTTCACGACGAACATTCGGAGTAGTAGTTGCAATTACTAAGAGGACAACTGTAGCTTCCCTCCAGGGCCTAGCTGCCATGCCATCCGAAGGAAGCACAAGGACTGAGATACTGCCAGGTTGCCCAAGCCTAGACAGAAGAAGTCGACAGACAGAGGTCAGGCTTGAATCACAGACCTTCCGGTCAGTAAATTCGCGCTCTAACCACTTGAGCCATCTCGCCACCTCTCCTATAAGATCGTTTATAGGAGAGGAATAGCCACTGCTAGAAAATTCGATCCCCTGTGCACTTTTCATTAATCAACACTTTTCGGATGAATATATCCAGATTTCGTTGACTATATTTCGGACCCAAATTCGCATTCTTTGCCATGCTATCATGTGGCTGTTAATCTCACTTTCCAGATACAACGGCTGCTGCCTTGTAATGGCTTAGAAAATCCATCTTCTCTCCAATTTTACAGTCTTCTGAAGGAGTTCCCTGAATTAGTATATGGTATCACCACTTGTACCGTTACTCTAATTCTCCCCATCCGTGGACTTACTCACAGTTTATTGTGGTGCTCACCTGGCCATCTTCCATCTAATTCGGGTTTGTACCATTATACAGACTGGAACTACTGTGGCTATTGCCATAGCACTAACTGATGTGTTATTGGTAAGTTCGTTGAATTCCATCTGTAACCAGCTGTGAACCTTCAATTAGGTTTGTTTCGGCTTACCAACCTTAGTGAATGAAACAGACGATCCTTGTCATTTTGAACATGGCTAAACTGTTAAAGGGTCCCGATGGCGCACACAGGAGACTTGATGTTCCGCTTGACCGTTTGACTTCATCACAGGCGGCGGAACGTACACATGAAGCATAGTCTTCATTAAGGTAGTTATAGAGCAACCACTGCAATGTTACTTAAGCAAAATGTGATAACTTAATGAGAATCCATAGGCACATACCGTGGCAGATAACAGAAAATTAAGCGAAGAGTGAGATATATGTTCATATTTTAGGTTACAAATGCGCCAGGTAAATAAGCTGGGTGTAACCACTTTGATTTGAAAAGGTGCGAATTCGCTCGGAAGTGCAACCGATCTGTCAGACAAATCCTGACAGTAGGAATTTCATCTTCCACCCTAAGACATATGGGATGCTTTGTGGAAACAGTCATTGTTTTTTTGGAGACAAGCAGTGCACAACAACTAGGACAAAAACTCAGAAAAAACGTTTACATCGTTTCAGGAACCAAAGAAGGAAAAATGCAAGTTCATAAAAAGGTCACGGTTTGCTCAGGATAATTCTTGGGAAATGGTATGACTGGAAACCTGTTCGTTATTGACTGTCTGGACATGAGCTCTATCGAAGAGTGATGTCACAATGTTGTAAAAAATAAAGTTTTCTCAAACTAAAATCACGTACCCCATTGAGTGACAAAATGTCGAGTACTAATACAAATAACCTTTTTTGAACAGCCCTTTCACTGTACAGGTGCAATCCAAACAGTAGAGGTGATTGTACTCAGGTTGCGCTGGCTATCACTGCGTAACCAAAAAAGGTAGGGCAAGGCACTGATATTACTATGGTCAAACAGTGACCTCTTGTGAGAGAAACGCGAATATTGATTTTAAAGTCCGTCACTTCTGTGTTGTAGCCAATAAAGACTCATCATCTCCTCAGCCTTGTAACTTATTTATATATTTAATCTCTGATAAAAATTTTGTCGAAATTATTGGTCGCAATCTCTGTTTTTTACTTGTAAAATATGTTATCCAGCCGGACTAGTCAAACTGCAAAAACACCAGAATCTCAGGTCAAACACGAACACCTAAAACACAACACGATATCTACGACAACCATACGCAAACTGATTCCGCTCGAATAAACGAGGTCAGTTTCTCTCTGAAGCGACAGCGTATTCAAGTTTACCTCACATAAAAAGTAAAACTGCTGGGGAAATTACTAGAATGTATGTGACTTGAGAAATTCTAATTGCGGTGGGTATACAGCCGGTTGTTGTCAAAAAATTCATCACGCAACGCTGTTTAACTCAGAGTTATTTTCCATTGACCATTGTCGAAAGAAATAATTAAACAGGTACTAGTGAAACAGTGATTACCACTAATGAGGCATTTGAGTAATACGTCTTCTCGTAAATCTGCTTTGCGTCTCTTGAAAAGTGAGATCTCCTACGAAATTGGCGGAGTCTCTTTGTAGCCTTTGCCTGGATTTGAGTAACAGTCAATGAATATCCAAAAAATTCAGGAAGACGCGTTCAAGGAGAAGGTGGATATTCAGTTTTGTAAACGAGATGCATATGAGAGTTTTGCTCCCCTGTTCAATAGTCAGTAACTGTTGAGTTGGTGTTCTCAAATAGACAACTCCGCAGCGAAGGACTTCTTCCTTTCACTAGTAGCTGATCCCGAGAGTAAGGAGACTGCTCTAGTCGTTCAATGTAAAAAAAAGTTTTCAGGCAAATGGGTTGCGATTATTCAAGCAGTGCTCCACCTAAGTGTTTTCCGATGGACACTACGATTCATTCAGACTGTAAAGGGGTCGATATCGTAATAAAAAGATAACGACCACTCAAGTCAGCGCCATACATTACAAATTCATCTAGACTCATTTAAGACGACGTGCAAACGGGTGATTTTTGCAATTAATGGTCTCCGGTTCAGGTTGATAATATTTAGACTGCAAGTATGACAAAAGTAGAGTTTTATTTCACCAATTTATTTGGCAACCGTACAGGCTCATTTTGAACCAAGATCACGTCTGCTACGGTACGAAAAAACAGCTGGTGGTTCATCAGCCACAAGCAGGTGCAGAGCGGTTCGGCTACATTTGCCAGGTGATTTAATTGGATGCAACGTACTAAATGCATAATATAACTTAGGCAGTTTAGTATTTCTTGCAAAAAGGTTGTTAATTTCGTCTATTTCACCCCATGCACACTCCGCAACCCAATCTGCACTTTCACGGCCACAATCGTATGAGAAGATTCCCAATGTTTGAGGGCTTCATTCACGCTTGATCTACAGAAAATAAAGTAAAACCAACCAGTATACTAATGTAAACGTTTGTAGAGAACGTTTTTAGAAAACATCTGTGGTTTCGAACATTTGTGCTAACAGTTTTCGGGTTGGCTGGGTATTTGTAGATGGAACAGCGCAGATGGTCTCTGTACCCCCACGGAACATTCTAGGAAATGTCGCTTATTTTGGCTATGCCTTCAGGGTTATTAGCACTTCGGATTTCGGCAGATGTGCACAAAAAGTTTGTGCAAACAATACTTTTCCCTAATCGCTTCTATAAACGTATGCTAGGATAAAGACGGTTTGCAATTAGCTAATCGTTTGGTTTCCTTCAGTGACTAATAACCGCAGCGCTGAAGAAAATAACGCATTACATTATTAGGAGCCCTCCTTACCAAATTCACTCGAAGGATGAAAAATCTTTCCAATCCTTGCGCAAAACCTCAAAAGTGGGTTTATGCACCGCCTCTCAAATTATTATTTTCGTATGTCTCGTCAGGATTTTTGCCAAAATTCCTTCGGGGAATGCGAAATGAGGAATTCTTTCGGACACTATTGGGTAGATAAGCTATTCAGTGCAATCAACTATTGTGTTTGGTTATACCACATTCTTTAAAACAGATTGCGTTGCTCCTTTAGGTTTTTCAGTTTCATAATCCAGTGGATTACTCTATATCATGGCATATTTATTTTTCTTTTGCATTGTATTATCGCTCATCTTTGGCAAATGTTGCTTTACGCATGGCAAATAGATTAGGAATTCTCTGATACTAAGACAGGGCCAATTTGAGAGTAAGGAGACTGCTCTAGTCGTTCAATGTAAAAAAAAGTTTTCAGGCAAATGGGTTGCGATTATTCAAGCAGTGCTCCACCTAAGTGTTTTCCGATGGACACTACGATTCATTCAGACTGTAAAGGGGTCGATATCGTAATAAAAAGATAACGACCACTCAAGTCAGCGCCATACATTACAAATTCATCTAGACTCATTTAAGACGACGTGCAAACGGGTGATTTTTGCAATTAATGGTCTCCGGTTCAGGTTGATAATATTTAGACTGCAAGTATGACAAAAGTAGAGTTTTATTTCACCAATTTATTTGGCAACCGTACAGGCTCATTTTGAACCAAGATCACGTCTGCTACGGTACGAAAAAACAGCTGGTGGTTCATCAGCCACAAGCAGGTGCAGAGCGGTTCGGCTACATTTGCCAGGTGATTTAATTGGATGCAACGTACTAAATGCATAATATAACTTAGGCAGTTTAGTATTTCTTGCAAAAAGGTTGTTAATTTCGTCTATTTCACCCCATGCACACTCCGCAACCCAATCTGCACTTTCACGGCCACAATCGTATGAGAAGATTCCCAATGTTTGAGGGCTTCATTCACGCTTGATCTACAGAAAATAAAGTAAAACCAACCAGTATACTAATGTAAACGTTTGTAGAGAACGTTTTTAGAAAACATCTGTGGTTTCGAACATTTGTGCTAACAGTTTTCGGGTTGGCTGGGTATTTGTAGATGGAACAGCGCAGATGGTCTCTGTACCCCCACGGAACATTCTAGGAAATGTCGCTTATTTTGGCTATGCCTTCAGGGTTATTAGCACTTCGGATTTCGGCAGATGTGCACAAAAAGTTTGTGCAAACAATACTTTTCCCTAATCGCTTCTATAAACGTATGCTAGGATAAAGACGGTTTGCAATTAGCTAATCGTTTGGTTTCCTTCAGTGACTAATAACCGCAGCGCTGAAGAAAATAACGCATTACATTATTAGGAGCCCTCCTTACCAAATTCACTCGAAGGATGAAAAATCTTTCCAATCCTTGCGCAAAACCTCAAAAGTGGGTTTATGCACCGCCTCTCAAATTATTATTTTCGTATGTCTCGTCAGGATTTTTGCCAAAATTCCTTCGGGGAATGCGAAATGAGGAATTCTTTCGGACACTATTGGGTAGATAAGCTATTCAGTGCAATCAACTATTGTGTTTGGTTATACCACATTCTTTAAAACAGATTGCGTTGCTCCTTTAGGTTTTTCAGTTTCATAATCCAGTGGATTACTCTATATCATGGCATATTTATTTTTCTTTTGCATTGTATTATCGCTCATCTTTGGCAAATGTTGCTTTACGCATGGCAAATAGATTAGGAATTCTCTGATACTAAGACAGGGCCAATTTGAGCCATCCATATTGACCTTCTCAGTAATTCTTGTGCATACAAAGTCAGTCGATAGTCTTGGATCATCAGGGTCCAACAGAACAGCATGGAACGGGTTTTGCAATGTTTGTGGTCAGCATAGTGACCCATGGCTAAGCCGCTTTGTGCAAACCAGTGGGATAAGTTATGGATTCGAAAGGCAGTCTTGGCACGCCTGATCGCTTGTCTGTCCGCAGAAGTTGCTTTGAGGATTCTCTCTGGTTGATTTTAGATGGCTGTCGTTTCTTTACGTCATTATATTTCAAGCAAACTGTGCGTTACCTTCCAGAACACATGTTGTGAAGACGGAAGATGACAGAAATATTCATCATACAGGGATTTGACCAGCACTCGAAGTAAGAAAGATGTTAGATCTGAATTAGTTTCACTAGCTTCTGTATATAAATCACGTTAACTGAATATGGCTGTGAGCATCACCCTGTTCATCACTTGTCCACGAATAGAGCTTCCTGTAATGTCACTGAACAGTTCACGGTAATATCCATAATTGGTTCGTGCTGCTACGTTTACGATAATGATGATGGCTGATAGCTGGGCCTCGTATAACATGTGCTGTCCATTGTGAGGGAGCACTTGAGCAAAACGTTACGATAAATTAAACAGAACGAACAAGCACACCTCATACAGATGATCACAAATAAATTTAACATAGTAGGCAGCAATGCTACTGTTTCTCACCCTGTTTAGACCACTGATGTGACCAACGTTGCGTTTTGGGTTATCCACGAAGAAAAGCATGGATCACAAAACCGGACGAATGACCAAAACCGAAAAAGATCTACTTTACAATAAGTTCGTCCTGTAAGAGGAACAGCCTTCATATGCTCATACAGAAGGACCGGTAGTAGGGTTAAGGTATACATCTGCACGCTTCGTCTTCCATAATTGAAATACCAACCCAAATATTTCAGTTCAACGGTGTGAGTTCTGTTATATCCATTAGTGTTTACCATAGGGTTACCGATCGCAGAGATAGCGAATAGGCCTCAGAGATGTTGTGGGGATTCCGGTGCATTTACCACAGGAAACGTCAATACTGGCAATCAAAAATTTCGAATTTTCATTATCGGAAGCTTGCACAAGATTAGTTTCATCTGCTTTTAAAGGTAACTGAATAGTGCTTTGCTTGAGGTGAGGCCAGATCGCTTTTCAGCGCAAATTGTGGGTTATAAACTATTTACTCTACGGGTCGAATTGTCTATTTTTGCCGGGAAGTTGACAGTGGAACAGTGAACGATTTCCAGATCGTAAAACCCGGAAATCATGAGGAAAAAAACTTCAGTGTATGAAGCTGTTGTTTGTCACCAAACAGCACATCAAGGCACGGATGTTGAAGGATACGCAAGTTTGAGTTGGAATGATCAGTACACAGCCGACCGTATCGTCAGTGTACACTAAGTTGCGTAACTAAATGTTAAGGTTAGCCAGGAGTTATTTGACTCGAACTGGGTGTGAGGGGTTTAGGGTGACAAAATCTAAGCAAATTTTTCCTTGTTACGAGTCAAATAGTAAGAAGGACTCTTGGTACGCTAGCTCGCCTTGTTCCCTCACATTCGATATTTTCGGGCCATAAACATCCATACTGAATGAAATCCCTTTGCACCTGTTATTGGTGGTTGACATTTGGATTCACCAACTCATTAAAGCTCAGAAACAGTAGGCGTTTACTGCACTTTGTTAATTGGAACCTGAAAAAAGTACCAGTACTGAAGAAAATGAAGATGGCAAGAAATTTGCGAAATACACTCGTTTGCAAACAAAGCTGTTTTTGCCAGAGACCCACCTGGAACCCAGCTGAATCTCTCGTTTGTGATGAGCCCCAAGAAGAGCGAAACCGGTCGTGGGCTGTCGACGCGTTTTCAGCAACCTTATGAGAAGAGCATTACGAATATACATGTATCGCGATATCTCGAATATCGTAACAACTGGAACATGAGGCGGCCTGGTGCAGCACATTCAGTTGCCTGGAAACATCACAAACGGGAGACTCAGCTGGGTTCCAGGTGAGTCTCTCGCACTACCAAATTTGTTTGCAAATGAGTGTATTTCGCTAAGATGCCAGGAAGTTCGTTGTACTAAGAGTAAAATTTCGTAACCGAGGATGTAGCCTTCGTTCATCGCTTTGGAGGAAAAATAACTAATTCGACCTAACCAATTCAGATGGATTCATCAAATTTTAATACTGGTTACCTAAAGAATGGAAATGCTGCTTGAGAAACAGAATACACTATCCTAAGCGAAAACGCCTTCAACCAACGTCCTCCATCTATACTCTGATTTCCGCCTTAGCGTACATACAACCGAACAAATAAAACTGGGACGAACTATGAATGAAATGGATTGAGTGCAATAAGTCCCAGTTAGCCGCATCCGGACATCTTCGATGTCTCTGGTCTCTGGTAACTAGAGGCATGCGTAATAAGAAACTGACTCTTAGACCACAGGGCAACTGAGACAACCGATTCAAATCTGCTAAGGACGTCTGGTCTCTGACGAGCTGACGAACCTGGTACAGAACATGAATAATTCTGTGTAGACAATTAGTTCTAAAAACGGAAGTTGAGTATTGCTTCAGGTTTTAACAATTACGGGGAATACTTGGTGAGCTTATACACTTTGCTGGCTAACATAGAGATTTATCAAGTTGGTCAATACTTCCAAAGTTAGAGAAAACCACTTAATCACCAGCGTAAAATTCCATACAAAGTATTGCATGAATCGATGCTGTAATTTGGCTGAATCATCAAAAAACGGGTAAGCTCTAGTAGGGTGGTATCAGAGAGATTGTGTGATGCTGGCTACCTATTAATCAAAACTTAAGCCAGTTTGTTTACCTCGGTTAGCTTTAGGCTGCACCGCCAACGACCGACTAAACCAGTCAGCACACAATCATCTCTAGAATTTTGGAAAACATTTAGGCAACACCATCGGATGGGTTTTTTTCCTCTTGAAAGGTGAGAGTTTCCTTGGGCAACGGGTATCTCATGGTTTGTCTGTCCCACAATTTCCTGGAAAATTCATCAAAATCAAATGATATGTTAGTTCGATGGGCTAATTTGTTCAAATTAAGAAGACCTCTGGGAGCCCTGACAAGGTTTCTGGTGCCATCTTAGTTTGCTGTCACCAAAAAACGTTCATTTCATTTTGTCTTCTGTAACTTCGAAGAATACTAGTTTCCGTAATTGTTGTATCCTAACTAAAAATGTCAGGACAATAGCAAAATTTGCGACACATCTCAGGATCTCTTGGGGGGGGGGGTAAGCTTTGAAAGTGAGTGCCTTGAATTTACAATAAACAACACAAGCTTGACCAAACTCACCTCCTATGTGAATAGCAAAAAATTGTGAAATTTGTTTGAAAACCCTCCTTTCGCGTCTTGTTATTGTGCAGCCTTTGAGAAACAGCTGTTAGCTATGAAACTAGTCACCGTATTTGATGTCTTTCGGAATCCCTGAAACTCTAAGAAGCAGTAAAGCGGAACCCGACCATACTGCTCTAGCCAGAAAAAGCAGGCTAAGGCAAATAATTTGTCCATTAAGTGAAGACTGAAATACAGCACCATACGTTGGTTGTACAATAAGGCATTTGCCGGACAGAATGCGATAACACAATTCTGTATTTCTGAGTGGAAGTTGGAAGAAACCAGGCTTAATTGCGATTGCATCACATTTGGCCGAAACCAGTCATGTCATCGATAAAGAGCAAGCCTTCACTACCATATACCGCTTACCTCTGAACTGATCACGACTGGTACGATCCAAATTATTATCAATCGCGAAGGCGATTGAAATCTGACTAATGGACCCACAACTTGGCGTCTAAAAGAAACTTGTGCGAAAAATCCGATCCCACAAGCCTGTTTGACATTAACGTCACTTACTTAATTCCGTGATCCACTGACGTACCCTGCATTCAACCCTCTTCCTTTGATTTCTATTTCACTAAAGTGTATGTACCCTTGATTTTGACATATCTTAAGTGATTTCTGGTACCATATAAATTTGTGATGTTTTAGAAAGGACTAACAATCACAGAAAACAACCTTTTTTTGCTACCTTTATTGTTCTCGTGCCTTCCATGGGTATATTCAGCCGCGATCTTTTTTATTTTTATTCTGTTCTTGAATTAAAGCTATTACCTACTGTGATGCTATATAGACCATAACATCACGGTAAAATGCATATAAATGAATATTTTGTGAGTAGAGTCAAGCAAAACTTGCTGTAAGATCCGGGCGGCTATGGATCTCACAGGATGATTGCCACTATTAGCTTATACGCAGTTCGTAGCCAGTAGATAATAGGAGCAGACAGACGTGGGCAGCAGACGATGTATTGACAGGACTGACAGGAACTAGTTCTACAGACAAACGGGTTAGTAAGCATCATGAATTAAACAAACGTAAAATCAATAATAACGCAATCAGCTTGAGCGGAAAATAGTCAATGATGCAGCAGGGATCTCTAGAAATAACAATAAGTAAGCACTAAACGATGTACAAACATACATATACGGGGCAGTCTGTCAGTATGAGTTGGCCGTATAGAGTGATAACGGCGCAGAAATAATCAGTACGTTTGGGAGGTAAGGGACTGTCTTGCGGTTGGTGGCGCGACAGGGTAGCCCGTGTCACGTGACAAATCAGATTGCGCGTTTAGGTCCATTTAAGACAAATCTCACCGAAGACTTTCTGGCAGATGCAATATGTAGATAATGCAATAATGTAATGGTAGTAATAGTAGTAGTAATAATAATAATAATGTGATGCCTTCCAGGTGCTAAGTTGTTGTATTGTATGCGCTTGCCCGCCATCCAAGAAGCTCTGAGTTCGACCCTCAGTCGGTCCGTTTTTCTGCATAGCTGACGCTTGGCAATAGGTAGAACTGAAACGAACTTACGACCAATGACGGACGGACAACAAATATTGACATCAATTACTGAAGCATAAGCAGAGTTTGAGTAGGAGCGAAGCAGGGAGAAAACCAGCAGCAAGAAAGCAAAACAGCGTTATAATAAACGGGCGTAAGTCACGTTACTCGTGAGTAGTCAGAACACAAAGAGAACTACCACTGTTCACCGTTGATTCACAGGGGGAATCCACACCTGTTTTCCCAATCACATTTCACCTTCGTTTAATGAGAATCAAAATTACCTTTCTTTGTTAATCAACTTCCCAATGGAAGATACCTGACCATTGGGGCGTGGTTATCGTAAAGTCTGTCGCGCTCCAGAATCCAGTGAAATGCTCTAATGGACTAAGGTATGCACCAGGCTATGTTACTACTTATAATCCAGTTCTACTCCGCCACTTCAGCAACAGTTATAAGAGCGAAGGGTGTTTTCTACATCGACTACGATAATGCTTTTTTGATCTTGGTAATAATGTAATCTAGCTTCTACCTGGGATTTATCGGTATAACAATGCTTGACTTGTAACAGACCTCTTGACTGTGTGGGAAAGTCATGTACATGTATGTAGCAGGTAAAAAAACCAGTGCAGTGAATTTAGAGACGACACAGTTAGATATAATATAATGCCCGCAAAGTAAATTGGGCTTGGCCATGAAACCAACGGACAACCCGATAACGCAATTTGGAGTTTGAGATGGCCCGGTTCTGGCGATTCAGCTTTGATTATTCAAGTTGATCAGCAGCCTATTCGTAAAAAAACTCTTTCCACTCTGGCAGCATGCAATTTTCAGATCTGACCTCCTTTCCTCAGTCAGCTGTACTTCAGCTGATTCACTCATCCCCCCCCAAAACCCGTGACACCTGAGTATAATTATGACAGAATTGGCCCAAGTCTGCTTTCAACACCTACCGCTCGGTGCATTCAGCCGTCTAACTGAACCCATCGCAAGTGTTAACCGCAAAGTTCAATCCACTTACCCAGAAATTGGCATCATAATCAACCCAGACAGGCTGATTGATTCATTTGATGCCAACACCAACCATATTATGAACCTACTGAACAGACTCCCGATGCAATCGAAAACAGAAAAGTGAACACTTTATCTCAATTAATGTCTATCTCAGTGTAGGTGTAAAGTTCCCTTCCCTTGTTACGTTCCATAAGTTGCGGAGTCGCAAATGTCCCGTTGAAGTTTGAAACCATGGGGAATATGCGGCTGAACATTTACACTAGGTTTCCCTCCTGAGAATCGTGTCCAAACAAAAGGAACCGAACCAGTTGCCAGATAAAAGAATTCAAGAAATGACGACCGCGAGAAACTGAGGGGAGTTTGTGCGACAGGAGACTCCGAAACAGGATTTCAAATGGGTGTTCAAAGCCCATCACTGCATTAAATATATTTAACGTGTTCACTGAGGAAAGCCACAGGATTTATGAGTTTTAGTTGATAAATCCACCAAAAGTTGACATCACACCATTTTCTTACGAAATTAGTTGTTTGTCGAAACCTGCTTTTGTGTATGTTTATTTAGCTTCTCCGGTTTGGCAACCCAAGTGCTCGTAGTAGGATCGACCTTTGGTACACACCTGTCTTTCAAAATGAGGTTCCCCCAGACAGATTTTACGTAGTGTGTATAGACATATCGCCTGATTTCAGCCATATTTACGTGAAATCAGGTTACTGTCTTCGAACAGAGCACGTTATCTTGTGCGTGTTTTCACGATTTTATTTGATTCGCTGCTACCCACTAATTTGATCCTCATCTACTGCCGCAGTGGTACACTCGCAGTAGCTCCTGACAATCATGCGGGTGTCAACTTCAACACAACTTACACCGCAAGCAAGAATCCCTCATAAAATAAAGTGACATTACTGTTATTAATCTAGGACCACTGCTCAAAATCTGCCGACAGCTTACGCTCAGTTCCATCGTGTTTGAAACCAACAGTCAAATGCACCCTCTGACCAGCGAGAAAATTGATCCCCTACTTGAACAGCTCTTTAGCCGGGCATTTTCTTTTAATATCATATGTAAGATAAAGTAAGGTGTGTAAGGTAAATAACAGAAGACTCGCTAGAGTCGACAGCACATATAGAGTATTTAGCATACCATGTAGCACACAGGCTTCCTCGATATTCTCTCGCGAATACTGTCAATAATCACGGCTAAACTGCTGTTTAACACAATTGATTACCTCAGCTTTAGGAGAATCACTTGTCCAATGGGCCCCAAGCAGATAAGTTACCTTTGGATTTTGGGTAGCTAGATAAAAAACAAACGAACTTGATTGAATGTCCTCAGATTGAGATTTGAAGTCGGCCCGTGTGTTGTACATTGAGTGAAAAGTATCAGCAAGCTGCTTACTACGGAGAAATCTATCATGCATATGAGCAAAAATTTACGGATACAATGTTGAAAGACGCATTCCTACCAATACCAAGCCAAAGGATGAAAGTCCATAAGAGGCGTTCATCTGAAAGCGCTTATCAGCCAAAGGCTGATGCAGACAGTGCACACTGCCATTCGCAAGTGTGCGTGCTTTCGTATAATGCATGGTCTGATCGCGATAGATACATTTATATTCAACACAATGTCTGATGTGCTTGAAACCGTAAGAGTACTGGTTACAGGATAATCTTTCTCGCCGTCTTGACTCGGTAAATTAGGTTTATTAAGGGATGTTTTCACGGTTTACTGTAATATTCTCGCTAGGAGGAGGATTGTGCTGCTTCTAGAAAGTGACGTTCAACCACGTCACAGGATGTTTTCGGACACTAATCGCATCTTTACACTACACAAAACTCTGAACTATTCTGACGAAGCACAGTACCATTGTGATGAATCGGCAGCCTTCAAGTGTGTTTGAAGCTTTAATCACGCATAGTTCGCTCCAGGCCGTCTATACTCCAGCAGGATCAAGATAGATATTTTTGCGTTTTTGATAGCAGTTTTCTATCGGTATCGCCGAAGCTAACGATCGTTTGAGGGCAGATACGCCATCTATTCCTGTCATGCATTCGCTGTTAACGATCGATTCAAACTTCACTCAGCCTGTGGTTGATTGTGAATAGTCAAGTGTAGCTACGCCATTTTCCACGGATTGTGAAATTCTCACCACCGCGATGGAAGCGCTCAGCTGTATTCTGGCTGCGCGCAGGAAAAAAATTTTCTGAAGCTGTTTAACAGCGATTTTATCGGGTCTGAAAGCGGTATGCAAATATGCAGACTGGACGATGGTAAACAACCCTCCAATGACTTGCAAAATCTCGGGAAAGTTGACAAACTTAATCTTCATTGCGACTGTTCAAGGACAGTAAACAAAAACTGCTTGGTCATTACACTTTAATGCAGTATGGGATGCAAAAAGCGTCGTTCGGCGCCGATTAAATTATGTTATGCCACCCGTTCGTAAATAACTTAGTATACAATTGCTAAAACCTAATGGCTTGTTGATAGTAGTCCTATCCATCTAAATAGCTAATTTAGTGCCGCATTTTTGTACAAATTCACTGGAATTGTTAGCCACGACCGTCACTATAAATACTATGTTATCCCATTTGGCTGAAACTTCCGGAAGCTTTAGGTGCATCCACGGAAAATTTTACAGCTTTTCTCCCTGGTGTTTTCTCATATTGCACAATGATTATTGTAGGGCACATACCGATCCAGTCGGTTGTGTATTTTTTTTTCAACTATCCATTATTCGGCGGTCAACCGTGATCAACTGTGACCTCGTTTTCTATCGGTTGCCATCCAAATTAATGTAACGACCGGCTCTGAACTTCACGCACGGAACGTGCTTTGACAATGAGCACTGGCGTGTAAAATTAGAGCTACCACGACTGTGAGTAGATAAAGATGCAACCTTTACAAACCACAGGCCTAATGGCGCAAAATCTAATGCTAGACCCAGGTCTTTCTAGTCCAAAACTGCTTTGACACGCGATTTCAAATCTAGGTTCGTGAACCTTAAACACAATGCAGACCTGCGGAAGAGTGTTACTTGTTGTATGGTCCGAATGAGTCATTCCGGGTACTCACTGCTTAATAAGCCGAAGGGGTACAGTTGACGAAGTATAGTCTAATTGCATCTGTTTCAAGTGCTGCAGACCTGAAATTCATCGGCTTTCACTAAACCCTAAGGAATGTGGGCTGCTTTTTGTTTTATGTCCTAACTAACACACTTGTCTCCCACAAGGCATCTTAGCCGGCATCTGTCGTCGCAGTCAAGGAGATGGTTATATGTTTTTCCTAAAAAACAGTTTTATTGTAAACTTTATTGAAAGCTCAAAGATATATGACGCTCATATTATGCCGTACCTGGATTTGGTTGAATTTCAAAGCTACGAATGCCAGAGAATACCGTGATAGGGGGTGGAGAATAAAACCATCAGAACGAAATCCTCGGTGCAATTATCGATACATGCGTGTTTTCTAGTTCACTCAGTATCGTAACAGCCGTTCCGGCATAGTAGAGTGGCTCTTTTTAAAACCGGTAAACCGCCAACTGCTGCTAGATACAGACCTTATGAACAAGAATTGGCTGAGTTCACTAAAGCTGTCAACATTCTGGACAGGGCGAATTCATCTTATTTACTATGAATTCTTCCGAATGAACACCAAGAGCGCCTGCGTTTAAACGGGATAGGTGTGAACAACTGTACTAATCAAACAAATTGAAGAATTATTATTTGGGATTTTGTGTTTTGGTCCCCTGGGCTACCCCTTAACTTACTGTATATATTACATTAACTCCTTCTCAAAAGGCAGTAAACTGATAAGCACTAAGCTTGATTCAACACAGAAAAAGTTGAACTACCGGCCGGCAAAATATGCTCAGTGACATACATGGTGCAGCCTATATATTTGATGCATTTTTTGACGTACTTCATAAGCTACAAACATAAGCTTGTATTCAATCTACACATGGACTATTCACAAGCTTATCGCCATCGAATACAGATATCATACAACTAAAAACAGCTAATAAACACCTGTAAAAAAGCATAGCTGTAGTTGGAAGCCAGACACTCCTGTATATATGCAACTCACCTTCTTGTTAAATCCAAAAGCCGCATCCTAAATTTATAGATTGTTTCCAGCAATCTGTTGGACCACGTCGAGTTACGCGCAGAACCCCAAAACTCAAAGCGTTCAAATGGAGGTTTATCTACAAATGCGGTACTGTAAATACAATAATAAAATAATAAAACTTTACAAACCTCAAATCGTGGGACTACGCCGGCTTCTATACACCGGTTTAGGAACTGCTAATTCCTAAAGGATCCCAAAGTCCACACCGACTCAAAGGCACGCGTCAACAAGATAACGAAACCACGTGTTGACTTAAACAACACGTGCAATGACAAGGTCAAAGAACGGTTTACGTTCAGGTCAAAGACAAGAAAGTTGGTATAGGCTCAAAGGCGGAATAACAAAAACTGGGAATAAGGTTGTACAAAATAATGATAGAAGAAAAGAATCAACAAAATTGCTGTCCGGAAAATCAGCCGAGAAGCTTGGGTCAACAAACTTTCGTATTCAAATAAAACCAAGGTTTTAAAGAAACTATGTTAAATTTTTTAAGGTTTTTATTGAAAAAATGCATTTGACGTTTTAGCTTTGTCCATAAAAAGAAGCGACTAATGGCGTTTTTTGGCAAAAAAATATAGGTATTCTTTCCCAAATTTGCCATGATCTCGCGTAATTTCAACATACCTCTAGCATATACACTCTGAGTCGCATATTTACAATAGTGAATGTCCCTCCAAGTTTGGCCTTTGTGCTTTTTAGTTTAAATCGCGAGCAGTGTTCAAGCTGACAACTGATTTCCTTTTATGAAGCGTTGACTCATATTGTTCCTTTTAAAGTTTCGCTGACATAAAAAAGACGAAAAATATTTATTCATCACAAAGATTTTTTCGCAATACGCCGTGCACTATCTGCGCTTCTGTGTTGGATGTAATACACTGGAGAGTTGGATCTGAATTTACAACCAATCAAAAAGTTGGGAAGAAAATTTTGTGCATTTCCATATTAAACCTTTTTATTCAATCTCGTTTCCGAAAAAAACTCACAGTCTATCACCTAAGAACTACATTATGGCTTTTGATACAATCCGTCCTGCTGGACGTTACTTTTGTAATCTTTTAATGTTATCCGAGATGCAAAGCCTATCAGAATCAACTTTTGATTTTGCACGTTGTAGCTTCGTCCAAAACTGTACTGAGCTAAGTTGTTCATCACCAGCTTCTGATGACTAATCGCACCTGTGTCATTTGTACTCAAACTTAAAACAAAGAATCAAGCAAACCAGAATATCATACTCGAACTCGTTTCACTCTAAAAGTTGAGGAGACAGATTTCCAAAGAGTTTTTGGACTTTTTAGAACCCCGGATTAGTAGGCATAAGTATATTGCCTCACTTGAAAGGACACCGAGAAGAAACCGCATGTTAAAAGGGCTTACACTTGACTGTTGTTTTGCGCCATAATTCGATGCTAATTCTCGGAAACTTTAACTCTCCTCAGAAGGGACAAGAATTGGTCAAACTTTTCCGAGTAGGATAATTGTAAACTTTTGTGTGCCTACTGTTGTATCTAAAATATGTTTTCTGTTGCGCAATTTACCTCCTCAAGTTTGTTGGTGTGCAGTTTTTTTCTTCAACTATGTTCCAAGTTAACTCCACTTGAATGAGTCCGAGTTTGGAACAACGCCATGCCCATTCCTCTACGTCGCATTGGTGTGGTGGTTACAAATAAAATTTACTCTAATACCACACAAACATTCAACAAGTTTGTAGGTTAAGTACTCTGTGAATTGGGCTGCAACATGCAGTTGCTTATTAGGTGTGCTACTTTTAGAAGCAATGATAATTCACGGGTAGGTGGTCCTACCAGAAAAATATGACTATCTAGAATACCAAACCAAACGCAGCCTAATTCATTATTTTCTTCTTCGAGTATTTAATTGTCTTTGGCGTTGTCTAATCATGATTACGCAAAATTCACTATTCTCATATTGAACAGTGATGAGCTTATACACTTGACAATTCGCATCGTGGGTTGACAGAGTCATTCATGGATACACTCGAATCACTTATATTTTATGATCAACTCATGTTCAATTCAACGAAATAACACCCCAGCAGTTTATTTCAGCAATTAAACACAAGGAACAAAGTTCCCCTCTCTACTCATCTGCCTTTATCTCATCTGACTTTTTATTTTATGCACATGAGGGCCTAAATTTTCGCAGACAATATTCCCAGCTATTTTGCTTACAAGAATATAAACTCATTCCATCTAATTTTGTCTGTAGCATCGGCGAAGTGTGGTGAAATTTTTACGACTTCGTGCAGGAAATTGGTTAGATGGTCCGAAAGTTATCACATAATGAATCAAGCTGACTCCCTGCATATGAAGCATACATAAAAAAATAAAACTTTCTGCGTATTTGGGTTTTTGAAAAATGTTTTCATAAAGCTCAGAAGACGCAAAAAATGTTTATGCGGATAAAAGAAGTATTTATCACCGGATTTGTTCGTGGTACTTTGGTGATTTGGTGATGAAAACGACTAACTTTTGTTATTTCTGTGTTCTGGAATCCACTTTTTGGGAGACTAAATCAGCAACGCGCCGGTACTCCCCCCTCACCATTGCTACTCTACTCACATTTACATGGCACATTGTAAACGATAAAACATGCGTAGTACACTGACACATGTTAACCTCGTTTTACCTCATGCACAAAGATAAAGCTTTTTAGCAGAGTATTTATACAAGGTGGAGTTAGAAGTTAATCTACAGCTTGCTGGTAAATCCTGGTTTATCAACCCAAAAACTGTTTACTTCATATTCAACGACGGAAGACGACATCTGACAGACTTGCCAGAATGTGCTTTGTGCTTTATGCTTGTTTCACAAAATAGCACTGATTTTACTAGCACGCCTCACAATCTGCTCTTATACCATGTAAGGCAGTAGGGATACTGTTTTGTAACAAATGAATGTTATTGGAAATCAATTTCAATACATAAACTGGTTGAAATTTTCATACTTTATAAGTGAGGGATAACATTGCATTTTCTACTTAAATTTGTACCTTCATTCCTTATCAAATGGCAACATGAGAAAGCAGGATTAGGGCTTAGGTCGTATCCACACATACTGTGGAGAACCATTCGCGAATTTTTTTGAGTTACTGTTTCTGAGCACACAAATTAAATTGGTCTTCATGCACTAACTGAAATTAATAATTCCGAAATAACGACTCGAGCGTATTGTTAAAGCAATCGTGCACCTCCACAGGCAGTGCACAACAAACCTGACTAGTCAGAATGGTACAAAAGAAAACTAGCTGGTTTATTTTTTTGTTAGCCACTTTGTTTATCTTGAAGTAAGCCAAATGATAATACTCCAAAGTGACACTGATACAGCAATTGTTGTTAGCTCTAATAGGAGCTAAAAGCAATAGTTCGGTTATCAAAAAACAACACTGCTGGTTGAAAAAATATAAGCGGTGGACACCTGATTTAGACTGAGTAAACGAATCTCCAGGTTTTTGTACATTCCCCGATCCGCGACTGGAAATTCTCAGCTGTCAGTTACAAGACTTTGCACTCAAGCCCTTAATTTTTACTCAAAAGCTCTCACGGCTGTGTTATGGGATGTGTATGCAATTATAAATCCTCAAGTAGATGGCAGGCTTGTAAAGTGGTTACTTTTGTTTCAGTAGGACAGGTTAAAAATTTTTTGTAACTTGCAATTTAGCATGTAGTTTCTCAATGGAACGTGTCCGTTACATTCCACTTCGTAGTCAGTATATTCTCTAGGGGTTCTTTGGATAAAAACATGAATCTTTCGTCCTATCCAAAAACACGGCAGTGTTTTGTTAACCCGTCTAAACTCCTCTCCAGCACTGAGTTGCAGACAATTAGTCAATGGTGTACCACGTTTGTGATGATTTGGAGACTTTTGTGTTTTTGACACTAATTGCTTGCTAATCCCTTTAATTGTAACGTAGCTAATCACGCAAATATACTGAAGCTTCCAGGAGCCTTTTATTACACCATACGTGCTTTATGATATGGTTTTAAAGAAAACACAAAATGTCATAAAGTGTGAAACAAACCAGAAGTTGGAATATTCAAGATTCCAGTTTGTTCGGGCTAAAAGTCCTACTGAACTTTTCTGCCATTGTGACAGGCTAGGCGTAAGCCATATCACTGAATAACTGATTTACACTAAAGCTTTATAAAACGAAGTAGCAGTGGACGCTTTTCCGTATAAGCTTCCTCCTAAAAGACCACATCTCACAAATAAGACCCCTTTGGTATGGTTATGTATTACTTAGATTGGAGTTCATGTCACCTGTAAAACAAGCTAATCTCCAGATAACCTTAGTCATTGTGTACACCTATTAAAGCATTCCCACCAATGAACAGAAAAAGGCGAAAATCTTGTAACTGGTTTTGTTATACGCCTGTAATATGTGCGCAACCGACCAAATGCACTGCAGAAAATTGACCTCTGGGGTGATTCTAGGCCTTTCTTTTGGCATCACTAGATTTTTCGCCGTCTATGTATAAAAACAAAAAAACAGCTGAGTGTTTCCTACATGCAGACCCTTGGACGTAACAACAACCTCATATTCGTTCACGAATGTTCCACTCCTAAGTATTGGTCCTTCTAGTTCGTGCCAGTCTATCTTGGAGCCAGAGAATGAATCGCCAAGTCACCAGATGTGGTGTCTCGGCTGGATAGCGCATGGTGAACACTAACATCTACATTATTTTACTATATTCTGTCTGGGTCAAAAGTCCTGATTATAAAAACAGTTTAACACATGAGTCGGCAACGCAGAGTTCTTGCTGTAGAATTAACCCCCTCAGAGGGGATTATACTTGGTTGAGAATGCTGTCGGTAGCCAAGTCCAGGCCAGAAGCAAACCGGCGGTCATAGAAAACTAATTTAAATGAAACTTGCTAGACTACACGTTGCCTTCTTGCAGTAATTCTGTGGACAACGGACATGCGTCATGGTTATTGATCAGTCCCCCTATCCATTAGCTTAACCGAGCCGGATAATCCTGCTGCCGAAAAATTGAATTTATCAGGAATAGTGGATCCAAGCACTGGCAAATGTAGAGCCAGTCTTTCCACAACCAAATGGACCATCACTAAAAACGTATGTTCTAAAACGTATGACAGTCCGCGTAGACCACAAGGCTCGCATTCTTTGAAACGACGCCAAGCATGAACGTATTTATTTCACGCTGACCTGTACTTAAATGAGCCCTTTTTCTTGAAACAAACCACAGTCTGCAGAACTATCCCTAGTAGCGCCGTGTCAAACATCATTCTGTAGTTTTACTAACAGAAATTGTAATTTAACGTCATTCATTTTGGCTGTTTTCCAGAAATCTTTTGGTTGAAATAAATTAATGATCTTCCCCTTATTTCTACACACAACAGGGTCCTACATTATATATTTCTGAAACCTTTCCTTGAGCCACAAGATTACGGTCCTTACTACGTGCAATTTAAATGTCTCACTATAAAGTGCTTCTTTAACTTGGTTATCCCTGGAATAGCTACCAAATCTACCGTCACTCGATAAGTATGCAGTCAAACTTTAACCGAAGTCCCCACGAGTACCAACGAACCAACTTCCCTTGCCTGTGTATCGTTCCTCCCAGAATCGAGGCTTCTTTTCAAATGCCTGAAACACAAAACCTTTCGGCGAATGCGGTGAAACCCTCCTACAACAGCAACTAAAGAGAAAAAATCAAGTAGCATTTAAGCGCCAATCAAAAGTCTATAAGAATGGGTCATGTGAATTTTCCAGGACGCAGCAATAAAACTATACTACATGAACCCAGGACCTATTTAAGTTTTGTACAAAAATTTTGACCGACCAACAAGGTTATTCACTGACACTAGAGTGATTCGCTCCCGGGAAATCCAGGCTAATTTTGCGTGCTCCCATGACAAGAGAGCTCCTATTGTAAAAGGGTGGAAGATATTCGGTTAAACCTAACCGCCTGGAAGGCACCATTTAATTCCCCCTTCCATGCTTTCTAAGTGTGTCTTCTAGCCGATCAGTACGATTAAACAGTTTCAGCCACAGTTTTTCCGTTTTCATAGTTTAGCAGATACAGAATAATTATGATGCAGCTTCCTCCGCGATGAGCGCCCAATCTGGAAACTGACCAGATTCGCGATTCATTTGGAAGCTTTTTTGGAGTCACCGACTTCAAGCCATAAATTTGGCGCATTTTCTTTACAAGTGGATTGCAATTCAGACTTGGTGTAGAGAAATGCAAAACGCTCTTTCCTTCAATTTACGGGAAAAATAATTAGGAACTACTACCGTGTAAAACAAGTTGCAGAACAGCAGTCAAGCTCCAATGTGATTAATTGCTCCGTTGAACGAGTTTTCCGACCTGCGCTTTTACCACTTTAAGATATTTGAACAACTTCAGACTATATAAAAAAGTATGTTAGCTCAAGCTGTACAAATGCTGGTTAATTTGCTGCATTTGTTCTAACAAACTCATTTTAATTTTTAATCAAATCTGGCTTCACCAGTTCTCCAAATTATTAAAAAAAATTGCTTCCAGGTCAATGAAACGACACTTTTGTTTTAAGTAGAATAAAGTAAATTCGCGATGATTGAGGTTTTATATCCCACAGCACATATTACCCTACGCTTCTTTAAAACTTGGAGCCAAGATAGTAGAAGGATTCAAAAACCTCGCAGAGTCATAATGAGAGCAACACAACTTATAACTTGACTGGTGGAACTATTCGAGAGTTAAAAAGGTAAGACGCCCACTGTGCGTCGTAGAAAACCTACTATTGTCAAACTTTGCGGTAGCCTTATTTTAGAGTAGCAGATTCCAGGAATTTTGTGTCAAAATTCTCCGGATTTTTGATCTATTTCTAAAAATTTGCCGGAGGATCTTTGGAACCACTTATAGCGCATGCATATACGTGATTCGCTGGAGTCCAGAAGGGACCTGCCGTGCAACGGTGGTTGGACGCGTCCTTGTGGTAAGTAAGCCACAAGTGGTTTGCGTGCAGTTGAATCTGGCGCTGCATTCAAGCATTACAATTCAAGATCACATATAAAAGGACAAGTAAACCTCTCGAGAGGTAGCAACCAACCTAAGCATGATGACACAACACTAAGCACGGTCAAACCCAGGAAGTGGCCTAATCCGGTTATTCCCGAAAGTTTCAGCAGGAAACCCCCGTAAAATTGGCTAACATAACAATGTCCTATGACAGTACACCTGTATGTATACATATGTATGTGTATATACTCGGTATCTATATTTTATGAAGAGCAGTTCCGAATCTCTAACAAAACTCAGCCTGCCATCAAGGTTCACTGCCTACACTCGTTAGTGTGACAAACTCAGACATTTGTTTTAGGCGGATGCATTAGCCTGGCTAACGAGTGCATGATGAGGACTGTCGCTCCCATATCACTTCTTATGGATGACCTGATCTTATAACAATAGAATTTATGACCAGAAAATGTCCAATGCATGAAACTGTTGGCAACTTTGACTGCGAAATAAACGCACACTGGAAGCCAACATATACTTCACTAGGATTTAAAAAAGAAAGTCCTCATTGTGCTACTTGTGAGCACAAATTGACTTCGTAAATTCCATGAGTCACAAGATTTATTTTCAAACCATGTATTTTGGCCCACTGGATCACAAGTCAGTGATGTCAATCAGTGGGCTGCTGTTATTGATTCAACAATAGTACATAAACCTAGCCTCAGAGTGCGGGCAGGTACTTTGGTGTCGTTGAAACCCTCCCATCTGTTTTCGCTCAAAATGGATTGACGCAGTATTGTGTTTTAGCTTTTCTACAGCAAGCTAAAAAGGCGCTAAACTTTCTTCCAACGCTCGGACCTTGACGGATTCTAAACAAAACCGCCAGTTGGTTAAAATAGTAACAATCTGAAAACATTCTGAATTTCACGTCAGACTGTGTATTAATCTGTCACAGTTTGGCAGACATTTTTTATTTAGAGGCTTAGGTAATTGCCGAACCACAGTCATGCTGGTAGTAATAAGCAGGAAATTAGTTGCTGGCTCCCTCTTGTGAATTGAGAATGCTTGCGTGAGCAATCGCTTTCCGACTAAGAGCTTTGTGTGTTTTGTGGGGAGCACGTAACTAATACTAATAAATAATAATAATAATAATAATGAAATAATAAGGAAACAATGATACTTCCTCCATTCCATCGAGCATGATGTAGAAGATTCGACCGTTCTCTGAGTTACTCCGCTGTAGGCGATTGATTGGACCAGCTTTATTACCTATGTATGAATGGTCAGTCTTATAATCCTTCTTGATATTTGTGCTTGTTAACTTACCTAATGTCTGCATGTGTTTCCTTACAGTCAGTAATTTGTAAAGCTTAGAATGGTGGTGGCTCCTAATTTGGTTTTTCTTGCAACTTCTATCTCGCTTATGTACACGAATTGACCCCCGGATTTCTATGTTATGGGTCCATTTGGTCAGACCCAAACAAATCCTTCCTGTATGAAACTTCAGTGGTCAACGTAATAGGCACCAGATGTTTGGCATCCTCAAATTTGACAGCTATTTTTTTTAAAATCCAGTATGGTTTGATGACTTTTGCCTATTTTTTTTTATTGAAAGGCTGCCGTTTCTTAAAAGTTACCGAGTTCCGTGTGGTCTTCTCAAATATAAAGAAAAATGTTGCATTTTCAGTGTTGGAAAGGCCGGTCAGTTTGTCAGTCACAGAGTTCTTCTTATTGGGAAAGAATATGGCCTTTTAAGACATAACAGACGACATCGATTCTCATTGCATTTTTGCCTGTAACCTTCTGATGCATGTTAGGGATGGTGCTGTAAAAACCTCGCAACGGGCAGAAAAAAACAAATATATGACGGAATTCACGGTCCTGGTGAGTTTTTCCAGTTTCCTGTATTCATCTGGTGTGTCACTAGAATGACTGTTTCAAAACTTGGTAAAAAATAATCAGTAGTTCGTCAAAACGTTCACGAAAATTCCAAATTTTTGTTGAGGTATACTGAAGTTATCCGACATCATTCTGTGGTATCCAGTTGGCATTTCACCAACACCTGAGTATTTTGGAATCAAATTAAATCTCCGAGTTTGGGAATTTATACCAAAGGGGATGCTAGTCTGATCGTCAACTTTAGTTAAGAATACCATGGATAATGGTGAAGGCTTATTAATGGACAGTCACTGAACTTGTTATAGGTTGAGTAAAACTGCAGATTTTCCAGTCAATTCGAATTTTCTTTTTTCTACGTCTGTTTTGCTCATCTCATTGTCTTTGCTCGCTGTTGGTCTTCAGGACAGTGGCACTAAAATTGGAAGAGAAAACAGGTTTTGGGATTTACAGAGTTGGTTTATCATAGAATGTCTCTGATCAACATGACCAACGCAAGAAAATAAACCATCCAAGTCTGCACTACGCTCCGTGCGCTAACCAGTAGATTTTTTGTGGAGGGATGTGTGGCTCTTATCCACTGCTTTAATGAAAAGTCGCTTCTGTAATACTTATTAATCAATCAGTGGGGGCAAAAAACGTCCTAGGGATGGGACCGCAAGGCTTCTATCCGTTAAACTGTAGCATTTCGATACTAAAAAAATACAAAAGCATCTATCACGGTATTATAAATAGAGGCTTGAAAAGAGGAATTAGCACTCATAATTGTCTCGGCCTAACACTCAGCTCACTTAGTAAAAGATGGATGCCGAGGCGAAGCGTACTGATGTCCGTATTCAAAGTAGGTAAGCAAGCCATTGGTTTGGGCTGCTGCTGGTCAAAGAGATGTTATCGCTCCACTATGGCTACAATTCTTCCTCAGGACACAACTAGATGGTTGGACTGTTGTGTGGTTTGAAAGGCGAGTCGGTAGGAACTCAGCGAAAAACTCCATCCCAGAACATTTGAGGCATCACGGCCAGCTGGAAATTTAAGGCTGATATCCGTGAGTTATTGGATAATTCACTTGGATGCAGGAACTCACTGATTTATTTTGGCCTAACAGTGCACAACTGTTGAGCTTCTACCAAAAGCGCGCCTCACCAAAAGGCCTTCCTGTTTGTATGCACACAAATGCCCTATAAGTGGGCATCGGTCATTTGCGGCAAACGAGAATGTGGTAAAAAGTGATCTGGAACAGCATCGGTTTGCATGAGACATGGAACACTTCTGATGGAGCCCTCATCAATGCAGTCATTAAAAAAGCTTGAAAAGTAACCCAGAATCTAACACCATTCTTGAATAATACTGCGGCTCACTAGTAATTCAGCTGAGATCAGGAATATCTTCAGACGACTGAGCAAAGTCACCAAGATTAGACTTGAATTCAATAAGGTCGACAACTTAGAGTAACAGGTACAATAGCACCATCGCAAAATGGGTCTTTAAGTTGTTTAGTTTTGGCCTGTGGATCGATAACTGATATCAATACAAATGAAGTGCAAGGAGACTTTACAGCAGAGAGGCGACAAAGAGCAGGTTACCGGTTCACATTTACCATCAGAAATCTGGAGAATACGTGGATCAACTAATATTACAAAATGAAAATTGTACCACCGATAGAAATGAAAATTCCTGGTATGCGGGTTGCAATCATGATTTGCCCTAAAGCTTATTCTGCAATCGGCTGTTATGTCCACAGGTACAGCATAAAACTAATCTTGTAGTTAAACGGATCGGAAATACTTTTGGTTGGGTGGCCGGGAAAGATTAAAATAAGAGTAGAGGGTCATTGATCATCCTTATTAGTTTCAGCATGATCGGTATCCGTGAATTCAACATAGGATTCTTCAAATCTGATGAATAAAAAATGCCAAAAAACAAATGCGCCTCTCACATCCAGTAATTTGCAAGAAGCTCAGAAGAGAGGAGAAATGTAATAAGAGCGATTCTGGGTGCAAGTACATTTGTATGCTCTTTCGCACTGCAGGCAATTAATATCAATTTCCGACTTGGCCTGCATTCAAGTTGTGTGTGCGTCCGTGTGTCGCATGATGAGGTTACCCTGACAATGGGCTTAACATGCTCTACAAACTGTACCGACCAACTCGTTGAGGGAACGACATGGTCTTAAGAGATCAACATGCAGCACATTTGTAATTCGTCCAACAGCCATGGTGTAATATGAAAGCTGAGTGCAAAGAGCATTGGATCTTGGGTTGCTATTCCTGAATGGGCATCATATTATGAATACAACTACTTGTAAAAAAAACAGCACACAATCTTTTCTAATTTTTTTAATGAGAAATAGTTCTACGGCAGACCTGAAACTTTTTAAACTGGACCATACCACAGTCGTCTAAGTGCGTCTTCAAGTTCCAGTCGCACACCAGATCAACCGTAGATTTACATACATCGTGATGACTTTCGTAAATTATGGTGAGCGAAGTCCTAGGCAATCGACCTTTTATTCTCGGTTTTTTTTGCAAATTGACGAACGCCCAGACAATAAAGATAGTGGAATTTGCGCTCACATCACTCGTGGCGAGTTTCCTATGAATTCACTCTCGGCGGCTCAGTATGCAACAGCTGCTAAAAATAGACGTGTTAGATAATAAAAAGATATTGTTTGTTAATGCCAGTATGTTGAAAAAAGCTTGCTTCAAATAAAAGTGCGGTCTCGGAGGTGTACTTCAGTCGCAGCAAAAAAAACAGGGCCTCTGAGATAAACTCCCACGCAAAAGTTAGCATCGAACAAGTGGAAGTTGAATTCACGGGATAACATTGGATTGCTCATCCCGTACAGAAGTGAAAAAATGGCCATAAGAGAACCAACATTAGGAAAGTATTCACATCTGGTCTAAACGATAACATTGCAGCTATAACAAGCCACTCTGAACACAAACGAATTTGCCGCCGAAAAACGTATGTTAGACATGTTGACCTAGTTTATCAAAGACACCAGACAAAAAGGAGTCATACTAAAAATGGGATTATGCCATTGTGTAAACAGGGGTCGGTAGGGTGGATTGCAACAGCTTAATCACTAGTAAGCATAGAATTGCACTTTAATGTTAAAAAAATTGACAGATATGTGAGAAGTTACACGTGGCCACGCTTCGTCAGATGCCACGTAGTCACATTCCTAAGAATACCGAAACCACGATTCAAAAATTACTTGAGGATGTGTTCAGCAACTCGCGTCCCAAGTTGTCTCATGTTATTTACCAGTGTTCCAGAATACACAGGAACAATGGAATCAATGAATGACTTCGGTTTCTAAGATTAGAGGTAACGGTCTTTTACTGAGGTACACGGTACATGCTGGTTCCCTGAAAAAACATTAGTTGCCTCCCGTCAAGCGTTCTTTTATCGTTGCAGTCAAATGGCGCCCTATACTAGCGAACACGTGATGAATAGTACATCATTTTTTAAAGAACAGTCAAAGTTACATCACTTGCCACTCTGGTTTTGCGATACTTTTCAATGAAAAAGATGCTCTATCCTGACTGTCATTCTGATCTGATGCACCGTATTAAATAAAGTGCCCGCTTTAGGTGAACTGATAAAAAATTCTTGAAGTGTAAATGTTGTCCATACAAAGCGCATTTTATGTGGACACTACAGGGTAGGGCGCCATCCTCTAGACGGGACACCAGGACATCCAAGAAAGTCCCGTTTTTTATTTTTCAATTTTAGACGCTAATTCGGGACTGTTACGGATATTCTTCAACAACCATTTGAACTAGTTTGCACAGATAGCCAAAGTGTCTTCCCCATAGCGTTTATCAAAAGCAAATTCCTGGATTGGTATTGGTTGAATTCTTCCCAAGTGACCCGTGAAACTGTCCATTAATACAGGCCCGAAGCGTCTAAGCACTGTAGAGTAGTCCCCTTGTCTGTAATAAATACCCTTTAGATGGAACATGAACAATTGTTGCACAAAGTCTCAGTAAATCACAGAGCCCTAAAGTTAAACTGTGGGGCTTTGCTGATAGTCGTAGATGCACCCACCAATCTTGTCCATTAAGCCAGCAGTATGTACAAAACATATGATGCATAACTATTGCCACTGATGTGGACTCGGGTTTAGTTGTCATCAGTGTATCCGAAGACAGGTGGCTCCGGGGTATTTATCAGTATTTGACCAGCTGGAAGCTGGAAATTTCTCATAAAATTACGCTACTAACATTCTATAAGTAGCCCAGATTATAGTATAATTCACGGAATGAGTGAACCTTCCCACTAGCCAGCACTCGAGGGGCCAGTCAACTTGTGAGCAGTGGATGTGGACTCCTTACGTGAGTTGCGCTATATCCCGCTGAAGTGTGAGCTAATCGTACTGATTACCAGTCGCTGGTGTCCAACGTTGAAATGCTGGTACCTGTAACCTGGAGGTCGAGGGTTCGAAACTCCCCAGATTTTATGCTGAGTCCCAATAAGCACAAAGCGGTCATACAGCACTCTTAGGCTTTTCAGCTAAGGTTGATTTTACTCGCAGGACGAAATTTAAATTGATAAACGCCACTGGAGTAAACCTGTTTGCCGAGTTTGGCAAATGAAGAGTTAATCTAATCTGGACTTTTGGGTCTACGACACTTTGATTCTTGTGTATTTTTATCCGGCACTGCGTTCAGATCATAGCCAATCTCTTTCGCATCCTGTTTTCATTAACAGCAAACATACTGTTTCGTCGTTTCTTTGCTTACATCATGAACATTGAATTCTTTATGGCCCTTTTGTAGGCAGAGATCAGTAGAGGAAATGTCTAAATAAATTTAGCTCTGCGGATTTTCATTGCTTACCTCGTTGCATTACCTGGCATAATTTTGAGTTTTGTCGCAAAATATGTTGCCCCCACCATTTAGAAAATGTTTCTTAAACTACAGTCTTATTAGCATCTCATGATGCTTGCGTGGTTCCACGAACTTAGCAACGAAAACGAAGCAACATCATCCCTGGATCCGCAGATTCCGAGGGATGAATCGAGACTGAGAGGTTGATAGCTTTTATTCGAGTGGTTTCTGTGTCCCCAGGAGATGAATCCAACTGGTCCACCCCGAAGAAGGGACTCACACACCGATTTCAGTGCCTATTGCATCTCGTCAAAAACGGTTTTTGTTGGATTCCAAATCTTCTAATCGATTATACTTAGCTACCAGCAGTTAGACTCCAGCCGGACGTCAACGGAAACCTATACTTTTGTTCCTTCAAGTTCAAGAACCTTGTTCAGCATCTATTTAGTCTCCACAATGCATACCACGTAATGAAAAACGTCTATTTTTTTAAAGTATTATCGCAACCTCATTCCTTGAATTGGCCTTCGTAAAAAGTATAAGAACTTACGATTGGTCAAAATTTGACCAATGAGAAGTAACCCATTGTGAATACAAAGCATATAAAGTTGGGGTGGTTTGCATGTATTTTTCATCAGCCAGTAGGATGTTTCAGACCTGTACTTGCCACGGTGTTTAGCATGGAGTACACTCAACAACCTACAAGTCAGTACGTGGCATACCAACCACCACATTCTGCACTGCCGAGGTTCAAGAAAGTTGTGGCGGATGAAAAGCATTTATGTGCATCGAACAACGGAGACTCGGTGATAGGTAAATCCACAACTCCGACAGAAACCATAGAGCGTACTACCAAACAATCACAAGAACATATTGCAATATCCAACCAAAATGGAGACAATAAGGCGGCCAACCTTTTCACCCTGGAGAGTGATGTTGAAAGCCCGCGGTCTTATTCCGAGCCAGGAGAGCAACAAGATTTGTTTTTATCCAAGACCAGGTGCGAAAAGACCAAGGGATATTGCAAGGCATTTATTTCATTCCTCTTTTCTCATATTGGACTTTGTCTACTTGTCATTGGTTATTGCGCACTCGGAGCAATAATTTTCTTGCGTATCGAGAAAGATCATCAGATTGGCAGCATTATGAAGCATAGATGCAATGTGACGAATGCAACCCAACAGATCCAGCGGTTACTCGTAGAACTGCAAAAAACGCTTATAAAAAACTGTACAATCTCCACTATCCAATGGATCGCCGAATATATAAACAGAAATCCTGATCAAGCCAATGCCACTTCGCTCATCCGGTTGCTGCAGTCATATGAGGAAGAACCTATTAGGCAGATGACAAATTTTTCGCTAGGAAACCCTGACGAAAGCACCTCGTTTGAATCATTGGTCAACAAATCATCCAGTCCACTTGCCCAGTTATTCGATCAGCTGGATCAAATCCAAAGTGACATCCTACAACACTTTCAGCGACGAGCCATGGACTTTAGCGGAAGTCTCATAATTGCCACATTCGATGCCTTTGAGGATGGATGGAAACCAAGAGATCAGAGTGCATTTTCTCTGCTCCACAACCTCAACGTTTCCCGTTCTACAAACCACAGCATGTGCTGTAGTGCTCAGTGCGCCGACCTAAGTGAATCCGAGAAGCACCAAGTCATGTGGACACTAACCGGAGCACTTCTGTACGCAACTACCGTGATTACAACAATCGGTAAGTGAATATTGAGTTCAAATGCTCTGGATTGCTCAAAACACCATTTTGAGGGGACATTGTGGTACAGAATTACTTGTGCAGCCAGCCCGTCCACATTCTGTCTCTATTGTAACTTATCATCGTTGGTTTTTCTCCGGTATAGACTATACTCTATGTATTCTAAAAGGGAATTTGGTGGTGAAGAATGCAATTGGTCTGGCACAACTCTCTGCCTGTTCAGTTGCAGTTAAGCCCAGTTGACCGACCTATTTGCAGCTGTATTACACAAAAACAATTTTTCACTTCATTCTGGTGAACGCAGCTTAGTTTTTCGAGAAGTTGTTACTCAGAATCTTAATACTTATGCACCAGTAACTCATTGGTTCAAAGCGCCCGCGCGGGCGAAACTAACTACCATGTTAGCTAAGACTGATATGCACGCGGACTATCATGCTTTTAGTGGAAAGATGGAAATTCAATGCACGTACTGCTCTCTTAGCAAATGCTCTCAGCTGATGGTGCTCAGACTACCTACTTCATTTAATGTTCATCCCTAGCTAAATTTGAAAATGCCACAAAATCGCAACATTCTTACAAAAACGTTTGTGCGGAAATCTATCAACGGCCGGCGAGCGATGAATGTAGTTACGTTCAGTTTTTTTAGTAATTCGAGGCCACTTACATAGATGCTGATCAGCGTCCCTCCTAATGAAAAATGGTGGCAGTTAGTAACCAGCGCTACTGCCTTAAGACTATGCAAACCAAACAAGCTGGAGGAAATGAATCTTGATGGAACAGGGCTCGTTAAAAACATTAGAGACCGCCATAACCAAGAGATTCGGCTGGAGTCAGTTAAGTCTTCCGTCAGAATTAACTCAGTGTATAAATTTGAACAGTTGGTGAAAGGTCGACTTCGTTTTCCTCAAGGATCCTCTGCTCATTAGCCTGACTGAAAGTGTCCTATGCTCACATACCGCGGTATTTATTATAAACATATTATCTTTCTGTTGGTTTTGTCAAGCCCATTCGCTTGCTTTCTTTCGGACATATGGAGCCAAATCTATCTTTTCGATAACTCTAAAAAGATCAACTGCTTCCCAGTGAACTGGGTACTTTTAAAAGTCCGTCTAATAGAACTTTGCTATCACAAGTCTTTCAGAATTGAAATCAAAAATTTAGAGGTGCAAACATTTTTTTTCTTTTTTGAGGTACATGAGCTTTTGGAATGCTTTAGCTTATAAGGTGCACCAAACACGATTAAAGCTCGATGCTATCTTATCAGAATAAACCAGAAACACTAATATGCTGACTGCTTTATTTTCATCTGACTGTCATTAGGGGAGAAAAGCGTATTCCGATCTATTGGTGAAGAATGCCATTACCACATATGGCAAAGTGGGATAAAACCTTTGATAGTTTACGCTCCCTCAAATTATGCAAGCTTACATTTTTAAGAGCAGAAGTGGAGAAATATTTCCCAAAAGTAAATGCTTGTTTAAATAAATGCATTGTTGCCGAGGTTCTATGAATCAAATAGAAAGCTAGGCTTTAACCGAACCATTATTAACAAATGTGCCTTAAAGAAATATTACTCGCTGTAAATCACCGGTTTATTTTTTTAACTGAATATGCATGTCCTCAATTCATAAATTTGTTTCTGTTCCGTTCAGTCTGAAGCCCATCTACGTACAAAATTTGGTGGACTTTCCTCTGTATTTTCCTTCGATTGTGTTACAATTTCGCCTAACTGTATTTTTAACCATTTCAACCGCTTGCAAAATGGAAGAGGATATTTTTTGTTTAATCAACCGAGATGGAAGATTTCTGCATAGATTAGACAATTTTGGAATAAGAATAAGCAGCTCATGCATGAAAAATATAGCTGCTTTGTATGGTTTTGTTGCATCTTACAGACGAAGTTTGAGAGCGTTTAACGTAATGACCAGAAACCTTGTTTATAACGACATCAGTGTTTGATTGGACAATTAACGGAAGGGTTGCTGTAAAAGAAGTGTCCGAGTGTCACATTCGGAGACTCGGACGGGTATTTCTTCCGTCTTGTTATAATTCGAATAGCGTCAGCAATATCCTGATGGAGGTAAAAATTTGTAGTTTGTCTTACGAAATGTTGAAAGCCGTATTCAAATAACACTGAGCTCCTCGTTTTTCGGAATGTCGACTCTGTTCATCAGTGGGGGTTAACTGTTCTGTTCTTATTCGTTTGCCTACCGGTATAACCTTCCCTCTTAAGTGCTGCACTTGTTTAACGTATATTCTTCCTTAAGAATCAGCTTCCTTAAGAAGGTGATGATCCCGACAAATGCACCCAATCAGTTTTGTTTGTGTTCAAATAGAACCTAAGGTTGACGGACACTCACCTACCAGTTGAGCCCCAAAAAGGGTAAAACCGGTCGTGGGCTGTCGAAGAGTTTACATCAACCTTGTGAGTATTTTCTTGTATGAAGGTAATAATTGGTTTATTTCCCATACCAAGTAGTTTGTTTTAAGGTAGATTAATGTAGGTGGTGAAAATCCAACCTACGTAATATAGAATTATACTTTGAAAGAATATTTTTTTATTTATCATTGCTGACGATAATAACAGCCAGAGTCTCAGAATGTTTTGGAGATAGACCGAAGAACCAGGATACATATAAAATTAATTTATATAAAAATGTATTAAAATGCGCTGATTTGTCTCTTCATTTCACTGTGGCCATGAACATGTGCTTTGGAATGTTGTGACTTGTTTTCTTATCTGATTATGCATCCTGATCCAACTTTCACCTAGTATACGAACTAGCTCCGCCAGGCAGATGTGTGCGAGAATACTAAAATCTGCAGTCTCACTGATGCCAACAGTCGCTGTACAGTTATCACTCGCTATATGAACACATAAGTTATCGTACCTAACAGGCGCCTGAGCCTCTGCTATTTGCTCAAGATGATCCGCTCGGTACAGCTGAGAGCTGACCGATGGCCTACTGGAACACGTACCCCCAAGCAACCACTGGCCTTTTACTAGTTATTCCAACACACACGTGTATGCGCACGTTATATATACATCGATATATATACAGTCCGGTGATCCGCAGAACTGGCAGTTTTCCTGTAAATCGGATTAAGGCAATATTTAGTGCAGTGATTCTCCTGTCTGAGGGCTAAAACATTGTCCAGTAGAGTTGGTTGGCGTTGGTTGGTGCGAATATACTGACCAAAAGGCTCGTTGTTCGAATCTGACCTCTGCATCTCGACTTCCCGTGTCCAGACTTGGGCAACTTCGCAGAATCCCAGCCCTTGTGCTTCCTTCAGGTGGTGTGGCAGCTAGGAACCGGAAGGGTGTTAGAGCTTAACCATTAATTTTACTCACCAATGATATCGTATTCTGATTGATTTCCTGATAAAATTAAACCGATTTGTCCTACTAGATTGAAAATCAATTCAAAATATGAATATGAATACGGACAAAATTCGTATCCCGCAAAACCCCAAATGCACCCAAAAAGTCGCCCATTGGGTCTCAAGCGTGTGTCACGCTATCTGACTGGGAAGTCCTGACAGGTGGGTCAATCGATCGTCACAACCAGGACAGTTACTGGGTCGTCGTTCGATGGGTCGGCCACACCACTCACATCGCTCAAGTGTGAGCACGTTCGCCTGTTCAAACGTGGAAATTCAGATGCGTCCAACGTGCGTTGGTGGAGTAGTGGTAACACGCTCGTCTCACATGTCAGATGTCCGGGGTTCAAATCCCGACACGCCCACTGGATATGCACTGCTGATGAGCTCTAATAAGAGCGAAACTCGAGTCCAGTGCTTCCCTTTGGTGTGGACTCACCGGAATAATTACGCCAGGACAGGAGGGCGACCGTTCAAACGAGAGTGGTGTGAATATGAACAATTCAAAATAGTTTGTATATGAACTGTCTTGCTTAACATTTGACACTAGTTAGACTGCGATTACTCGAAAGAACTGAATTCCTGTTTGCTAGAGCACATTATGCTTATTTAGACAGTCAGCTGATCTTATCCAGTTGCAAGCAAAAATCCCAGGGCTTATAATGATTATGATAGTTGTACCTCAGTAGTTCTGTGTTTCACGTTTTTTATCCCCATACTTTTCATTTCTGATCCTCCCGTCTGTAAATCTGATTGCACTCAAAATATTCCCATGGTTGCATGCTCTGTGTGCTTTTTTCTTTTACTGCGAGCACAGGATCGAGTTGACGTCACCAGAGAACAACGTTGATAGGAACAGGAAAGCATATGACAACTAACGCGATTTTCCGTTTATTTATGTCCAGCAAAACTATCTCAGTATACACATGTAAAAGTACTTGATTGTTGAGAGCAATTACAGTACTTGACCTAGCTTCAGTGAGTCATATGCCCACAGATAATGGACTTCCAGGATTGGGTTAAATGCCACTGGAGTCCCACTCGACAGGAGGGATGGTCTTAGTTGCCGGAACCGGGGCAAGCACTTCATTGTTTTTGTATCACGATCGAATGAAAATCCAAACCACAGTTGCGAATTCTACTTAATTGACATGATTGTGCACCGTCGATAGCAGAAAATACTTAAGGCAATTTGGGCGATTCCAGCGGTTAACCAGGCGAAGCCTATGTGGTGTCTGAAACAGTTTGTCAGAAAACGGCGTATGAGGACAGGAGATGTTTATGTGCATGCTCAAACATATTGCAAAGACTCTCTTATATCCTATCAACTAGTAAAGCAGTAGTCTTTTATACTCTTGCCTCTCATTGTATGGGGCCGAACTAGGAGTAACGGATTGATTACTCCTGCCTATTTGGAATAACCATTCAATGACACATCGTGGATGTCTCCCGCACAAAGTTTCATTCCTGACGTCTTATCGCACAAAGTTCTTGTGTTTGAGTGATTGCAGTTCCCCGACAACACTTGCGTGCTTGCTAAATACGCATATCTTTCATCTAGAAGAACAGGTGAAAACTTTCAAAGTCAGACTACTGTGTAATAGAATAGGCTACCACAGTCTGACGTTTCTGTTGCCGTAAGCAACGATTTCCAATCAATTCAGTCGATCGATTGATTGTAGAAGAATGATGCTTTAAACTTCATTACTAGCTGAGGCTATAGGCCGTTTGTGTGGAAGGTTTTTTCACCACGATTTACTGTAAGGCGACAGAAGGTTTAGCGTGATCTTATGCCCTGAGGGGCAAAAGCTACCAGGTCTAAATGCACCCACCCTGTCTTTCATTCTGGCATAATTCGACTGAAGAAATCCACTAAGCATAACCGCAAAATAAGGCTTTTAGGATAGAAATACAGATTCGCGTTTTCGTGTTTTTCTACCAACCGACGTAGTGGCCTTATTCTGTGAAGACCCTCCCCTAAAAAGATTCAGTTCCGTTTATCCCCTGAAATTAACTTTAACAAGTTTGTTGTTCACAGAAGATTCTAGCTTTCAGATGGAATCGCAGTTTACTGGTCTATTCGGTTACTGACTGGATTCTGAGGTTAACCGACTAGGTACAATTAGCCTATCATAAACTGGCAAGTGGTTAGTGATTGAGAAAGGGGGAACTCATAAACAAGTTGAACAAAAGTCAGCTAGGCTTAATTTTCGTAAAAACGTGGGCTTCGTTACGGCTACGAGAATTTTCTCCTTAACCAAACTGGGAGATGTTATCAGTTTTGCCAAGTAATGTCAAAAAATACGTCGGCTTTACTTTGGTTCACGGATGACAGCATTTCTAGGATACTTAGTTTGTCAAATAGTAGAGGTGATTTGTTTCTCACAAGCGAAAAATTCTGTATAACTCTCACTGAGTTGCATACCAAATTATAGCACTGAGGATGAAGAAAGTTGTCACGACAGCGAACCTTGTTCCTAATTCTTGATCACACTTAAATACAAGCTGCGCTCTCTTACATTTTTTAGCAGTTAATCTCGGGGTTTCGTCTCAAACCTTAAAGTGTCTGCTGGAATAAATAAGTAGATTTTATACCTGCTGTATGGCCAAATTCCAGAACATATCAGCCCAAATGCAGTTTCTGAGCATCTCTTGTCTGAAGACAGAGTTATCGTCCGTAAGTTTCGTGTACAGACCACACTGTCAAGACCGTTTCCAATACACTCGCTAACTGGTACCTCCTCCTTAAAATGGAGTGGCCACTGAAATTTTATCACCTGATCCAAATGACCTGCATCAGCGTAAAACAACATCTATGTTGTCCTTCCTTCCCTCCGATGTGCTAGGCCGTCACTAATGTTACTCTAACCAATTCTAGCCCCACCTCGATGATTATCCACCTAAGTAAGCTGATTCATATTACAGTACACCAACAAGTGACTGACACCCAGAACCATATGCCTGAAAAACTATATTATTTTACCAAATTACAAGGTAGCTCATTAACGTTCGAATACCATATGCCTGAAAAACTATATTATTTTACAAAATTACAAGGTAGCTCATCAACGTTCGAATGATTACGCCACTTTCTTCAAGTATGCAGTAAATTACACCTAAGCCGCACATTAGTGCTCGTATTGATGACCCTCTGATTTTTTCAGGAACACATTTTGTTTCGTTGATGTTGCGCACACCAAATAACTGCATAATTGATTTATTAGAGATGTAGCATTGTAAATCAGTTTTGAGCGGTGTAACAAGTTGTATTTGTCGCTTCCTGAATGTGTAACACTAGAGTGTGCTACGTTGTACCCAAAAAACAGCACTCGACTAGTCGCTAGAGGTTTTGCTTAAAATTTTTTATCCACAAACTGTTAGAACTTGTAAACGTTCTGAGAAAATCCTAGCACGTTTCGCAATGGTTGAAGACGCAATCTAATTTTATGGGCTCAAACTCCAAGGTTTGTAAGTTAACGCAGATACAATTCCGTTTGTCTAGTACAAGAGAAGAATATTATCGAGAAATACACTCACTTGCAAATCAATTTGGTTTTTGCGAGAGACTCACCTGGAACCCAGCTGAATCTCCCATTTGTGATGTTTTCAGCTGGGTTCCAGGTGAGTCTCTCGCAAAAACCAAATTGATTTGCAAATGAGTGTATTTCCCGAGAACAGTACAATTTAGGTTCAAGTAGAACATAAGGTTGACGGAAACTCGGGGACTGCGTCCACCTGATGAGCCTCAGGAAAGGCGAAACCGGTCGTGGACTGTCGAAGAATTTTCAGCAACCTTTTGAGTACTGCATTACGTATATAGAAGAATATTACGTTTACCTAAATACAAAGCATATATATTGGGCACTTCTTTCTTGCTTCAAACCTGCCAGTATGACCGCATGCCTAACAATGCTGATTGCTCTGTGAATTTGCCAACTCAGTGGAAACTCTGAAGTGGCAAAAGATCTTCATAAAAATTCTCCAAACGCCCAACTTTCCCAAAAAACTCAAGCGGAAGTATTCACTTGTTTGTTCCTGCTGCTGTTTCCCCCGGATAGTTTATAATTAATAAATTAAATTAAATTAAATTAATAAATAAACAAAATAAATCAAAATTAATTAGTAAATTAAATCATCTCACAAATGGAACAGAAAGTACAGAGTCAACCTTGTCACAAGTCTAACCAAGTTGATCTTCGATTCACTGATGTATTGTTTCATAGTAGCGGCAACGCTACTTTCTCCGGACGTCGAGAAACTTCGGTAAATTTTCGCATATTCGTAATGAGTAGATGCTTTTCTGTGTTTCCTAGTTGTACATTTTTCCATTTAGATGAATTTCGCTTTTTCTTTTCGGGGTCTTATAGTGCGCCACCAAACTCAAATAAAAATCTGACTCTTCTTTAGAGTACACAAAGAAATTTTTATTTTTTTCAAATAGACTATACCAAACACATGTGCCTTTTTGAATCTACTGCACAGGTGGATTTTTCATTCAGTCACTGACCGAGGAACAGATGGCTCGTAATTGCTGTTTAAAACACAAAACTACTTGACTCTGGCTGTTTCTTCCATTTGTTTGTGTATTCAAAACTATTCTGTGTAAACAATCGCATTATCTCACGTGATTGTGCATTTTCACAATATACATCCTGATTCTGCATGGAACTACTGAAATTTCGATGGAACTTGTGTACAGCTGTAAACACCTCCCTGACCAATCATTCTTGCTTGATATCTGTGCGAGGATCATTTTAGATTGCAAGGTTTACTCGTCTTTCTACCGATAAAATTGTACTTAAACTTGTTTGCATATGGCACAAACGGAAAAAACAGCAGACAACTGCTTTGTGGTGTTCTTGTTTATGGCCGATGTTTGTTGCTTGCTTGCCGGGATCACTCCAGAGTTCTCTTAGCTATTTTGACAAAGATGTAGGCTTCCGCAGTGGTGATGGTGGTGATCACTCCGAAGTTAGTCGTCCGCATTTTTTCGACGTAGATAAAGCATGCTAATGTGGTTTTTGTGACGAAGGCAGTAGTTACGATTTTATTGCTAAATGTGGGGAGTAAATTTTGGGTGCAGGTGGTTGTATTTTTCCTTTGACTCAAAGTAAATTTGTTAGTGGTTAGCTTGTTACCGCTTTCATTGCTGATTTTAGGTCAGTAGTAAAATTTTAAATTTTTTGCTATCCTGTACTTTGGACTAATTGGTGTGTCTACCGGTGGATTTGTGCCAATTTTTAAGGAGGAAAGCTGTCGTTTTGTGGCTGATGAGCTACTGGCAATCTTAGCAGGATATCATTACTGACAATAACAGAACGGGACGAGAAATAGAAGCGGCGTAGTACTGGTAGTACTGGTATTGTGTTGGTTTTGCTATTTACCGTAAGGTTTATATCAGTTAAAATAGAACTTCAAAAGCTGTGTCATTCAAAAAATCTGAACAACAAATGGTCTTCTACAGAGTGTTTTTGGTAAAGGTCATTTGTTCCAGTTAGACCAACAAAACGGTAAGAACACGGATACGGCACCACCGACAAAGATGAAGAAAAGCACTTTAACAGTTTGAATACGTGTGTAGTGAACGTGAAGCCGGCTTCTGCATAGGGCATTCGACTAAAGATTATCGTAGATAAAAATTTCATGATGGTACACTCCACTTTACAAATCTGTGTTTGTGGAAAGGCTCTTTGGTTGCAACAGTAACAGCCAAGGTTTCTGGATTACAAAGGACAAGTTTTGCTAGCAAAGCCCCTAAGTACTTCCATGTATATTTTGTGTATGCATGTGACAAGCCTTGTTCGTGATCTTGCCTGGCCCGCAGGCTGAAACATGAACTTCCCTTATAAGTGACTTATTACCTGACCGATTCACGAAGCACATGGAGAATGAACAAACTTGAAAGTGATATGTGGCTTGCAAATGTTCAATAGCTGAGTGAATTTATTGTGCACCTGGGTGTGTGGAAGGAGTGCATCAGTCCGTTTGATGTTCCAGAAACCGGAATCATCCGTGATCAGATCAGAAATGTGTATTTGGTAATTTTTATGGGACCTGAGAGCAGCATGACAACGTGGAAGTATTTGAAACATTTTTGGTTTGATATTTTGGGTAAGAACCATAGGATCTTAAAAAGCCAGAATGTAAAGTGGACCTTACGTTCCAACACCTAAAACTGACATTTCTGGAACCCTAGTGGTAACTCGCTTATGTTAGTTCCTTATCCCACTTATCGAAATGGCCATAGATGGCCCTAACACAGTCACAGGTACTTCATGGATACTGGAGTATGAGCAGTTGAAAATGTACCATGGGTTTAAATCTGGGATAATCCCCCTTCGCCGACAAGTACAAGTTATGAGGGGTCATGTCTGTGGACCCTGGTCATTCTGGTCTATTTTAATTAGCGTTGCTACATAAAAGTTTATTACTCTATTTTTTATTCCAAGTTTTTCAAAAAGATATAAACGTTACAAAAGTATTGACTTTTATAATTCAGTGGAATATTCAGTTAAGCTTACACCTTGTAAACACGGTGTAATCTTAAAAGTCCCTCGCCAGTTAAAAACCATCCATTTTTACCTTCCCATGAAAATTTATGCACTTTTAAAGAAGCTCAATATTTGCTGAGTAGTTCACCTCAGCCTAATTCATAATTACTGATTGACAGGCTACCATTTCGGGTTCCATTATTCACTTTTCCAGGTGGACGAACAACAATGTCGAAAATGGCAGTTGTTCTGCGATCGGCTGGGAATCTCACTCCTTTCACTGAAGGCTTTTACCAAAAGGACTTAAAAACTTTATTTTATAAGATCCTGGACCTTTCATTCCAGAGGTCTATTTTGGACTGCTAAAATTTATTTAAAAATAAAAAAACAGCAAACAGTTTATTAGATTTTATGTCGTATTTCCCATTGATATTTTCACTAGCCACTCAGTCTTATAAATTTGACATTTAGACGCAACATTTTAGGATTTATTTATAAAAAATTTAAGTTGGAATGTTGACATACTTTCATGGGTTTTAAAGTGTTAGTTTTTATATTACTTGGTTAAAAAATATACAATGTTAAACTAGGCATTTTGTCAAAGTGCTAGGTAAAGGGATCTTAACCATGTAACTCCTTAAAATTGAATATCCAAATGTGAGTAGCATGGCTATATCTTTGTACGGCTTGGTAGCTCCTAACTGCTGCATATGTTACTATAATAATATTTATTAGCCTAGCCATAGCACCCTCTTAATGCATAGCTTTCATACCACACGGAAGGAAGGCTGCAGGTTTCTCTAAACGCAGACATGAGTAGCCGAGATACTGAGGTTGGGTTCGAGCCACGAACTTTCCGGCCAGCAAGTTTTCACCTTAACTAATAAGTTACTCCCAGCTTACATATGCTACTAACGGCTCCCCGCAACGCCATATAGAATAAACAGATATCTTCCTAACCAAAGTGGTAAGGTAGCTTAAATCTTTTGATGTTAGAAAGCTATTCCTGAGTGTCACCGTAGTTCCAAGCCACACTAGTGCAGGTGTTCTGGTGAATCGAAAGCGATATTTTGGAAGCCCTATTTCTGATCTAAACTAAAAATCACGGAGGTTAATATCTTGATAAAACTGCACAATAAATATCCCAAACATCACAATATTCAGTGAAGACAACAGTCCTTGGAATCACGTGAAAGACACTAGTGAATGCATTGAGTAAGGTGTAGTAAAAATTGCGCTCCTGGACCTGACGGCTGTTTCTCGTGCTAACTTGTGACCTTTCACTTCACCCTTAATTGAACTGATAGAAAGAAAAGATTTTTAAAAGTTGAAGCTGTTCTATATGTGCTTGTTGAATTCTTCATAAAGCCCACAATAATCACTTTACGAACAATTGCGACAATGAGTTATTGACAAATTCCGTTCTAGAACTCCTACTCATGAGAAACGGTTAGGTGATCTCCTTTGAATAGTCCTCATTTCATGAGGCCAGTGCCACACATTCAGAAACCCTAGGTAGCCTTTCGGAAAAGACATCACCATCACCACCACTTAGTTAGGGAGGATGTGTTGTACGTTATCTCCTTTCCCGCTTATGATGCAACTATTTGAGTCGATGCATACACTTATCTGACTAGAGCTGACACCCCATTCCCTGGAACTTATTTCTCATCACCCACATTTAAGTTTTTATCACGGGCAATCGTTCTGAGTGTTGCTGTCGTCAAAACAGGTGTGCACGGAAATCCGTGTACTTAGAGGTCATCGCTTCGAAGCGGCCACCGTTCATGATGTGAAGAGTAGGGGGCGTTGGTACTCCTTTGTTCTTCAGAGCCCCGTTGATTGTGTTCCGGTATTTTGTCTGATATTCGGAAGCACCTTTTTATTGCGCAAACTGTCTTATCAAACTTTGTCAGTATTCCATTCTGAGCTGTGTTAAGCCATCGTTCCTCTACCTATCCACCAATACGTCACAGGAACTTAGCACTATTTGCACAAAATTGTTTTTCAAGCTTGTTACGGTTCGCTAGTTTCCTAATAAATGACAGATAGCGATGAAGTGAGTCTTTTTTATTTCAACAATTTAAAAGCTGCTAAACTCCTGTTATCGTTCCAGAAATTTAAGAGCACATGTTAGATAAATGGCGCTGCATAGTTCAGGATTATTTAAAGCATGTCGAATGGATTTCCAAAACGAAAATCCTTGGTGTGAATCCGTCTCCATACCATCTTCATGTTTTTATCAAGACTTGGTCAACCTGGAATTTGACATGGAACTCTTAACTGAGTTAGACAACATGTTTAGAAGACAGAATCTGGCAAGCATTTTGTAGTAGATTGACAGAAATCTGATATTTTCTTAGATCCCGTGCGTCTTTGGGCTGACCTGAAGCCATACAACGGAACCTATCTACGTCGTGCATACTGTAGGATTTCATCAGACCTATGACCCATTCAGATTGTTTGATCAGGATCGCCTACACTTCGTCCTTCAAAACGATAATCCTTAGAAACTGCCGAGGACTTTCTCAATAAGTGCAAGTAGTATCGACTCCAAATGGGTTTTAAATGGTGAATGAGCTGCGTTAAATTTCCTAACCTTAACTTTCAAACGGATTTCTGATAAAATGCATGGCCAAGTCCCAATGAAGCCGTACTGAGAGTGTGTGAACTTCAAGTCAGCTCAAAGATTCTTCTTTAACCCGAGCTGCTAAGACTACTAAAGCGTTTGCCCAGCATCCGAATCATCGTCTTTTTGAACCTCCGTATGAGTGAACTAAAAGGGTTTATTTGGCTATACTCAAAATGTGTATAAAATGATCCTTGCGACATTTGCTAAATTCGCAGTTATTGAGCCTACCATACATCGCCCTTCGGAAGACCACATATTGTAGATGATATCGCAAGCGGCCATAAAGCACTGATCTCAAAGGTGCTCATTTCGCCTGTCTGTAGAATGGCATCGCTTGGGTGGTCTCCGTTAAGGTGTCACTTTACATGCATTCTGGTTGTTCAGAAAGCTTGTTTCAGTGGCCACTGTGCAAACTAAATGCCGGAACACTATGGCGAGATCTGTCGCAGTTTGTTTTTTCCTCAATGTAATTCGTTTTCATGAAGTACACTGGGGATGGACAAACTTAAATACCACTTGTTGTAAGTGTATTTTCTGGACGGTCTTGGACGATCATACTGAATGACTTGACGGATTTATTAAGTGGCTCGTGCCGATCAACTGGGCAACAGTCGCAGTGATAAACTGGGTCTGATTGTCACAACATTCACAGACTGCATGTGATCAGCAGGATACACACCGTTTCTTGTGTCCGGCATAGCTTGCGGGGCACTCAAAAACACACGGATGAGTCGGCGACCGATACCTTAACCTCTAATTTGATGGTTAAGATTTGACAGCTACTCAAATGCAATCTCAGTTGCGTGACATTAAATGTTCTTTTGGTAAGCCAACGCCTAACAATTTCCGAGGTTCCATAACGTATGTAGGAAAGGGAAATATGCTTCACCTCTGCCAAGTGACCGTCTTGTTTTACATCATTCACAGTAGACAGAACTGGAGAGACAACCATCTCCCGTGCGTAGCAATTACCCCTCTATCTGATTTTCTATCCAAACCTTAGATTATTGACCTTCAAGCTACTAGCCCCGGCTGTATTTTTGAATCATCAGGCAATTTTGCACCGTGATCTCTCTATCCTTCGGTACAGACCTATTGAACCTTAGGAGCCCCAACCTCGGCTTCCACAATTTTACGTCCAAATCGTCTAGTAGTGACGTTCTTTTGTAGCCTGAGTACCATGCCCATATGTCAGAGGGCTTCATTTTAACCGTGAGCATAATCAAATGCGGCCGACAGCTACAGACAACTAAGCCTACTCATTTTTTCTTATATTGTGTTGGACTGTGCATTTTAACCAGTTTTGGCAAAACTTAGAAACCTATCCTTCCTTAAAGAAAAACTGCTTCAATTTAAGTACGTTCTCAGCTTTATTTTCAGATTGCTGATCCCTGTGTAACCCCGGCAGCTTTGGAGTTTTCACCAGTGTTCCTTCTTGGTTTGTTCTTATCTTTTATCGAGGTTCTAAAGTGGATTTATGTGCAGATGGCATCTATTTTCTAAATGTCATTTCTCGAATCCCAGACGGACACCCCTCATTCTGTCCTAAAAATAAGAATCCGTTCTAGCTTAAAGTTAGTTAGCCAGATGAAGCTTGGTATGTTCTGACTCGGTGAGAGTACATGAGCGTATTCCAGTAGCAAAAATGGCTAGTACTAAAAGATCGCGAAGTAAATAGCATAAAGTAAGGGCAGTTAAGTGGAAAAAGTTGTCTGAAAATCAGTCTTAGCTAGCTCCGTATGAGTAACGTAACGAGATAAGAAGGAAATAATTGAATTTATTTTACGGAGAAGTGCGAGCGTGCAAACGGTTGTGGTCATTCTTGTACTGGTTGGGAAAACTCTTGCTGGTGAGTGGTCTGATTGGAAAGTGTGCGACCATTCCTTGCGTATAGGCAAACGCAACTGCAGACAGATGGGAAAAGAGAGCAAACTTGTAAGACGAGGTGTAAAAGAAAAGTTTATTATGTCATCCGTGAGCTTCAGGCCTAGCTTGAGCAAACAGTTTCATAATTAGGCGAAGAAACACGACAGGAGCATGACAGCAGAAAAGTTGCGTGCAAAACTGATGTCAACCAAACTGTTTCAGCTTCCTCTCCGCAATCAAGGGTGTTTTCAAGCGGCAAAATACAAGTATTTGCATACTACATTGGTGTTAACCACACACTCGTTTGAATCCCTCGCATATCATGTACCTCATCTGAATGTGCTGCAAAAGACCATCTCATTTTCGGTGGGGACATTTTTGTCTAACTATAATTTTCTTAACACAAGGCACATCAGTTAACACTAACCTAATCTGAGAATGAGTGTATTTCGCTACTTATGTACAAATAGTTCAAGTAGAATATAAGTTTGACGAACATTCGGACACCAGATTCGCCAGATGAACTGCAAGACGGGTGAAATCATTTGTAGGCTGTAGAAGAGTTTTCCATAGCCCAGCAGGTGACGTGCTACCAAAGGATGTTCCTCATCTTCGAAACTATTCCAACCAGAGATGTGCAAATTAGGTTGGCTAAGAGTTCACTCATATGTATTTTAGGCATTTGGAACCCTACACCGTTGACAGGACAATATGCCTTCGTGCTGAGAGCGATATAAAAACGCCATTTTTGCGCGCTGAAAAAGATTCAGGTTGCGCACTTATTTGAGCGATTGGAGACACAGTAGATCATACAAAAATATCTCAAAATGCTTGACGTCAGATCATGAAAAACATCTGAACAGGAAACAAAGTCTTTGTTATGTGCGATAACATTATATTTGATACAGTCAAACGACATCGGCTTCGTAATTTCCTCCACATTTCTCGAGATGTAATTAATGAATAACCATGACTCTTACAAATTTGTGACCTTTGAGCTGCTAACCTGATTAATCCAGACTCACATTCAGCACACTGACAGATGTATGTTTATCACTTATAACAATTTATGTCGGCATCACAATTTCGCTTAACTTGGACAAAATACAGAGACCCCAAAGCCCAGTCTATTGACTGACTGTATTGTCAGTATGTGTCAGACAAAAAATCTTTACTATTCTACTGCTAGAAAACTTTCAAAATACTCTCCAGTCCTCTTAATTTTAATGGAGTTGCTAAATTCACTCGCTTGCGAAACATATTAGAAATTCTTTCTGTTTTTTGCCCTCATTTATTTAACACCTGACCCGTGCTCAGTGGAATGGTGAAAGCACTCCTCAAGCTACACAAATTAAAGCCAACTGAGGAAGGAGCTCTGATCGAGTTAATAAGACTACTTTAAATCCATTATTTCTGTTTATAATAAGCTCCAAACAAAACAAGAAATGTGCTTATTGTTTTGTTCCGCTCTGTTATTATTCAACCAAGAGATACAGCAGGAAGATTAATTTATTGGTGGTGAGTGGCGATCGCTCAAACAATGTTTGGGCACATGTTTGAGTCCCGCGCTTCGGTCGTGTGTAATTTTTATCAGCGCGTCTGCTGAAAACAACGCACGACGTCGGGGTTGCTAGCACCGCTCAAGGGACCAAAGTCATGTACTGTGTTTGGCTTTTAAAGTGTTTTTATCCTGTCGACCGGTGAGCTATTATTAAGGTTAATTCAAAGCAAAGACCAGGGGGTTGGTACAACTTGCTTAACGAAAAGAGTCCAACACGTACGTATCTGAAATTTGAGTACCAAGCGAACAAAACGTTGCAAAGCCTGCAGGATAGGCTTGTGTAGCCGCTCCGATTCACCAGTTAGTCCACTATTTGCCTGTACTTCGTGGAGTTTGTGTGATGGATATTCTCTGTGTCCATAAAACATACCGGAAGCCCTTTGAGGCGTAACGAAAGCTTAGACGGTTGCCGGAATATCAAGTAACGAATGACCTAGAATCAGGCCGTTTGGTTCACAACGTCAAAATAGATCCCACTCTCTCTCTCTCTCAAAACAGAAAGTCAAAGTGAAACTGAGTCTGAATTCAGTGAACAAATTTTTGAATGGTAATAGTTTATTGAATTCAAATAAAAGATAAACTGTTTTCCCAACTCCTCGGGCATGTGCATTATTAGCCAATATAAAACGTTACCATTTCGGTTGCGATATCAGTAATCCACTGCAAAAATATTGCTACATTTCCCATAATATGGTATTAAATTACCTATCGTTTGAAGTTGCGATAAGATGGGGCACATGTCGCCGTCAAAATTGGATTCGGGGAAAAAATAAATGGACGCCGCCCTCAATGTATCAGCTCATTACGGATGGGATTGAGGCAAACCTAGCTTTGATATCGACTTATGAGCGAGGCACCTGTGACTTCTGAATAGAATAACACAGGATATTCATTTTTGGTTAAAACATTCAACAACTATGTCACCAGTTAGCCTGGTGATCAAGTTCCTTCCAGGGATGATGAGACAAACACGCCAAGGAGAGCCTACAAGTACTAGCGATTGAAAATGTTAATAGGTAGTCTGGGTTCCGTGCTCATTGTCCAAGAAGACATAGGCATTTTAAAGATCACTGTTACGCACTATACTTCCTCTAGGGGACGGTAGTATTCTTGAGTTTACTATTAACTTTTATTTAATGATTATTTGTTGATTATTAATTCCTTAGATTACACTGTCAGCACAGACGCTATTTTGTTAGCAAGTAGGTGCAGTTGCAACAACGAGAGAGACACACCTGTCGTCCATGTAGGGTTTAGAAAACACGGTGAAGTAAGTGGTTCCAGTATATAAGAGAATTCCACGTACCATTCTTTTTTCCCCTTGAAGGAACGTGTTAGTAAGCAGTCATATTTTAAGAACATTAAAAGTTTGGTTTTTTGAGCAATCATTTGGTTCTGTGTCTCAGAGAATTCAAATCATAATTAGTTCTTTATGTGGAAGATCCATGCTAAACAGGTTTTCCTTATCATGCACGGTTAAATTTTGGGTGATACCTTTCCTCATAAAAGGCAGTCTACTGTATCTGACTATTTTTGACAGGAAAAACGAGATTATCCGTTTACTCATAGCACAAAAGCTACCACCAGATTCCTGGACGAAATATGGTATTTCATAGCGAATTCTTTGTTTTTCGAATTCATGAGTAGCTTATAGTGTGCTGTCACCAACGTAAAGTAATTGTTTTCATCCAAAGTCTAATGTGGTAATAGCACTGGGATCTAAATTGTACGACCCGTCTGCACCAACCAAAATTTACAGGGGCAGTTCCTGTCTTAAGGACTTTCTGTTTCAGGAGTTCACATCATCTTCGTCAGATTACGCCCCAAGGCCAGACTATAGCCCCGTTCAAACGTTTGGCAGTCCGGTTTAAATGAGACAACTAAACCAAAGTGATTTTCGTGATATTTGTGACCCTCACTTAAAAGTCAAAGGTTTTCAAGAATCCTGAATTATGGTGACTCTCAAGAGCGTATTTATCTGCTCGTAACACATTTTGGTCAAATCTCCTCTCATTAACGAAGTTACATACCATATATGATTACAAAGCTTTCAGTAGGTCACTTGAGTATTCCCATTAAGAATCATTCCATTGAGGAATCAACCCAAACTTTGGCATATGACACGAGCTTTTTGACTGAATGATGTCGCTGCCATATCTTGCGTAATTGTGGAATAACCAACATGATGGTCAGCCACTCGTGGTCTAATGTTATAATGTTTAGGCAGGCGCTGGTTCAAACATCTCTATGGATCTTGAGGTGGACCAGACTACTGACTTGCAAACAAGAGGACAAAGCTTCAGATTCCTTTTTGACTGACCGATCTTTTCAGTTGAAAATCCAGAATCATTCTATTTACAGCCACTTATATGTTCATTTGGATTTCCCCAGACAGTTCCGGAGCCGGTCAAAACACTAACTAACAAGCATTTTTAAAGAAGCTTCACCGTAGATAAGAATAGTTGCTTTGATTAAGCCCTTTCAATCACCGACAACCCTGCAAGTAGGGGTGCAAAAGCTAACTTGGAACCACAAAGTTTCACTGAAACTACGAGCACAGATCTGTCTCAGGAGTACAGCGGGGAAGCATCATAATTACGCCCACATACCACTGTAATGTGAACAGAAGGGCGTGAATTACGACAGACATACGTACATACTCATGACTTAGAAAAGCCACAGAAATGAAAACGTAACATAATAGCACCTAATAAACTTGTATGACGGGGTTATGGAGCTGGTTTCCGAATGGCTTCTTAAAGTGGTATGAAGTTAGATCATCCAGTCTCCGAAAGCAAGAGTGAGGAGGTGAAACAAATGACTTCACATCGCACAACGGATTGGTTCTAAATGTTTACTACTAAAGTCGGAATTTCTTGGCACTTTGGATAATGAACAGGGATGCAACCCAGTTGAGAACTAGATCAGTGACTTAATGGAAAGCCGCGGAGTAATCTCTCCTGAACCGAAGCTTGATTATTACTCGAATACGGATACCACAGTGTTTTCGAAAGCACGGCTTAGCTGCTTGTTTTGTGCTGTGCCTCATAAGATAACATAATTCTGCCCGTATTGGTAAAATTCCTTGGGATTTTAAATGAATGAATGAAATGTATTTTGTTTGTAACGGAATTGAGGTGGCATCTGCCCAATTAACTGAGAGAACGTTTAAAAACCGAACCTTGTTTATGACCTAAGCACCACGATAAAGTATTGTGCAACAAAAAGTGTTTCTCACATTAAGCAACAGTGCCAATCAAAAGCCATTTCAAGCTGATAGTGCGCGACTGTTATTTTCACTACGCAACACCCCATTTCTGTCAGAATCTCTCGGTGACGGAACACAACGAGGCTGAAAATATCGCGGCTAGCCTTTTGTCTGACTCGTTGCTCGGTGAACCAAGTATGCTAAATGCGAATAAATTATTCACCTGTGGTGAAGAAGGAACCAGTGAAGCTCATACTCATAAAGTTTTTGAACGAAATGAACCGCTGCAAATAATGTGTGGGACATTGTGATAGCGCAGATGCGAAAGTGTCAAAAATTTGCGCACTTAATTCTCCACTGTCAGGCTGAAACCTGAAAAGTAGATTATTTCTCAGACTCACTAGCATGTTATAAAGTTGAAAACGATCTACCGTGCTCATGTTCTTCCATGCCTCATGAAATGCACGACTGACGATGAACCTTTCACTCACCTGAAAACACTAATTCACAGCAGTCCCTGCACATTCGACACTGATGACCCATATTAAACGGCCGGAGAAGCGAGTGGTGTGCTCTTGGGTTTGGTAACGATCAGCTTGAGGGTAATGAACTGCTGCTACAGAATACCTTGTCAAATGTTCGTAGCCTTGCTTTGAACATCGTTACAGTGATGACAGGCAGATTGTGATCAGAGTCGATAGTGTCATTCATAAAATGCGGATTGCCTATTCATTGAGGATGACCCAGCTGACAAGTAGGTGTAAGGCTACAAGGACATCCTGTCGAAACTAGGTGTAGATACCATCGAGGAATGGATCACGAATGACTCAACTCACAGCAAACCATACTTGCTGTTCAAAGTGGATTAAGCTAGTTTAAGGTGGACGATCAGCAGCCGACTGACAACCACAAAAAAGACGCACCAAGCTTTCAAAACCGTGAAAAATGTGGGAACAGAAATCAACAAATGGGTTCATCGAACAGCCTGTTAAGCTTGCAAGTAACGGGAATTTATTCTTCGACTTTGGTGAAAAGAACTTCCGCATTTACTGCAGAAATGCCGCAGTCGGGTGTTTATAGGAACAACGGCCTGAATCAATTCTGCCAACAGTAGAATCTACATTTAATGTACACGATTGCAATGGAAAGTAGAAGCTTCCTTCTGCTAGGCCTCGTTCACTGACCTCTTCTACATCAAACCATTATTGATAGTATTGTTGGGTTGCTTTTGATATATGACTGTTTGGCACATATTGTTTGAAACGGGTTAGAAGCTCAGTAAATCAAAGTCCGAAAATGCTACCACCACTATGCTAACTCACAAGGTTTTTCGTTTCTGCGGGCTTTTGAAACAATACTTGTCATTTACTTGACCTCCTAAAAGGAATCCTTTCACGGAACTCTTAAGTCAGATAACGCGAGTCGGAAGAACAGGGTGGAGTTTTGCATACCAAAACGGGTCCAAATTCCGCCTCCTCAGTGGAACCACACGGCATTACTGTACTCCTCACCACCCGATTTAACTGCACCATTGCACTAAAAATCACTCTGTAGAAAGACACCGCAACGATAGGGTGTAAAGTGATATGTGTTGAGCGTGAAATGTATAGTCCTCAGTCCTTCTAGTGGCCGTAGAGAATGGCCTGTAATTAGATTAAGCCCAGCCGGCTCTGGGAAAAGTTCTTCGAGTTTGCCCAAGGGAAAGAATATAAAACCGGCTAAGTAATCACCGAAAATTGTTTGTTCAGCGACAATATGTCTAGTCAGTGTTCTATTTCCTGCCACACTCGCTCATAACCAGGCGAAAACATTTTAGGCATAAATGTGAATTTAGGCAGGGTTTTATGATTCAGAAGGCCAGGGAGTTCAGGGATTAAAAAGCGAAACACCAGGGGATGCGTCAGCTGCAAATAGATGTGTGCAAACATCCGGCATACACGGTTACAGTACAAGGAAATGGGATACGAACGGCTACTGACAACTAAGTTGCAAATGGGTGCCTTTCGAAAACTGTGTACATTTCAGTCAAGGGAGTGTAAAGCTGACGGAAACTTGGGCACTGAGACTATCTGATGAGCTCCCAGAAAGCCAAAAAACTGGCTGTGGGCTGTAGGAAAATTTTGAGCAAAATTGTGGGCAGGTTGATGTCAAGGTAACACTCCCATTGCAGGTTGAAAGCTCGTTTATTTTGAGTTCAAGTGTGCCCTTGGAATTCTTCAAGGCACTCCTTTTCCTCTGTTACAAGCGCCCCAAAAAGCTAAACACGATGGCCTTACATGCTTTTTTCAGACCGACTTTGGAAAATCTGCTGCTCAATACTCAGATGCGATTTCAAGAAGCCATATGCTTCAACTCGATCCAGTTACCTAGTGTGAACTTGTCAAAGTTTTACTGGTATTGAAGCAAAACCGTGAAAGTGGTCCTATTATCCACAATTCCACTGGACAGTTCTTGGGCTTACCATTTGGGACGACTGCTCTACTCTAACCTACCTACCAAAACTGCTTATAAGATCAATGGGAACAACTGAAAACCTTCGACCTTCTTGATACAAATAGGTCTAGTTTTCATTGGCAGTATTTTCTGAATGAACACTGAATTTTTGCATTTCGCAGTAAAAATTCACTTTCAAGTAAAGTTGATGTTGAAATATGACCCATATAACCTAAATCCCTCGTTCATACTACGGCATAGGACTGTTCGGAGTTTTCATCGACCCCATAAGAAGAATTGGGAAATACTCCAACATATGTTGAATATCGCTCCGAATGAAACACGAGGTGGCTTTTATGCAACTCATCCATGAGAAGAGCATGAGGAACGGGGAATTAACTTAGTGCTAAGGCTTCCTATGATCAGAAAGCTGGGTGGTTTTGTCAAGACAACCTGAGGAATAATAATTGATTAACTATATACTCTGACTTACTGGACAAAAAATGCTCAGATAACTGTTTATTCCCTTTCTAAAAACGCTCGTTTATCCTACAAAGGCCAGCCTTACACGCAGTATGCTGCGATCACTGAAAACAGCGTCTTTATACGACTCAGGCGAATTTAAACTGCCATGGACAATATCTGTACCAATTTGACAGAGATATAAAGACTGCGTTTTGCTCAGTAATTTGAGAAATTGCGTAATATCCAGAGGAAGTGGGTAGGGAATGCCGATATATCGTTCCATCGGACGCACACAGAACAAATCAGTTACTTGGGAACGGAGAGATGGGCACACTGAAGTAGTTCAAGGAATTACCGGTCGTATAATCGTACTCGGCCAAAGTGCTCAAACATGTGGGAAGGTAGTTGTTAGTCGGAGATAGGGAGTAAGTCATACTGAAGCAATTCGACATGGAAATACGTCGTCACAACCAGAAGATTCCCAATAATGAAAGTTCATAGATGTACAGTCCCAAAAGTGTCCATTTACCAGCCAGCTGCTGAACCATACATATCCCTAGATCCATTTATTGGGCTGGAAACTTAAGTGCCGACGGTTTATCATCATGGGTGCTTATGGTGGAAATTATGGCTCTCAGCTTGGAAGGCATACCTGCGACCATCTACGGGAACCATAACTTTAGTTATCCCTTCAAACAGTAGGCCATACGTATACCCAGTCTGTGGTTTATGCTGATGCATTGAATTATCTAGGAAATCTCTCTCCAACTGTCTCCCATCATGGGAGTACTATAAGTCCCCACGGACCGTAATAGCATACTGTGCGGGCGAAGTTTAAGTTAAAAATTGCAGTGTGGAAATAATCAGCCAGTTACACTTAGTACAAAAAACACTGAAATGGATGTTGCATGGAAATTCAAACGCCGTAATTGGAGTAAGTACTTCATAAGCCCAAAAATCTAGATAATTCAAGTTTATCGACTGAGTTACACCTTCTTATTGCACAGCGAAATTCGTGAGTTTTTAAGCATGAGACAAGTCTTCTCAGAATCTTCTGTGGTAGTTTAAAGCAAAATTTGACAAAACACCAGAAGACATTCGATATAGGGATTGTAAGAAACCTCAAAATCCCAATACAAAACGAAAAGAGATCGATCAGCACTTCAATGATTTGTTATGGACGAACGGAATCGCCGCACCGGAGAGAAGAGGTTTGTGAATACAGATTTAAAGTGTGACACAACCCGAAAACCGCAAATATCAATAATGAATTGATTAGCTAATCAGTAAGAGTGAGCTTAGTCTGTTCCTTACTTCGCTTCCCCATTTTTCTCTCATCTCGGGGTTTCTGTGGAGTGACGATAGCACAACTTCTTTGCTTCATGAAGGTCGCATAAATTACATTGGGGGAACTTTTGCGGTTTACTTTTAATTAGACATTGGGCTACCAATACTCAACTCCTTAAAACGGATGTATTTATGGGTATTTTGCCTCCGGTGGGAATCACGAAAACGAAGAAGCTGGAGCTCCGGACATGAATTCTCTTCTCTTGGTATTCAGCTTGACATTCACCTTCATTCACACACTTCGTAGATGTCGGACTTTTGGTTCTCTTGGATATTTAAGATGGATATTTTAGAGATGTTTGCGGTGTGCATTGAACAGTGCCACTGAGAAAAATGATATAAGTTTTATCTATGCATCTTTTTCAAACCGGTTGTTGAGCTTTTAAACTATTTGGTCGTCAGTGAATTGTCGTCCCTATACAAGACCTGATGACCGACGAAGTCAAAGGTTCAGAAACGACTTTTAAATGATCCCTGGGTGGCCGAGTTTTTCGCAGTCCACTCAATTTTCTTCCGATTCGAAACAGAGTATAATTATTTTGCTTCACGGTGTTTCTCCGCTGCTTGCTTAAAACCAAAGTGTGGGCAATTGTTCGGCCACACCCAGTGTCCTTTACGTTTTCAGGATAAACGTACCACAATACGTTTAGGCTTGTACTGTTTATGTTGAAAATAAGTTAGCATAATTCAGTCAATCTGCAAAAGGGGGTTATCTATTGAAAGTCGTGTATGAGGACTAGAAGCACAGTGCCAAAGTTATGCAACTCTCACTGCCGTCATCAACAAAGCGTTCGAATGACAAACAAAAGTTTTTTCATCATCACCAGCAGCAATAGGAGAGTGATAAATATCATGGTTGGAATGTAGCTCAACTCCTATTGAAATGGCCGTCATTTGCGTAGTTTAGCTAAAATATACTGTTTGTCATGCAGTACCATTAAATATCAACGGACCTGCTGACATTTTGATGTGCGGCATCGGTTTATTAGTTTTCCCTCTCACAATTTCTGTCTTCCTGAGAATTCCGATTTATTCAGAAAAATAATGCTTGGTTGAGGTTTTCCCGCAGCTAATTATGTGCGCTGTTTGCCATTACTTTCAGAACGACCATCGTTCCAACAAACAGTTTTGCTAGCGATTTGTAAAACACGACGTTTCATCTCAATACGGACGATTCCGAACTTGCCTGTTTGGATTAAGCCATAACCAAGCTTGGCTAAAAAAATCCGTCTTCTTAGTTGTCATGAACTTATACGTCAATTTCGCGATATATCTGGTCAAATTGAGCGTCTAAAAAGACTATTATAGCGGCTACTGACCACCGCATCCACAATTTTTTGATTGTGGGTTTTTGCTTTTCTGTAGGTTACATGCCTCCGCATTGTACCAAACTCATGACACAGTTCCAGAACCGTCTACATTTGTCAAAATCACTCTACTGTTAGTGAGTGGAATACGATGGCTTTTGTCAGAAAATGATGAAACCATTAAAAATCAAATCCAGGGATTACAAGAGCACCATTCTGTGTAAAAACATAAAGAGGTGAAAAACGCTCGGAACGAAATCATAGGTGAACTTCGAGTTGCTCTCTGGTCAACAGAGATTCGAATCAGATAGTTTTACTTCAAACTGTTGTGACTCATACCGACATGCTTTGAACGAATATGTGGAACTAATTTCTACCGAAGTCCAGTTAGTTCTGTTTCTGAACATTCGTCATCTTTCCCAAGGCACAGGCGTTCAAAAATTTATGCCCGCTGGATTGGAATACTCCACAGCTTACTGCAGAGAATACCAGGACAGTAGGATTGTCAGATCAGTATTTTTATGAGGTCATGAAGTTAGTATATGCTGATTTACTGAACGTGAAACAGCTTGTTGCTTTATGCTTGCTGTGCTACTCATAAGGTTGCTGAAGATTCTTCGACAGCCCACGACCTGGAAACATCCCAAACGGGAGATTCAGCTGGGTTCCAGGTGAGTCTCTCGCAAAACCAAATGAGTGTATTTATCGAAGCTGGTTGCTTTGTTTCACTAGTGGCTTCACTGTAAGTGTGACAGTTAAAGTCTCATCAGCCATCCAGCATTGCTAATCTATGCATCATGTTCCTAATCAATCCAAGTGCGAGTAGAGCAAGTTCATTGATTCATTGCTTACTGTCAGTGTGACGACAAGCCCGTTCAAAAACACACCGGGGTAGTAATTCTGAACTCCGGATGAAGAAGTTTAAATAATCTAAGCTGCCCCATATCTAAGTCCTCTCGCTTCAGGTTGAATCTCCTGTCGCCTGAAGCGGTGCTCAAAAGAATATCATACTGACGAGCAAGAAGTGCTAAAGGCGTGATGCCCATGAGGAACACAAAGTTCAACCAACAGACTTGGTTTTCTGGCTTGTAAAATGAGAAAACTAGCAGAAATAAGCGCTTACTTACACTCCGCTTCATATATCTAGGAGCTAGCCTGCCTACCAAGCCATCTGGATGAAGTGAGTAGACAAGAGAGACGGATGATTGAAGGCGTTAGACTGACTAATTTGTAATTCTAATTTCTACCCAGCTGAGACACACGGAAATGTATTATCACGAATGTCCAAGGGTTTGAGGTTTCTTGGCACCTAAATGAGTTGTAGAAGCAGAATATGAGATGGCTTGGTGGTTTGGCTTTTCAGCACTTCAATCGGTGTTAATTTGCGTTTGACGGAAACAATCAGATGAGACGCAGTACGATCAGACCCTTCTTCTCATCCAATCTTCCGAGAATATGTAGCGAGAAACAAGACAAACACAATAATTCGCGGACCAAATTAAACAAGACTGTTAGGATAGCGTTGTTGTGGGATTGTTCCAGGTGAGTCTCTCATCATCATCATTATCATCATCGTCATCATCATCGACAGCATGAAATCAGTGTTCAACACCAATGCTTCACTGCCGTACAACCAATATTTATTGTGAAGAAAGGAATAAAGGTGGACGGGGAAGGGACTTAGTGCTAGTCTACTCCAATCATCCTGAGGTGTCCACATCTCCAGACACTCATTCAGGCAATCTGGATAAAAACTTACAACGCGAACGCCATGGACATCGATTAGCAGCCATATCTTGCAGTGTTTCCAACCAGGTGCAGTGGTGACCACGCGGTCCCCATCCTGGTAGGTGAATAGCACCGACAGCACCCAAGCGTTTCATAATCTCCTTCATATCCCTCTGCCAGGTCAAGGGTTCGCCACCTCTCTGCTTACGCCACTATGAATTGGGTACGGAAAACAGCCCCCTCTTCGGCAAACGATGGCTAGGCATACACAACACAGGTCTCTAGCAACGCAGCTTCTGGACACATTCTTCAATGGAAGTACCCCATGCACAACCGAAAACTTGCTTTCTAATTGCCTCGGTACGGATTTTCCGACACCAACCCATATGAGCTGCGGTTCTGAGACAACGATTGTCGAACATCTGAAGGCGTCTCAGTTTCACTACACGAACAGGCGAAGTCTCACAGCCATACAACAAAACAGCCCGCGATGTAACCCGATGCACATGTCCTTTGAGATTCAGGGATAAACAACTTTGACGCCGTAGGTGTTTCAAATTAGCAAACGCGACCCGGGGGTTGGAGATTCGTGCATTCACCTTATCTGTCACACTTCAAGCAGAACTAATACGGCTTCCAAGATACTTAAGACGCTCCACAACTTCCAGTACCTCTCCCTAGATTGTAAGTGGCTTGTTAAGTGACTGCATGTCCAGGAGCATGACCTTGAACCATGTGGGTTCAAAGTGCATACCAAAGGACGAGATGACTTTGTTTAATTCATTCACCTCTTCGAAGGCGAGAACGATATCTCTGCATATTCTAGACCGACAAGGTTTTCGTCACAGGCTATTTGAACATCAGGATCTTGGAGACCTTCCAGCGTTCGTCTCCATATTTCGTCGATCGCGAAGTTAAACAGGAATTAGGAGAGTGGGCACCCCTGACGGACACCAGGTATCCAGTCAAGCAGGGATACTTTCGTCCGGTGACTTAGGATGATACCAACCCCTGCACATCCCGCCTCAGCAGCCACCGGATCACCAGAGGTGCGTAGCCGGAAGCGAGTGGAGACTGATGGGTTGTAAGCTCAACCACTGTGTTTGCGTCGTGAATTCTTGCTTCCGAGACACAGCGCATGTCAATGCCAGGCGACTTCAGTGTGAAAGCAAGAGCACCTTGTTGTCCTGCTTGCTTCAGAGTGTGGACTTTGTAGGCAGCCAGATAGACAGAATAGTCTTGAAGATTGATTTCGTAAGACCTGAGGATGTCGGCGCAATGTGACGAGCAGGTGGTGCATACAAAACCGACGCAAGGCGAACGGAGTCAGCAGTCCTGTTCTCAGCCTGCAAGGAATTGGTGGGGAGAATAAGAAGAGAAAGCTTGTTAAAAAGAAAGAAGGGAGGCGTCAGCAGTAGCATGTTTTCACTTACCCGCCCTGCTGTATGCAACAAGTAAGGCGACCCGGCTGATAGCACCACGCGACAGCCGATATGGCATGAGTTTATTGTTAGACGTAGGTATCATGGTTGTACGTGGGTAGGTTTACTGTCTGGGCGCTTACATCATGACAGGAGGATGATTAGGGTCCTCAACCAAAGCCTTTGGCTCAAGGGCTTAACCACAAGGGAGTGGCCTTTGACGGGAAATTCAAATGCATTACCATTTCTACGGAACAAGTCGCCACATGTTCCAACCTGCAACCTGGGGGACCAGGATACTGTGTTTCTTATGGCTCTAACCATTGACTAACCTGGTATGAGAGACTCTGTGAGTGTCTCAAGGACACCCCCAGTATAGCTCAATGGGTCGGTGAGCTGCGATAACCGTCACACCACGGTAAGGTTCAGCCTCTTCGTGACGGCCTGGTGTACATGCTTGGATCAATAAGCAATATTGCCTCAGTCTACGTTGCTGGCTGTTTCGTGCTATAACTTTCGATGAAGAACAAACAGTAGACACCCGATGATCGATCACTTGGCTTTTGCTTGCTGAAGAGCCAATTAGGGTCAGCTAGCATTGCAGGTCGCTTGGACAGATGCTCTTTCGCTCTCGTCTTCAGCCTTCAATCAAATTTGCCAGAGAAACACAGCAACTGTTATAGAAAAGCCCTAGTAACATTTTAAAGAGGATGAAATTCTAATGGCCATTTTCTAGCTGTAGCTGTGGTGATACATATGCTGACATACACTCGTTGGAACACGCTTGTGGAAGCTCAACCCACGCACTGATCACCAGTTCACCATGCTGAATACCGTGTTCGTTCAAACATCTGGCTTGAATGTGGATCGCGTCGAATCTCGGAACATCATATTGTGGTGTACACTTGGTCCCGAATTTCACCATCTTTTCAGTCACACATTTTGGCAGCATTTCAAACGCAAGGACCGACATTTTTTTATTTCAGAGTTCATCTCCGTACACCCTTAACCGGAGAAGCCAGTTTGCTTGCGACTAATAGCGTCCTTTTGCTTCTTTTGTGGAGGCTTCCTCAAGCAAACGCCTATCTACTGCAATAGGATGTATTCATTCGCCATTCCGAAAACACCTGGTTGGAAACTTTGCATAGTATCAGGCATTTTTCAGACGTCCGAGCTTGCCTCAAGTAAATTAGAGCTGTTGATAAACCTGGATATATTGAGCAGTGATGAGAAGGCCGCTATAATTCTCGGGAGCAAAAGCTCTGTTGGAACGGGTATTTTTGAAAAGTAATTTACTTCATCTGTTCTTTCTGAACCGGTTTCCCGTAGTAAACACCTCAACTCACGTGTACTATGAAGCCTTCCAATTTATTACTCAACCAAATGACTCAAGATCTGGTCAAACCAAAACAAAAAGGTGTATGAGCCTTGTGTAAGAAGGAAATGAAATTGATACTCGCGACAGTGGTTGAACTTGACGGATTTTCATATCCTAAACACAAGGATATTTTCCTCATTTCTGACCAAAAATGCCAATGAAATCTCTGTGGGGCACAACTGTGAAATATTTTTTATCACAGTGGTTTCAAACAAAATTGGAAATGACTGATTCAGCACACATATCTCATATTGCACAAGAAACAAAAGTGTAAACTGAATAAGATGAAACATATAATTACACTTTGGGGAGCTACAAATAGGTGATGATGATCAGCTATTCTCTCGGGACAGTTATTTCTGCTTGTGACACAAATGCACCCAAAATTGATGAGAGACTGAATGCCAGCCTTCTAGGGTCATAAAATCCAAATCATTTGCTCATCGCTGATAATTAAATTTTCTTCAGAATGCCAAATTATGCCCATAACCAAAAATCCACTTTGTTAATTACAAAAGTTATCCACAAGCCATCTTTTCTGAAGACAGTGAGCATTTCGTGGATGGCTGTAGCTCGTACAATCATTTGCCTTCCAGCAACTATTGAAAATGATTCATTCTGTTAAGAAACGTGTTCAATGTAGCCCGTAGTAGTGCGTAGAATATATATATATATACATGATCAGTGCTGCATACTCTAGGGCATATCTATGCGACTGGTTCTGCTACAAAAATGTGATAAATCATTTTTCCTGCCAGACCAAACCAGAGTATTAGGTTGGACCAAAAATAGCGTAAGAAAATCGCTTCCTTCTTAGGCATACTGAAAGGATAAACTTAGAATTCTTTTGTCCATTTGTTGTAGTCCTGTGATGATACACACTACCATCAATTTTGGTTTGCATAATTGTGAGGCCCTTATTAAGTATCTAAATGAAACGGATTAGAAAATGAAAGCTGATGAGTATTCGGTCGAAAAGTTTGTTAATTTGTGAAATACATGTTGGTAGAAAGGCGTGTTTGATAAATCCGTCCCGGGATATTAAAGTTATGCATTCTGGATGAGTTGTTGTCTGCAAAGACAACCAAAGATTTGTCCACATGTGAATTTCCTAGTCCGCTGTGCCAGGGCCAGGATTAGTGAAGCAAATGAAAGTATTAATTTCTGACAATCAAATAACATGAGGTTGAATAGAGAACTGAATGCACCAATGCAGTCGGATACCAAAACGCGTTACCGTACGAGTCTTTATTGGGACTCATTGGGTTGGCGAAGTTGACCAAACATCTGAATAGTTGAGTGAAACTTTCAACTGATAACCTCGGTACCATGTTCCCGTCGACTTTAAAGCAGTACCTGGCCATTTTACCGAGTAGAAAGGGGGAAAAGCAGAGTTTGCGGTCGAATAAGTAATTATCTTCTCCAGAAGGGTAGAATAGCGAAGGCAAACTTCAAAAGTAGCAGGAAATCTTACATGGTGCCTCTGGTGTGTAAAAGCTTGATAAAGGATGGTTCTTCCATAGACAGCTCAACAAATTATTAGGACTGGATTTGGTTGCGTACCCTTCCGACGATTAACTTGTGGTATGGTGTGTTTAGATAAGTCCGTGTCTGTGAAACCGCTTCACAAAGAAAAAGGAACCTCCGTTTCAAATAACAAATCCTCCAGAACACTTAATGCATTGATCGCTTGATATGCATACTGAAGGAAGGTGAGGTGAATGAAGCTAAAAACGGTTGATTCTGTTATCTCGTTTTCAGGAGGACAACTTTGAGCCACTGTGTGTTCAAGCACTTTGTGATTAAAGCCTTGAATCGGTGATGGTAACTGGTTGAGAAATATGGAAATCAAATTTGACAAAAAACATCCAGGAGTGCCTCTTCTCTGTAGAGATCGCCCGAATGCGATCTACCTCTCTTCGCCTTCCCGATTCAGAGAAGCGAATCGTCCTTATTAGGACCCGCCTGGTGTGCAAATTTTCCGAGTGGGCCAGTGCGCTGTTTTAGGGCCTCCTGAGGGCGATAACTGTGTTCATCTCCTCCATGCCATGAGAAGTGTGTGTTAGAATACTAAGATACTACGGTCTGTGGCACGAAGACAAGGTCTCTGGCATCAAATTACACTAAACCATATTTTGTCATATCTTTGCTAAAGCATACTTCTATTATCTATTATTATTACCTTTATTATCTTTTTAGGGTATGGTCACATTGTACCTCGGACGGAACTGGGCCGCTTTGTTACAGTGCTTTATGCCATGTTTGGAATCCCGCTTGTGCTATTGTTTATGGCTAATTTGGGTGGGTTCTTGGCCAGTTGCGTACGTCTTCTCTATAAGCTCTGCCTCAGATCTAGACAAAAACGGCAACCCGAACAGAAGGCAAACGCTTCCAGAGAAATGTTCAAGAAAACTCCACCCAAAGAACTCCAAATGAAGATCATCACCATTACGGAAAATGACACTGATCGGCAAACAGCAACAACAGAAGGGTCAATGAAAGAAGGAGACAAGAAGAACGGACAGCTTTCCATCCCGATAGCTGCATATCCAAGAAGGTCTTCAGTCCAACATTTTATTCACACCCTCGCCACTTCCCAATCACTTATATCGAAGCGCGCAAACAAACCGAACAACAAGTCCCAAGAAATTCGGGTTCCAATCTGGTTAACTCTGCTAATCATCCTCATCTACCTCATTGTTGGCGCAATCATTTTCTCTATCTGGGAAGGATGGAGCGTTTTACAATCGGCTTACTTTGTTTTCATCACCTTGTCAACCATAGGATTCGGGGATTTCGTTCCGGGTATTCAAAAGGATCAATGGTACAAAGATTCCCGAAAACCAATATTCTGTTGTTTCTACCTCCTTATTGGACTTTCCATGATTGCCATGTGCTTTTCGCTGATGCAGGAGGAGGTTAAAACAAAATTTCGCCGTTTCGCCGAGCGAATCGGACTGGTTGATGCATAATAGTCATGCGTGTCTGGGTGGGTGGGTGTGCGTGTGTATCTGCGGATGATGCTCTTTTCCAAAACCATCTCTTCCCACTCACTCCTCATTTGAAGCTGCAAAAGAACATCAAATACTCAAATTTCATTAGAAAGCTTGCTTTTTTGTTTGGCGAACATGTTGCGCAAACATACCATACTTTATCAGATGAATATTCAGTTAAATGTAACGGCTTGAAATAAACTGTTATCCTTGCGCATTCTGTTTGGTAATCAGTCAGAGAACTTGGTGGCTAAAAAGGGACCGTCCATAGAGTCGGGTGCCCATGAAAAATTAGTGACAGGCTTTACCCCGCGAACCACTGATCATTTGAGTTAGTCGGTTGAAGGACACTTTTCCTTCCTACCTTGCCTTTGTGGAGGAATCACGCTACGTTCATATCCGTTGCGAGATAAAGTCAGTCACCGATTGTTGTGGCACTAATAATGAGATCAAAAGCCATCTGAAGATTACGTAAGTTGTGGCGACGTTTAGCTGTGGGTTGTGTCCTAGCCATAACGTGTGTTGAATGCTTAATATTCCGTGAAAGTTGAAGCGAACTCTAAAGACGGGTCTTTGACATTTCTAGCTCTGGAGGTTGAAACATTAAAGGATATATCAGTTCAAAGAAACTGGTTAATTGGTAATAGCTCGTGCTTTAAGAAGCGCTTAACTGTGTGTATTGGGAAACCCAGCTGAGATGCATGTTGGAGTTTTCAACGTCTCACTTAGCTCCAATTTTGCTGCAAGTAATGTATTCAAGACTTCTAATGGGATATAATTTGAAGTTTTCTTAAGAAATTTACCTCCTTTTCTCAACGACACTACTGAGAACGCACTAGAGGGTCTTATTTTGGCAAAAGACTGGTTACCATATTAGCCATTTGTAATCTGATGATGAGGTTTGTCCCCTCTATCCATCACCATTGAAAACATCTGATTTTGTATGTCACTTTCTCTGAATAACGTGTGACTACTGATGCACCACAGAGCACTTCTACTCCCTCATCATGAAACAATCCTATCAGTCAAGAGTACACTGACCCTCACTGAGGTGTCACAGTTTGTTAGCCCTTGATCACTGGAGCTATTCTGGGGTTGCTGTGTGACAACGGATCTTGCAACCGATAAGCTGTCACTGAGGATACACTGTGTCAAATAGGGAAGAAAACTAATGTTAACAGTAAGAGCAGAAGAAAGTATTGTTGGCTATTTTGTCTCAACCAATAAAAAGTTTCATTTTGTATGGTTGAAATCCAGTGATCTGCTTGTTCCGAGTCAGGGACTAGAACAGTGTTGAACAATTGCAGTGCATAGATGTAAAATGCCTTTTAAAGGTGAATGTAGCATGGTCATTAAAACACACGACTTTACCTCTCAGTACAGCGTTGCTCACCCATCAGGTGTACTAGTGTGAGCAACCTCACTTAATCCCCCTGTTCCCACCACAACGGAAGCTGACAGAATAGCAGGCTACCGGGGTAGTCATGCAACCTGTCCAAAATTATCACCATCACTAGCCACACGTTCAACAATGGCACAAGAATGTTCAGTCACATGCCAAAAATCCCACCTTGTAACTAGTCTCCATGCCTGAGGAATCCGAAAAATTCAAATGTATGCCAGCTGTTAAGATTTTGTTTCTGTCTGACTAGCTGATCATCTCAGAAATAAAATTCTTCCATAGTTTACAATACCTTAGTGCTTATTCTTAACGCGCGAAGGTGTTGAAAAAGTGATATTTATCTGGTGCCATTAATCAATATCACCGGAGGCACTGACAGTACATAAACAATTTTTAGATCCCGGGGATCCTCATCCTTGTGCTACACTTTTTGTTGAAAGCACGCAGTCTGCCTGGACCCAGAATTACCGAAATAGTCCTCTTATTCGTCCAACAGGTATGTTCCGATTAGCATCACACAGTTCAGATGAACGGTGTCTTCTGCGTGTCTGAAAACCAGCCAAATGATTGTTACAGGTAACACTTATTTACAAAGCAGTTTGTTGTTGACAAGAGTTGGAATTCACGTGGAAATCTCGTTTACGATATTCTTCAACTGAATGTGCTGTACAAAAGCCACGCATTGTTTCACTTGGAACGATATTCAAAATATAAAAATATATTTCAGTACTCAGTACTCACCAGCAAAAGTTTCTGGTGAAATTAAGCTGAGTTCTCGTTTAACACCAATTTAACTACAAAATGAGTGCTCTTTTCAAAATGTGTACAGATGCGTTCAAGTGTGAAGAAAGGTCAATGGGAATTTGGGGAGTGGAAGCACCTGATGAGCTCCAGGAAGGATAAACTTGTAGTAGACTGCCCAGAGTTTTTCTCCGGCAATGAGTAGTAGCTAGATGGCTGTCTGTTTAATATGATAGGGTTACACTTGTGGCGTATCTTATGGGGTAATTCAGGGATGGCTGAATTATCGCAACATAGAACGAATCGATTTGCTAAATGACAAATTGATTGGGATACCGAGAATGAAACCGTCATCCACACTTTGATAAATACACTCATTTGCGCAAATCAATTTGGTTTTGCGAGAGACTCACCTGGAACCCAGCTGAATCTCCCGTTTGTGATATTTGTGATGTCATCCACACTGTTTTTGTGCTCTGTAACACTGCCTTAACTGGATTGAAATATCGTATGTACAATTGCATCCTGGCTACCTAGAAACTTATTGAGTAAGGAGGTTTTCTGTTCACTTAATACCTTTGTTTAAATAGCCATCCGTCTCCTCCGAAGTTCTGAACAGTGAAGGCAAACTGTTTTGTCTTTTGCATGTTCCTCGAAATGTTGCTATCTGTACTGTTAAATCTCTCTTGAGAGATTGTTAACAGTGTCTGTCACAATCGGTCGCCATTTGGGGTATCGTAATGCGGTAAACATCTACGAATAAACTGTGTTTCCATGTAAATTTCCACGCGAATTTCTTTAAATTTAAGGCAGCTAAAACTTAGCCCTTGATATGTGCGAATCTTTGCTAGCTACTGTTAGTAACTCATTCCATGCGGGTCACAGGTAAAGCCTGAAGAGACTGACAAAAGTGGACAGGCATAATCATTGTGTATGAATGCAGAGTAGACTCTCCTTGCCATGTTGACGAATGGATCAGTGCCACTTGACACTCGACCAATGAGGTAAAAATCAGCCCACTGCTTGAATGATGACGATGATGAAGGTGACACGGAAACAATAATTGTCAAGATGCTGCAGCCATATTAGTTTGCTCTGATTAGCCCGACCGAGATACTATTTGTAGTGTCCCATATCCGTTGCCATTTCATCATACACAGGATTCCAATCAAGCAATACTAACCGCATCTTTCAATGAAGATTTCATCCGGCAGATGAGGTCCATCTATGCCGAAAAGTTGAGAACCACTGTAGAGCTTTTTCATCCTACACTTTGGAATCATTGGCGGTATAGATCTCACGAATCTACCCGGCGATTCGAACGGGCAGTCTCCCGACCAGCAGTTGAGATCTAAACCGCTCAGTCGGAAGTGGCTGATTGGCAGTGTGATTATTTCGCAATTAGACAAGATAAAACGCTACTCATCTCTATCATGGAATTCACATCACGTGGTCACGTTGGCTGGCTTCTTGTCTGAAGACTCATCACATGGAAGATCGTCGTGTAAATGCACTGCTTATTAGATAACGCTAAACTAATAAGTTTTCGAAAACCTCTGGACTTTGTTCATCGTTCAACATAAAATTTGGCCAAAACATGGTGTTCAAGCATCGCATTTGCAACGCCATGGATTTAATGTGAAGAAACGCATGAAACTATAGGCATATGGCCATTGTTTAGAGAGTGGCACGAAATCTATCCACTGATAGTAAACCATTAATAGTCTTAATAGGTTTGCGTACCGACTGCACCTGTTGTTCAATTTTTTTGGTGCAAGCGTGGATTTCCTTATACAAACTGTTGAAGTTTCCTGGTCAAGATTGATCACACTCCATGAAGACAACGCGTGTGCAGGAGTAGAACTTTTACTTCCGGTTCGTTTGAGGCGCTCTCTTGATATGGGCCACTAAGTCCGAATCTCAGAAATCATGTAGGTGACCTTCCCAAAGTGTGAATAGACTTCATCACTGTAAGATCTTGAAATGTCCAAGCGTCAGACATCCGAAGTAAGAGTTGCATCATTCTCAGGTAGCTGCACTTTATCGACAGTTATCCAGTAGACCTCGGTACACCCTCTGCTAGACAATCAAGTTCACATAAGCAGATATAATGTTATATGATCAATTTTCTTGGAGGGAATTCTTGCACAGCTTTTCCGCGATCGCTCGTGCTAAAATTTGTGGCGCGATTCGGGTGCGAAATTCCCCAATATTAGTTAGTCAACATATTCAGGATAATCAAGTAGGAAATATGCTCACATTGTTTTTTTGGCTGACCGATTCTCCCGGGGAAGTGTTTTGAGAAACGTTTAATTTATACGCACCCAAAACGCAGCTCAATCGCCTTACAAAACAGGACAGACACTAAGGGGGCAGGCTGCCTCCCATAAGCTCAGCAATCCGCAGAATATTTTCGCATGCTACTTATCCGTTTCAATAGTTCCTGTTCAATTCATCAATGTGAAAAAATGATTTCGGCACCTACACTCATGTGTATCAGATTATTTGTTTCCAAATAAAATCCGAAACAAAGCTTCATGAGAAATGACTTGTTGTCGTGACACATCCGCCGGTTACACTCCGCTCAAAGACAGCGGCTTCCTTCACGTTCCTGACCGATGACCATCTTTATCTAATAATTTAAGCGGCACACGTGCACAGAATAGATGTCATCCAAAATAATCTGCTATCCGAGTAAGGAAAAGCAAGTGGAGATATGAAATCACTTGGTCAAGCTGAACATGCGAAGTAGTATTCTAGAACTAGAACCATCGGTTGATTGTTTATCTCAACGGAAACTTCAAAGTTCTAAGGGTCTAACAAGTTCAACCGAGGACCAACACGCCCAAAAAACATGCTTTACATTGAGAGTGACAGAAAAAAGGAAAACGCAAGATGGGAAAATCATTGTCAGACATTTTTCATTGCCCTACTTCAACATCGACGAAAGTAAACTAATAGAAAATTCTACCAAATATGTTAGCAAGACAGTTAACGAGAATCAGTAATGGTAAGAATCAAATTATTTCTCAGCCACTCTTAACACTCTTTCGGCGCCTAGTTGTCATTGCACCCGAGGGGAATACGAGGTATCAGATATTGCCAGGTTGTCGAAGCCTAAACAGCAGCAGTCGAGATACCGGCATTGGGTTCGAACTGTGAATCTTTCGGTCAGCAAATTCGCGCCCACGAATACTTCACTAAAATGTCTTTTGTGGTATATGTGATAACCGAACATCAAAACTTCTACATCCAGCTCCATCCTCATTCCAAGAAAACGTTCTGCAGGGCTCATTAGTTTAGGCCAAACTGGAATGGTAACAAAGAGAAACTCAGGATCAACGAAATGATATGCTTGGTTGTTGGAGCATCTGCATTGGACACAATAGGACAAAATCGAACTCTATGGAAATTCACTTTACAAAAAAAAACCGAGAGGCATGGGTAAAGATGTTTTGGGCATGGATGAGGCTGCATTACTTGTGGTTGGAGATTTAGGTCAGAGTGTAGAAACCAAGAATAAGGTGATCAACTACTCTCAAGCTTCTCAACGAGCATAGAGAGGTCTATGTAGATGTCCTGATCCGAACTGTAGAACAAGCCCATGCCAACATAATCGAACAGATGGACAACACAATTTGATATACTCCAGGTAAGTTAGAATTTTCGGCCCAGTCAGATTGTTACGCATCGCTTCTCAAGTCCTTTATGCTCCGTCGAAGTTAAGGTGAGTTCTTGTAACATGACAGCATTGACTGTCCTCTGCCAGAACATAACATTCCTATAACCAACCTAGCAGCTTGGAGCTTCATCTGAAAAACAGGCCTAGCTGCATGAAAGCGGCCAAGTATTTCGAAAGAACGATAGAGAACGCAGGTGCAGGGCAAGTAGACTGGCGCAATCTCAATTGCCGTGTCTTCGCAATTCTGTCATGCGACTCACGAGGGAGCTGTGGTCAAGGTGTTCAGGTTCAAACGTTGCCGTGGAGAACTCCGGGACAGAAACAGACCAATGGCTCATGATACGAGACTGTTTTAACCGAAATGTACTTTGAATGTACAGAAACTTATGCCCTGCACATTGAAAAACGGGTTTTTGTAAGCTGACAGCAGAAAATCGGGCGAGCTACGATAACAATTTTCAACTCAATTGGGACATCAAAGATGGCGAAATTCCTCATGAAGAGTTTCTTCAAAAAGGGTTAGGACAAAAGGAAACTGATGGGAGTGATCACTGGGTCCCCATAAACACTCCGCAAACCAAAGTCCACAACCAAATAAGTTGCATTCTACACTGGATGAAAAATAACGCATACTGAGAGTAGATGCTGGTCAGATGCTGATGGCTTACAACAAGCTGCATGCCAAACTTTCATGGAGAACTTCTTGGGAAACTGTACACCTATTAGTCACCCACTGCGGACATTTTAAAATACTGGTATCGGTTAAATGCGCAAACTGTTGACAGTGGATCTACAACGAGTTCTTCTGGCACGGAAACAGGAAGATAAACATCAGCTCACACCAGATCTGTCTGTATAGTCAACGGAGTGTGTGAGGGGAACGTTCGACAAAAAGTAGATAACGAAAATGGGGTATGAGGACAACTGCTCCTCGTGGGCAATCACCTTTGTCCCACCTACTGGCTGCATCTAAAGGAAATTAAGACAAAACGAATCCAGCACTAAAAGAGGGTCGCAAATACATAGATGCGAATTAAATCCGAAATTGCCACAAGCTAGAGAGCAAAATGGTGCCCTATGTGTTTAAAGCCCCGCGGCCAAACACATCTTCGTCCAGATTTTCGCACAGCCTTAGTTATTGTCTCTATCAGTATTTACATCTTTTCTTTTGGATCGGGATTGTAGAAGAACCTGTATGCGACTGATTGATAAATGTCTGATAATTGAGTGGAATGACCAAGTTCTAGCTTACATAACGTTTTGGATGTTGCCACACAACAGATCGTGTACCACAGCACCATGCACATTCCAAAGACTGTACCAATACTAAAACATATGAACTAATTATATGGCCTACTGAAATCTCTCCATCACGTCTTCAGATTGCTACATGAAAACCGTTTTCTTTTAGGTATAAGGACATGAATCATAAAAATAGTAAAGGTGTTATCAAAATAAGCATACCGAGCCACAAAATTGGTCCGAAATGCGTATGAGACCACCTGAGAGCTCATTTATGCGGGCACATGCACCACAATTAGTATAATATAAATCGTCTACTATTTTAGCCAGGTGGGATGCTTAAATTACACTTCTTCCGATTACACACTTTTACCGGTTTATTTTGCCTTTAAAGCTCTGATTACTGGATTGGATTCTGGGTCGGTTAACTTAGTTAACAAACGCAATGACACCACTCCCACTGAATGAGACTCGTGTGTTATTCAAATCAACCAATTCAGCACGAAAGACATTCAAACTGTCCCATTATCAAGCTGTTTCTGCGTGGACAGTTCTTTTTGGAAGATGCAAGACGCATCGTTGAAAACCCCCAACGGCAGCGCCGTCCATATCAACTTATTTCATCATTAAAATAAAGTTTTAAGTAGCAATAATACTGAACTTCCATAGCTTTTCAACCTCTGCGCCACCCAAAGAATCCAAGTGATAGCTATACTTAATCGTTTTCGACTTATCCACCAGTGGTACAACCAGTAGAACAATTCTATCCTGCATGAGGCAGCCGAACAACAAACCTCAGTTCTGCATGGCCAAAATCACACTCTAGGTGGCCCCACCCTGATCGTATGGCTGCTAAACATCTGAATCCTTCATATAATACTAGTCAGACGTTTGGTGCACACACAGCTTCGTTTTACTCAATCCATCACTTACTTACCAGAGTCAACATTCCAAGCGTTCAGGGACAAATGCTATTAGGCCACTCACTAAACATATCTGGTTACATCGGTGAAATAGTTGCAGATAACCTTCGCACTTCCTCTGCTACTTTTCAAATAAACGGCCTTTGAGTGCCAGCGCCGGAACACACGATATTGATTATTGGAGGCGATCAACAATGTACAGCAACTGAACACAGTCCAACCCATGAACTGTATGACTGAGCGATGCTCTCCAGTATCTGTAAAAAAGACTCTTGCATGTTGTCCGCAAAACTGTTCACGTCGTTTGTCCAATGTGTTTCTAATAGCATTTTATCGGGTACACTACCTTCGACATGTCCATTCAACTCAGTGAATTCACACGGCCGAATCGCCCGCAGCACAACCACGCCGGTGGGCAAACCCCAATTCAACTTTGTGAAGCAACGGAAGCAACAAAAGAAATTCCAAGACCCAGTTACATTTGGATTCGCTGAGCAAGTGGCTGCACGTCAGATTCATCTTTTAGTTTTTCAACTGACAAAAAATTATGTTTGCTTTTCCCCCAGATTTTGTACCAACCACCATAATAAACGACGTTGGAAAGCTGGTGCCATTGAGTCTCAAACGTCACGCTTCGATACAAATGCAGTCGAGTGAATTGAATTTGGAATGTTTTTTGTCTAATGGTGTACAAACCCCCCCGGTCGCCCAGAAACAGCTCGGCTAATCGCATATGTCAAGCTGTTGTGCAGACTGAACAAGTGGGCAAGTGTAGTGGTTGCCGCATAAATTTTATTAGACGACAGCTAGCATTTAGTCAAACAACGGTTAAGCAAAGATGGTCACCGAACTGTTCACGCTTCAGCGCACGAAACGCCAATTTCATCCTAGCTAGTACACCACCACCGACCGAGCGACGGTTAGCAGGAACACAATTTCTTCAAAAGTTACACACACTAAGGACTAAACCAGAACCACCGAGTTCACTTATTTACAGCTTGGCATTGTCCGAGGAGTTCAAAACAATGACTGACGATTGGACTGGGATGCTGATTATGGATGAAGGCTTTAATCCGGAAAGGAAAAGTATCAACTTTATAGAAAGAATACAAAAACCACCTTATTCAAGCTATTATAGCAAAAAAGACATTAATGAAGCGTGCATAAAAATTCTCTTCTGGTTCTGATCAAATGGTGTTCAAAACTGGGCAGTGTCAGGAAATAAACCGACTTTATGGAAATCGATGTCTGCCATTTCGAAAACGCAGCAGGGACGAAACAAAACATTTCCGACATTCTGTTTGTACAGAAAGATTGTACACCCTCAGGACATCTATGTAATGATTCCATGCTGAATTTAGCCGACAGAAGCATTCAGCGAAAAACATTATAATTCATACAAAAAACGAAGACAATTACTCGTAATGCTGAAAATTCTTCGACAGCCCACGACCGATTTCGCCCCTGTTGGGGCTCATCAGGTAGGCGCAGTTTCCGAGTTTCCGTCAACCTTATGTTATATTTGAAACCAAATTGCACGAAATTAGCGAAATACACTCATTTGCAGACAATTACAGACTGAAACAGATATTTTCACATGAAAATGAAAGACCTATATGACAATATCATGCAACAACAATCGTTTCCAAAGAAGTCCTTGCCGTTACTTTGCGCACGATTCCCCATAGCTAAGCTGCTTATTGTAAGATTCTCGTCAGAACCCTCCGAGAGTTCACAAGAAATCTACTTAATTCTACCGCATCAAATCAAACTGTTCAACTGTGCCACCTTCTCATCGAGCAGCCATGCTCATAAGCTGTCTTGCCTAGAAACAGACTTTTATGGCCCACCTGATCACCTTCCCAGTCTGACCTGAATTTTTGCCCCCTAGTTAAAACGCTAGAGAGCATAGTAAAAACCAACTGAAACAGGTCGACTTTTTGACTAGTAAATATAAAGATTTTCACAAAGAGTGATTACTGAGCAGTTTCCAAGTGCACTGTGCAAAATTTGATCCCCTCCATAACGGACTGCTTTCAGCTGATCTCTTGAACGGTATTTTAATGGTGCAGTCTCTCCACCTGAGTTCACACTGAAGACCAGCTGATCGGTAGAAGGAATTGAAATGATCGACGGTGTTTAATCGCAAATCTGTCACAAAAACAGTTCGATTGTAAGTGGCTGAGGGACTTTTAGTCTGAATTTCTCTATGCCATTCGGTCGAAGATGCGGTGCGGCATGATTGCCAAGACTAGCAGTGCTTTAATTGTTTTTTTTTTCGGAATTTCTTTGACATAATGTATTTGTACCTCAGCATTGATATTGTGCTCTGGAATATTTATCGCAAAGGTTAGACACAGCCAAAGAGGACATAAACACACTACAGTACCTTGGATGGTGCACAGAAATGGTGACATACCGCTTAGGTTTTGTCAGACTGACAGTATCCCAGCCCTCGTGCTTTCTCTGGGTAACATGGCAGCTAGGCACTGAACTATTTACTTATCTATTCATTCAAATTCATGCACGCGGTAGAGCGTACCGCGTCTTGTGGCAGAACGATACCTGGGTTTCACTTTCAGTATAAACCCCCTAAGCGGACAGTTATAAACCATCAGCAATAACTAGTGCCTAACTGTCATACAACCAGGCAGAAGAGCCCTGGTAAACATAAAAAGAAAGGTGTGGTGACCTATTGCCAAAATTCTCAAGTTCCCAAAGAAAAAAGCCAGGAGCGAGGTAACTAGGCATTCAAAAACTAGTGAAACAAACACATCTGAATATAATGTTGGAGCAAGACATCATCAGCGGGATTAACCTAACGTCCCTCGTGAACCTTACCCAACAACAGCCAAACATACGACAGACAATTGTTAGCCAGGCAGTCCGGCTAAGAAGTGGCAGCAAGCTGGTCACCGGGATCAGTTATCTATATAGAGATTTCAACCGTCCAAGTATCACACCCAGAAAACAAAGCTTTCAACCTGACAATAGCCGATTTCACTTCGTTTACTACGTCCTGGCCTCTCTTCCATGAGCATTTCGCCAGCGAGGATTTGATGTTGTAGACAAGACCTTCTTACGCAAATGGCGGTCATGCACACGTGACGCGTGTACCCGCCATCTTAACCCGGTAGGCCTTGAGTTAAACAAGTACTCGCTTCTGGTGCGTTCTACTACGTACGTGTTGCAGCCAGTCAACGTCCTCTATACACCAACTCAAAATGTTTGAGGTATTCAGATCGAAGAGGTCACGTTTCACTGCTCCCACGATCGTTTTGTTGATGCGGCCTTTTAATCTCAGCGCTATTCGTTTTTAACGGCAAAGGCAATTCGGAAAACACTACATGCGCATTAATTTAATCTGTCACAGTTCTGCTACGGCTTAAGTAGCTGCCAGAAGTGAACCTACCAACAAACTTAAGCCCCTGACTCTGGAGTTGCAAAGGGGTATATAAGTGTGGAAAATCCTGAGGTAAGACCTTTGAATTTGAAGGTGCAGACTGCATACCACAACATAGGGCTATTTCCCACACTCTATTTGGAGTAGTTTTTGCCTCGTCAAACAGTGGAACAACGCTATACAAATAATCCAAACCTACCAATCATTCTGCCAAAAGTGGAATGATAGCGATGAACTTCGGTTTCCAAGACAGGAAGCAAACCAGACTAGGTGAGAAGATAGTTTTCCAAGACAGGAAGCAAACCAGACTAGGTAAGAAAATAGTGGTCGAAAATTTTGCAATCGATGTAGACGTAGTAGAAACGGCTCGATGGAGACAGTCATTTCGATACAGTTTCAACCAACTAACATCAGCTCTTTCGGAAGCGAGATTTCGCACATGCTACTTTGCGGTTCTAGGTTTACAGTAGTGCCATCCACAGATTCAACCCCGAGGTATACGCCTGAAAAACTAACAGAAAGATTCATCCAAATTTTTTGCACCGGACGCCGAAAGGCGAACAGTTCATGCTTGGTATTCACACACGGTATTCATGCTTGAAAAGAATCAGGCAACCAGTAAACATTTCTCAGGTCGTGGATAATTAGACATTTGATAAGTCAGCTTCCTCCATTGGCCGATTAACAAGTGCACTGGATGCGATGAGCTAGAGTAGAAAGCAATCGCAAGAAAGTGTGACATAAAAGTGAAACTCTGCTTTTTTACGTATGGTAAACGATCCAAAAATTGGTCTGGTTAGACAGTGGAAACATCCTAAGTACATTCTCCTCTTATACCAGATTGTTGCATGGACATACCACGCTGGAAAAATCGGCCTTTCAAGGCCACGTGCGCAATGACCATACTTGATGGTTTTCTTTCACACTGAAGGGTTGTCACACCTAGCAGCATGTATTCCCAAAAGCTAAAGTCAAGCCTAACGGATGTGTTCGTCTTAGTCTGCAGCACTCCTCAGTCTACTGAAGTTCCATGCTGTTGAAAAAGTCGGTACAACATAGCGGTTATCTGATAGCGACAACCAGTGTGATATAGTGGGCCATTCAGAAGTCAAGAAATCAGGACATCAGGTTAATGCACATTTGGAAACATTGTAATGGACTTTGATTAGGTGGCTACATCGGTTTGATTAAATAGATAGTTATGGAAAGCAACCTGAGAGGAACGCCAAGATTAACACTTGGAGGGGCAGGCAGTGAATCAAAGCGTTCCAGGTTGATCAGTTCGGTAGTGCGTGTATCCAGGACGTCGTGCTGTTACTTAAATAGGGATTTCACACTCGAAAACATAGGTGGGTACGACCAGCCTGACAAGTACTTTGCAACGCTTCGTAATCATTCGACAACACCATCTCAATTGCATGAGCTCAGTGGAGAAGAGAATCACAGCACGACTTCATCGAACAGCTCCACAAAACATAAGATGCATCTGGACTCAACTACTTACACGATATTCCACCTCCCTTTCCTAGGCACAGCATTGGTTGATTTTCCTGCTCATATTGACACAGTAGGAGTGAATCACATTAAACCATGTCAAGCTACTGCAGTTTGTCAGTAGCTCAAAGTATCAAGGGAATGGTTGGAAGCAAAACCATTTTGCACACAGTCTTTAACCTTCTGCCATTGAGCTGTTTGCAGACAAAATACACCAAGTTACTCTATCAAAGAATGAGAACTTTGTCGTGACCCTAAAATTGAATAGCTTGATTCAGGATTGGAATCCGTCCAGGACGCGAGAAAAAATATACCGCACGGCAGTTAGTTCAAGGAAACAGATGTGAACTAAATTCTCTCACACAAACTGCTGCTCAATTAAGCCCTGTGGATTACCGTATTCATCAGGTTTTGTTCTCTAATGTCAGACTAATGACGGACTGGCACACCACTAGCTAATCCGCCAGAGTGTGCTGAACCGTAGGCTGATGAATCAGCTAGTAACGTATGTCGAAGAAAAACGAGGATTGCATGCGAAAATAGTAAACATTAAAATTTACTAGAACCTTGAAAAGAGAGGACTGGACACGCAGGGTTTTGGGCCTAACTCGAAACAGAATGACCAACCACCAAAATTTTCCTCTGAAACAAATGGCTCCCGTAATTTTCACCGATTTGCAACAGGAACCCAAATAACGGGAAGGTATATTAGATTGAACCGTTACGGACTTGAATTGCTGTGACGTGATGGGCAAAACACTACCTTCCCACAACAATAGGCTTTCATCGAGATTTCAGGGGAGTGAAAAGTCAACCACGATTTCATTGTTTTTTAATCAGTCGTATATTTGTCACCACTCAATTGTGCTAATTATTGAAAACAAGGAGTCCGTATATACATAATATATGTACAGATCTGATCGCAACACAAGGTTCAGTTTCGTTTCCGCTTGTGGCAAGATTTACCAGGTTTGTGCTGCTTCTTTTTAGTCAAACGTCGCTTAGAGCTTTTCTTCGGATTCATCTTCAAAGCCGCCTTCAGAGACATCGGAGGTCGGCTGCAAAATACTGTCTTAGAAACATCAGGAAACTTACAATTCATCGGAGGGCGACAAGCAGTCCGGATGAGGAGCAGAGACCTAGTGATAAAACAAAATTTCACGCCATACCTACCTCGTTTTTTCCTACAAAGTAATGAGAATTCGATATATCAATTTGCTCGAAAATGACAGAATGGTCCCCGATAACTTGTTCTTCCCTAGAACGCACAGTGTCTAAATCGGAATCACCGAAATCAGGCATTTTCATTCCGGCCAATCGGGCGCGAGCAGCTTCTTTATACTGCAGAAAGTGTGTATGGTAGTAACGGGAGTACTGAATACCTTAGTTTTTATTGCCTTGATTTCTTCAGCCAGCCGAGCCTCAGCAGCTTCACGTGCCTTCTTCTTGCGCTCCAGTTTCCGTTTCCGAAATCCAGTTAGATAATCTCTATTGATAAAGTAGTAGGCCAATCACTCATGTTCTATACCTTCGTTTTTCCTCGTCGAAGATAAGGGATAATTTGGGCGCTTTCCGCGAGCGCATTGTAGAAGTTCTGGTGGATTAACGTAAAGACTGAAAAGAGGTATTGCAAAACAGGTTTCGTGTAACAAAGCACAAGTGTCCAGGCACATCCAATTCATTGTAATTTGAAAGTGTGTATTCGGAATCCGAACAAAGTTACACAAACAACAGTCAACTTCGACAAATACACTCATTTGCCTATCAATTTCGTTTTCACGACTCAGTTGAGCCCCTTCTTTAACTGAATGTGTTGTACAAAGGCCGCCTCAAGTTTCAGTTGGTATGATATTCTAGATATTGATAATAAAGGAAACTACTTACAAGGTTGCTGAAAACTCTTCGAATATCATAAATGAGAGGTTCAGCTGAGTTTCCCGTGAAAGCCCAAGTAACAGGGAAAGGAGTGGTTCAAGTAGAACATAAGGTTGACGGAAACTCGGGGACTGTGCTCATCTTATGAATCCCAAGAAGGCGAAACCGGCTATCGGCTATCGAAGGGTTTTCAGCAACCACATGGGTAGTTTCCCTTATGTAAACAGTCAACTTCATTGGAACCGGTAAACCCGATAAATCAGGCTAAAACTGAGCATATATTGTTGCCTACCTCAATCGACAGATAAACCGGTAACATTCCTCCTATATAGTAAATTAAAGTGACTTATACATACAGCCACACAGCTGTACATGTGTGTTCAAACCCACAGAGTGAAGGCTTCGAAATTAAAATATCTCAGTGATTCGAGAAATGCCTACCGAGAGTGATCCTTAATAGGAATGAAACAGCCGTTCAGTGATTCCTTTTTAGTGAGAATCCCCCACACAAGAAACTGAACCCCACCGAAGACAACATGACACAAAAAACGCCGGCCTATGGATTGCTTCCTCAACCAAATAACCGAAACATCCTCATCGTAAGAATGGACCGATGGATATGCCAACAGCTTCAGAGCTTGCGATAAGTTCTGCCTGAAAACCACAAGTGAGGGATGAAGACACCTGACTCTGACCAGATTTTCTCGACTTGCCCTCATGGCAATATTCTTGATTATACCGGTTTGAAGTAGAGGTAGATTTGTGCTGACCTTCTAGGTTCACGAAATCCGGGTATTAACTGTGACTAAAAACGATTCTGCTTCAGACTTGCTCTATCCACGTGAAATTTTTGTTCATTCAGATTGTCCCACCAATGGGACTAGTATTGAAAACTAATCCCTTGAACAAGAACAACATGTCAAAGTCGCTGTCGAGCTTCTCTGGCATCAAACTCATGCTGTCGTTTGTACTTTTACATCTCTTCCCTTGGGCAAGCTTTCTCTAATCTACCTGCTCCAGGCCGTAACAACGAAAGATGTGGGTAGGAACATGAAGGCTGAACACAGCAACCACAGTGTTTTCATAAAAATACATTACCAATACACTGAACACTCTGCAACGTGGGAACTTTAGCATGTAAACTATGGTCGACAGCCACAAGTGCTGCCGGAAGGGAATGATAAATAATGATGAAATACCCCTCAGCCGTGCCTGGCTGACACGCCACCCGAAGAAAGCACGAGAAGTGAGATACTGCAAGGTTGCCTAGACTTAGACCAGAGCAGTCAAGATGCCGGAGTTGGGCACGAACCACGAACCTTCTGGTCAATAAATTCGCGCCTTAACCACTGAGCTATCTCAAGCTCGAATGGGAAATGACGAAATAAGTTATTCAGAGATAAACTGGAAAAGGTAGTTGCGCTTCGAACAGCCTTCAGTCATACTATAAGGTTACAAAAGTGTTCGGATAAAGTATCGCATGACGGCTTCCTGTGCCGCGGTCATTGCACAATGTCAAACCTAACAGGGGATCAAAAAAGCTCCACAAAAATCATCAAACTTCTTGCTGAATGGGCAGATAAAGTGGCACCCACAACTTTTCCTGAGAATTTGTTTCTTAGGTCTGTTAATCTTAAGGAACGGAATGATTTTCCAAGTCAACCTTTGCGACCAACCTGCTCCGGTTTCTTGTAGGGCTCTCTGATATCTCTCCCGTTTTTCCAATTTGTTGACTATCTCATCTGAACTCCATTCTGTATACCTTCATTAAGGTTCTTCGTGGCCTGCCTCACTCAAGACTGCATAGCCGAAGACGATGCATCTCTCCTGAGAGGACTTTTCCGTGATGTCAACCCAACTGGTTGTTGAAAGCCCATGCCTCGACACACTCAAAAGGGGACCGAATAAGAGCGCAATACAGTTGTGTCCACAGGTCAGGATGCCTACTGGTAACCACTCCCTTCATGGAGAAGGCCACTTTCTGTGCCACAGTCATGCATTGTATAGATGGCTTAAGTATCCTATCGGTAACTACCACGGACCATCGATTTTCTACTTTCTATTACTACAGACCTGAAAAAATTGTTCAGCCGTAACACCCTTTCGGTGCCTATCTGCCTTCCCTCACTCAAGGGAAGCACGAGGGCTAGGACACTTCCAGGTTGCCCAAGCCTAGACAGGGACAGTCGACATGCAGAGGTCGGACTCAAACCATGGACCTTCCGGTCAGTAAATTCGCGCTCTAACCGCTGACCTGAGCTCCAGGATTTCTATCTATCTATATGTGTGTGCTTGGAGGTGTCCGGCGGGAGGTCCTTAGCCTCATAGCAAAATTCACAAAGTGGGAAGGTCCCTTTAAAAAGCCGAACAATCGCTTAATATACTGCCTCCATGGCAACAGCAAAGAGAAACCAGAGACTGTCTGGCCCGATTATGAGGTTTTGACGTACAGAAGGACAGGAGAGGGGTATAGTACTGAACCCTGTGGTGATTATGATTGACTCTGATGTATCTCCTGACCACAACCTACATCCCTAAACTTCATCTCATCCTTCCGCAAAACTGCTCACCCAATCAGTGTCATTATTGGCAACACCAGAAGCTCACAGTATGTGCAATAGGAAAGTGACTGACTGAATAAACTGCTCTCTGAAAAGTGAAGTAATCGATATCAGCCCTTTCTACCTTGTTCTATCTACTATGTGGTCAAGTGCTAGCACTAGGTTGGACAAGCAAAACGTTCTTTTTACAGTCGTATTGCGCCGGGTTGCGCAACATACCATCCGGGAGATACTGGCATGTTTGCCTACTGCGACCTGTTTCCATTGCCTTGCATGGTACGCTCATCAGAAGTACCCGACAGCAGTCCGTTCCGTGAGGGTAACCGCTCTTAAGTACAGGGATAACTCTTCCAATAAGCCGCTATATCCCGGGCACTTTTAAGCAACTGGGTTGGGGGGCCCATGATAGCATCCGCTAATATTTTCAACAATCACAAAAACAGTCCGTCGTACCCGGGCGATTTCTTGGGAAGGCCGTCAGTCCATCCTTCACTTCGCTGAAGATTATGTTGGGTTCCTGCATACCAACCCCTGGTACAGTTTCTGTGCCACCTCGATATCTCAGGCGGTTGTCCTTCTATACGTTTTCAGTATTTGTTTCTCTTATCAGTAACCTACTCTGACTGCACATATCCGAGGAATTCCCTCATGTCGTGTGGGCCATCTCGTGCTATATTGCTTTCATATTCCAACATGATTCTCTCAAAATCTGGTGGTAGCGTTCCGCCTTTTCATACTTAATGCAGTCCTTCTCTTGTTTTGAAGACCTTTTTGACCACTCTCTTACACCGTATTCTGCATCCCTCCATTTTCTTTCCCTTTATAGTAAGTGTTTCTCAGTGAACATTGTTATACTCTAACAAAGATACTTCTGACCATTCTGTGTCGCGTCAGCTGACATCGCACTGATGATATCCATTCGACCGAAGTCTTTGTATTTTCGAAGCGAAGGAGACACGAAACATGTTGAGTTTCTTTCGCAGCGGGTTTATCACTCTTAACTCAGGGTAGTGGTCCTCAGTAGTGGTGGTAGTAGTAGTGGTCCTCAGCACCCGTTTCACGTTGCGCAAACAGTAGACCACAAGAGAGATTTGGAACCCCGCAACTATAACTAATGGGATCCCTCAGAAACTGGGGTCCAACAAGACTCTAGGAACTAGAAACCGAAACCACGAGTGATCCTGCACCCATTCAGCCTCCGAAGCGTTAAAATACCGCATCAATGTCCATTTCCTTTCCAAAGACGTTCTTGTACTCTTTAGCAATTGGGCGTTCTCCACAACACTGGATTTTGAATCCGATAATCACACGCGGTTCTTCGCCCCGATCCTAACTTTGGGTCGCAAGCTACCAGTTCGGTGTCTTCTGAGTCATCAGTTCCTCCCATTTGAATCGTAGTCAACGGCATCAATCGTTCCTCCCGGTCCCTCTAAATTGGTCGCTTCTCAGGATGATGTATATTTTCTAAGTAGAAAAGTGAGCTGGTTGAAGCCAAGTTTCGGTGATACAAGTGGTGTACGGGGGCGAGATAGCTCAAATGGTTAGACAGCGAATTTACTGACCGAAAGGTCCTCTGCCTCTCGACTTCCCCCGTCTGGGCTTGGGCAACCTGGAAGTATCCAAGCCCTCGTGCTTCCCTCAGGTGGCATGGCAGCTAGGCACCAAAAGGGTGCTACAGCTGATCAGTTATTAGTTAGTTAGTGGTGGTGTACAGGCGACCGCGATAGTTTCGTCAAGTTTGGTCCGATATTTCCTTCCTCTATTCCCCATCACCAAACCTGAGGGATCGCCCCGTTTTCACCCTACCGCTGTTGTCCATGCAACTTATGCAAAGGTGGCGGTCCTCTGTTTAGAGGGAACGCCAGCTGTCTGTGCGCTTCTCCGAGGTCAGTGAGGAGGTCAAGCCCAGAGTATTGTTCAATTCCTTCAGACCTGCTCCCTCCCCATTGAATGTGTCCTCTGCAGGTTCCAGGTACTTAATTTTCAATTCAACTTATCGACTATAAACCACGTGGAAATCGAAATCGTTCAGCTATAGCACCCTTTCGGTGCCTGTCATGCCACCAGAAAGGAGCACGAGGGCTACGATATCACCAGGTTGCCCAAGCCTTGGCAGGGGAATTCGAGAGACAGAGATCGGGTTTGAACCATGGTAAATTCGCACTCTAACTACTGAGCTATCTCGCCTCCCCCATAAACCATGTACCATAGGCACACTGGTTCCAGCTGTCACAGTTTCGGTCACCGGAAAGTGGGAAAATGTGGGACATACAGCCAATCCCTGGAGGCGATGGAATGCTTGGTTAGTTCTAGAACTGGGTAGCTACGATTTGAGGGCGATAGCCTTGATGCGTGAGCGCCGCTGACTGCGCGACTGGGCCATTTCTGCCAGTGTCACTTGCCATTGGTGAGTTGAGTCCCAAGGTCCCCAACCAGGGAGGCAGCAGTTGTCAACCCGACTAAGTTTGCTGGTTGGTGTTTTCATACTTCGTTGCCAGGTCATACACTGTCCACCTCTCTGTCGCTTCCATTTAGCACAGGGTTGAGAGAAAAGAACTGTGCGAGGTAGACGGTCATCTGGCATGCGGAATACATGTCCTAACCAGCACAAGTAGCGTGAGTAATTCATTTATCGCGGGAGAGTTCCTTTTTCCTAAGACCATCCGGTGTACCTCAGCATTACCAATCCGCTGTTCCCGCCATACCCGACCAATATTTCGGAGACACCGATGGTCAAACACCGCTATCCTTCGTATGTCCTCTGCGTGTAGAGGCCGTGTTTCTGGTCCACAAACCAGTATGGATCGCACCGCCGCAGTGTAAACTCTGCCCTTGACAGACAAACTGACGTCAAGTCGGTACCATAGGTGTCAGAGGTTGGTATAATCTGTTTTGGCTTTCCTCATCCGAGAAGTAATCGTATCTCCAGCCAGTCCACCGGAGCTTATACAACTGCCCAGGTAAAAATTTATCTACCACGTCAATTGGCTCGTCTGCAAGCATGAGGTTTGGGGTTCGATCCTACCCAGTCTTGTAGCGGCACTTTACACTTTGCAGGTGTGAAGCACATGCCAAACAGTGTGGCCGAGTTATTTAGGTCATTTAAAATGGTTTGCGTTTTCGAAGGATCTTAACCAAGGAAAGCCATATCGTCCGCACACTCAATGTCTGTGAGCGAACATCTCGTGAGCATTTCGACGCCCGAGGTTTCGGAGGCAGGTAGCTTAATTTTCACGAGTTTGTCTCTCCCGATAGTCCATAAACCTACGCAAGATAATGCCAGAGAGCATCTTAGATGCGACAGATACCAGGCTGATGCCACGATAATTTTCGCATGACGTTCTTACGCCCTTTTTGAAAGCTTTCATGACGATTGACAAGCTCCATACGGCTGGCATTCTGCTTCCGTTCCAAATCTTCCGCAGTATGGTTGTCAGACTGTTCACCAGGACCTCGCCACCTTTGAAGAGTTCATGGTACAGACCTTCTGCGCGAACAGCCTTATCGTGCTTGAAGATTTCTGTTGTTGATGGTGGACTGATGTCGATATCCCATTAAGGTCCGCTGGGTTCTTCCAACGGTTGTGCTGAAGCAGACCAGCTGAATTGTTCCTTGGAGTGCTCAGCCTATCGCTCAATATGACGAGTGAGGTAGCAAATTGCCATTCCGTCTTTTACGCCCATTGTTTTACTGACATCTGCCTTCTTCTGGCCGGCTGGTCGAACCAGCTGAAATAAGGCCGTTGCTTGAAGCGAAGGTCTTTACCATCTCCTGGGCCTTCGAAATCCACCAGCATTCTGTCATTCTTCAAGCTCCTGATTATCCGGTGTTTGAAGGATCTGCGTGCGCCACCAAGGTCGCCAATTGCTGGAATGGCCTTTCTGGTAGCAATAAGATCTGCTGATCTCAACGATATCCAGTGTTCATTTGGTCGAGTCAGGTGGCTTGAACAGACAGTTCTGAAAGTTGAGAGCATACCTTCTTTAACCCGCTTCCATTCAGCCTCCAAGCAATCTTTGTCATTTGCATCACTGTGCACTTCCAGCAGCTTTCTATTTAGATGTGTTCGATGGTTTTGAGCTCCTGAAACTTGTCGAAGTTGATGAATGAAACTGCTCTGCTTTGCTGCTGACGGAAAGTGAGGTGATAGCGGGGCCCGCACAATGGCATGATCAGAGTCAAGCTGAGTACATCAGAAGGAACGATCTTCAATTGGCGCTCTCCATCGCTAGCCGAGTCACATACATCAAACGAGTACATGACTGTCTTGTGGTTGGTGGCCTCCAAGTAAATCGATCTGAGCTTTTGTGCTGGAAGTTTGCACTAACCAGGAGCAGACAATGATCTGCACACAACTGAAGCAATCGCTCCCCGTTATCCGTACGCTGAGCATCGAGTCCAAATCAACCAACCAGTTGCACTTCTTCCGGATGTATTCATATCACTCCCCAAGATCACTACATCCGTCTTTCTTGATGACCGAAGCAGTCGCGAAAAATCTTGATAAAACCCGTCCTTCTCAGTCTCAAAATTGTAGTCTGTAGGAGTGTACCCTGATACACCAAATAAATTGTTTACCGCATCGGCCTGTATTGATCTCAATTGAGCCAGACAACCAAACTGGCTGGCACCCAATCCAGTAAGGAGCTTTCAATCTTCGGGCTGAGGACAACTCCCACACCGTAGATACCAAGAGTCATTGCGTCAGGATCACCGGATACCCGAAAAGTGAAATGTGGAACATCTCGTCTTAAGCGGCTTGAGTGCACGAACGAAGTGGGGTCTTGTATGCGTGTTTCGGAGACAAGAAACATCGACAGAGAGAGAAAGCAAAAGAGATGTCTGCTGCCCAATCTGACATGCAGTACGGACATTGAAGGCTACCATGTGTATCAGATCTTCTTAGGTTAGTAGGTGATTACTTTGGTTCAGTTTTCTGTACGACGGTTTAGACATGAAACAGTAGGTATGGGGTTGGCGAAAGGACTGGTGGCACTGTATCGTTCAACAGGTGGGGAAAGGGTGTACGGGAAGACCAGCGAGGAAAGAGCTTTAAGGGCGAGTGAGACTTGTTAAAAATGTAAATTTTTATCAGACACAACCCCGTTATAACTCTATGCTTCGTTCAAGAGGGTCAATCATAAACCTCAAATCAGCCAAGTTAGCTTTTTTGAGTGTTCCGGCTATAGAGATTTCAGCCAATCAGAATGGGGATGAAGCCGCAAGACACTTGATCGCGGGTATCGTTCAACGGGTGGGGAAAGGGTGTACGGGAAGGCCAGCGAGGAATGAGCTTTAAGGGCGAGTGAGACTTGTTAAAAATGTAAATTTTTATCAGACACAACCCCGTTATAACTCTATGCTTCGTTCAAGAGGGTCAATCATAAACCTCAAATCAGCCAAGTTAGCTTTTTTGAGTGTTCCGGCTATAGAGATTTCAGCCAATCAGAATGGGGATGAAGCCGCAAGACACTTGATCGCGGGTATCGTTCAACGGGTGGGGAAAGGGTGTACGGGAAGGCCAGCGAGGAATGAGCTTTAAGGGCGAGTGAGACTTGTTAAAAATGTAAATTTTTATCAGACACAACCCCGTTATAACTCTATGCTTCGTTCAAGAGGGTCAATCATAAACCTCAAATCAGCCAAGTTAGCTTTTTTGAGTGTTCCGGCTATAGAGATTTCAGCCAATCAGAATGGGGATGAAGCCGCAAGACACTTGATCGCGGGTATCGTTCAACGGGTGGGGAAAGGGTGTACGGGAAGGCCAGCGAGGAATGAGCTTTAAGGGCGAGTGAGACTTCCGGGCTAACCAGGCATCAGACCGGGGTATAATTGGTTCTTCGGCATAAAAGTCCGACACACAAGACGGTGGAATGATGCAGGGTTTTTTTAGGTTCCCACCCCGTTGCCTAAACTTAAACAGCCGTCCATTATCTCAATCACAGAGACCTGGCTCACACCAGATGTCTCTGATGCGGAGATCTCGATAGACGGATACTCTGTTTTTCGAGCTGACCCGAAATGGGGGAGGGCTGGTGGGGTTGCTTTGTACTTACATGCGGCCCTGCCAAACCCGATTGTCCTCTCTGATACCACTCCTGCACCTTTTTGTGATGCACACTGCAGCATGCTAGCCCCGTGTCAATGTGCGGCGCTGATTATGAGGCCCCACCATACACGATAACTTAATCCAACGGCGAATGACGACCAGTCATACTCATAACTGTATTCAATATCGCCTCCCTTCGCTACGTATCGTAACTGCTAGGCCCGTGTCCATGTGTGACGCTGATTATGAGGCCTCACCTATACGGCGACCTAATTTAATGGCCAATGACGGTCTTTCATAATCATAACTGTACGCGTTTTCAATCATCTCGAATACTTGTTGTAACTGCTAGGCCCACTTCTATGTGCGACGCTGCTTATGAGGCCTCACCTATGTACAATAACCTAATCCAATGACCAACGACTGTCTCTCACGCACACCTGTACACGATGTCGCTTATCCCTCGTTACCTATAGTAAACACCAGGCCAGAATCTATGTGGGCCGTTGAAAATAAGGCCTCAACTATGCGTGGTATCCTAATCTAACGCCCAACGTGGGTCTGTCATACTCATAACTGCAGTCGATATCGCCTACCTTGGCTACTTATGGCAATTGCTAGGCCTGTGTCTATGCGCAACGCCGAATATGAGGCCTCAACTAGGCTCAACAGCCTAACCCGATGGCCAACCACGGCCCGTCACGCTTATAACCGTACTCGACGTCGCCTACCGTGGCTACTTATAGTAACTGAAGGGCCCGTACACATCCTCGTAACTGACTAATGCCCCAACTATACATAATAGACCAATCCAACGACCAACGGCGGTCCTTCATATCTATACATGTCATCCGTTTGCCAACCCCATGCCTAAAAATACACAACCACCTTTAAAAAATCATGTTTCTATTTATTGGTTGTATCGGCACAAACGTAATATGTGGTCAATCCAGTTCTCAGTTTCAGGAAGCCGCTTTTACTCGACAGGATTTCTGAAAGGAAAATGTATAATCAATTACGACTCGTACACACTCCGTACACATCCTTTAAAACATACAATTAAACAAAGTTGTAGTGGCCAACTCACCAAGTGCTTACTAAATCCCTTTGTCCACTCCATTCCAAATGGGTGTCCACGCTGAAGCTGCAGTCTTACTGTTATAAGGGTAAACCCACTACTTGCTCAATTAGTCTCGTGTGTACATCGATTATTCAATAGCGGTATTCAGCAACCGTATGCATTATTGAGCACAGCGAAGTTAAAGCTAAAGAAGGGTGTATATGTATCAGCCGTAGACCAAGTGGTATAGACTTGAGCCCTGGGATCCAAGGAACACGTGCGTCATCATACGTGCACCCATGGATGCTGGGGGTAACGAAGACGTATTGAGCGGGCGGGTACTTGGTGTCAAGTCTACTCAATACCCGGCAATACCCGGTTTGGAAACCCAGTTTGCTATTATCCACCCCACCTGGTCAGTGATTTACATCCCCAGAGATCCCCAAACGGACCAGAAAAATACCTGCGATCTTACATTGGCTTCGTCCTACCTCTGCAAATTCCCTTGGCCAACTCAAAACCCCGCTGCTCACAGAATTGCACATCCCAGCCCAATCATCTCAAACATGACGTCCGTTACGGGGCTGTCCAGAAACCGAAGTACGGCAGTGCAATGATGGCACAGCACTGCCATACCCAGTTTGATAGCACACCCGCAACTAATCCCTTCCTACTCTCGACTGTACCCTTTCGCCCACTCGGTCCATTACCTGCAACTACGAACAAACTCATGCTTAATTCTGAATGTAATCTTATGATCATGCCTGCCCGATCATGCTACCCACCAGTTGTGAACGAACATTATTACTACCTTACACTTTGTGAGTGCAGGGTGCATACCAAAGGACGGGATGACTTTGGTCAGTTCACTCAAAAACAACTGCACCTTTTCCTCCTCTTTGAAGATGAGAACGACGTCTGCATGCTCCATATCGACAAGGCTTTCCTCAGCTATTTGAAAACCGGGGTCCAGAAGACGTTAGTTAGTCAGGAATTGTGACCACTTTTGGCCGCTTGTTATTTCGGGCCGCAGTCTAACTCACATCATGGTACCTTCTAGAAGTCTTTCTGAGACGTTTCCTATTTTGTGTGCCGGATATAGACACGGCAGTCTCATTGCATTGTCTGAATTACAGCCCTCAATGGACCCAAGAATACTCTTAATGCATGCCGGTCTCAATTTGTGACAATTCCCCGAATCGTAACTATAACAACCCTAAACGACTCACCCAAGATGTTCATGTACGGGGCTGTCCACGGACCCAAGTACGGCGTTGCGATGACGGTACCGCGACTACCATACCCAGTCTGATGGACTGCCCGTAGTTCAGCATATCCACAATATTTACCGGATGAGGGTGTTAAAGGCACCAACAAGACCGCCTCAATCCGTTAGTTTGCGCCAGGACTTGAAAGCACTGGCCAACTTATTGTGCTGTCTGCTTGTTCTGCCCATAAACACACTAATTCTACCAATATCACTATCGATGGTTCGGCATAGCCTTGCGCCTGATGTAGCATGTACTGACCATCATAAAAAAACAAAAAACTTACTGGCTGTGACGAACTCCTTGAATTAGTTTTGCAGGACACCTGCCAAAATGATAGGGGACTTTTTCATACACAGGTCGTTAAAAGCTGCTCAATTTTCAGCTTGCGGCGACACAAAGGGCGAACTCATTGTCATTGTCGTTTCGAGGTTATTTCCAAGCGCAATGCAAAATAAAACACGTGAAGAAACCGGCTCATCCGCAAATTTCCCTCCGTCATCAGATGTACATCACGCGAAGCCGTTGGCAGCCATTAAAATATAAATTCCGCGCCCATGATGGACTTGGAGTACGTTTAAACAACTTTCAACAAAACTGCGCCCGCATGGAAAGATCTTAAGAGACCGAATAAATGCCAACAAATGCTGAAAGTTTGTGTTAAAATTTTCCTCCTCCGAACTATGTTTTCAGAGAAATTTTGGGTGTGCATCTAAGTCTCGGCGATTTGAGGTTTATGATTGTCCCTCTTGAACGAAGCATAGAGTTATAATGGGGTTTTGTCTGATAAAAATATACATTGCTAACAAATTTCTAAGTGTAACGAGGCAGACAATATGCAATTCCCATTAGGTTAACATAGCTTGCTTGTGGCAAGTGTAGGCGTCCATGTTGCTCCCAAATAATAAGGGTATTACAAAAGGAAGATGATGTTTGTGCTTAATGTCAGTAACAAAAAACTGAATAAATAGAATAGCCCACGTTTTCCAGTTATTGGTGTTGTGTTGACTGTTTTCACTCATCATCGATCACTTGTTATGATACAGTTGGTCGTTCTATGGAAACGATTAGCACACGTGTAATTGTAGAGGTAACCATAAATGCACACCTCCAAGGCTATGTATCATGCGAACTGTGTTCAGTGGTTACAAGAACCGGTATTTTCATTGACCGTAAAGGCTGCAAAGCATTCTTTCCATTTGTCGTCCACATAGATTGCCGTGAACCCCTGCCTTCAGAGAATCTCCTATCCCTCTTGCCTTCAACGCGTGCTTCTTAGGCGTTGGACGAGGATGGCTTGCATTTATTGGCTGTTCTACAAGCCATATAAGCAACAACCAACGAGATCTCAAGTCTATCGTGAACCTGTACCCTAGAATAACATCGAGGCAGCGTAGAGAGTGCCTCAGTCACATGTGAGTTGCGGGGCTCCTACACATAATACTAAACATTTTCTGCCAGAGTCGATCCTAAACTGACCTGGAAGCACTACGTTTCCAGACCACGCTGAAGGTAGACACGAAACAGAAAACTGGAGCCACCGCTTTTCTCACCTACCCAAGCTTGTCTTCAAGACAAGGCTTGGATGCCTTGGATGCCGTGACGCTTGCGTTGTTCGAAAGTATGAAGCCATTTGTTTGGAAACAAAGCAAATTTCAGAAGCATCAAAAATGTGTTCCGCAGCTGTACCTGGAAAATAACTGGGAGAAGAATCAGCAAAAGGCAACCCAGTGGAAATGACCAGAGCCCAGTTCGTCCAGCCTGCGTGCAAAACGCGCGCTACCGCACCACGTTAAGGAGGTGATGGATTTTACGGCAGAACCAACGCGAGCACTTCATGGGTTCTCCCAATTGTTGCTGATTGCCGTCGCGAAGAACAAAGTACGTTCCTGGGCGTATGGCGTTAGCCGGCCCAAACACTACAAAAGAGATCGCACTGTCGCACATTCCGGGCGGCCACGCACAGGCGGAACGCTTACCAGTCTTCTGTACTTGGTTTCTAATTGCTCATTCCTGTTAATTATGGCCTGCACACAGGTGAGCAACGAGGATGACTCAGTAAGTTTCCACTAAATGTACCTGCAAGATCCTGTGCTAAGCCGATGGTCTCAAGGCAAAAGATTGGTTACTTAGCCTAAACGCACGATCTAGGAGTCCTATCTGACAAGTAACAGGCAGTCTAATTCAACGTAGGACGGTCAGGAACAATTGCGGCGAAACTGAGTTCTACGAACTTCACCTCGTTTGTTCGGTAATTGCAATTGGGCAGTCAAGCAGTATATTGAATTCAGATGTGGGCAGACAGTACAGACAGGTAGACCGTGGTTCTATAAGAAAATAACAGTAAATCGTGTGCAGAAGTAAAGAAAGGTTTACGGCTAGGTTGAACCTTGGGCAGTTAGCAACACAGGAGGGAAAAGAAAAGGGCAGTGTGCTATCGGACAAATTAAACGGGACAAGTGTTGTTCAGTTCAAAGTTGTTCAGTTCAAATGTTCCACAACAAGCTCAGAAATATGAGCAACTCGACTACAGAAAACAGTTAATATAAAATCGACTTTCTATAAATTAGAATAGTTCAGTCTTGAAAATGGAGCAGCCACCGGTAGGGTAATGAATTGGTCTGAGGAATGGGAAACACAAATAATTACGTCACTTAATTAACACCCCGGGGTCAAGGGTGATCTTTGATCCTCTTCAATGTTTGGCTCCAGAAGACACAACTGTCTAACATCTCTTTTCAACAGTCCCGTCACCTTTCGGACCATGACGCCACGAACTCTTCCATCCTTTCCTTGCGTAACTGTATGTACAACACCTTTCGGCCACGAACCCTAGACACGGACGTGTCGACTAAGAGAACCAAGCCCCCACCTTAAGATCACGGCTAGTTCCTACCCACTTAGGTCTTTGATGCAGCGTGGGCAAGTATTCCTTTGTGAAACAAGCTGTTTGGACCGACCTAACAATGAGGCATTCCACCTCCACCAAATCCTTTCTGGTCAATCTACCACATAACTCGTCTCCGGGAAGTATGGATCTCCTGCGTTCCATCCATAAGCAGAAACGGGGCAGCCATGCCACTAGTCTCTTTAGCAGGCTCCAACTGGACACATGTTCGAAACGATCAATCCAGGATACGTAAGTGGAGGTCACATGCACCACCTCCGATTCCTCTGACTTTACATGCAGAACAGGAAAAGGATAGCTAACCGGTTGGGAGGGCCACTCGTTGCAGTCCTTTCTCAAAAATTCAGGGCCGGATAACCACATAGATAGTTTGGATGTGTCGGAATGTAGACCACGGAAGCTATATCTGCAGGATTGCATTTGCTTTCAACGTACATCCAATCTTCAGGTTCCGAATAATCAATAATGGACGCTAGTCGGTTAGCCACAAAGGTCTCATAGCGTGTAGTTCGGTTCCGTATCATTTGTAACACAATCATAGAATCTGTCCACGGAAAAGAGAAAGCTATATCAATAGACAGCTCTTCTTTCACACAGGCAGTTAGCTTAGCAGATAGTACAGCAGCGGTGAGCTCCAATCGCGGTATGGTTGTGTACTTGATGGGGACAACCCTGGACTTCCCTAACAATAATGTAGAGTGAGGTATTCTCGGCGGATCGATCAATCGGATGTGATCGCAACACCATAGCCGGTCTCTGAAGCATCAGAAAATGCGTGCAGTTCAGTCTTACAAGCTGAAGCAAATGATCTGGGTCGGATACAGCATGGTATGCGGATGCGTTCTACATTGAGTTGTAAATTCAGTAACCAGTTCTTCCATTTCAACGTTTCGTTTTCAGGCATAACATCATCCCAGGCAGCGCAACAGGGCGACGAAGTTGCTCCAAATGGATGAACGGTCATGCGGTAGGAAACTGGTCGGTTAGAAAGCTCACCGTTGGTCCACCAGAGAAAACGTAGTGCATCCCGATCAGATTGTGGAACTTTAACTTGATGAAACATCGCTTCAATATCTGCTACCAACACGTAAGGGTGTTCCCGAAATCTCAGAAGGACACCAGCTAAACTATTCACCAGATCCGGGCCAGTTAGCAGCTGCAAATCCAGAGAGGTATTTGAAGTTCTGCCGCACAGTCAAAAACAACTCGAACTTTACCTTTGTCTCCTGCTTTAAACACACTATGGTGCGGTAGGTACCATACACTTGGGCCCACTTTATTTTGTTCACTGTCAGGGACGATTTCTGCCAGCCTTTACTTACATACTCTTCGACCTTTTCACAGTAAAGTTTCTTGAATATAGGGTCACGTTCAAGACGACACTTGAGGACAAAGAGTCTTCTGAGTGCTAAGCCTTTGTTGTCTGGTAGACCGGGGATCCATCTTTCCAAGGTGGGGGTATTTGATAGTGTCCTTCTACTATTTCCAGAGATGTAAGCATTCGTTCATAGGTCACTCGATCGTTCAACGACATTGCCCGCTTAGTACAAGCGGCTTCGATGAATTCGAAGTTGAACATACGCTCTAGCTGTGAATTCAAGTCCTCCGTTTGACTGATATTATGAAATATTGCTTCGCTTTGATTGTTATCGGGATTTGCGTATATAGCCCTAAAATTGTCCATCCCAATGGTCCTCTAACTGCATAAGGGTCTTGTGGACCGCCGAACCTCTGCTCTAGCACCCAATGTGCCTTTGGGACGTCACAACCGATAAGGATACCTATGTCCACCGGTTTTAATTCTGGAAACGGTATTTCTTTTAAATGTTTCCACTTCTTGGACTGTTCTGGACGTGGTGCGAGTGATCGTAAACAGGGCAAGGAGTCGACAACCCAAGCACGACGAACGGGCATTACTTCCTCAGAATCAAGGGATTCTACAGAGAATGAAACTGACGCAGATCTTGTGGCACACTCTGCAGTGATAGTTTTAATAATTAATGACGCAGGTGTACCTTTCAATCCCAGTTTTGGCAGAAGTGAACTATGAATCAGAGTCGCACTAGCACCGTTGTCCAAAAAATCGCTGACAATGACGTCTCCTTCGGGTCCTCGAATACGGACTGGTACCACTGCAAGCGATATATTTGATTTGGGAACATCTGTTATGCTATGGTGTACACCTTCTGATGCAATCTCAGGTGGTTCTGGTTCGTTTCCCGTTATGGAAGAGCATGGTCGGTGCAAAAGTGGATGATGCTTTCCCGCACACAGCTGGAACCCGCAAGCCTGTCTGGATCGGCACACTTTTGTTTGATGGTTCGGTTTTAAACATAGATAACATACTCGGAGTCGGTCTACGCAGACAATTCTACTTACAACTGGCATTGCAACAAACTCCGGGTACTGATCCAGGTAGTGAGATGATCCACACTGTGCACATTTTATTGGTGACCTAACCTGACCTGATCTGCCGTCGCCTATCTGCGTTGTCAGGATGGCGGCGTTATATAGTGCAGATTTGTGTGTCGTTTGGAGACTCACCGGGTTTGGCTGGGGACGCATATACCTCCGTCCTATGGTGTACACCTGTTGAGCTGCTGCCACATCGGCCTTAGTTAGTTAAATTGCGTTCATCCGACGAGATATTCCGTGAACCCACAAGACATTATAGCACAAAACCATCTTACTTGACACCAATCCATGTCGTCTGCACCCGGACCGCAAGCGGAACAAGCGAGGAATGACCATTTGTAGCTCCGCATCGGTTTTTGTACCATCCGAACATAGGGCCCGTATGGCCTTGAGACACTCGTAGCCCGGTCCAGACCGCAAGACGCTGATTCTGGAACGCTGTTCTTCGTCCGGCTGCTTTCTGTTGGCCTTCCTGGCATAGTTGGACCTTTTAGAACTGAGTTCCAGCTAGTATAGCCCGTAGGATCGCTGGAACACAGAAGCCCGACCAACAAGACAAGGTGACAGCTTTAAGTCGAGGTGAAAGCTTTAGGTCTGCACTCCTGCAGAGGAATCCAACCTTCGAAGTTCATATGTTAATACTTCGCCAGAGCGAACGCCAAGAAAAGGTAACGATAAAGTGGAAACAACCACGCCAAACACCTGTAGTGTGTTTGACTTGCCCCCCAATTTAGGCCACATCTTCATTATCGACACCCGTTGCTCTGGAATGTTACAAGCAGACAGAATGGAAATTACCAACCTCAAAGCTATTGTTGAACTGTTAAAGTTGTAGTAGCTTTACACCCAAAGCGTGCTGATGAACTTTTGTGCACGAGTCGGCTTCTTTCCGAGGGTTCCGCATAGCTAAGAGATACCACTTAGGGAATGCCGGTCGGTTTGAAGGCAGCTCGTCCGCAGAGGCTGAATTGGCAGCGCTCGGATTACGTTGGGTCCAGCCCCCGATAAATTTTAACTATCACGGATACCAGTTCACTAGTAACCAAGAGTGGTGCTTAATTATCGTAAACTATGGTGGAAAAGACCTCTAATCGAAGATAGACGGAAGCTGGAGTTGACACTTAAGTCCTAAGTCCTAAAGAAAACCACGACCTAGGTGCCCATGACCTCGAAGTAAAACGAAACACACAACTGAGCATAGTGTTAGTGTAATAACGGTTTATTCTCAGCTTAGTTCGCGGTCTGATCTTCCTTAACAAGCGTGCACGTCAAAACAACCACCAAGGGTGCACAAGATATAATAACGCCCCAAACGAAGTCAAAAACACTTGTACAACGCTTCATATATATATATATATATGTATAGCGTAAGCGGCAACAGATTTCTGGAAATTCTGGCGCGTCCTGGATGCAGCATTGGCAACCGGCATTCGGCTAATACTGGGTCATGGTTGGCTGTTGGGTTCAGATTGTCGACCAATCAGGTCTGGGCTTGATGCCAAACCGGCAAGCGTCCTGAATTTCTGGACCATCTTGCGTGGGGTAGGCTTTTCGGCCGTAGCAGTACCCGACTGCGATCGGTAAAGAGAGATCTGTGTGGAATTCCGCCCAACACCTCCCCCTTGAAATTTGTTGGCGTGGCTTCGAAGCCGAGGTTTCACTTGAAGTGGCCTCATTGGCTTGCGAATCCTGTTTGTCCATCGCCGCGGTTGTAATCCGTGCTCAGACCGGGCCTCCGATAAATTTTCTGGGGTGGTGCTGAGATCACAAGTGTCCAGAAGCATCTCTAGACTCAACTCACTCGGTCCTGTGGGGAGGATGTGCGCATCTGTCGGCCGGATTTGGCTTGTGTGGCGTATCCACCTGGTAGGGCCAACTTGAGCCTCGTAGAGCACTTTGCCGCGCCGGTGTAGGATGAATCCTGGAATCAACATAGGTTGTCTGCCGCTGTAGTCACGAACCAACACTTTCTGGCCTTCACTGAGGGAGCGGGCAGTTGCTCCATGATGCCGGCTGAACTGATGTTGCGGTGACTAGCCTGCCTTTTCTGTGGCCAGATGGTGTCATGCGGTGTTCCACGCCTCCTTCGGAGCAGTGCCTCTGCTGGTGGCACTCCATCGGGTGAGTTGGGTTTTGGCGTCGTTCAGGAAACTTCGCAAAATCTCTTCCGTTGGTCCCTCCCCTCTTTACTTCTGAAGTGCCCGCTTCAGAGTGTCAGCGGAGCTTTCCGTCCGGCTGTTCGACTGCGGATGAAACGGCGGCGCGGGGACACGCGTTATGCCATATTCCCGACAAAAGTTTGAGCACGCCGACGACGGGAACTGATTGCCGTTGTCGGATGCAATAGTCTCTGGAGTTCCAAAGCCACTGAACAGTCGTCGGAGTTCCAGAACTGTAGTGGCAGTTGTAGGGTGTTCACTGGGAAAATTTCCGGCCATTTGCTGTAAGCGTCGACCACGACCAAAAAGTGTTGCCCACCCACTGGACCTACACAATCGATGTGAAGAGACCAGGGTTCGGTCGGTTGCGGCCACGACCGTAGGTAGGTTTTCACGAGTTATTTGAATGCTTCAGCACACCGCAGGCAATATTTTGAGACTTGCTGGATTTGGAAGTCCATCAAAAGCGTAACTCCGAACAAGGGCTTTCATCCTGTTTGTTCCAGGGTGCCCTTCATGAAACTGGTTCAGGACGGTTGTTTGTAACTTCGTTAGGATGACAACGCGTTCTGAAAACAAAAGGCACCCGTCGTCTAGTGATAGCGCGTCACGCCGGTTGAAGCAAGGTCTCAGTTCGTCTTTTGGGCAGGCACGCGGCCACTGATTGCTGAGTTACTTAATGACTTCCTGCAGCACAGTAGCGGACCATGTCGGCATTCACTGGGAGGGTGCGAATCGCTTCGTATACTACTTGGTTGACCTCCGGTTTCAGGGCAATTGCTGCGACTACGGTATCTTCAGGTTCCGGCCTACTTGGATCAGTGAGTAGCGACAGTGCGTTGGCTTGTCCGAGGTTGGTGGTGGACTGGTACTTGATCTTGAAATCATATTCCAGAAGCAGAGTGGCCCATCGCCAAAGGCGGTTGACAGTGTGTGCCGGGATTCCTTTCTTCGAGCCACAGTTTCTGATGATCAATGGGGACACAATTGACAAGCACCACTTACCACATCGAGATGCGTTGATCCTGATTGAACCAGTCAACCTGGCACCACAGAGATAGTACGGATCCTTCAGCAAGGAGACCACACCCAACTTCCATGCCGTAGAGGCCAGGAGCCACTGCATCAAGATCACCACATATCTGAAAACTAAGTTGCATTAAGTCCGGATCCATCCGAGCGGATTGAGGTATTTGAGCGAACTGGGGTCTTTTACGCGTCACGATTAGTAGCCATAACTTGCAGCATCTTTAACCAGGCGCAGTGGTGACCACGCGGTCCCTATCCTGGTAGGCGTGTAGCACCGATAGCACCCATGCGTTTCGCAATCTCTTTCACGCCCTTCTGCCAGGTCAGAGGTTGGCCACCTCTCCGGTTCCGCCACTCTTACTTGGGCACGGGAAACAGCACTCTCTTCGGCAAAAGATGGTTCGGTGGAATACATGACCTAACCAACGCAGCTTCTGGTGGTGGACACATTCTCAGATGGAAGTCCCCTTCGCACAACCGAAAACTCGTTTTCTAATCACCTCGTTACGGATTCGCCGACACCAACTCACACGAGCTATGGTCCTGAGACAAGGATTGTCGAACACCTGAGGACGTCTCAGTTCCGCTGCTCGAACAGGTCAAGTCTCACAGCCATACAACAAAACAGCCTGCACTGGAGCCTGATACACACGTCCCTTCAGATTCAGGGGTCTACCGCTTTGGCGCTATACGTGCCTCAAATTAGCAAACGAGACCAGAGCCTTGCAGATTCGTACATTCACTTCATGTCACACTACAGTCAGAACTAATACAACTTCCAATGTACCTAAACCGCTCCACAACTTCCAGTGCCTCCTTCTGGATTGTAAGTGACATGTTCAGTGACCGCATGTCCACGAGCATGACCTGCGCTTTCTCTGGTTCCAGATGGCCAAGGTTTTCGTCAGAGGCTATTTAAACTCCGCGGTTTTGAAGACCTTCCAGCGTTTGTCTCATTATCTCAGCAATCACGAAATTGAATAGGAATGGACGGCAGCTTTTGGAGAGATGGCGAAATGGCTCAATTGGTTGGGGCGCGAATTTACTGAACGGAAGGTCCGTGGTTCGAACCCGACTTCTGCCTCTCGACTTCTCCTGTCTATGCTTGGGCAACCTGGCAGTATCTTAACACTCGTGCTTCCTTTGGATGGCATGGCAGCTAGGCACTGAAAGGTTGCTAGAGTTGAACGAGTATTATTATCTTTGGAGAGCTAGTCGTATACTCTCTCACGTCCGGAAGTCAGAATACGAAGAATGCATTATGTTCACAAACTTCCGGGGCATTCCTTCATGGACAAGCGTGTCACGAAGAACAAACCGAGTCAGATGCGCCTTGTCAATCCAGGACTACTAAAATTGTGGATAGTTTGTACGTATGGCGGCTTTCTAGTACTTGACGGAGTGTGAAGATTCGGTCAACGCAACCCCTACTATGCCGGTACCCTGCTCGGTGCTTTTAATTTTTCAATTCATGGCTGCATATCGACTGGAATACTGCAAGGCTGCCCAGACCCAGACAGGAGGGTCGTCAACTTTAGCCTTTCACCCGAAAGTCCAACCTCAAGACAGATGTGCTTGTTGGAAGACCACTGGAGCAGCGTACATTGTAAAGAGGCAGGTCGTCCCACATGTTCCAACCCCCAACCTGGAGACTGTGTTAATCAGGCCTCCACCCGCTGACCAGCTTCGTGTGAAATGACTTGTGGGTGTCACAAAGTACATCCCACTATGCAAAGTTTTGTGATCGACGAGATTATTGAATAAAATCCGGAAAGCCTTGAAGACCTTAGTATCCCGACGGTTATGTCTCGACGGTGAATGTCTAGGAAATGAAGAAAACAGCTCTCACGCCTCCGAAGTAAAGGGGCAGGCGTTTTTTGGTGAACTGTCGTTGGTCATTCACTTCTCCGATCTACACATTTCAGCGAAAGGTGTAAGTTCGCGCCCCTGCACATTCATTTAATTTCAGTTTATCGCCTATAAACCACGTACCAAAGATAGTTTGGTTCAGCTGTTAAAGCTCCCGTCTGAGAAAGATGGAAAAGCGAGGAAGATGTAACCGTTACCTTGATCCAGCCGTCTGTCTATATCGCAGCTAGGCACAGAATAGGCGTTATAACTGACCGATATGATTATATGTTACGATGGAACGTAGAGTTATCTAGACCTAAAATTGTGGCGAAATTAACACTCCCGGGGTGTCAGTCACACAAGCTATGACATGAAAAAGTCAATGGACTCTCCTGGTTACTTTCAAGGAACTATCTGACCAAGCCAGTATTCACCGCACCGTGGTACTATTGCCGCTACCTGTACGCAAAACCTTATCTGGCCTTCCGTAAAAGCGTGGGACCATTCGTACCATAACCTGGATACACGCCCGAGGTAGTTCAGCTGTCATTGCGCTGAGTCTCTTACCGGAGAGTCCGTGGTTCGAAACCAACCTAAAATTTGCGAATGTGTCTGTCTAGGCTTGCACAACCCAGCAGTAAATAAACCCATCGAGTTGCACGCCAGCCATATACTAAAAAGGTGTCATGGCTGAACGATTTGATTCGAAACATCTCGAACAACCATTATTCTCATGCTAGTGCTTGCCTTCATTTCAGCTTCCATCTTACTCGTTCATCTTCGCAGAAGTTCCAGTTTCTCTGATCATCCTACCCCACGGGGGATATGAGTGGAGGTCTTGCCCCAAGCAAGAGTACGGTTTACATCAGCAACTTGCCTTTCTCTCTGACGAACAATGATTTGCACCAGATACTAACTCCGTATGGGAGAGTAGTGAGGTAAACATTTTTTACTGTCACAAGCGTTCAGAGTTCTGTTCTTAATGAGGAATTACGGTTTAAAAAAACTTATGTGCCAGTTGTTTATTGCCAGGATTCCGGCTCGTACACTGTTTCTGTAACCCTACGGCCACCAATTTAGCGAAGTCGAATTTTCCGCAACAGATTATCATTGCACTGAAGTAGCAGGAAGATGAAGAGTTATCTGGGGTGACGAACTAGATTCGCACTGGGTACTTCGAAGGAAGTGCATTTAGTATTCATTTCATATTGTTGAATCTTCTCGCATAAATGATAAACACCCGAATTCGTGTAGCTTATTTAATAAACAGGGCGTGGGTGGACGCTGTTTTTTTTAAATCACTGGTTACCCGTCAGTACGTACCGGAACCTTCAGTTTGGGTTGTTTTCAACAGTCGGTCTTTGGAAGATTTATATAGAGTAATTCAGTGAGGAGACATCATGGAGACATCAATGCTTTATCGGCTTGTGCCGAATCAGGGCTTTTCAAAGTATTCGCACACCAAAGTACTAGCACAACAGAAGATGAATGATTGGGTGTATCTCGAAAAGCCATTTGATCTGTTGGGCCCCTGATGCATAAAGTAGGTCATTCAATCCCGAAAGTCTTGCTGGGTATATTTTGTTAAAATGCACTCATTCACCAATGTGTGTTGCCTAAACCTGGGGTTTTCTACCAATCCCGGGCTAGCAGCTGAACTTCTGCTACACATCCTGACTCTGACCCGTGTTCTTTTGTCTCTACTCTTCTTTTGCTTGGGATCTTTGGATGAGTGAATGCATTGCCCCCCCCCCATCCGGAACCGAAGATTGTCTTTCTCTGCCAATTTAAACACCTTGAGGCACTTTACATCACGTCCAGCTTTACGTTGTTTTATTAGCACACGCACGCGGCTTTTCCTTTATTTGCACATTGCTTGTTCGAAAGTTTCTCAGGCGAATGTCGAAGATTTAAATGAGTGATTCGCTATTCCTCACTCGGGATTCAGGCACCACATGCGAACAACTCGTCGGAAACCGATAAATATAGGTTCACCTTTTTCGTAGGCACCGCCATCTCAATGAAAAGTCGAGATAAGGACTGGATGATGATTCAACTTAGCAAGTGGTGCTGACTGACTAGTCAGGTCTATGGCTAAGGTGAGTGAGGAACTGGGTGAACGAATAGAGAATACATCCAAAAGCGTATATATAGGGCATGCAGTGCAGCGCACACTTAGTCGTCCTAGCGAACATTCAAATAGCCGAATAGTCATTGGGTAACAGTTTCCGCAAACGGTGTTTTTCTGGGATGTTGTATGTCTCCTTTCTTTAGTCGGTCAGCCGTGATTCTTGCGCATGTGAGGAAGGCTCTGACACGCCAGAAACTTTGTGACTTTGTGGACGTTTTCCAGCGAGTGGAAACTACTTTGTTCAGTGTGAACCATGTTGTTTTTTGGCTACATGTATTCAAAATCCAGGATGTTGCCGTCGTTCTCTGTTTCACAAAATGTTATTTCGGAACTTCAGATGAATGAACTGCGACAGGTTTTAACTTAGTTTGCCATAGAAAAAATAGGATGGATTATGGACTAGTGCCGATCCGCCAAGACCCTTTGATGTTGTGCTCATCTCCCAATGTCTAATTGGACAATCTTGATAGAAACTAATTTTAAGAACGCCACATCGATACTCTGGTTCTCAGTCTCGTGCAGTTTACAAAACTGGTATGGTATATTTTCTCTGAGGAGATTTTTCGAAACCCTTTCTGCGAATGTCACTCCGATAGGCAATTTCCGTTTCCCAGTTTATACGCTAGTTATTCCACCTCAGGTGGAATTGTTTCCCGTTTATTCGTAGCCATTCTGCTAACGGCCTGTTTATGTATTACCCCACACAATTCCAATTTTTGTCCTGATACCTATGTTTCTTTTCGTCTTTCAGGGTGACTATAGTCAAAGACCGTGAGAGCAGAAAAAGCAGGGGTATTGCCTTTGCATTATTTCTAGATCGGAATGATGCCCGCCAATGTGCATCCCAGCTCAATAACACAAAGGCAAGTATGTAAACAAAGCATGCCGAACGTGTTACACACATGGAATCACGCCAACATACTTGGTTAATGTGTCGTCCGGGGCATGCTGCATCAAGTCTACATTAACGGATCGTACCGATTAGACCGTTCTGAGCCAACCACCTCTTGCATTTAGATCTCAGGACATACCTTATGCGGTGCACAGCGTTCTTCGTACATTGTGGGTAGCGTTGTGCGATTCTCTTCAGCAGACTGACAACTTCGGACTTCTTGGCCACCTCATCTGTGGCACTGGCTGTACTTGCGCCCTGTGGATGTCATAATAGGTGCTACCACAGAATTGAGTTTCACTCATATTTCAAAGCCAATGCGTCCAAGTAATTGACAGTGGTCACAAGGTTGCTGAAAACTCTTCGACTCAATTAGATCTTTCGTTTATGGTATTCAAAGAGTTTTCAGCAACTTAGTGAGTAGTTTCCCTTATGAAAATATACTGCGATACTTCGAATATGGTACCAACTAAAGCGTGAGGCGGCCTTTGTGCCGCATATTGAGTTGAAAAATATCATAAACGAGAGATTTAGTTGAGTCTCCTGTAAATACCAAATTGATTTGCAAATGAGTGAATTTGTAGTAATCACTGATGTTCATTTTTCTCTGGCGGGTCCAGGGTTGTGTCCCACGATAAAACTAGCGCACAGGCAATGCACCTAACAAGATCGAATGGACCTTGATGAACACTGTTCAGTGCAGTTGTTGTTTTCATTTTGTAAACAAACTCACTTTCAATTGAGACTTCGCCCTGAAGAGCCGGGAAGCACTGCACAGCTCTTTCATCCTTTATGGGAATCATCATTATTTCGCATCTCACGGAAATCCGAGTTTCCTTTCCAGTTGAGAGCTAATCATACTGCTGTTCATTCACTCGTGGTCGAACAGTTAAGCATTCAACCACTGGCCGGAAGGTCGCGGGCTTGAAACTGAGTTTCCTGAGGTGCGTACTGCCTATGATTCCCAATAAGCATGAATCAGCTCTACAGTTCTCGGCTTTTCAGCATGGGTTGGCTTCATTGACAAGACGAAATCTCGATAGAAAACTCATGTACATTTCATTTGTGTCCACCAGCTTTTATATGATACATACTACACTATATATTATCTACTGCGGTTTACAAACGTGATCTGTTCTATTCGTATTTTGGCCGCTGTAAGATAACCACGCTGATGTTTGTCCTGCGCAGTAGCTCTTTGGTCGGACCTTGAAAGCTTCCATCGCAAAGGATAATGGAAGAGCAGCTGAGTTTATCAGGCGCCGTGAATACCCCAACAAATCTCGATGTTATGAATGTGGGGTGAGTTCCGTCCCATTTTTGTTGCCGGTTGTGATTTTCTTTTTGAAAACACCACATTTCCTCCAGACTGGTCTCCCGGTTACACTTACTTCAAATTCAATCGAAGCCCTACACAAACCGAGTGTGCAGTCCCGGACACTTTTGGAATTGAGAAGTGATATTTTGTGCTACTCGAATTTGTCATAGTAACACAGACAACAATCAGCTTTTATCCTACTGACTTGAGACGGTCGTAAGCCAGGAGCCGCTGTTTGCTGAGGGCATTTGTCTTGGTTGGAATGTCACCTAATTTGCACGTACTTTAGCTAGGATAGTACCAGATATGTAAAGTTTCAACTTCGGAATGTGTGCATAACACACATCGGAGTTCCGTGATATTCAAACAAGGGACCTACGGGGCTACGGTTCCCAGGATAGAAGTGCTCTCCGAATGGGCACTTTAGAATAAGTTTCGCTGTGTAGTTTTCTGATATTTTCATATTCGGAGGTTACATGCAGTAACCGCTGAGATTGTCGCTCACTAAGCAAACGTCGCGAGCCCTGACGTTGGGTGATCTTAAAGGTTTGTTGAAAACACCGGCCGGGTAAAGTGTAAGTGTATCCCTGAACAGAGTAGGATTTTTCCGGTCTATCGAAGTAAGTCGCTATCATGGACCACACCATATACTCCATATACATTCTAGCTTTTCCCGCCGGTTACTTTAATTCGTCCGCATGTTGCACATCTTTTGAGTGTGAGTCACTTTGGAGGGGGTGATACACTAAGTAGCTGTGTTGTATCCTCTCTGTCTGCATTTCTGGAATTCGGAGAAAGTCCTATGACAGGAGCCAGCTGCTGGCCTGAAAGAATGGTTCGAGTTTATTCAGGGGTGAGTGATTACTCTTATATAATCCTTGATGATCCATGATCAGCTTAGCCTTCTTACCCCGGGCACGTAACAACCACACACTTGACGGTTATTACGGTTGTGACCCTTTTTGAATCTCAACAACAATCCATAGGGAATGTGCATTGGGAATAGGGATAGCATAATCAAAACATGTGAGATTCCAGTTTGACACGCAAACATTTTCGTTCTTTGTGCTTCTCTTGTGTAAAACTAATGGTGCATTCAAATTGCTTCATATGTCTTCCTGGCTCTGCGTTTCCGCTTTGTTCGAAATCATATTTATTTTGTCCTCCACAGGAATTCGGTCACCTCAGTTACAAGTGTTCTAAAAATGCACTTGGGGAGCGGGTTCCACCGGTGAAGAGAAGAAAAGACAGAAAAAAGTCCGAGTAAGCTTAGATTCCTGATCGTAGCCTGAATGTATTTTTGTAAGATGTCATGCAATCTGTCAGAATCAAAAACTGTATGCAATAGTACCCGTTACCAAAGGATTCCTGTTTCGTAGACAGCTTACGCTTCCCGATTGTAAGGCTTGGGGAGAGGATCCAGTCGATTTTCAATCACGTGGCGTCACCTGCGGGATTGAAGGATGTTGGATGGTACTTCATCAGCCACTCGTGCCTGAATGTTTGGTTTTGGGTTCAAGTCTACTTCAAGATTTGTTAGGCGCTCACGTCTGGTAGTTTCCAATAGCGATGAAGCAGCTGCACAAGGCTTTTAGACTCCTCAGTTTAAACTGACTTCAACGCCGCTGTGGAATTTCAGTTGAAAGCGGAGATGGATAGATTTTTGTTTTTCACCAAATACTCTTATTTGCATACGAATTTGGTTTTCACGGGCGAATCAACTGAATCCAGCCGAGTATCTGGTTTATAGTAGCATTTTTTCTGCTCTACTCAACGTGAAGCAAGAAATGAGGATAATGAAAAATGTCACTGACGGGAGGTCTCTGGTCACAGTCGATAATTAGGGTCTGAAAATATGTTCCGTAACTTGGTGTCACTGAACCCTTAGTTGTTATTCATTTATATCATATTAATCTACATGTTTTATGCACATCTCATTTTGGGTGTGTTGTGGACATCACCGTTGTATACCGCCACATTTTCCGATAAAAGAAGAGCAACAAGGATGAGCTGTGTTTCGTCAGTTAGATGTTTGTAAAACCAATGATCATGATCAGTAGCTAGATCGTATATCATTAGTGTGATTGCCTCGCACTTGTAGAAGCTAGAGTCACCCTCAAGCACACAGGTCATGTCACTTCACGTGATTTGATTTTGACTGATTCCCTTAATTGGTTGAAGACCCATAAGATCTATGGTTTATTTTCGTTTTCATATGAGTGTCACGGTGCAAGTGAAGTTATCCCAGTTTGAGAAGGCTGAGTAGCACGTTAGAACTGTTTCATCTCCGTTGGAAATCATCAACAGTGTAAACCATGAGTCTCTACGGATATTCAGGCCGGTTGATAGTTGAATAACATGGCATTTGGTTGTGGGTGGTTCGCCAGCATTTAGACAGGATTTTGTGTCTTCATCCTTCAGCAGTGCTGCCCGCTGGACGGGCGACTTCTCAAGTGCAATTTATATTGATACAGTAACCATCAACCGGAATACTGTGGGTCCGATGCCTCATAGAGGTGCTTGAGCCGTGCACTACTGACGATTGCTAACGGGGAATGAACAACGTTATGGTGGTTCTTGAATGTTCAGCACAGGGTGACTCCATTTGAAAATTTAAACCCACGTTTAAATTGTCAATTTTTCCCAACCGGCATCAGTTAGACACGCAGCGACAGAAGGGTGTTACTGAACCTTTCGGGACGTGTTGCTGAACCGATGTCCCTGGCGCTTCCTGCAGCAATCGTTTTGACAACTTTGCTCAACTACTCGGATGTGAGCTGTTGTCGGTGTGCTATAGTAACATACTTAACAGTGCGAATGTTTCAATATGAGACAGATAAATGGTTGCAACGAAGTCCATACAAGGCCAGGAGTTGGTCCGGATGATAGAGGGAAGGCTGCAACACCAGAGTATTTCAGTCCTTTCTCTTTCATTTTCTTTAGTGAGGGTTTTTGATATTCTCAGCTATCTCTCTGATGCCATTCCAGATGTGTCAAGGTTTTCGCCTTCGTCTGCATACTGTGAGGCTTCGTCGATAGTGTTTTTCTTGACCTGTCCCTATCTACTGCTCTGTGGTCAGGTATTGTTTTGGTATATTTGAGATGCACGAGGCGGTATCATAGGAAGTCAGGTCGGTTACTAATACCTGTCATTTTTCCACGAGGAGCCTTACAGTAATCTAGATGAGTGTGCTTAGGTGTCAGGAAGAGCAATTCTTTTCTGCGTCCAACATATCTCCTCCTGAAAACTGACCGTATCGTTCGTTCTTGAAAATCCAGTCTTCCTGTGGTTTTCCAGACTTCTCGCGCACTTACCAGGTCCTGTTGGATTTTGACCTTACTTGCTGATTATGTGTTACCTAGTTTTGTCACCATCATTCACGGAAAGACGTCATTCAAGCTGGTGGTGTGACATTGATTGGCTTGCCTTGCATAGTAGATGTATAGTGTTCGAATCATAATACGGCTAACGGTATGCACTATTGGTGAACTAAAGTAGGAGCGGAACTCGTTTGCGGCGCGCGACGTGGATTCACCAGATTGATCGCGACCGCTGTTAACAACTGCTTGCCCTTATGATTACTCCAACTTCATCACTTCCCACCACCTACCCATAGACTTCGGGATATGCTGCCTCCGAACACTGTTCTCGTAATTCAGTAGGAGAGACTGGAAGTTGTAGGTTGCCGTACAAGACTCGGTAATTGTGATGTCTGATGTAGGCAGTGAACTATTGTCAAAGACTAGGATCATGGTCGACAATTTGCACCACTTTGGTCACTGAGGAATTATCACTGAGTCTTAAGAGTCGTGTTTACCAGTCTATGAGCTGTGTTGTATGGTTGCAAGACAGCCTCTGCAGTTCTTCTACAATCGGTGTCTTCGAATAGCCACTGGTGACGGATGGCATTAGTGAAATTGGAATGAAGTAATTAGAAAACGCATTTGGTTGTCTCCGTGGCTCTTCATACACTTGACTAAGGACAGTGTGGGGTATGGCCTCTATTCTGGCAGTTTTTGTCCACATTGTTCAGTTGATCGTTTCGGGTTGTAGGTTCCACGAACTTGCGACCAAAAGTTTGCACCGCTGCATGCAAATGACTATGCTTACTGAAGACTCACGCCAAGTGTCTATCGGGAGTTGCGCTTTCCGCTGGACATCGTTGTATGTCTGGGATAATTAGTCACTTTTTACGTAGTAACGATGACGTATGATTGTTGCCTTTGGATTGTACGCACACGTTTGGCAACATTCACCGAGGATGACTGACAGAATGTAACACTGAACAGAACCTGCTTACGTTGATTGGGGACCACCGAACCGACCGGACAATTTAAGCCTCTAGCGGATCGGAAATCATCCCCTTCCTCCTGACACTGACGTACTTCAAGGATGTCTATTGTCTTTTTTTCGTCCCCCCCCCATCAGTCACAGTCTGACTTTCCGTTTTCAAAATTCGGTATCATAAAATAATTAGTCAACCCTCCTGAGAAATCCCAGCTGGCCCTTCCATATTGAAACGATCTTCCTCAATGTCTGACGAGTAACCTTTTACTCACTGAGTATGTTAAACGTGCGACAAAACCCTTTAGTGAAGTTCACAAACACGTATTTTTCCCACACTAGATGTAGTCTTCCTTTGTTGTACCCCCCAGAGTCCACGAGAAGGACTTCTGCTTAGTTGAAGGATTTCTGAAGCACTTTTCATGATGCGTTGCAATTTCAAGGACTGTCCTTGTTGATTGGCCAGTCAGCACAATGACGGTTACTCAGTCTCTTCACTCAGGATTATTGAGGGAACTGAACATCCAGTTAAGCTCCAGATGGCTCTGTGGTTGAGGCGCGAATCTACTGACCAGAAGGTCCGTGGTTTGAAATCGACCGCTCCTGTCCAGGCTTGGGCGACCTGGCGGTACCTCGGCCCTCGTATTTCCTTCGGGTGGCATGGCAGCTAGGCACTGCAAGAGTGTTACAACTAGACCTTACCAACCAACAACATTCACTTTAGTCCGTTGCACCTGTCGCCATTTCCACTTGCTATCCAGATCGCAATTGTCTGTCCTTACTGAAGCTTACTGTAATTCTGTTCTTCATTACTAGATATTTTTGGGTCTGTATTTACCATCTTAGCTATATGAGCTTCCCACTTGCCATGACCAGCTTTAACGCCTGAGGGTAGGCCACTGTGTGCCATCTAAGCTGTCTGTCGATAATACTATTCCTTCGGAGACTTTGGAAGTCACACTACAAATCCATACACGACTTTCAGATGACGGAGTTACTAGAAAGTGGAACAAGTAAATTGTGCACCTGGAACAGTTAGCAACAGGATGATTCAACGTAACTGACATTTGGTTTTGAAAATGTGCATATTATGTCTTGTCGGAAGAATCCTGCCTTTTGCACAGATCCTCATCTGCAAGACACACTGGTAGTTCAGAGGACGTCGACTTTTCCATGTAATACAGCTACTTGGGTAATCATGGACCGTCTATTCTAAGTTGATTTGATACGTGTTTAGTTCATCTATCATACGTAACTCTTAAGATAACTGGAGAAATTCATGTAGGTTCTTAACGTAGCACGTCACGTGCCCATACAACAAGACTAAAACTCTGGTTGTCTTTTACTTGCTGTCCCCGATTCTCATTAATTAACAGTTCCAAACGCCCCCGGGGGTCCGGCGTGGGAGCGGAACCTTATGAGGGTACCAATTCTGCAGACGATGATGTTGATGGGGAGGAAGAGGGTGAGGAACCTGGGCTGGATAGCTGGAGTGCCGCTGTAAACTATCAGACGAACCTTCTAAGTCAGTCAAGCTCGACGTCTTCCTTGCTTGAACCGAACAGGAAACGACGCATTCGTCAAGACACTTATTTCTCAGATGAAGAGGAGCTGGAGGAAGATGTGTGATCACGTACACTCGTTTAGAGACGGATACGAGCACTTTCGACACTTAGATCTGTATGTCATCTTTCTTTCTGGGTATCCTGCCAAGCATATGTGCCGCGAAGCAGATGCCTTTGTACATATATACATCCCCCAGTTTACTTGTGCACTTGACTCCTCGTGTTCTGTGGCTTGCATTTTGTGCATTATACAGATGTTTCTTTGGGACTCTGTAGAAACATATTAAGGGTGGACGATGTTGCCCTTGTCTAATTGGAACATCCAATGACCAGTGTGGAGGTCCACTGAATGTTACCTTTCACACCCTCGTTTGACACCAGTTAGATCATATGCTTCACCTGTTGGGCAGCACTCTTTGCGTTGAAGCGTTCCAGGGGAGGTCAGGCAATGATCTGACAGCGAACCACGATAGTCTTATCTAGCAAAGTAAGTGGCATTCACAGCTGCCACCTCATCGAATAGATGACCAAAATGGGAAACGTAACTGAAACTGAGGAACACTGAAAGGCATCGTACAGCCACATAGACACTGACGCTGATACAGCTGGTCCATCATGCGTGTTCAACTTTCTTTATTCCAGACTCTTGTTTGGAACCCATTGCCTTTACTAACGTTATTTACAATTAGCTGGTGCACGCGAGAGCTATCAGTGCGCAGTCGTCTCTATCGTCATTGGGCGAAGGATTTCTGCAGCCGCTACCACTATACCTTGGTGCATGGCTTATGGCTGATGCACTGAACTGCGCTACAAAGCGGATAGATGTTTGGAACTACTGTGCCTGAAAAAAAACCATGTACAATTTCAGAAGTACCCAGATGAGCTCTAATATGCCTTTCAATTTGCACCACCTGCAACATTTCTGATTCTTGCCTCCGTGTTATCGATATGTTCATGTTGCTGTATGGTAGGGATGAGAGCGACTTGGTGGGAGCTAACTCCGGGTGTACAATATCGTGCAGACCTGGTAGAGACTAATCTTCCTGATTTAAAAAAGTCGTCATAAGATTCCAAGGAAATGGTTAGATGGTGGAAGGCTTTTAAGTGGGCGTCGTGATAAAATAGGCGGAAATTTCTATGGTATAATGGTTAGATAAGCATTTCATGGAGAAAGGTCCCAGATGTCTACAGTACCAGGCAGCCGTCCTGTTCTTTTCCCAGCCGGACCATCTAGACACAATCTGGGGTAAGTCAGATGCCAGAGTTTGCATAGTTCTCCATGTCTTTCAGTTTGGACCCGAATGTCTCAAAAGGATGCGCCGGGGCGTTCATCCTGAGTAGAGGACCTAATCAAGGGGTATGTGAGGTTTGGTTGACATCTTTTGATCCAACGCACTGCATCCACAGAAGATAGCGTTGCTCATCCGAATGGTCAGAATGTTGATACTACCGAGTGCATAAGGTGGTCGGTCTGTAAGGAAAGAGGGTCAAACGCGTTATGTTGAAGAATATCTTCAGCACGAACAGGCCTCAAAATGGTAACTGACAGAACCTGTGCGTTGTAAACAAGTCCTTTCAGTGAGAGATATGTCACGAGAATCCCCATAGGTAAAATTACTTGTAAACACCCCCCCTTCGACCACTGTCATTCGAGGCGTAATGTTGGCCGTGATTTCTCCATGTGCTGATAGTCGGCTTCCAAAATATGCGAAGCTGTTGGCGAATGCAAGCTTATCGACCGCGACGGAGACAGTCTCCATCCAATCCTGAGCATTTCCATGATGGGAACATTTCTCAACGGTTAGCTTTCGATGCCAGGGTGTTGATGGCGTTTTGTATCGAGTACTGTTGGGTTCCTGTAGTAGATATAGTCATGGTGATAGCCATAGACATAGTCATGACTTTGGACCCAACGTACAGGTAGTAGTGCGGTGAAACTTCCACAGGGCAAACTTCATAGTGTGATCTGCCACGAAGATGAACTAGTAACGGAAGATCGGGCACTATCGAACATTAGCCCGCACATGAGGCGCACAACCCTGCACCCGCCTGATACTGACATTTCTAATGTGAGGCTGACAATTCGTGCCACATTTATCCATCATCTTTGTCCTCCTCCTCTCGTCAGAAAAAAAACTGTTTCTTGCATACGAGACAGTTCTGACCGTTTTTCTCACGCAATCCTTAATAATAGACAAAATTGGCTTATTCTATTCGAACTCACTTCTGTGACGTCAAGATCAGTCTACTGCATCTGATGAGGCAAAGTCTAGTCAGTTTCGATGTATTCCGAATAGTTTCCTATTTCTGGATGGTTTTCCTGACTGCTGCGCTCAAGTGGCAAACATCCTGTATCTTTGAAGGCGTCCACTGGCTCGTCCAGACGAAATGCGTTCCAGGCTTGTCGAGGTTTGCTTGTAGCAGATTCATGCGGTGCATCAAATCCTGACTAATCTTGTTTTTTATGTGGTCGATTACAAAGTGGAGCAGAATTTATCAAAACTTCTGTTTTAAGGACCAGAGGACCCTAGTCCGTCAGCTGAACAACAAGTGCACTTGGTACGCACGTATATTGACGTATATTTTTGAAAATTCATCCTGCATTCGGTGCGAGGGAACACAGTTCTAATGAGTATGCGTCGTGTTTACTCCGGAACAAATAATTTATCGTCCAAGCACGTGGCGACTTTGTGTGTGCCAGCGAGTATGTGTTAGATCAACGCCTTTGAAGCATCTTGGGGATTTGTCCATGACAGGAGGTGTCATTTCTTTGTCCTCTAAATTTCTACACCGTAACAGGTTTACTCGATTTTTGGGCACTTTATTCCCACCGGCTGCCTCATGCTATCTTTTCCAAAGTCTTGCGAGGTAAAGAAGAATAGTACAGCGTCGTTTCATGGGGGATAAATAAATCCTTTTCGTTGTTTAACACCGTTGAGATCGTTCTTACAAATTCATCAAGATCTTTTTATTGCACGTCCTGTCGTTCCCACATATCCGAATAAAAAGTTCACTATCAACATGGATAGTAAACACGCCTTTTAACTGTTCAAATTGTGCCTCTTCTCCTATCGAAACTACCCACTTCATGCCTGAAATATTGACATGTGGCAATCTGTGTGGCTTTCTTGCACATAAAACAATGATAGGAATCTTACATGAATCTCTCTAATCTTTTGAAATGGCTTTTGAGATGGCTCAGGGGCGAGATTGCTCAGCGGTTAGAGCGCGAATGTACTGATCGGAAGTTCCGTGGTTCGAACCCGACCTCTGCATCTCGACTTCTGTCTAGGCCTGGACAACCTGGGAGTATCTCAGCCCTCGTGCTTTCTTCGGGTGGCATGGCAGCTAGGCACCGAAAGGGTTTTACAACTATATCGTTCTCAGTTGTTTAGAGAGCGGTCCACTGAGTGGCTTCTAGGTAAGTCAACTATTCTAGAATGTCCGCCTTCTGGACGACCGGCAAACGTAAAACTTAGTTCCTGAATACTGTTTCAGCCGGGTTCAGGAAGTTATCCTGCAACCGGAAAGATGCAAGAGACTTCACTTATCCGGCTTCCCGCTTTTTTCGCAGAAATTTCGTCTGACATGCTGAGAATTCACAGTGGTTTATTAACCATTGGTGATCGCCACATTCTTCAGCCGAGCGGCTCTCGACTAAGTCATCCATTTTAGGCAACTTGTTTTTTCCAACCTGTCACATTGATAACTGCCCTCCCTAATGCAAAATTTGGATCTCGTCTCTAAGTGAACTAGTTCAGCCTTGATGTGCGTTGTCATAGTTGCGTTAAGCAGTTGAATTTCGACTGCATTCCTACCGTTTACAACACTAATGGAAGGACGCAAAGCATTAGGTTGCAGGCCCTCAAAAGTTTTAGTTTCTGCTCAGTCCATGAGTTGCAGAGTTGAAAGAATTTATTTTTTCGGTCCAGTGTTCGAAGACCATCTCGAAGAGGCAACCGGACGGGAGATATTAAGGTACCCAACCCAAAATACCCCCGGGCAAGCAAAGACGCACGCGATCCCATAAGCCACTGCTTGTTTGAGGGTCAAGATACCATATGCTGGGTTAGCAACGAAAAGCCTTCCTCATACTAACATCTATCTGTGTGTGCCTCAAGGAAGTTCACAACTTTGAACCTACACTATCTGTTTCCGCGGTGGGCGGTATCTTTGCCTTTTTTTGCTGAAGGTCAGTTATCAAAAGTAGCATGTATGTTCAGCTCAACGCCGAATTTCACTGAATCTCACGGGAAATTGGAACTAACAAAGCAGAACAATGGAAACGAATCCGAACGGGAAAAAAACCGGAATTTGGAAATGCCATAAGTGTATATTATTCAGACAAAGTAGAACTGTGTCATGACCGACGTACTTCATAAACCTCGGCTGCGGCAGCGCATGAAAAGCAGAGTGAACTAAATCAAACGGGACCAAAGTGACGTGATCAGCCCATTCAGTTCTTTCTGTACACGTAGTACGAGTTTGAATCGAGTAACCGGTACTACAGCAGGGAGCAGCTGTTTTGTATTATGATTTGCACTGAGGAGCAAAGTCTAAATGTGCTTTTTGGCTAGGTGCCTGGTGATCGATGGTTTTACTTCAGACTCGTTCCAGGTTAAATCCCGACCTAAGGCTGTCACTATGTCGTAATGGTCGAACTTCAGTGGTACAATGATCTTTCAGACTGCACTAGCTGGATATTAGTTCCTCAAGGATTAAGCTTGCCAGTAAGTTCAAGGGGGAACAACCCGGCGAGGAGTAGCCAGTCCCCGTGCTGCGACAAATCGTGTAACGTAGTGACCTGGAGGTTAAGTCGTATTATCTGCGATAAGTGTGTGATGGCAGTAAGGCGTTTCCTTCAGGCAATCAGTTTGCCCCTATTTATGGAAGCAGCGATTTAGGATATGTCGGCCCTAAAAACCGCACACGGTTGACCGTGACCATCGGCGCATTACTCAACACGGTCAGAATACTCTTAAAATTAAGGAGCCTGATGCTGCTCAGAAGGTATATGTTGTGCGTAGCCACATAAAGAATCGGACAAATATGTCTTACTCCATACGCACTGGGATCAGGCCAGCCCCTTGCTGCCAAGCATGTCAGACTATGGAGTCATTTGCTCCTGGAAGGGTCCCTCAGGAAAACCCTAACCCTCGTGGTTCAGACTTTCGAGTCATATGCTAGGCTTAGGGTTCCCGAACAAAACCATTGCCTACCATTGACTTATGGGCCAGTCTCGTGAGTCAGAGGCTTAGGGTGCGGTACCTCAACCCCTTCTTCGGATTGGACAAACGGGAAGTATCATTCGCCCTTGCAGCACTTCGTTCGTTGGCCCTCACCCACATCCCACCCATCAAACGATGCACTGCGGTCTACCCATTTGCCAGTCCACCAATCATTCCTTCATATCGCCCAGCAAAGTAAACCAAAATACTAAGCAGCCTTTAATATCCCACTCTCTGTAAACTTGTACAAAAGCTATCTCTCGCTGAAATCTTGCTTTCCCTCCGTCGGTGTACGATGTGTCTCCGAAATGTGCATACAAGACTCCACTTCGATCGTGCACCTCAAGCCGCTTAGGACGACCTCGGATGTTCAAGTTTAATTGAGGATCATCCAGCACTGTACGAATTCATCTAAAAATGTGCTTTTTGCCTTCTGTCAGTTCCGCCAGTATATGCATCCGCGTAGTCGCAGGGGATTTGAAAAATGCAGTGAATGGCTGATAAGACGGACGCTAGTGTTTAATTTGTTGCGGTGGCAAAGCTGTCGTACGTTGCTTAGAATTCGACTTAGGACCACGTTTAAAGTCCGCTTGAAATGACTGGCTGTCGGTGTAAGGAAGGTTTGTATTTTCAACCCGTTCTGAGCTACTTTACCAATGAGTGAAGGTAGCTTTTTGACCCCAACACACTTTTGAACAGTTTAGTCACCTCAGCAGATTTATTTGGAACAAGAATAGCTCTACTCTATGGGATATGGTCTGGATAGAAGCTTCTAGAATTGAGGTACTCTCCACTTCAGGTAGGTCTGTCGTAGACGGAGCGAGGTAGAGTACCACGATATACCGCGTGATCCAAACGTTTTGTTTTCTACCTCAAGTCCACAAGTTTTGATGGAACATGTTAAAATCTGAGAGCAAATTTGCAGTCCGCTCTCCGTGCTGTGTTACGAGATAAATCTCACCTAAACACTGTTGCTGAATGTAATTTTCAGCCGAGTGCTTAAGTTTCGTCATTGTAGTGTCTGCCAATTTGGATTACAAAAGTCCCCTATTGGCAATATTACCAATGTGTTTATAACTAATGCTTTGAAAACGAAAGTCATCTTGAGGCACAATACAATGAGGTCCCTGAGAGTGTGTAGGTTAACCAGATTTGAGTGGGTATCTATGTAATCGCCTAGAATTTCAACAATTTTCATGCGCTTAAGCACCCAAAATGATGATTCATGCGTCATCGAATCCTTTACATTTGTCCGCCCATGACATGACGCGATCATACACTTGAATCCGTTGTACAGCTGTTCTACGGATCTGACCTGTTCGTCCTTTGTGTAGTATATAACAGAAACAACAGTGATAAGTAGTTTTCTAATGGCACAGAACAGTATGCAAACAAAAAAGATGGTTATTTTCGTGACGCATGGTTCCTACACAAATCCCATGCATGAGTGTGTCGCATGTTATTATTTATAGTAATTTAAAGAAAAAAGCGAGTCGGATCAGGTTTTGTGACTCAACACCTTGATGACCATAGACTGACTTTAAAAACCGAAAATAGACGATGCAGATAAACACTAACACATCTGAGTAATTTATGACATCTGCTGGATGTCAGTGCTTTCCGCTGGTGATCAGGTTTTGATCATGTTCTGATTATAATCCGTGACCTGAATACCTGGCATAGATGGAGGATACGGAGCAGGATGCGAAGTTATTTGTGCATTGTGTCCAGTATGGATGTGTTGATGGGTTAGTCTCTCCTTCAATGCCAACCACCTAATCGAAATATGTTCTCCGCTATGCCTTGGAGGCCTTGGCTAATTTCAAAAGACTGCGCATGTGTTGTTTGGGTGAATTAAAGCTTCACTGAAACACACGAGTATCTTCACGGTTACACGATCACTATTTGCTACGAGATAAAGAGCAGTATCTGAGAATTTTGGAGCATTGGGCGATCTTGTGAAGCAAATCGCGCTTGTATTTTTCTGAACTGTGATTCCTTCTTCAAACTATTGGAATGTTCTGTGTGTGTATATAATGTCGGGTAATTCGAGCACTAAATCGTGTACGTGCAATGGTGTGTTGTTCTTTAGGAATCAGCTATTGTAGGTTACAAAATCCTGCCAGATATTATAACGGTTGAGCTTTTTCGGAGGGGTCCCAATGTTCATGTGTAACACAGTAGAGCAATAGACAGTTGATGAGCACTTAAAGCATTGTTCTGTTCGTCGGAACCTGTTCCATTCATAACTGACTGAACAATGCAGTTGAGATGTCCATTGTCAGAAACTCACCACAACTCTTATGCGTGCCATTCAAATGGTTCAGCGGCGAAATCCGCAAAAGAAAGAATAATCATTAAACATAAACCTTACCTCTTGGTAACTAGGCTGAGCTTCACTTTTCGTGGTTATCAAAATGTCTCTTGGAATAAGATCTACAAGAAGCCAGTAACTAAGATACCTCCGAAAGCTTACTCACAAGGTTCTACGGCCATCTTATGTTCTTTGGGACTGATTTGCCAAAATTACTCTCCAAAATTAAGGTAAAATACCCTACATGAAGATTCGCAGAACACTTTCACGGTGATTTGAAATCATACCTACTCGGATACTCCATCGAGCCTCGTCTCTGTGGAGCAGCTGCAACATTGTGGAGTGTATAGAAGTCTCCTCATACGAGCACTCTTTCAGAGTGCTATACTATCCATGGGGATGATTTCGACCATAGGATGCTCCTACTTCAATGAAACCACTGCCTTCCAGAAAAGAACAGAACAGGAACATTCACCCCATCGATATGAGCTTCTTGTTGATCATCCACCGAAATTACGCGAGAGGTTATCTATTATCTACAACCATCCACGCAAAACCGCGCAGATTACAGCTTATAGGTGTCCATGATGGAAAGTAGTTAACCAAACCGTGCTGAGTGACACGGCACAAAGTGAGTAAGCTGACAAAATCTGTTTCGCTACCAGTCATATATGCAGGCAGAATTGCGGGAAAAACATAGGCCTGGAGATCTGACGAGTCAAAACTACCAAAAGAAGCTTATTTGAATTGGTTGAGTGTTGCATTGTTATTTTGGACATGGAGTGATTTCATCGCCTTTTTCCTGTTCCGTGTACATTCGGAAGCGTGTTTACCTCTCAGCGCAACCTGGTTCTTGTATGAGCTTCGTGGGAACCTTGCACCGTTATGCAGAAAGTGTGCACTGGCGGTTATTATGCGTTCCATTGGCACGGCTTCTCGAATCTTGGACCGCTTATAAGCCGGATGCATGCGTGAGAGGAATGAGACCTTGTAAACTTGCTTCGGATGACTATCATTCCTTACCCAGTGTCTAACCTACGTTTGTTTATGGGAATGGATTCGTTTATCGCAACACCGGTTAGCTGAGTGTGTAATCTGTACAGTTCATTGCTCATATAGTGAAAAGCGCCTTCACCTTTCAGCCCGAGTGATTAATAGACCACCCATTAAAATACTCAGTGCAGCGACCGGGCGATTCACTCAAGGCTCGAGTGAAATCCCTTCCGTGACGTCATATAACAGAATATTTGGAACGAAGGTCGCCTCACGGTTCATCAAAATGTTTTTCCTCCGTAAACAGTACTTTGCGTGAGCTATCACGGAGGATGCATGGGACCTGATTTAGTGGTACACAAACTTTTGGAAGTCATTCTGCTGCACAGCATGAAGAGGTATTATGTAGTACAAGTAATAAGGTTCTTTGTTTTCGAATATTAAATAATCTAACGGACCCCGCCTTACGCTTCGACATGCGCTTCACACCTGCAAAGTGTAAAGTGCTACTGCAAGACTGGGTGGGCCTGAACCCTAGCCTCATGCTTGCGGGTGAACCGATGGAGGTAGTAGACAAATTTGTTCACCTAGGCAGCTGTATTAGTCCCGGTGATCTCGCGAAAGATGATATTTCCATCCGAATCGGGAAGGCCGGAGCAGCTTTTGTGAACCTGCGTCACCTGTGGCGTAGGCGTGACATCAGCTTATCCGTCAAGGGTCGAGTTTACAATGCTGCGGTACGCTCCGTATTACTATACGGATCAGAAACCTGACCGCTGCGCGCCGAGGACTCCAAAAGACCTTCAGTGTTTGACCATCGATGTCTTCGGAGCATTGCCCGAATCTGGTGGGAACACCGGATCAGCAATGCTGAAGTACGTCGAATGGTATTCGGGAGAAATAACTCACCCTCGATAGATGAACTGATCACACTGCATAGGCTGCGCTGGCTTGGCCACGTACTGCGCATGCCAGTCGACCGACTTCCTCGAAGGGTTCTTTCCGCGCAACCACGTGAAGTTTCAAAACGAGACAGGGGTGGTCAAAAAACGACTTGGCAGCGAAGTATAAAAGCCATTACCAGCAAACTCAGCTGCGCTGGTCACTGCCGTCTTCCTGGATGGGGACCCCGAGACAGGCCACATCAAAGGTTAGGGACATTGTCAGACATGGCCCAGTCGCGCCCTCAATGGCGCTCGTGCATCCAAGCTATTGCCTTCAGTGCATAGCTCCCTTCCCAATCCCCCACTTAACAGTCCATTGACAGTTGTGTGTTTACGCACTAATTTATCAACTCCCGCCTCCAATGCGCAGCTACCTACCTCACCTTCCCAAATCACCGATGAACGAAACTGTGGCAGCTACAACCACTGTACGACAAGTACACGGTTCTTACAGCTGATGATGATGATGATGATGATGATGATGATCATAATGATGATGATAATGATGATGATGATGATGACGATGATGATGATATCTGGCACAAAACATCGACTAAAAAAGCACCTAAATCGTACGAAATTCGACTAATATACACAATTTTCATTTAAGTAGAATATAAGGATGATAGAAACGAAACCGATCATGGGCTATCGAAGAGTTTTCAGAAACCTTATGATTAGTGTACTGCGTCTATATGACTTAATGCAATATGCCGAATGCCGCACCAACTGAAGTGCGGAGCTGCCTGGTGCAGCACACTCAGTTGAAGAAAAGATTCAGTTGGGTTGCAGGTGCGAATTTGTTTACAAATATACATGTTAGGGCATCTTAATCTTCAGTACGTTCCCTTAAAAGTCCTTTAGAAGCTCAGCTACGGAACGACATCGTTGCGTTTAGGCAACCAACTCCGTCATATGTAGGGTGGAGCTGCATAATCGACAGACATATCTACAAGAAATCATTAAACTGAGGAACTTTAGGGGATCCAGATTTGATACAGAAACAGCGTAGCTTTGAATATTCATACTGATGCGAGTATGAAGGAGATTTTCAATCACAGGGTGGACTCTTCTCTTTTTATCCCATTACTGTACTCGTAATCCTACGTATCTCTCCATCCGAAGAGTTTTCGGACCATTTGGATTGTGAAAATATCTTCAACCGAAACAACTGAGAGACTCGTGTGCTGCGTTTTCGGACCCATTGTTTGATATCTCGTGTGGACTGTGATTATCGACGAGCTATTTTGCGTGTGCAACAATCAGCAACCATCTGTGATCATCGGTTTTGTATACAAGGCTAACACCCTGTCTAGTTTGGTGAGCACATACCCATACTAAAATATTGCAGAAAAATCCTTTTCTCTTGCCCACGTCCTCATCCACATCGATACCTTAAGTATGTCGTTCAAAGCTTTCAATTCTTCAAACGCTCTTTTGTTTTACTTTTACGGAGTTCACAGCTTTTTTACATACTAAACAACGTTTACAAATAGATAAGTTCCACTGTTGCTTCTGTCCTTCTCTTTGAAGTCAAGATATCTGTTTATCACACAGTCCGACGCTTGATATGAAACAAATTTCAAGGCTGTAAATGTTTACCCACGCAGTAGTGAACTAGCATAAAAATATAAGAAAAGTTGGAGTGGTGTGATTGTCTGGCGCCAAAGGGCATCTTTTTCAGCAGCTGCGTGTTGTTGCCGCCGGGGTAACGGCAAACTGTGTTTAAGCGCCATCAAAGACATACACCTGAAGAATAAAGAGGAATTTCGACGGTTTGGTGCCTAACTAGAAGCGGGGTCCAACGGTATGTGCGGAAAACATTTTCGTTCTACCTAAGGTCACAGGGATAGTGAACATTAGCGATACGATGAAAAATATGATGTGAGCTGACTAAAACGGTACAGTTTTGTCTATCTAATGAACTGACAAAAATTTTTTACTGGTGCTCACCTACGGAGCGTACTACAATGGCTATTTAAACAACATTATTCAGGGACGTTTGGATTGTCTCTAACATCATAGTATTGCTTAACTTAAGCTTCAGGCATGTAACAAAAACATTAAAAGCCAATTTTGTGACCTCCTTAATGTTACGACTAAATCATACGAGCAGTCAGAACACTGGATGAAAGTAACTTCTACGCCAGATCACTTACGTGTTTTCAAAGTTTGGACAAACCAGATTCCGATCTCCCGTCTTCTTGGAAAAGGGCTTTCTGTTACACAGACCAACATTTTTGGGCATGTGGGTGTTCAGCATGTGATGTATTTATTCATTCTTTGTTCAAAGGCATGCTCCATACATGAGAATATATGGCAATTTGTGCATATGGAAGGTTTTGTTTGTCGCAATCTACTTTGCTAAGAAACAAAAGCACTGATCTCGTGTGTTACGACTATTTCGCCAGCGTTTGCTGGATGCACCTAAATTATCACTTCTGAACAGGCGAACGTGTTCACGCTTAAACGATGTGATTGTTTTACCCTATGCCTTGAACGATGACCCAGTATCTGTCCTGGTTTTGTCGACCGATTGTCCCGCCTGTCGGGACCGTCGGTCAGGAAGCGCCAAGGAAGCTTGAAACCCATTCGATAGGTTTTGTGTAGCGGTAGGTTGACGCGGGAGACGAGTCCAGTGATTGCTCTATTTGGTCTGAGCTCACCAGACTAACTACACCAGAACGCAAGGAAGACTGTTCACACGAGAGGGATGTGAGCGTGCATTGTACAAATCCCGCAACTAATCCTACGGTACGTGTTTTATTCATTCTTAGGTGTTGCGGTGTAAATGTTGAGTGTCTTCTGACTCACCACCGGGAGGATTTTTCAGCACGAAGGCTTCACAGCTCACGGAGTAACTCATTCCCAAAGTGATTTCTGTTAACACAATAAACTCATGCGCAAACCAATTTGGTTTTGTGGTAGGCTCACCTGAAATCCAGCTGAATCTCTCGTTTATGCTGTTTTCAAAAACAGCAGCTTGTGAGCCGTGTATTACGTCTATACATGTATCACGATTTCTCGAGTATCGCGATACCAACTGAAACATAGGCATCCTGGTGCAGCACATTCAGTTGTTTCAAAACATCATAAACGAGAGATTCAGCTGGGTTTCAGGTGGGTCTCTTACTAAACCAAACCTGTTTACAAGTGAGTGTATTTCGATAATTAGATGTACTTTGTGGTTGTACGGCAGTCAAGCATCACTGTCAAAACTAATGTTGTTGTTTCTGATGATGGTGACAATGATAATGACCTTTATGATGACGATGGTGAAGCCAGCAACATGTAGAAGGGCGTTGTAGGATGTTAAATGAAAGTTCTGTAAGCTGAATGATGATTAGAGTGACATAGAGTTTATTACTAACCACCTCTATGAATGAACGCACCTCAGGATTCATTGAACTGAACTGTTGAAATCGCCTTTCCAACTCGGTGAAAATGGCTAGTAGTCTCTACTTATTTACTATAAAAATAGATATCGTAGTTGCTAATCTGGCGCAGTGGGGTGACTCCCCTTACATTTTAAAGAAAAGTGTCTGTGAGGAAATCTACAAGTCCCAGTGATTTTTTTACGGAAAGGACCTGTTTTCCATTTCCGCTGCAATCAACGTAGTAAGTCAAGTCGTTCTGTTAGATCTCAATTCACTACACGACAGTGAACTCCCCCAGCTGTGCTTGGTTGAAATCGCATCCAATTTTAATGTCCACTTTCAGTAGCGGATGATAAAACATCGGCCCAGTCTCCAGGCCTAATGAATTTCTCGCAGACAAAACTATAGATGGCAATGCTGACACAAGATAGATTTAGACCTTGCGTTCTTGAGAACCACAGTTTACAGAGATGGGATTTTCATGTACTAGATCATGTGAAATGAGGTGAAACAAGAAAACCATTGTGGACAACAACCAAAAGAGTGTTCGTGCGACTTCGAAAATCGCAATAACGTAACTCCGAAATTTGAAACTTTACGTATCCTTATGTCAGGAAATAAGTGGTTCCATTATCGAATTTTAGTTACTGGTTAAAGAATTTGATGGGTTTTGGCAGGCAGCGTCACCGACCCTGTCCTCATCTTATCGGGAATGCATGGAGTGTAACCAACGGGAGAACTTGCTTAAACACAAAATATTTCATGCTTTAACTAACTTCACAAAACCGACGAAGGTCGGAAATTCATACTACTCATAAGCAGTGGAAAGGTGCACATGGGTGGAGCATAGACCTCGTGAAGCATAGATGTGATTACATATAGTAAGCATAGCTAATTCAGTTAATCGGTATGTTCAAACACAAGAAGAGAGGAAATTCTGCTTGGTCTTACTACTATATGGCTCTGATCAGGTATTTAACATACGAGCGGAGTATTAATAGTATCTAGTCAGCTCATCTTGAAAATTCTCAATGGCCACATCTAAACAGACGTATGTGTTCGCGTCCGAGTATTACATTTGATTCATCTGATAGCGCAAACTATAATCTGGGAAATTTTCTGAATGCAAATATTGATTATCCAATTTTGGGAGCTTTTTGATAGGCTCGCGGGACCACAATACCTGCCTTTTTCGTTGTATATGGTTTCAGAATCCACTGTGTCCAAAAACCTGGTGAGGCGCTATCTGAATGCTGTGCATTTGTTTGTCAGCTCGACTGCTGACTGAGGATGACTTTAATAAGAGTTCGGAACAGTCAGGGGGCGCTTCAAATCATATCTTGTCTGTTTTACTTTACCATAGCTCTGGCCGGTTGAATGAGTCCCGCAAGTTTGATAAGATCAACAGGACGGGAATGCAGATAAATCCAAAACTAAATTTAGATAACTGCCACAACTTTTCGACCTGTGCGATAATGGCCTAACTAAGCTTTCCACCTGCTTCTAGGAAATGTACACAAAAATAGCGACATATGTAAATTGAAAACAAACTCGATGAAGATTACTTGAGATATGTTGGATTAAGTGTGTGACAGTTGATAACTAGCACGCACAACCAAGTTCAGATTGAAACTATCATCACATTCGTTCTGAAGTTCCAAATTGACTCGGCTTGGAACAAAGTACTGCAAAAGACACGGGGATTTTCATTTACTGTGTTACTTTGAAGCTGGCAGGTAACACACATTGTGAGAAATTCTTCAGATTAGTTTCACAATGGCTTGTGCCCACTCTCGTACCTGTTCTGGCATACAAACACCTTGGTAGATCGAGTGGAAATATATAATTATCTTGTTAGATTAGACACAAACGACTAATCACTGTGGGGCCAGCAGGATTGGCTTAGTTAGTACCAGCCAGAATAGTCCCTGAAATCTATCTTAAACACAGGCATGCACTTCTGGAGATATCATCCCGAGAAGTCCCCTCCCTTGGATGTTCTCTTCTTTCCTGCGGAATAAGAATAAAAAGTGTTCAGTTCTGTTGGCTGATTCCTTTTTGGAGCTGGTCTGTCAAACAGAGTGGGGCTTTTCCAAGTACCAGATAAATTTATGTCGCTTGCAATGACACCCTTTATTCTGATACCAACCGTATCCAGTTTTGAAAACGAACTTTAATGGTCGATCGGAAATTCCGAGTAGATCCGTTCACAGAAATTTGGCCCAGACCTCCTGCTGAGTTGGTCTGTTTTTCCTGTGTGGTTTGCTAACTAAATTGCGTGAGAAACTAGCGTTAATGAGCCCAATAAATTCTCCTGGTGTGCACACATTTTGTCTTCACACCAGTACATTTTATGAACAAAATCTCACATCTTGTTCATTTTCTTGAATATTCCTTTCCATCTAATGAAGATTTTATCTAATCGTTTTCTGTCAAGACCGGAAAATAGCGAACTACCTGTCCTGGTCTCGGGCTACAGTTTAAGCCAACCGCTGACATCCTAATGGAGCATCTGTCTTCAGCATTGACAACAACACCGGTGACACCGAACAGTGGCACCCAAATGTACTACTGACATAGCCATGGCAGAGAGAACGTAGCCAGGAGGGATAAAGCAACCCTACTGCAAGTCTCACACACCCATAATTATATACTGGATCAGCTGTAGCACCCTTTCTGTGCCAGAAAGAAGCACGAGGGCTGGGATACTGATGAGTTGCCCAAGCATAGACAGGGAAGTCGAGATGTAGAGGTCGGGTTCGAACCGCGGACGTTCTGGTCAGTAAATTTGCGCTCTAGCTACTGAGTTATCTCGCCAAAATTATATACTGATGAGAAGATGTAACTGCGGGTGGTGTTCTACCACACCTTGCAGTATCGCTTGCTGAGTACGTGAGTGGTCACATAGACCCCATCGCGAACTGCGCGCGGAACTGGCGAAACTCTCATTTTATGTGACCGCTATCATCAGCCTTGGTCAACTTATACTTTGATCGAATCGAGTTAGTACTAGCTTCAAATGGTATAAAAAGCAGTGTTAATTTCGATAGACCGTGGGACAAACCAAGCAGCTGCGATAGCCACATTTTTGAAAAACCGGTTTTCTGACGATATTTCAGATCCTATGTTCACACAAGTTCTATTTCTCGACCGTGAGACCACATAGATACCACTACAGTTTGACACGAGCATCCAGTATTATGAACAAAACCAGCTTGTCGGTGCTACAGACGGTTCACATTAGTAAATGTACTCGTACATTTTGGTGACTTCCCCCTGAGGGACACTGCCACATAGATTACTGTATTTCAAAAAGCTCCAGGATCCTCAGACTTCTCCTTGAATTCGAAGCATGTACCAGGTGACCGCATGTTCTGCAGCTTGACGTTGTGCTTCTTTTTGTGAAGAACCTCCTAAAAAAGGCTTCTAAAACTTTATGCTCTTGGCAGTCCTGATCATAAAAAATGCAAACAATATGTTTGATTTATACACTCATCTGATTAGTAATTTGAGTTTGATGGGAGATTCGCCCGGAACTCGGCTGAATGTCTCGTTTATGATGTTTTATACATACAATATGATTTGTATATTTGAGTTTGATCACGTGGTCTTTGGTTTGTTCGTGGAGCTCAGCTCAGCATAGCGTAGCTTAGCTTAGCTTGCAAATTTTTTCGTCATTAATCTAGGTGATATGATTAGTGCGTGTTTAAAGCGTTTTTTGCATAATACCGACTGCCAAGGTTCTCGTCTGTAAGAAAGTAAATAACAAGGCTCCATAGTACCTACAACTCCAGCTTTTTTGGTTCATCAGTTATAAAACTGAACAAAAACAATAAGGGTGAATATTCATGGAAGCGGTTGCGCTTCCGGCAAATAGCGACTAAAAAGCCTTTGGTGTATTTACCTACTGACTTTCTTGGTTGTTGATCAGGTGATTTTGTTCCGTTCGCCGAGCTTGGCAACTGACTTGCAAACGTTTGGTCACCATACGAGGAGACATCATCAGTATGCAGTTGGATGGGTTCTTCCTCTTTGCCTGCGTATGCTTATATAGCACTTGAAAACTAACTGTATTCTTCTAGGGTGATTGCCTGTTTGGGGGACAGTCTTTTTCGTGAATCTATTAAGCTGCTTGCGATCTTTGTTGCGTTGTGGTCTGCGTTTCCTTGAGTTGACTGGTCACACCAACGCCTTCTATTTTTAGTAGTTTCTCTCCTGGCCTTGACTGACCCTCTTTTCGGTTCTCATTCTGTTGTGGTCTGATCTCCTCGAGACTGATTGGTTGGTTTCACCGCCCTATTTTCTCCATTATAACGGCTGGTGTTCCTGCGTCCGCCGGTTATTTCGGTACTTCGGTTTATTGGCTAAGCAACTCCTCCCAGTCAATTTATGTGTCCTTTTGAATCGGGCTTTCCTGCTGCGCTTATGAGTTCCTCGTCTGGTTGCTTTTGCAGATGACAGCTATGTGGTTCTGGTGTTCTCTTTCTCTTAGCAGTTGAGAAGTCGGATTATTCTCGACATGTTTGTTGACAGCCTCTTCGGTGGAGTACCAGACCTAATAAGTTTGTTAATTTCTTGATAAACTATTGGACTTTGGTGAGGTATGATGATTTTCGCGTGATTTTTGGGGCGAGAATCTTCACGTTTCTAGAAGAATTAAAACTTATAGAGAATTTCGATTGTGAACTTAAAAACATGTGACTCGCACATAATTTGGCAATGAGTGCATGAGCTGTGCTTTGGTTCCCAGTCCCTCTCGGTCAGTGCGCAACTAAAAGTTCAAACGAAATACGAACCAAAGATTTTCAGAAATTTTACATTCTGTCCAGAAGATGAAACTTAGCCAAGAAACAAAAATATTTCCCATAAAATCTTCTTTTTGTACGAAATTATCCGCGTTCGCTGAGTTAGTTGCAAACTAGCAAAATACAGTGTGAAGCACAGAAATCGGTGAATTTCTTACGGTAACTTCACAGTTGTCCATACCGCGAGAGCGACTTTTCACACGCGTGAGTTTCTAAGATAAGCCCTCAATGGACATCCGACTCTGGCATTTGACTTCTAAAAGATGACTCCTGTGTTTTTGTGATCACTTTCATCGGTATGTATGACGTGTCAGCTGAGGTCGGTGTTGTTCATCTGACGCGTTGGTGAGCCTTGTCAAAGAAGTCAAAGAAGTCTGACCAAAGTCTGTCAGGCACTATATCCAATAGTCAGCGCGCATAGTTGCACACTCATTCAGACCATCCGCTTTTCACACCGAACGCAAGTCGGCACATAAACTTGTTGAAATCAATAACTTATTATGAGTTTTGATTGTTTTGCGGTGCGCGGTGACAATGCCCAAGTTAAAATGAAACCAGCACATCTCACAGGCTAATTATACATTGCCAGCTCCACAAAAGGGACCCTACATCTCAGTCTTGGAAAATCTCCGTGCTGTTGTTATGTCCCCGAAACGGCTTACTTGGTCTAACATTGAATCAACTTTAAAGGACTCATATATAGTTATGGTACCATCTATCATGACCTCAGAGTATATGCCTTCAAAGCTCTTGAAGTCAAAACTGTTTTAGTGCATTAGTAGACCGAAAATACTTGGCCCCAATTAGCTGCTGAGTTATTTGAGTGGCTAACTAACTACTGGTGAGTAGTAATGGTCTTCTAGCCGAAGAGTCGTCGATTCTCGCGGAGTACCTGATAATCACTAGGCTATAGCTTAGAATCTTACAGGATATTTTAGAGGTCGGCTTGGATCCAGAAATGTCGATCATAGGATCGAACGCTCTACTTTAAGAAAAATTACTCCAGACTGTTCCCACTGAAATGTATAGTCAGAGTTGATGTCATTCTAATCTACTAGTCGGAAATCGAATGAAACAAAGAAACAATGTCAGCTATCTTCACATTTTATACATTTTTCGAATGATATATACGTAGACCCGTTCTTTTAAAGCACTCCTTTGGACGCACACCAAATCTAAAAAGTGAAGTTTGGATAATAAGTAATGTTCTGGTAACCGTAACAGTACTGGGGACACGTGGGTTCAGTCTGACAGCAGACCACTTCTGCGAGAAATTCTCACGCTGTTTATTTTTCAAATCATTCTTCTTGTCACCAAATTCCCTTTAAATGGAACAATCCATCTGAGTAAATTTCCAATCATGGACCACTTTGTGCAGATGGTATTCACTGCGGATATTTTTGGTCACCCAAGCTACACAAACATGACCAACGGCTACATTGTTCAGCTGACTGGACACACATAACTAACCCATGGCCGGTGATATGGTTCAGCTGGACATCGTAAGAAAAATTTATTCGCATCTCGTCGAAACAACTCACCACCCACTGTCACCGGATTCCAGTTAGGACTGACCTGCTGTTTTGATGTCATTCTCCCCCTATTGCCTTATAAACATTGGCTATGCTGCCAGTACCAGGAGGGATCTCTGTCGTCCACATAAGCCACGTTGGCTGGCTAAGCGGTGATGAGCACTAGTTGGCAGCAAAAGATGAAATGTCAGACAACATCCTCTTCGTGTCACATGCTCAACGTGGGGGTAGTGTTAGCGGGGAAATATCCCAAACGACCTACTTTTGGCTTGCAGACGAAGGGATGAAAAAAAGAATTTATTCAGTATTCCGTACATTAAACCTGTTTCAATTCCGTAGAAATGTTCCCTTACTGAATCGTCATTTCACTGGTGTCTAGTTTATCGAGGAACTTGTCCAAGATGACTTTATTAGTTAATCAGATCATCGATAGAAGTTGTCAGACATTGGGACACGATCCAAATTTACATCTATCTACTCCAAAAAAGAACCTAGTCACCATATACAACCACTTATCGCGTGAGAATGTCGTGTACAAGGGCGCGAAGGTGTCTGTGTTTGACTGGTGGCCAGAATCTTGAAGATCAAGGTTCAGCCGGAGTTATATCTTTCACCAAAAGCCAAATCCAAAAAGATATGGATGTCATGGATGACAGGTTACATCGAAACCTGGCTCTGTTGAAAAGTATTTTTTATCCGTGATTCATAAGTGGAAAAATAATATGCAATGAAATCCAGTTTAAGACAGATAGGTTGGAAAAATTGGGAGTACATATCTTGTGTCGGTCGGTGTTCCGGTTGGACACACAAGATGTGACGTCATAGGACTGCGATGTCTGGACAGGCTGGTGTATACCGAAGACAGCATTCAGACTGTCAGAGCCCTCTATGTGTGTACCATGTGAAAATGGCTTGGATTATCATACTGATGTTCGGTAACCTTACAGTATGCAAAATCCAAACTTGTGAGGTACCTTTGGAGGTTTGGCAACTAATTTGTTGATTCGGAATTAGCATAAATGTTTTACCGAACCTAATGGATTTCTAGCTAAGCAACCTGGTACGGGCTGCATGTTGACCATCTAACTTATTCGAATAATTCGATCTGGATTTCAGATCATAATACATTCCTATGCACTATGTGTCTAGCCGTGTCGTACCAGATAAGTCAGTCCAAAAATCAAAGCCTATTTGTCTCGTTAAAAGTGACGAGTATGACTCATTTGGCATGCGCTTTAGACCCAGTCTTTACTTCACATGTCAGATTTACAAAGTTCCCATCCCAGCAAGGTCAGTTATTTTCTTCTTTACGGTGGACCTACCAGAATAACCATGCCAGGACAGGAGGCGATCTATTCAATGGATGGTTATATGGGTAGGAATTCTAATGCTTCTGCGGCTAATCAGACGTTAGAATTTGTTTCCATTTCCGAGCTCTCTGTAGATCTTGGCGTTGATGATTTTTCGCAGAAAGAACTTATTCATAAAATCTAACAGCAGTGTACATTTGATATTTATCTATTTATTAGATTTACTCACTTTGCAAGTTAGCATTCTCCGGTTGTTCCACTGCCTCATTGGAGACTGAGGATGAAGAGCTGACACAACTGGTGTTACCTTATCTGTACACATTTTACATGACAAGGTCTACTGAAGATGTGAGTGGAGGTGAGGTGTTGCACTACGAACTGTAATAAAGTCAAATTTCTCGAACAAGGGCAACAATGTGGGAAACGAGCTTTCGAACTCATCCCAGCCTGAAACAAGCGCCCAGAAAAAACGACATTTTGACAGAACTATCCGAACTCGTTCTGTCACAGTGCTGTCTGCTGGCGATTGTTTCGGGTTAACCGGTGGTAACCGTTGTTTTACATCTTGATTTTCCTGCCGCCCCCTTTTTGTTGACCAATGACTCCAAACACTCCAAACTCTCCCTCATGACGAACCCCTCTAGGAGGAAACACCCCTGCTGTGAAGGTATTTTGATGGGTCTGAATGTCTCCTTACTGCAATTTCCTTCATCAACCCTAGGGGAACGGCTCTTCTAGGGCTGATGGAAAAACATTCTTCTTCAAACGTCCGACTTGCTTCTCAGTGTGTATCCATCTCACCACGTCCGCCCACCTTTATTAATCGACAGCCACGATCAGCGGCCGGTATTGTAAGCCGGGTTAAAGTAATTTCCTTCCACATCATCAGAATGCTCTGGATTAGACTCTAATGAGCTTGAACCATACATGAGTGTAGCAACGAAAGTAAAAATTCCCATTAAACGTGAGAAATCTGGAGCAGAGGCTGACACGGTGCATGAACTCCTAGCATTTATCGACTTTCCAGCACCCGGCACTTTTTGCAAGAGATTATAAGGCAAAATTCATCTAGTTTTCTGATTGTCATTTGGGTAATATACTTGTCAAAAAGCACGTTCTTTGAATGAATGGAAAGACAACGGCCGGTAATGAGTATACGCGGTTGCCGTGCTGCACCAGCATTTCTAAATTACGGACATGCAAGATTCTCGACTAGCTACGGCTGCTGCTCCGGTATTGGCTCAGATGTCGCAAGACACTCTTCCCACTGGTCACCCCTTCGGCATGAAGTCACCTCCATTGGGCAAACACTTTGATATCCTCCAAAGATGTCTCTTCGAAAAGCGATAAGACACCATCGTCATCTAGCTACCAGAGGTGATGAATAGTATTGCGTGCTAGCGAGATACTAATCGGGTTGTTCGACGTTTACACCAACTAAAGCCATTTGCCTTACCACCAGGATTTGTTAGGTACAACGGGAAACGAAATATGCGTTTGGTAAGTAATAACACCAGTTGGATTGTGATCATCATAAATTTAAAGTAGACATTGCCCCCACGATAAGGCGGCCTCATTTGAAGATGGCCTACTTCATTACCGAGACCGCATTATCTTGGAATAAAGAAAACCACTTGTGCCTGACATTCAATTCATTAACTTTTAGTAAACGAGCTATGGTTTTCTCCTATATGCGCCGTCTTAGCGATTTGTGGATTCCGAACAAAAGCAAGTGAATCTCAAGCCTAAGAGGCACGCCCTGCTTGGTAATGCAATGAGGTGGATGTAACTATTTACTCCTACATTCCGGTGAGTAATATGAGTTGAATATTGTTCTGGGACCCACTACAGCGACCGGGTTTTGCTGGTAAGACTTCCTGACCGTTGCTTGAATGATGATCCTTGTGTTCATTTAACAGTGCCCATTCTCAAAACAACAGTATCACATCTTTTCTAATACATTCGACCTAATTTTATCTCAAATTTAGTTCATTTGGGACAAAAATTCTCTCCTCTCAATGCACCATGGCATATTCGTTGCTCATTTCTGACACTGCAGCGCATCTGCTGGCAGCAACGGTAAACTGGTCATGGGAGTACCGCGTTATAGGCTATCAAGACTGCGTCCTATTGTACTTACTCAACACGTCAGTCGTAGTAATATCTTTGTTTCTCGTCACCTATGGGGCTTGTAAAAACATTATCCCATACTATCCTCCGTTTTCATCAGCTTTTCGATGTCCTTCACCCGATGCAAGAATAGGATGAACTCCGTCACACAAACCAAAATATTCAATGCGCATGATAATTACGAACGCGCTTGTGCGTTGTTGAAGTTTGTTTGCGAGATTGTCGCACTACTTTCGCTGTGGCTTTGGTCAAAGACTGGAATAGAACTTTGGCGATATATGGAGATGGATCGATTGATCGGATAAATCACCGAACTTTTAATTGCTGACTTGACCGCGCCTGTTGAAAAGTGTTGTTTGTGCCCAGCTCATCCAACTGTGCATACTTGTATTGCATATTAATCACATGACATCCAAACGCGGTCACCAGACATCATCGAAGGAAGACTTGCATGCAAGCCATAGAGTGAAAAAATTGGTCAATTCATTGATAGGGTCCAAGCCAGCGCAATGGGTCCCCAAAGGACTCTGCATCGGCGCATGTCACTTCAAGGGGCGTCCATTCAGACAAAAAATGTGCGGAGAGTGAACCACTCGTCTCACTGCGATGGAACCCATTGTTCAGGAAACACGTTAGTTTGTGCTCGTCACATGGCAATTTGGTTCCTGTATAACAGTCTCCTTTTACCTAAAGCACTATACATATGAATTTTTGGTGAAATCTCCAGTGGGGACGATTTCCGGCACATTGGCGGCCAAGAAAACTATTCACAGCCGACGAGTGCTGTCACAGCAGTTAGATTTGCAGCATAGCCTGATATACGAGAATGCTGATGGGCAAATGAACCTATTCGGAATTGATTTGAGTGCTTTGTGGGATATGAGGTTTAGCATAAATCAGGAAGGTCATCCGCTTTGTAGACTACTGGGTGATAATTTATTTCATCGCCGTCTGAGTAGTCCGACTGCTGGCGATGACCAGGTATTTCGGGTATGACCATACATTTAGAGTTCGAGATGCAGACCAGCGGGCCGTTGAGCCTGCTGTAACCGAATTCGGTAGTTTTATCTTGTCACACAGGTGTTCCGAGAGGTACTGTCGTGTTTTTCTTCATCAAATATAACTGGTGTCACCTTAGTTTGTTGTCTGCTCAGTACCCCTCTGCCGCCCTTCTCTAAACCCATACTGCTTCTGCAGTCGTCAGCTTTTCGGGCTGCCTTGCATTTCGTAAGGCAATCACCAAATCATCCCGGTATGCGAAAGACCGTATATTGGTCAACCCTCTGGTCGGTGAAAACGTAATTGTATGACTGCCCAATCCTCGACCAACCTCGTTACCTAGTCACTTGGCCTGAAGAAGCTTTTGTGTCAAAAACGAAACGTAGTCCAGCAATAAATCTACCGACTGTTACCAAACTTTTCCGAAAACGCTGTCCAATCGTTGTTCAACACCACTATCTACACAACTACATATATATGGTTGATCACTGTGGTACAAACGTCAACTAAACGGTCACAATGCTTTTCAGGCAAACGAGCTTAAAGTCCGACAAAGTCGGTTCGCATGACCTCAAATCAAGGTTTCCGATTTGCCAGCCCAACAAGAACTCAGTGACATGAATCTGAACGACAAGACTTCAGACTAGGATCTCACTTGGTGGAAGGTGAACACAATGATGCACTACTGGCTAAAGCAACAGCAATAATAAAGTTACAACTTTTTGACCTAAAATGAGGCAATGTGGGGTGCGGCAATCCAGCCACCGGCCTACTAAAAACGTTTGTTGCCGTTCAGAAAATTAAGTGCAAAGCGAATATTGCCAACAGATTAAGGTTTTTGGACTGGTCAGCAAGTTGGTGTCCAGTATTGAAAATTAGCTCTGTAGCATAAGACATTCTTTTGTTATATAGGTCACTAAAATTTTTAGGGATAAATTTGACAGGGAAAGTTTTCAAGGCTGAACCTCATTGCATTATCACCGTCGCTCACAATCAACAATTTGAAAAAAGCGCAATTGGATATAACATACAAAAAGTGTACGGCTTCCACCAGAGAAGTTCACCGTGAGGACAGATTTCAAATGCTGCACGGCTGTTATGAATCAGACGAACAAATTTGGTGAGACTGATCCCTAGATAATCTGCTTAGCAAAATGAATAAACCTATTCATACTGAGCACCAGGGTTTTGTAGTGTCTCTAAGTTTAGTGATGTATCTTCCGCCGTATTTTAACGATTGTCCAAATGCGGTTCTATAATGCCTTTTGTTGTAATTTTCAGTATGCAACTTGTCAGGATTACGAGACTGAGGCGTCTACCAACGGATAGCAGCTAAGCTACGTAGTGGAGAGGATGATGTTCTTTTTACATATGCAGACGGTCTTTTTATTTTTGATAACTATTCTGTTGAATAAATGCAATCAGTTCACGAAAACCATTCGTTTTCATCTACTAGATGACAGTAGGAGATCGACGATCGGATTTGTTCGAAAAAATGTGCGAGAATTACGGCTGTGTTTGTAAAAACAGAATTTATATAATTCTGTCCTGAGGTGCACTGCCAGTAACGATCGTGTCTATCTGACAGGTGTGAAACGAGAGTACCGATAGGCGGATTTATGCAAATCTTAGCGTAGTAATTAGATGTTTAACTGGGAATTTTCTCCTCACATATCCGCTGCTTCCTGCATACGTCTCTGGACTTTCTACTTCAGAATCTAAAAAGTGATACACACATTTCGCAGCAGCTGACATCAGAATCCCCTGTCTATCTGGACAAGGTCCAAGTATGGCCCTTCTCTGAAGTTGCGCACAAGACTCACGATAATAACAGCATTCCATCGTCAATCACGTGTGAAGTTCAAGCAGATACGTTTGGTGCCGAGTAGCATCCTATACTGCATCCAGCGTGCGTAGGTCCTTAGGTCTATCCTTAGGAAGCCCGTCTTCTCGCTCATACCATATACACTTGGACCATTAACCTCCCAACTAATCTATGTAACCATCTTTGTGTGGAATAAGAAAAAAAACAGTTACAGTTTCCACTCAAACGAGTTTGACCCACTTTGGTGCATTCACTATGACTGTATATACAACGAAATTATTATTATATAGGCATTTAAAGTTTCAGAACTCCATAGGACTCAAAAAGCTAAATAAATGGTTCCAGTTTTATTTGCATTGCAACTGAATCGCTGTTTCAGTGAGAGGTTGATTTTCCCAGAACCGGTCGTCGAAGAGTGCACCGTCAGTAATAACCAGGATAAAACGAATGGTGGACCTTAGCAACTGCTACATCCTACTTGCACCAAAAAAAGTTTATCTACAGAGGGTGTGAATTTTTCGTTCTGAATTATACACCTATAATCTACTTTGTTTGTATGTGGCCGATGGTTTTATGGTATTCCGTTAACCCTGCACAGGCTGAGCCGCGGTATCACATGACATCTTCATACCTTTAAGTCGCGCGAAAAGCTTCAGCACCAGTAAGTTCAGGAGCCTAGCCAAGGTCTAAATCCTCAGCCCTCGTAGAAGGATGTCAGACGGGGACAGGCAACACGTTGACCTTTGGTGATTTATGGGAATCGAATAGAAAGTGCTCGAGACTAGCCGACAGGCGTTCACACTCAGAGCTGTATCTCAGCCTTGCATTTCTCGTTTCTTCTGCTCCGACTTGTGACACCACACAACGGCGGTATTTGAGAAGCACACTAAAACCAAGCAGTTCGTAAGTCAGATAATGATCGATAAATCATGTTTGGCCATCTAAACTATTCATTGGTCGGACATAGTGAACGTGTGTGCGTTAACCCCCCACCGATTTGGTTGTCTGGATTCGGATCAACCAACACGGTCTTCCATGCAGTGCTCCGCTGATACACCCACACCGATCACCCAAACCCATGGGCTATTCAACTTGTACACATGTACATGCATATATGTATATAAAATAGATTAGATGTTCTCAACAGGGTATTGCGGAGACGAAAGCGTGTCGTTGTCGCAGGAAACCTATATAAAAAACTCTTCATTTCACGGGATAAATGTTATCACTATGCTACTTTTTTGGACGAAGATTTATGGATTAGTGATGGTATCATGGCTCGGTTGTCAGGGTACCCAAGGTACGTTAAGAAAGCCTCGAATCCGTATCCAGGTTGCATACATACACGGATGCAATTACTCTGCATTTGCAGGCATTAGGCAAAACGTGCTATTCCACAAGCCCTAAAATTAACTTAAGCGGTGTGCTACGCAAACATTCCCCATAAATATGTTTTATCAAGTTTTTCTCATTAGTGGAACTATGTTCATGTGTCTTACGTAAATTCCTCTGCTAAAATGGCTGCCTTTCCATTCCAAAAATCTTCACTTGGGGCCAAGAATTTACCCAGTACGTGAATTAAACACATCACTTGCACAATACCCTGACTGCAATATATTGCCAATGTTGTTTGAGGATTGTCACTTAAACCTCGTTGCCCACGGTGTCTTCTCTTTGCCAATTGATATCTACTCACGTGACTTTAGAGTGGACCGCTAAATTGTGAACGGAATTCTCTCATTTTGGTCACGTTTTTAACACATGCTAGTGTTGATGGTGTTTTTATATAACAAATGATTTCTGTCCATCTTGGTGCACTTCGTGGATGTGAATAGCTTGGATTTCCATCAAAGGCTTTCGGCTCCCGAAAAATGAACGTGCAAACCACAATCATGTGGCCTAAACAACTTTACTGAAGTAGCTACAATCCAAGAACCCATGGTGCGTGAATTAGAACCACTGGGAATAATGATTCAAGAGCTAACCGGTTTCTGGTTTGAAACGACGGCATTGTAGGCGTTGTACGTTGTAGTCTTCAAAAGGTCGCAACACGTTTTATTTTATTTATGTCAGATTCCTCGAGCCCGCTGATATTTATTGATATTCGTAACGCTCACTAAAAGATCTGAGCGGAAATGGTTCTGGTGTATCGAAATCCTAGCTTCACGACCAGCAACGTAACGGAAAGTTGGTGACGTGCCCTGTATTACCAAGCGCATCTTCAACGCAGCGTGCAGACGAACTCTTAACGCCTCAACTGGTGTTTATTGAGGACGTGTGTACACACTAATTCAATGAAAGACCCTTGCCGCTACTCGCTAATGGCAACGTCATTTATCGGTTTTGTTATACCTTCGGATTTAGGTACACTGGCCAAACTGTAAGACACCTCGAAACTCGTATCGCATAACATATTCCCAGGCAGTTCCAGAATCCAGGCGTTGGCAGCCTTAGAATTATAGTGAAGAATTACTTGATGAACACTTACTATCGTGTAAAGACTGGTAAGGTCACCTGCTTTATACCGCTAGGGCTGTTTGTATCAAACCTTGAGACCTGCATCTGCGCAGACGCAAAAAATCTGATGTATGGCGTTATGCTAGCTTGGTAGTTGGGTACCACAACTTCATTTTCTTTCCTAAGTTTACTACACCTAAATTCTTCCATCTATTCTCCACTAACTAATTCACTAGTATCTCGGTTCGTTCCGTCTCACTCCATATTAAGTCTCTCACTTTGTTTGCATTACTTTTCCAGTTTTGTTTCACTGCATCGAATTCCATTCGACTCCACTCACCACCAGCTTAGTACAAATAGTCCCACATGAGAAAATGACCTCTATGTGCCTTACAAGATTCGTGATCCATGTGACATGATCTTCAGAACTTTTGAGAACACGCCATTTCGAATAAAATGTAGGGACCTCACAAAAGTGGTGGTGAAGTCTGATAGGAGTATCTCTGTGCAAGACACCCTATATTGCCAGTCATACCATTTTTATAAGGTGTAACCGAGGCTGCGGATGTTTGTGTTCTTTCATCAGTATGTACTTACTTTACCATTTGTGCGTGCGGTTGAGACTACTTCCCCACTTCGGACCGTTTAGGCCGTTCGCTGGGAGTGATGTTTGTTCGAGAGCACTACTGTGTTCTCTTTAGGAGGTGCTAAAAAGAGATGATGTTTTCTTTCGGGCAAGTGACTCATGTGTCCCCCTAATGAGGCCGTCAGTAATGCAATGCCTCGCACACAATTCCGGATTTTGTGTGAACCAGGTGCAACCAGTCAATAAAAATGGCCTCAAATGACTCTAAGGCCAGCAGGCCTCCAAATAAGTACGGGAGCTTCACCGACTTGGCATCAACCGTATTATTTCCTTTTCAGAAATGTTTTTAATCTAGCCTCAAAAACTTCACCGATGACGCATATTTGACTAATGTGAACGTAGTTATGAATAAGTAATAATGATATGATTGCTGTTCGCGGAGAATTCGATATGGGAAGTCTGTGAAAATGTTACGATGAAATGGATGGTGACTGCTTTATGTTGCGACGGGGCTGATTGTTACTTCCCAGACGTGTTCTTATTGCTTACCTGTATACCTTATTCCCTCAGGCATGCAAGACATCTATGATTGTCCAGCAACATACAGATACCACATAGCTGGGCGACTGGCTAGTTTCGGTTATTTACATAAATGACCAGCACCTAATCGGGTTCGCAAGTTAGCAGCCGTCAAACTACGGAACGCTTCAGTGCATCAGAGTAATCACGGGCAGTTTGCGCGACGCTGAATTTGATGCTGCGTACAAGCACTTGATGCCGATGAAGACGACGAAAGAAGATACCGGAGAGATTAGTGGCTCTTCGGAAGCCATCATCCTGTCTAAACTTGACGACATAACAATAGAAACCGGTAATAGTGGCACGTTTACCATCGAAGTAGCCGCATTATCCGTCAATTTCACTACAATATGGCACCTCCTCCTGTATAGCAACACCATCCTCAAGGTGGTGGTGAATAACCAGGCGGTACTTCATTACGTTGTTGTTATCCTTGGGATGATAAGGTCGGGAGGTACCAATGTCATTGTTTTGTATTTTCGGATGACCTCGGGGTCGTGGTGTAAAGATTCCAGTCAGAAATGAAAGCTTGCATTTGATCTCGTCAGTAATTCCTTTCTGTTCCCAGTATCATAGTGTTTTGGAGGCTAACTTTTCAACTTGAAACTTTCCATCTCTTTAGGGCACCATTATGTTGAAGGTCGACCTATTGGCCAGTATTTCCGCCATATTTCGTGAGCAATCAGTTTTACTCATTATTATAATCCGTGCGCCTTCGATGGGTCTTAAGTAGCCGCAAAAATAGCAGTTCTAGCAAAATGATATCCAGTCTTGAAGAGGAAATATTTTGGAAGCGCCATTCTGGATCATTCCGAAATGCGGTATAGGATATCATGGGTTTCATTGTCGAAATGCTGAGTTTAGTTTGCACCGTACTCACCGATCTTTCAAAAGGAGAAAAACACCAATGCATTACACTTTACTTGAATCAATATAGGCTGGAAGCACTTCGATTATATGCCTTCTGGACAACTTTAAGTATAGCAGTATACATATGTCTCATCAAACAGTCTATTAATATCCAGAAGCGTTGAATTACTTTGCAGTAGTATGCTAGAATGTACCTCTTCCTGTTTTTGTGCTAAATTGCCGTGACCTAATGAGAATGTGTAGGAAAAACGGAATCTTGCAGAAAGGCCAGATGCACCGTACAGTTGCTCGATCACCTGCAGTGCGCATATCACGATTCTCTGTGGTGATTCGAACATGCAATCTCCCGGCCAGTGGTTCCAGACTGTTCTGGCCAATAAGCAGTGTGCTTAACTGCTGAGTAACTGATTAACTCACTGAGTGTGGATGGGACTTGGTGGCCCGCACCTCCCAAACACTCAGTTCATGTTGTTTGACCTTGTGTCGCTTGGCTTTTCATTTGGCTGATTCCCACGAGATTGCGAGATATTTTCATTTCCTAGCAGATTGGTGTTTGGATCTGCTGCTAAACTGGCGGTACCCGACAGTAACCGTCTCCTCCCATCGTCGGATTTAACCTTCCCAAAGATGGACTTGTGTTACTTTTGTCATTAGTCCAAATTAGAAGATGCCTTGGACATGGCTACAGTTTACAGTGTTTCGTAATACGGTTACACCGCTTTATCGTTGATTCCTTCCCCAGGGTTGTAAATTGTATTAGAAGAATCACTTTGTTATGGTTCAATTTATATTATCATTTTACTTTTGTTTCCAAAAAAGGTTTTATCAATCCAACATTTAAATTTCTTAAAAACTTTAAATATTTTCAGTTGCTCAAGTACCGAGAGTCGAGGAACTATCGACTGAGGAGACTGGAAATATGTTCATTCGTCTAAACGAACAAAGTGTCGCGTGGACAAACGATCTGTTCGCTTTCACGATAAAACCGACCTCTGTGGAAGAAAATGGATTCCATACTCCGATGGTTTATATTCGGGGAGCTGGGTGCACAGATTGTGTGGTGTACATACGTGCGCACGACAATTCCGCCTGTGCGTACTCTGAATTCACAAGACCCTCACTGGTTTCTAGTAAGTAACACTTTCCACAGTCTACTGTCGTAGTCGGTGCACAAGAACAAAGCTGGAAACAGCTAAAATGTGTAAAATCCAAATGTTGAATGCCTCATGGGTAATAAAAGGTTTCCTTAAAACAGAGACTGCGCATCGGATCAAATTAATGTTCCCTTATTACGGGAGGCTCCCAGTAAATGGATAGATTGAGTTACTAAGTGTATTAGATAACAGGCTAACTATCATATCTGGGAATCCAAAAACAACCATCAGACAGACGGAACAGACGACAGCAATCACCATAAACCAAATAAGACAGGGATTCTCAGGTACATGTGCACTTCTGGGAAGGTTATAATTAAATAGCAACTTGCAATTAGAACCCAATTTTCCGATATCCCAAGGGTATCCTCTTAAGTGAACTTTGAGTTTGAGTTCATCAGCGGGAACTGCATCCTCAGACACAGGTGGGAAGTATATTGTGATTACCAAAATGAAAAATGGACGTCCTCCAAGCTGAGTACGGCTTATCCTGGACGACATGGGAGAGGAGGACGATTTTAGGCATTACAGTTCAAGAGAAACTTAGTTTTACCTAGACTGGTCCACCATGAAAACATAGTACTAATCTGACGCGAGCACACTGAAGCTATTGGTTCCAGAGTCTAGTAGGCAAAGTGTGGAATAATAGTCAATATTAACGACTTATCTGCACAAAACCGGCAAGGTGATGAGGTAAGTAAAGGCAAAACTAATGTCACTATTCCTGCAGTTGGTGAGTTGTTCACTCTGTAGTGTAGTTAACTTGTTAGATTGAGCAGACTAAAGGCAAACGTTGTTGTTAGAAAAGGGACCAAACTGCTCTGTGAGCAAAAAAGTAATAAGAGGAAATAATTCCCAGTGCCAAATCGGTATTTCAAAACTTCCTTCAGCGGAAGCTGAGAAACTACGGATACAACTAGTCATGGTCCTGAAATCCCAATAGCCAGAAGCTCCGAATATTACACCATCAGAGTGGAGAGCGTCAGACACACTGAGAAGGGTAGATAGGATTGTCATAACGAAGCCCGATAAAAACAAAACTATGGTAGTAATGAACAAGAGCGACTATATATAGATCAGGCAACACCTCGCCGATGAACCCTATCGACAAATTACCGGTAGCCGAATTACTTCAATAATGAATAAGAGTAAGGTTGAAGTTGGTAAATATTTAAGATCCATAATAAAACATTTATGGTAAGGGAAGTGGTATCATTTGTACGTAAAGTGTGTGATTCAACCACGACTCTACGGACTGCCAAAATACACATGAAAGATGTCCAGATAAGGGCAATAGTAGATGTTATAGGCTCACCACCACATGAACTAGGCATATTCTTAAGTGGTATGCTGAAACCACTCACGGGGAAATCAAGCATCCTCATTAGGAATCCGTACGACTTTGCGAATAAGGTTTCAGGGCTTCGTTTGGAGATGGACGAGGTCCTCGTGAATTTCCACGTAATCTCAATGTACAAAAACTTCTTTTGGGCAGGTGCACTGGAGGTAACCAATTGGTTGTTACTAGCAAAAACGACACTTGAGGAACAGATACAGCTCTCCATGAAACAGTTGGTGGCATAAGAGTGTGGTTGAATCTCGATCAATTTGTTTTTAAAACAACTGAACAAGGTCTTGCGATGGGACCTCCAATATCTCCAGTTTTAGCGAATATTTATGTGGAGGACTTCGAACAAATGACCTTGGCCGGATTTCATTGTCCACTGAAAGTCTTCTGGCGTTATGTTAACGATATATGTATTGTAATCAAACGTGGTAACGTAAACAGCTTCCACAAATATCTCAATAGTTCAGTTCCTCACATCAGGTTTGGCATGCAGATTGAGGCCAACTCAGGCACATTACCCTTCCTGGACTGCATAACGTATAAGAGTGGTGAAAAATTAAAAACTATTTACCGGGAATCAACAGACACAGGAACCGTTGTAAACTATTCTTCAGCATATCCAAAGTCCGTGTACGCCAGTATTGTCTCATATGTTTAGCCGAATCAAAGCGCTGTGCACACAGATCGACCGAACAGCAGCTCAAATCGAGACTACAAACAGTCCTCAAGAAAGTGGATACCCAGTGAATTTGATTAGACGGCAATTGAGAAGGATGTTGGCTCTGGTATCTACACCCAGTAAGAAATGAATTAGCACAGCAGTCATTCCATATAAAGCAATAACATCGGAAGATATCGAAGACTGCAAAATGTGGCCAACATTGGAGTAGCTTTCAAGAAGGGGAAAACGCCATGCTCAGGTTTGGTGCATTTGAAAGATACCCTCCCAGTTGAAAGGACTAGGGACTATGTGTATAAAATTAACTGCAACGATTGCACTAGGGTTTACATAGGACAAACTGCCAGGGAATGGATACATCAGAATTGGTGAGCATAAAAAGAAGATAAACAAACCACCAAGGATTTCGGAAGAATACCGAACACTGGTCGAAGACTCAGCGGTGGCGATACATGCAGTAAACACAGGACACAGAATAGATCTGGAGGGTGTGGAATTTTGAAGACGGGGACTACGATTCACACTACAGCGGCTGACAGTTGAGGCGGTGGAAATTACCAACCACAGCGCAGGTAGAGTGTAGAAGGTGTGGAACTGGCGAGCGTATGAAAATTGATCTTAGATAGGCCGAGTTGACACGTGACTGTGTGGTTGTCAATGCACGTAGAATCATCAACAAAAAGAAGGGGTTGGGGTGGAAATCCCAAGTCTACATAATTCCTATTCTTTACGCAATTATCGTAGCACTAGCTCATCCACACAGAAGGACGAAAAGTGCAGAGTGCCTGAAAATATTACAAATGAGAGATTCAGCTAGGTTCCAGGTGAGTCTCTCGCATGACCAAAGTTGTTTGCAAAGGAGTATATTTTTCTAAGTCCAAACGATGTTCAAGAGGGATCATCACGTGAACCGAACCGGAAGAACTAGACCCTATTCATCCTCCAACCATAGAAACCGCACCACGTTGTAAAGCGTTGACTGGGTCCTCGAGTGATGACTTCTCAGATGGAAGTTGCACTTATCTTGTGAAACTATCCTTCCACTAAACCATTTACTGACTGATGGTATTATGCAGAGGTTTGGTGATTTTCAGCTGAACTTTATTCCTGCAAGCAAAGCTAAATTCTCTCTGAGCCTAGTAAGATTCACACAGATGATGAATTCCAACAAAGATGAAACAGCTTTACAGTACTTCTCGACTTTTCAGCACAGGCTGGCTTCATTGACAGGACGAAATCTCGATTGAAAATTATTCAGCCAGTAAAACTGTTCACTTAGTACCCATAGTGCTCCTTCAAACTTCACTGTTAGTCGGGTGGAGGTAAATTAGTGCTTTTTCGAGCAGACTGTAAAAAATAAGTAATTATTAACGCAAAACTTGGGGCTGTGGGATATGTTTTCATATTCCTGACGGTTGAGCAACCGTGGATAGCAACAGAAGTGAAAAACATCCAAGGACAACACTGCAAGGAGAGACTAATCTGTAAGTTCCAAAAGTTACTTTCTAAAACTCAGAATCCTAGTGAGCCCGTGACTAAGCCTGAGCCCCTACTAGCTATTGTAGCGTGGCAAATTTATCAAACAGACCGCTAGGTGAGGAAGAGCGTTGTCTATTAGAAAAAGGCTTGAATTTTGCAGCAAGCGAAAGAGAGGGCAGAAGAAATAATCCCTGGCGTTGAATCTGTTCCAAAAACCTCCGCCAATGGAGGCGGAAAAGCTACAGGTACAGCTGGACGCAGTCCTTAAGCCCCATCAGCCAGGAGCTCCAAATGTAACATCAGCAGGGCAAGTAGCTTTAAACACCCTAAAAAAGCTGGATAAAATAGTGATTACAAAGGCGAATAAGGGTAAGGCCACTGTTGTCATGAACAAGAGTGATTATCTACAGAATGTCAAGCAACACCTAGCTGAGGGTCCTTACCGGCAGATCGATAACGTGAATATTACTACTATAGTGAATAGGAGTAAAGCTGAAGTTGGCAGATACTTGCGGTCCGTGACCACTTAGGGCAAGGTAATTGGTATCGACTGTATCCCAAAAGTGCAATCCAACCACGGCTTTATGGCCTTCCTAAAATCCATAAACCAGATGTCCCCGTGAGACCGATAGTAGACGGAATGGGTTCCCCTCCACATGAGCTGGCCAGATTCTTGGCCCTACGCCGGGGAATCTAGTATTTACATTAAGAATTCGTATGACTTTGCCAACAAGGTAACGAAGGTAACCGTCGAACCAGATGACATCCATGTAATTTTCGATGTCAGTTCTTTATGTACAAATGTACCAAAGGGGGACTCTTTAGAAATAACTAAACGACTACTACCAGTAGACACCACCCTTTCAGAACAGACAGCATACGGTAGATGAAATAGTGGAAGGCATAAAAGCATGCCTGAATCTCACCAACTTCGTTTTCGACTCCGCAGTTTCACTCAAGAACAAGCTTTGGCAATGAGATCTCCAATATCTCCGGTTTTGGCAAATATATTTATGGAAGAATTTGAACATAAAGTTCTGGGCGGATTCCCATACTCAGTCAAGGTATTCCGGCGTTATGTGGATGATACTTTCGTCGTGATGAAACGAAACAAGGTTAGTGAGTTTTACGACTATCTGAATGAACTAAGTCCACACATCAAATTTAACATGGAGATAGAGTCAACCTGGGGTAAACTGGCACTTTTATACTGTATGACACACAAGGTCGGGGGAAACTAAAGGCCACAGTATACGAGAACCCAACTGACACTGGGGCTGTTCTGAACCACTCATCTGCCCATCCAAAGTCGGTATTCGCTAGTATTGCCTCATCGATGCCTAAGCGTGTAAAGGCCTTGTGCACAGAAGAAGTTGATCAGACAGCGGCCCTAATTGAAGTAATGAACAAACTTCGGGGTAGTGGATTGATTACGCATTTGATTAGGCGTCAGTTACGAAGGGTGCTGGTACCGGTGGCGAAAACGAGAATGGATTGGGACAGCTGTTATTCCATATAAACCAGGGATATCGGGGGTCATTCGAAGAATTCTAAACACGCATAAGAGGAGCTTTTCAGAGGGGAAACACTGCGCTCTGCACTTGCGCTCTGCAATTGAAGGATCGCCTCCCGGCAAACAGAACTAGGGACTGTGTCTACAAAATCAAGTGTAGCGATTGCATTAAGGTCTATATAGGACAGGCGGCCAGGGAACTTCACACCAGAATCGGAGAGAATAAGAGGAAAATAAACAGGCCGCCGAGAAGCGCATATGAATATCGAGCGTTACTAAAAGACTCGGCAATTGCAGAACATGCACTAGAGGCGTGGAACTGGCATGCGTGTGGAGAATGGTTTTGGATCAGTCGAGCTGACACGTGTTGGTGTGCGCTCATTAGAAGGAGTAGTCATCATTTGAATTCCACTGGACTCCCCCCAACTAAATTGTCGCAGCACTCACAAGCCCACAAAGACCAACGAAATCTATCAGTGACAACCACGGTGAATGATCAAATGAAGCACAAATAAAGCGCTATATCCAATCTAAGTTCGAGTTAATCACAGTGCTGATCAGCCACTCGTGGCCGAACGGTTAAGTGTTCAAATTACTAGCCAGGAGGTCGCGGGTCCGAGACTCTCCGGAGTTTCGTGAGATGCGCACTGCTGTTGATTCCCAACAAGGATGAAACAACTGTGCAGTGCTTCTCGGCTTTTCAGCACAGATCGGCTTCATTTACAGGACGAAATCTCCACAATAAAACCAAATCTCTTCACATTACCAACTACCGCACTACCAACTACCTTCTGAAACTGTGGATAGTCTTTGCCAGTATAATCACAGTCCGGTGAATTGGTGAAAATAATGCTTTACTGCGTCACAACCCGATCTAGAACCACCTCTACTTCTGACAAGCTTATTACTCGCGCGACTGATTAAGAAAATCCTCGCTAACGTTTTCTAACCTTAAGCCGAAACAACTCTTTTAGGTCATTTCATCACGGAGTATTTTTTTAAAAAAATCTGGGTGTTTTAATTCCTAATTTACTTCTTTGGTCATCCTTCAGTTTCAGCTTTAGTTTTCACAGAAATGACAGCTAGATACTACCCACCCAAAATGTTAGGCTGCAAAACGAGACGGGATCGAGCTTGAATGCACTTGTAGTCAGATGTCACATTTAAACGTTTTTCATCCAGAAAGTGGAGATAACCAGTACTGAGAAAAAGAACTGGGACGCACCGAACAGCTGTTTTAACTTTGTTGGAAACATTAGTAGTGCGTATATCCCGAAAGTTTTCACTGCGGATTCGGTTAATCAGCAGTGTTGTCAACTCGCATTTGGATGGGATATTCTGCAGTCCTTTGACTCACCCAAAGTTATCAGGTTTCATCCTCTCCTGGGGTGATAACGTCTCAGATGCAGGGTTCATGGAACGTACGAGGAGATTTCTGTACTGAATAGACTACTAACAGGTTGGAGGTTCCAAGGACCATATCAAGTGCAAGCATCTGATAATAACGTGAGGAAATTTTGAAATTTCAGTGGATGTGTAATCCCGTAAGTTGACTCACTCTGTGCTTAAAATTCGGAAAACGCCGCACAACTGTTTCATCCTTGCTGGTAGTTGTCAGCAGCACCTATCTCACTCTCATGAAAAATTCGAACACGTGACCTCCCAGCTAGCAGCTGAATACTGAAACTTTCATCCTGAAATACATCCAGCTATCTGTTAATAGTATGTACTATTTTTATGAATATATATACACTGCATAAATGATTTATATCGAATCGATCGGCCGTTAACAACCGACGGTATGGTTATCAACCACTATCCAGGGGATCGCGGATTCAAGTTTTGGAGGAGCTTCATAAGATTTACTCTGCTGATTATTCTTAGCAAAAACCAAGTACCTGCACACTGCTGTCGGCTTTTTCGCACAGAACAATCTTCATTTCTAGAAGAGATTCCCAAAATCTCGAGATCTCCCCATACAGGCATTTGAACTTGGTGTAGTCCTCAAAATACCAATTGATGATGCCTAGTGTTTTCTGATCCGGTATCGCTCGCAAAGTATGCATCCTAAATTTGTACCAAATAAATTTTAAAGTCATTTTGTTAGCAGAACATCCTAATTTCGAAAAAAACTATCTTTCTAATAGTTTGGTAAATGGAGGATCTCCATACGATTGATTGTTAGATTTATGGCATAGGCTGATGCGTGGATTGTAAAAGGTTTCCCCATCAACCGAAGTGACAACGTCAGTGGGTTGCTGGGTGCTTTGCCTGCATCCGATGTTCACGTGCATTTGGGTGTTCAGAAGGTATATGATAGCTACGCTGTGCCTTGTCAATCAAACTCTCCATCGTCTTAAAAAAAGTTGTCTCTGTGGAACTATAGTTATATCAGACCAGCCGTCATAATGATGGTCCCGTTAACCGGATCTACGAATAAATTTCAGGTATAATTTGTATACTAAACTTGTGGACCAAAACTCCGACCAACAGCTCATTTTATCTTTGAATCTTCTCATATTTTAATCAATACAGGTGCGGGCACACCGGCTATCCAAGACATGAAAATCAATGTAATCACAAGAGAAGTGAAGCTTCAGGTTACTTCAAATGCAACTTTGAAGTCGTTCATGGCTATACGAACCTCAGGTTCTGATGTTGGCGGCCACGCCACATTTACGGAAACCAATGTCACACTTCAAGAGATGGCAGCTGTTTCGACGTACCTTCGCGTTCGAGGATCTCATGGCTCAAGCTTTACTGCGTTTAGTCAACCCAAAAGGATGGACTGTGAGTGACCAACCTGGTTATTAGTAGTTTGCTGTTTCATCCGTTCTTCATGAAGTTATCTGTTGTAGAGGCCGGTTGACCTCAAAGCTATTGGAATTTGTAAAACGCAATGCACTGTGATTCTAATGTGAATTTGCCTTTGACCGGGTCCATCTAACAGAACTGAAACGACTCGGTTTAGGAACAACGAAGATGAAGAACTGCGCAGCCCTAATATCGTTAGTTGGAATGGCCCAACTTCTCAGCTGAGGGCCACAATATAGTATCTTTTTATTGCTAGGAGCTTCGGTGGGTTAGGCTCAAGACCGGTGGCGCTGTTAGTCCCTACTGCTGAAACGACTGTAATGACTCTTCATTATATTTTCGAATGCATTCTTTTGGTTGGTCCGAGTCAAACTTGTAGCACATGTTCGTATATGCATGTTTGTACCCATTCGTGTACCAATTTAGGAATTTTAGAACTATATTTTCAATATGGATAGGAACAACAGAGCTAAAGCGCCTACAGTCTTTGTAGCCAAGGTCCTGAAACGCTATCACATCAAACTGGTTCCAGCGAAACTTTGGTGGCCAATCAGGGAAAGTTATAGGAAGCTTGACACATTCTGTTGGTCTGGAACTTTCCAGGATACTCAACGGAGTTTTGAATTCGATTCAGGCTGACGAGTCACACAAATGGAACACTATTGGATAAACCAAGCTGTATTGATATGAGGAGAATGACTGCCCGTCTCCGGGTGTTAGGGAGAATTTTCGCCACGATATCCCACAGAGAAGTCTAGAAAGACAAATTCCACGGGCGAATGTCAGCTGGAATCGTTTTTATTGACTCATTTATTCCTTAGGATTGATCCTTTAAAGATGCACAGAGCCGAGTGCAACAATGGGATTTAATGTGTGATTAATTTTTCTTCCTTCATCCTCTGTTCTGCGTTGCTGCGATCTTTTCTCGATTTCCTAAACACAGTTTGAATGCATTTTTTATTAACTGACTGAATGCTCCTGAAGTTCAGTATTTGCTCCATATGCGTTCGCTTGCGCTGCACGCAGGTTTCGCGGATCCCACACATCTCCTTGCTCACCGGAAAGTCCAAAATTCGTGCTCGGTTGTTCTTTTCAAACTAGGCAAATTCAAACGTAGGACTGATCAGTTCACGTGTATTTGTGTGTTAAATTTCTTCCCATGATGATAAAAGTGTCATCTACATTCCAGATCCAAGGTTTTGGGTTACTAGTATAACGCGTGTTAGTGTCACACAACTCCCTCTGTATAAGAAAGGCAGTTAGGGAAAACTGAAGGTGCCTCTAAACCTGATTTGTGGCTAATCGGAACTTCGGCCAAAAATGAGGCCAGGTTGAATACCAGTCGTGAAAACCGCTTTCTGGCCACCATAATTTTCCACCTTACACTAAAAAACAGTCGCGAAAAATGAACGAACTAAATACACTAAGTTTTCTGACAAAGAACTCTTCTACTAGAGAAAAGAGCATTTACAGAAAGCATTGTCAGCCAGGTTCACATAGAACTTCCTACCTGTTAAGGAGTCATTTCCACCTCCCTAAAGTGTTCAAGAGGTTGTTCTCTGGGGAGTGATTTTATCCCAAACAGATGTGAATCCAAAGAGCCCTAGAAAAGCAGAGTAAGTCCGTGGAGGCAGTTATTAATGACAGAATTCTGGGACGCTAACCAGCGTACCGATGGCTTATAAACTTTAGAACGTGGCTCAACAAGTTGTACACATTCAAATTCAAATCCAAATTCCTATCATTACCGGTCAGTTTTGACCTTACCCGTATGTTGCAACAACGGGCATCTAGCTTGAGGCTCTCATTTACAGTGCAATTCTTGGTTCTTGGTTCGATCATCGGTAGTCATTCTAAGTGGTTTATTGAGCTTATTACTGATGTCGGTGGGCTAGTGGGGGGGGGCAGAATCATCAGTAAATCATAACCAAACCGAAAGCAAATACTTGTGCATAACCGCCTCACACCAATGGGTAATGAACACCTTAGTAAAACGAAGTGATATGATAGTCCATAGAACGACGCATTCAAGCAGCACTGATGTAAATATTTCGGAGCATTATGCAGTGAAACTCATGTAGCACACTGAGTGCTTTATGTCGTATTCTGCAAAGTTCGGTCGACTTCAGGTTTAGATGCGACTCCCAAATTCACAGGTGTTTAACAGTTTCACTTGAAGTTTGGATCAGCTGTAGGCGTTGAAGCCTTATTAGCACCACGTGCGTTGTGGGACAATTGGGCCACAAAAAGCTCCCAAGCACAACAATACGCTTATTTGGCGTGCAGGAAGACATCTATTTCACGTTTACTCGTTTGCATTGAGTTGACATCGGTCAACCTTTCTTTGAGGCTCACAAACTCAGAAAATTTTAGCATGCTTTCATGTGGAGTTTGACCGCACCAAATCAAGCACGAAATCAGCACTGTACGCAATGGAATTTGTACCATAAAACTGGGCCAATCGATAACGCTCCAAAGTCAAGGGAGAGAATCATATTTCACTGTTTCCTATGGTCATTCATCAGTCAACCATCACCACCAGTCCAAGAATTAATGATATCGCTCAATCAATAACAGATAGAATTTGAAAATTCCATACATTCGTAGGGCATAAGTTGTCGAATGAATGTTTCCGATAATTCTTTCCCCGGTCACTACAATCAAAAGCTAATAAAAACAAGATGCAACTGGAAATTAGACCGCTAAATCGGGCTCTACATGCCGCTCAGTCTAAGAAATTAATAACACGATTATGTCGAGCCAATAGGCATCACGTGGTCTAGTTCAGCTGCCGGTCTGCTGAGACATCTGGACCGCCCATTCTGGGCCACGTCAGATGCAATAAGTGCACAGGGCTTCTTAACCTGATGACAACTGACTCTGTTGCAGCTAAGACATTCTGTTTAACTGCCTTTGGCTTATTCATTCGAACCCCGTAAATGCCTTCGAAAGCAGCGTTCACATCTACTTGTTGTTTTGATTCGGCCAATTGAGTCATACTGGCACGAGAAAGACTCTGTGTCAGGCTTTTTCTAAACCACCCCAGATGGTGCTCTCGAACCCGTTCTGCCGAGTGTCTAGTTGTCCAGTCAACATACTGTGCCGCAGAGCAACAGATGAAAGATTACATGAGCATAAATTGGTCCCACATTGGAAACTTTTCTTTCAGGTTGAGATTGCTCAAGATTCCTTTCTGGAACTGGCTTAGTTGAGTGGCAGCTAGAAATATCCGCCACAATCAGTGTCTTATTGTTCGGCTGCAGATTCTCCTTTGAAAGAAAATTGCGTAAAGATACTTTCCTTTCTGACATTTGGCTTAGGTGATTATTCTGTTCTATCGATAGTATTTTCCTCAATGAAGCTAGTCAGCTACTCCTTTTGTTTGAATCTGTTGATAATAAATTTAAGTTTACTTCCTATAGTGCCATCTGAACATGTTCTCCTTGTTCTCGGAAATGGAGGCCGTGTTAGGCTGCGCTTCTGTTGTAAGGTCACAATGCTATGGAATTTGGCATGCTTGCCTGTTCATGTTGGTTTTCGGTAGGCCGGTTTTTGGAACAAGCCAAACGACCACCTGACCATTTCCCTTTCGAGGAAGAGAAATTTGTTTTCGTTCTCACCGTCGTATGTAAAACTGATTGAAGAAGGAGTCCTGATAAATTGCAGTAAGAGTGACGAGATTGCGCCACCCAGCTTATTCAACAAAAGTATGCCATTGAAATAGCGTCGGTAGAAACTTCAGCTGTCTATTGGCTGATGAAGTTGACGACATTCCACTTTCCTCATCAATGTATCAACTGAGTAGATTACTAAGCAGCAAGCCCATTGCTAGCCTACCAACCTGACGGTAGAGTTTTCCATTGCATTTGAACATCGCCTGAAAACATTGCCTGAAAACATCGCAAACGGGAGATTCAGCTGGGTTCCAGGTGAGTCTCTCGCAAAAACCAAATTGATATGCAAATGAGTGTATTTCTTGAAGGAAAACTTCTTTCAGGCTTGCTGTGGGCGTGCCGGTAACAGGCAACCAGAAGAAAGCGTGATGCAGACTACTGACAATATCTCGTCAATTGATATTCAGTCTAAATGAGGAGAGTACTTATTTTGAAAACACCAATGATGGCTCAAGTGGTTAGAGCGCGAAATTACTAGCCGAGAGGTCCGTGGTTCGAACCCGACCTCAGCCTCTCCACTTCCCCCTGTCTAGGCTTGGGCAACCTGGCAGTATCCCAGCCCTCATGCTTCCCTCGGGTGGCATGGCAGCTAGGCACCGAAAGGTTGTTACAACTGAACAGTTTTGTAATTATTAAAACGCAGAGGACGAGATACTACGCATGACAAATCAACGGATAATGGGGAAAAATTTAGTAGACTTACTGTACGTCACTTTATGGACTCTAAATAGGGGTGGATGATGAAGGCGTAAGTTCTTAAGGACGGTGATCGATTAAAGTGGAGTTAAAAGAAAGTAAAATCTCGATACTCGCACTCTCCGACGTTTATCAGATTGCTTCAGAATAGTCCACAACAAATTCTTGTGGCAGCCTCAGATCGAATTTTGTTTTCTTGCACTCAGCTCATTTTGGCGCCTCAATTGATGAGGTACTCTGCGATGGAACCAAACTATTCGTTCGGGTCAATCCAGGAAACCATATCATACGGATACATTTTTCGGATGGTCAGATGATTGATAAACCAGCCTCGGGTAGCATGCTGATTGATCCCATCCCATGTAACGGGACCACGTTAAAAATATTAACCATTGATGGTCAAGTAAATAGCAGAATGGCTATTCCAAGCCAAATAGGAGGTAAGTACTTTTTTCACCTTTTTATCTTTATTTATTTCTTCAACTACGGAGTTATTTTTTAGGTACTGATTCACTCGTTTGTTTAGAAAAAACGCTGCAAAATCTGTCCCTCAATGGGTACTGTGCAGTTGCATCACTTGTGTGAAAATTGCAAAGGCTGTAGTCTTAATCTAACGCTTGGAGGAAAATAATCAAGTCGTTGTTTTCCACAGAAAGGATTGCCTTACAGTTTCGATATGTGTGTGGAATAGTAGATCGGTCACGTGATGCCTACATAAATGGTTTAACGGGAGCAGACTTTGTAATGATCATAGATAACTGAGTAGTGAAAAAAAAGAAACAATTCTGCCACCTTGGACTGTGAATCCGAGGCCGTGGGAGATCGGCGTCGATCGGCCGATCACGAAGCGGTTCTCGGGGAGTGGTAGTTTGACACTCTTGTAACTTGTCTTGCGACAAGCACACTTTTTCAACAATGACAGCCAAGGCTCAATCAACCCACTCACCAACACTCCCTCTTACAATTCCGGAAATTTTTTGTACAGGCTACTTTGATCAACGAGTGACCTTGTCTGGCTGGAAACTGGCATTATAAAAGTATTATCTGTTGTTCACCGAACAGTAAGGAAGTGATAGCCCGTGTTTTCAGGAAGGTTCCCGGGGATTTCAGCACCTTTTGTCGGCGGAGGTAGGGAAGTCTCCTCACCGACATATTCTCTGAAGAGAATTCTCTGATGGGCTCATACATATATATACCAAAAAAAGCTCCCACCAAGCAAAACTCAACCCATAAGACTACAATTACAAATGTTTTGCAGTACCCAGAAGTTCCACTCATTTTCAATCCATCAGTACCCCCAAGAAAGTTGTCGTTTACTTTTGGCGACAACTTATGTGATCTGGGAGGGGGGATTGCAAGGCCTTTTCATCTGGGAAACGCACTACCGGCGTACTATACAGAACTTTTTAAGGATTGCGAGTTTTTCTTGACTTTATATTCTTGTTTACGTTAGAATATTTGTAGTTTCAATACTTTTAAATCAAAGTGACTGTTCTTGTAGTCTATGATTCATTTTGACGTGATACACGCAGTGCCGATAGATAGGTAAACACTAGTGAGTTCGAGTCATTGATCCTATGAATAAGAGCTCTTGAGGTTCAGTTGATTTGTACAATGCTCTTGGATCCAGCCAGTATCGCTCTGTAGTTGTAGCGTTGTCAACGGCGGTTATCGATTATCCCATCGACCGAAGGATAGCATGCCAACGACTGCCATAGACCCTACATTGCAGTGCAACTTTGGAAGTACCTGGATGATATAACAAGATAAAAAGTAACGTAAATAAAAGAACGCCCCCTAGTTGTCATTGAGAGTAAGCTGTGTGCAACAAGTATTCTGAGATTCATTGTGTTTAGAAGACACGAAGAAAATGACAGCCCTTTGACTGACTAGAATGCACATGAACTATCGATTTAATTTGGCCCGTCATATCTCGTTGAGTCGCACATGAGAAAAAATTTCATATGGACTTTCCAGATAGCTTGGCCTGTAGTCAACATGATTTAGGAAATGATGAGAGAATTCACAGCACGTGAAGTCACAGTAGGGGACCTTTTGTGATCTGAAACGTCAATTTCGCAATAGATAGCTGTCATTTGCTCACACCAGAGAGCCAGGACAATCAGCGAACAACCGTTTTCCATTCTTCAATGAAGAACCATTCTAGAAATTGTTTCAATATGTCAGCGCGGCCAATGGTACCATTTAATTAGCGTTAACATGGTTTCAATTGGGACAATTTGGTTATCGATATGTTACGGAAATAAGTCTATTCCAAGGTTGTGTGTGTTACAATGCTGTGGACTGCAAATAGCTCAGAAAGGCTCAGTGACATTGGACCAAAGTGGAAGATCTCGGATATCTAGTGAAAAAGGTGTACGTACAAAGTCGAAATGGGTGATAAGTTTCCAACAGCTGGGCGCGCTAATATGAGCGTTCCCTAAGCTAACACGTTGAAGACACTGAAGGTGGCCACAGCGGTGTTTCTCTCACTACGTCAAAAAATTAGATGGTAAAAATAAGATCTTGCAGTGTACCACCGATGTGTGTTTCCTATGAAAAAGGTATCCTTCACTCATACTACACAAGAATCGCTTCTTCTAAGTGATCCTTGGATAAAGTTCTCTTACATAAAACGGTTACTGTGTATCAACACGCACTTATACGTCATGCATTCCATGGTACCGAAATTATTTCGGAAAAGGCACCGCAAGTCGTCTTCTCAGCCAGGCTGCTTTAGCTTGAAAAAAGAACAAATTCTGTTCACCTCATCGGAAGGACGTTTCAAACACGATTATCGGTAACTCACCGTTTGCAGAATTCACACAATTTTCATGCATTCGCTGCAGCCCCCAAATGTCCGAAGTTTTAAAAGAGTTGAACTTTCGAGGTCCACCTTTTGTCGGTTGTTGCTTCATTAGTGGTCACTGAAGATCTGGTGCATTATCTCAGCAAAGATGAGGATCAATTAGACATATCATTACGAGATTCTGATATGAACCAGTCAAGACAAGAACCAGTCAAGTCAAGAAGCTGTCACTACAACAAGGGAGTGCTTGATATGGACACAGAAGACAAGAAGTTGTGTAAGCCTAGCTCGGAGGAACTACTAGAAACGAAACAGAAAATGTTCAAAACCGATTGCTAGGTCATTGTTACAGAAAACTTTGGTACACATTAAATCTAATAGTCGCTTTCGTTGACCCGTTTGAAATTTACAAATTTGAACTACCGGTTCCTGTTGATTAATTCGAAAAAAGCCCCCAGAATACTCTGTAGAAAACCGTTTCTGGTATGAAGACTACTATATAAATCCAAGAGCATATTTTCGAAGATGGTCATTTCACTTGGTTGTCACACTACCAAGGATTGCCTCATTTCTAATGGGAGAAACCTGTTCATGTTCCTGTAGGGAAGATCATCCTCAACGAGTTAGTTGAGTGCAATGTTTATTGGCTCGTATTGTTAATTTTTCCGTGTTGTCACGCCATATGCCAATCGGCATGTTCTAAAATGCGTCTCTGATTCTTGGCCTTCTGAATTCGACGCTGTGAAGTGAATAGGGTATTGCAATGCTAAAATCCTATTGTGTAACGTCATTACCACCCATGCAACAGTGGGATCCAGCAACGTCAGTAACAATCGCCATGATGTTGGGAGAGTATCCCGAAAGGATTCTGGACAACAGACAAATTCCAGTTTCTTAAAGCTGTGTGAACGATAATAAAACCATGGGACCGTGGCTCATAGCGGGATGTTCTGGTCGTCTTCCGACGACGAAATCTACACGCTTAGGCTTGAGAATGCACTAGCTGGTCGGTCTGATAGAATCAAATCACTAACAGCCAGTCGGAGGGTTCCTGGTTATGAGGCCAGCAACCTTCCGCTGCTGGCCGAAGGTTCACTTGCAAAACTCAGTCTGCGCACACTTAATGTGTCCGATTATGGACAAAATTTTTCAATATAAATGAATTTTTTAGGATCTGACTGCACTGTCCACCAGATCCACATGGAAAAGTACAAAACAATCTTATGCTACTCCAGTTATAGTAGTAGTCTCAATTATACAGGGGTATCTCACTTTCCCGAATCTGATCACATCCCCTCCGTTTTACACCTCGCACTTGCTCAACACAGGTCGGAAGTCACTCGATATCTTCGGTCAGTTTGCATACCCATTTGTTTACAAATATAGACGCAAATAACCATTTCCATTCTGTTCATATACAATTATGCAACTATCAATATATTTGTTTTTTTATGTACTGTTCGATAACGTTGATAATTCAATATGGACGTGGTAATTCAGATGCTTCCAGCCTACGCTCCTGGTGTACTTTAAGACCATTGCATTGCATGTTAGATGTCTGGAGTTCAAATCCTAGCATGACTGGAGATATCCATTGCTGATGAGCTCCAGTAAGATTGAAACCGGAGTCCGGTGCTTCACCTGTTTGGTGTGAGCTCAACAGAATGATTTCGTCGAATTCTGAAATTTTCATGAGGTATCCCAATTAGCTTATCAAGGTGTCTTGAAACCTGTCTAAATCTGATTTGACGGGAAGTTAAGTTGCCCTCTTGGGTGCTCAATTCCTGTCGTAATATCCCAAGCATCGTACCCTAGGCACGTTAACATAGCAGCGGTTCACATTCAGATTTCTGTTAAGAGACTAAAGGTTTCCGTCTACGCATCCTCGGCATTTTCAAGAGAGCCTATAAAAAGGTACTGAAATGTCCTACTAGGAAGAAATCGGTTACAGAAAAACCTCACATTTGCGTATAAGGTAATATGTTGTCCGTTAAATATATTGTCCTGCACACGCACAAAACGAAATCGTTCAGTGATGTCACATATTTTTATGGTATTTGAAAGGCAAATTTATAAGGCCCCAAAGGTAAGGCTACAGAATTCTCAGAATGCTTCAGCGGAAATCTGTAGGTAGCTAGGTGTCTAGTAACGATGTTCTGATATCTCTGTAGCTTTTCAAACTCCTTGTTGGAGATTACAAACGTTTGCAATACCTTGCCTTTACAATGAGCCATGATTACATTAGTATCAAAAAAACCTTGGGATAAGATTTCTGCACAGCTCTTCAAAAGTACCGAAATTCTTGTATATTCGTAATGCACTACTCATAAGGTTGCTGAAAATTCGTCGACATCCCACGACCGGTTTCGCCCTTCTTGGGGCTCATCAGGTAGGCGCCTGAAAACATCACAAACGAGAGATTCAGCTGGGTTCCAGGTGAGTCTCTCGCAAAACCAAATTTGTTTGCAGATGAGTGTATTTCGCTAATACCGAAATTCTTCTTTAGCACAACGCGCAAGGACTAGCCCCTAAAATAACTGAGCGTAAAACGCTAGTCATTTTACTGAAACGAAAATCTCATCTGACTGGCTTCTAATCCGCACTGCACCGTACTGCTCGTGGTAGAATGATACCCAGCCTATGTAACTGGGTGACTACTGATGTGATCAAACTGGAAGAACCACATAGTGGTGGTTAGCCAACACAGATAAAAAGTTCGATTAACTCTCACGATGGCGTCTGTTCAGGGCAAAGTAGTACTTACTGCAAGTGATGCACTTATTGGAGACCAAATACAGTCTGTTTCAGTATTGTGTAAAACTCAAAAAGGCAAAAATATGAACTGTCAAAGCTTCAAAGTTAAACTGAGAACCGCAATTGCTTTTGCCAGATGGTGGCATCGAAATAAAACTCAATATTGGTAATCGATAACTGCTTTCAGATAATAACTGGTGCTTTGGTCGTAAAGAGTAACTCAGTCTATTCTAGGTCCTATGTCGTCAGTGCTCTTCCAATGGTCCCCAACCAGTTTACTTCTGATGCAGCTATACCCCTCAGATGGGTTAAATTAATTTCATTCTACCGTTCTATTCATTCCAATGATTCTGAACTGGCAACCTGACTTTATATAGCTACAGTTGGAATATTCAACTGAGAAGAGCTCTTGATCACGATATTCGATGAAATCGATCGAATGCTGAGCATGTTAATAAGAGCTGCCTCAATCTTGGTTGCCACGTGGATCTGTCTTGTGTTGCGACAGAGCAACCACATCGTGAGATCGAATCAGTGCCTACTACACTGCTGCTAGACGGCAGAACAACAACACCGTTCGCTTTAAGCACAGTATGAGGGGATTCTTCATGCGTTAGATGTTGTCTGCTCATCGGATTCAGTACCGAGTCAATTACTGGGTGGGTCCAGGTCTTCTTTCGCCTTTCGTTGTGTCCTACTCTGACCAGGGTAATAGCTGTCGGGATGCAGAGCACAGAAGGAAAAAGCACTCCAGCACAATTATATGAAAATCTAGATCTAACAGAGTGAAGTATAAGAACAGATAACTAACCTTGGGTTCCTTTCTGAACTTTTACTCAGTTTCAGTCTGTTGGTTTGTGATACGGTCAGCTTTCTTTCATCTACGGAGTCTAAAATGACAAGTTTTGTATTGCTGGTCCCTTCATCATACGAACATTGCTCTCAGGTGATCGAAATGGCCCGGATTCTTAATGGCCGTAGTGGTGGAATTCCACCTAATTGGTCGAGTCATCAAATCCATCTCAACTTTATTTCATCTCAGTCTACATTATTCTGTTGAGTAGAATTGTTGCGAGTCTGCCAGATTTATACGGTATTTGTCTTCACTCACTCCTACGTATAATGATCATTATTGGAAACTCTCATAAGCCATCATAATTCCCCAAAGCAGTCAGTAATAGATTCTCCGTTAGGAACCTCCCCATTGAGTGAAGGACATCCACCTGCTGGAGAGATGTTCGGGATTGAACGCCAAAGCTTGGAAACCACTGAGAAGCGAGAGGGAATTTTTCTTGTTGAGAGGCGTCGTTAGATGTCTGAGCTGCAAGGATACTCTTCATGTCCATCACCATCATCAAGAAGAGTCTGGTGAGATTAACACATTTTTTGCTGCCAAGTGAATGTGCTCCTTCTTCAGGCAAACGGACATACAATGGGGATAAAATCATCCATCTAAATAGACATACAGGTCACTTATATTGATTATCTCGCAATGTCTAGATTTCATCTTAGTTATGTTTGTAGGGACCCTATTTTTCAACCCTGGAGAAGACAAAAAACTTCGAACTTGCTGAGCTTTTATTTGCACGAAATTTACAGTATACTGAGTGTGGCACGAATTTTTTGTCAAGAAATAGATTCGATCAGCCAGAGCCAAGAGCTCTGCAGAGGACGGACTCTAAATGCCTCATAAGCTGTTTTAGTTTACCTTTTATTCCATTTTCCTCCAAACAGGTTATGTAACTCCAAAAGTTAAACGTGCGGATTTTTACAATAACAAGCTTTACATTATGATGGACACCAGGCTATCCGAAGTAAGCCACACCTACGAGGTCACTGTCGTCGAGAATGAAAGTGTACAAAAACGATTCGTTTTGAATGGTCCAATCGATTCGGCCAGAGACATCATTTGTAATCAGTGCGTTATCTACGTCCGCACCTACTCCAAAGAGGGTAGTTCGGCCTTCTCTGAACCAACGCGTCCCACAATGCATCCGGGTATGTTCTTGAATTTACTAAAATATCGTTTACATTGTTGTCAGTACTTTTTTACAAGCTAGATCTGCTTCTGTCATTTAGCTAGGAAGTGATTTTCAGGCAAAGTCCCCTGAAGTTGTTTTGCTCTTCCTATGGGATAGTTTGGACTTGAGTGAAGTCCCAAGGGAATTAGGTAGGATCTAGGAAGCGTAAGTTCTTATGGGCACCCGTGAGTCACGTATATAAATGTATATATATATATATATATACTAGCCCTTTTCTCTCTCTCGCATGTTTTGAAAAAATAAAACTCTCTGAAGGAAATGACGCAAATCAAGAATGCTATTCGCATAATTTTTCCTGCAATGATCCTGTAGCGGACTAGGACCTTATCAGCGTGTTCGAACAAATTAACAAGCGAAGTAACTAATACAAAACCACAAACTCACAATAAGAGAAGAATGAGTAGTCAAATGAGGACTCACGAATGCGTAGATCCAATAGTCCACTACACCGATCTAAATGCAGTACCCGGCTGCGAAAGATATATTCACTCGTAGAAATTTCCCACGGATGATTCACGTGTGAGTGATATATTCCACGATAGGAAAGTTATTTACGGCTGAAAACTGTTACGAGGAGTTATTGTGACGTTCAACAGTTGACGCAAACACAGAGATCTATTCCCACTGGTTCAGCAGTCGGCAAACAGTCCAACGGAGCGTAAATACACCCGATCAGCAAGAAGTCAGCAAGTCGCGCCGGAAAATTGTGTATTCGCAACATTAAAACAAACGACATGATAAAATATGTACGACAGTTACAAAGTGTAGTTTAAGTTCAGGAAAAATGGTAAATATGTGACAACGGACTACAGACACTACAATCCCTCCTGTGCATACTGGAAGACCCTGAAAGCTGCGGCTGCAGGGTTGTTGTTGTTGTGGTCAATTTCTATTCACATTTTCTTCTAAATGGGTGCCCGGAAATACAGGCACCTCGGAATGACTGTAGTAAGTTAGCACCAATTCCACCCCCCAATCCAATTTAAGTGCTTTATTCACGATAGGAATTCCAAATAAATTATGGCTGTATGGCAGCGATGCATCAGTGTTGAACATTGTTGCTGCGCCGTCGATGATGATGATGATGATGATGATGATCAGTCATACGCAAACCGGAATAATTATACATTGCCTTTCAGATAGTCAAGTACTGAGATACCCTTTACTTGACGAATAACCCAAGTACTTGTACAGACGCACTGTATTAGCTACATTGGTACGAAAATGAAGCACGATCCTCCACAAATAATAGGACTATTTCATTTTTATTCCCAAAGCAAGGATTTCATTCGAGCGTGCTGGGTGCTTGATTTTGCCGAGTGAGTTTGTATCATGGTGGTCGTTTTTTTCTAGATAACAGACGTGGAATCAATTGCTTGACCTCTTTCCCGGAAAAGATTCCGTAATCAGTGTCTTTGGATTTAATGCTGTGCGAAGGCAAATGTAGCCGCCTGCTTTGTTGAGCATCCTTGAACAGCAACCACTGACCCTCAGAACAGCGCTACAAATCGATATTTACTTTAGCAGAACTGAAGCTCTTGAATTCGACTATCTGTCATTTCCAGCGTCCTCGTAGGCCTATGTTCGGCTTCTAGTAGGTCCGCAACACCAAACATATACTGTAGCTTGGTCCAGCTCGATAATTTTGATTACTGATTCCTCTAGCTTACAGATACTGGACGTTCGGCAGAGCAGCTTTGCCTAGTTAGCCATACCACGTTGTGTGCTATTACAAACTGACCGTCTTTCCATTTGGTTGTACACTCAAACAGTCATTTGACTGCCGCGATCTAGCTGGACTGTTTCGAGTCAGTCAATTCAGTTTATCAGTTGAGCTAGAAAGGGTTTCAACAGACTCGAGTTAAGTCACTCTGGCAATCAAGCAGTAACACTCTTAAGCTTGCAAAGCCGATGATGACCACACTTGGCTTCTAGCACTATTTGTATGGCATCCCTCAAAGAGGCGTTCCAACCTAGGGAAGTGCAGTTAGGGGGCACGATGAAAAAAAGCATGGTAATCCGGATTGGAACGATCGATCGAAACAGTTGACTGGCCTAACTTGGTACGCTAGAGGATTGTAGTTGTGGACAGAATAGCAGAAAGAAATGCAGTGAAGCAGTTCATTTAACTTCTTCAATCATGGGACGACCTAGATATGTACGCTTAAAAAAGCGTTTTTTGAACTGCAAGAGTGACTGCCAATGAGACGAACTGAGAGCAAGGTCCAGTTGACACAATAAAACCTACAAGGTTGATGAAAATTTCTCGATAGTTGATCACTGGTCCCTCCCTTCTCTGGGCTAAACCATTCATTTTGATCCCCAATTGAGCGCGGAACTGCCCTTAAAAGGGACTGTACACTCATTTGCAAATCAAATTGTTGTTAAAAAGAGACTTTATCACTCTCCACTTTGTCTCTAGTTTATGACTGACAATTCTTCTTTGTACAGCGCGGGACACATCTTGCTATTGTTAACCAAGTTGCTTAATAAACCGCGAAATCTGCTATTAGCTTCACGATCGATAAGAGAGAGAGGATTTCACCAAATATTGAGAAACTAACTCTAGAAACAAAGTTACTGTATCTTTTGCAACTTACTCAAATGACGTATCCACGCCTAAGTGCATTTGACGTTGTTCAACTAACTGTGCCCTGTATCCAACATAAATAAGATGTTTCTAACTCAGCGATGTGGTGTGCCCCAAGCCAGAATATCTCGGAATCTTCTACCGGTGTTTGTGACCCAGCTAACCTTTAAGAATAAGTGTACGTATTGGGTAACTTTTACGCCTGGATTAGCTCCACAGCCACTCCTATTGCAAGCAGAGTAGAACGCTATTCACATATTCTCAATCCTATGAAAACCACCGTTAAGTAGCAACCTAAATATAACACGGGAATGATGCGACTATCGAACAGTCTGCCCGTTTTTTAATGATAAGTTCAGTCCGAACTGAGCAACCTGTGCTGGTGACACACCGATATCCGAGAAGATTTTCTAGCCTGTGCTGGTGACACACCGATATCCGAGATTTTCTATCAGCTCACTCACGAAGATGATCTCAAAAATCTTGAACAACCACATTTCATTTTGTTCACTCTAGAACTGTCTGCAAGTGAGAATTTTGAAGTAATCACTACCAGAAGCAGTCCAAAATTGCAGTGGGATCTACCTGCTCGGCACAAAGCATATCGAGTGATATTCAAACCGCTTGTTGGAGGCAAGGCAATGGAAATACCGATCCCGAGCCCACAAGGTACACACTACATAAAGAAATATAAATTATGCACTGTCTACGAGTTCCTACTCGTACGGAGAGAAACGAATGGAACGAATACCACCATCAAAAATGTTACGATTTATACTGAACCTGAATGTAAGTTGCGTTTGTTAAAGGTAGTTTACCAATAGATACTTTGTGCACCATATGATTCTATGCTTAAAACGTGAATTTGAAATGAGAAAGGGGTCTACTACACTGAACCCACGGCGTGCGTGACGACAGGGAAAATGCTCCATAAAACCCTGGTTTCAAACCTTCGCCCTATTACAGAAGAAGTGTGTGAGAAAGGGGTCTACTACACTGAACCCACAAAATGCGTGACAACAGGGAAAAGGCTCCAAAAAATCCTGGTTTCAAACCTTCGCCTTATCACAGAAGAAGTGTAATGTTCACGTTTCGATATTACAAATATAATATGGTAAAATGCAGCTCACTTACGGTGTCGGATATGCGAAATGATGCGTTAGCGAAGGAGGAATTGTCTAACTTCAGCAGAAGCATAACACGGAAAGAGTGTTCAGTCCTATTCATCACCAAAGTTTGCATTTCATACGCCTTTGTCACTCGAATAGGAAAGTGGAAAATTCAAGCCAGAGTGGAAATTTCAAACAAAGCGTAAACCTTCGGGTTCACTTCCTAGGAGGCAGACGTTCTCCAATCCGCTTAAGCACGTTTTCTTGCTAGATACCACTCCGACTCCTTAGCACTCCACTCCCCGTGTGAAGCATGAGCAGAAATGTGCAAACTATTCCACTCGTTTATTTGTACTACTCAGACAGCTTGGTACATCTGAATCGGAATTAGATGATGGTTAAATGCAACCACAAAAAGGCAAATGTACGTCTGTTTCTACACAGCACGCTACTGATAAGGTTACTGAAAACTCTCACAGTACACTGTCATTTTGACCCTCCTGACTGATTAGACAGACCTGGTCTCCCAGTTTCCGTCAATCCCATGCTCAGCATGAAACGAAATTGCACACAGTTGACGAGATACACCTACTCAAAAACTAATTTGATGTTATAGAGAAGAGGTATAATTAGGTCCAAGCTGAATCTCTTGTTCATTCCAGTCTTCAGTTGCAAGTACTGAGCAAATCCGCCTCAACACTTAATTGGACATCATATTTGGGACATCTCAGTATGGCTTCTTCTCGTAACACTACTCATAATGTTGCTGGCAATTCACGACTTGTTCCGCCGTTTTTCGGGGTCATTGGGTTGGGGCAGTCCTTGAGTTCCCCCCCAACCTTGTGTTCTACTTGGACCCAATTCGTTAAACACACTCACCGAATTTCACGTTTATGCTATTCGTCAACTGAGTGTGTTGCACAAAAGCTGCCTCATTTTCCAGTTAGTAGGAAACTTAAGATATCGAAGTACATTTACCTGATATCCAATAATATTCAAATGCCAAGAAACTATGGTGTCACTTCTCAATTATCGCGTCAAACTGAAACATCAGACGGCCTTTGTGTGGCACAATAAGTTAGAGAATATCAGTAACATAAAGTTTTACCCGTGGGCCAGCTGTCTCCCGTTGTTACCAGCATAATTTCAGTCAGTTTCTCCAGTAGCTCTTTAAAAGCACCCAATGTGAGTGTGATCCTGCGAGCTACGCATACTGTGCCCGATGAGCTCTAAGAGGTGCGAAAACGGTTATGAGCTGTCGAAGACTTTCTGGTTTACTTGTAACTACTGTAGGGTTTTTTTGTGAAACTGCACTTCAATATCTCGAATATCGTGCTAAGAGAAATACCCGACGGACCGAATTCCAGTGAAAAATATAAACGATGGGTTAAAAATGGGTTAAAATGGGTCAAAACAGTTGTTTTTCAAAGACAGGAATCCTCTTGAAAGAGAAATTTCTGCTGAAGCGTACGTTCAGTTGAAAATCAGCTTGTCCATATAGGCCTTACAATTGTTTTTTGGTTTAGCAAACTGCTGAAACGTGACGGATGTCGTCTGAGTAGGTTGTAGCATCCCTAATGTTTTGCGGACCAGGAAGACAAGAGGGCCTCCGGGCATACGTGGGTTTCACTCGGGAACGACCCTGAATGGCAAAGAAATCCAGGCCTGGTTTTACCGGATCCAACAAACCCAATGCCAGTTGATATTCACCTTCATTCACAACCCAGATGTACTTATTTTACCACGGATCGTTCCTGAAAAACGGCTTTATATCACTCGGATTTTGATAGCAAGTTAACAGCTGTAAAACCACTGCTTTGACAGCCTATGTTCATCCCCACAAGTCGTGTTAACTGAGTAGCAGACAACGATCGATAATCAGCAGATAAATACTTTTAATTCCGTAGGGGTAATGTCACACTAACCACGGCGAAGAAATACGCAGTGTCATGCACCAATTTAACAGTGGAACATGCACATTATAGTAAAAGTAAGATTATAGTCAATTTTAAGACTGAGGTGAATTGATCAGACCGGAACTTTACCGGTAACGAAGTAGTCAGCATCATTCAGGTCGTTTTGAAAAACTAAGTCTGCGTGGGCCAAACAAAAAAAGGCCTATGGATTTCAGAAAGGTCGAATGACGGAAAGAACATCCCCGAATGCACGGGGAATGTTCAGGACTTATGTGTTGTCTAGGAAATTTTTAGAGATATTTCCTCGTAGAACATATTGATTTTTATTGGCTCATTTGTGTTATCTCCAAAGGGAAATTACTGTCCTGTGGCGTACTGTCATCCTTCCGACAAGAGTGTATCACAGGGGTAAGGGTTTTTGTTCACTACTCCGGGCGGTGACTTCCATTGATTGATGCGGAAGTACACAGCACTCCTCAGAATGTGTGATTAAGAGGGCAGTTGCTATCATGTGTGCTATTCGCAGTGTATTACCAGGCTACCTGTTTATGAAACATACGATGATTTAGAGGCAATTGTACCTAATATATCAAATCATCCACTGTCCACTATCCAACTGATTTCAGTGCCAATAAATATGACAATAAATCCAATCGTTCCCGGAGAATTGCGCTTGGAGTTCGACTTGAAAACCTCTGGCACCTGTCCGTTACATTACGCCATTCACAATCGCGGTACTCTGAACGGTACGTCAATGCTTCAATTTGGCAGCCCCTTCACGATCAAAATTCACAATCCTGAGAAGAAAATGCGTTTCAAGCATGCCTACACTCTTCTTGGATTTCCGAGTTGTGTGCTCTTGCGGATCACAATTTTGCCAGTACTGCAGAGACTGCAAATGTCTACTGCCTATTCTGTATCCCAGTCGCACCTTCTGGGTAAGTGTTCAGCAGTTATCGATTTTGGACAATACTTCTGTTCTGCGGAGAGTTAATTTGCATTTCTTTTAACTCATCGTGTCAAGGAAGCTCAAGATCGAGATTCATTTTCCGAAGATACTGAGGATTGCACTGCTAGATATCTGTATTATTAGAAAAAAACCTCCTGTTCAGTCTATTTGAATCTACTCACCGGCTGAGTAAAGATCAAGTTATTTTCCGCATTCTAACTGGGTTTTTCTTACTCACCTAAGGTAGATTTGCTGAAACTCAGAGCACATAGTAGTTTTATTGAACCCCCACCCAGCAGACAGGCAAATCCCCGTTTCATTTACCTCACTTGCACAGTATTTTTTTGCTCTTTACGAGAGACCTGCATTGCTGCTCCGTACACCTGCTCTTATCTGCTTGAGTGGGCTCACCTGGGAGAAGTGTTGGTCTCTGACAAGCGCGACCAAAACATTTGTTCAATACATTTTTCTCTCCACCTGTACTTGTATGCAATACACAGAGAAAACTAATCCCTCACCCAAGAGTTCGTATGGGATGCCTTCGCGCTAAAAATGCAGACGTAGGTCTTGCTGTAAAGAAGTACGGTATGTCACCAAACATCACTGTCACTAGAACCTCACCTAATTCTCCTATAAACCGCTCGTAGTTTCTTTAGGAGCCATAATGGAAACTAACTCCGTGTAAAGGGATTCCTCATCGCGAGTCTGTACGTTTATAAAATGTGAATTAGAACTGAAGTATACGGATTGTTAACCCTTAGTCGCCCATACTCTCATGGATGTCCTTCGTGCAAACACCGCGTTTCTCATCTGAGTAAAACTCCGTTGCGTAGTCTCTGGCCCGTTGCAGTCGTCCAGAGTGTATCCGGCGAACACCGCCTACACATAAAACCGTCGACCACACCAGCAGCTATAAAAGACCTGTGGCTTTGACGGAAGGTTATCTAATGTCACAAGCTCTCAGAAAAACGCCGCATCACTGACACCATAGAATGTCCACAGTAGTCAGTACATCTCATGGTGACGGTCCTTAGGAGAGACCGTTGGGCTTGAGTCTGACATAGTCTACAGTCTACAGTCTACTATCCATTTCTCTTCTGATTCCAGGTAGTTTGTTCCAGTACAGATTTCTACCTTGATACAGGCACCTCGCTGGGTACTCCACTAAACTAAGTTTTGTTGTTGTGTGGCTCTACTTAACCTGAACAAGGTAAAAATCTCTGAACCCTACTACACTGGCAGAATAAACATAGTTCACACCTAAACGCTGAAAAATGCACATTCAAGGTCTGTGTTATCGACACTTTAAAATGCCGTTTTTGCAGAGAGCACCAGGCCAAGCATGGCTAGATTAGCTTCAATGCCACACACTCGCACCACTTTTAAACATTTTCACGCATTTTACATACTTTTCGTGAGAGACTTTACTTGGTAATCGGGACTTTTACGAAACTTTAGTCGTACCGGTTTAGTATTCATCTGGGACACGAAGCAACAGTAGGCCGACACCGACGTTTCATGATCCACCATGTTCCTTCACGCGTGGTTGATTCGTAACACGCCCAAGGCCACCGCAATGTGATTAAATTGTTTCCTCCGTTCCTTACATTGTATTGCAATTTTCGCCTTTATCCGACAAACTTTTCACGTATGTTAGCCTTTGTCTTCTGATTCCCTTACGTGGTTATGATCTCGATTTAAGAAGCACATGAGACTATTTCCAATTTCCTTCATGTATAAGAAGCCTGCAACAAGGAAAAACTGTGAAAGTGACAAATTACGCAAGTACATCCTTCCGTAGTATAAAGTGTTAGTGCTAGCAGATTCCTCCCGTAATAAAGAACCACAAACCAAGAAGCAAGGAACTGCTGGGAGTCGGATCAACAAAGGTCACAAGCCGGAACCCAGAGAGGTCAACGACAGAGGTCACCCCAGCATCGATCAGAACACGAGGGCACGGGAGGCCAGGCCCACAACTCACGTGGTCATCGATCAATCAGGACACGGGATAACAGAACAACCAATGAAACTGACCGACCGAACAACCAATCGTGACCGAAGGTCAACCCCGGCTAATAGCATGCATATTAACACACACGCAACACTACTCAACGCACAACCACCAACCCATCGCTACGCTCCACCACGCTCCCTACCAACGCACTGATGATGTCACCTCGATTGGTGATGAAACGTTTGCAATCAAATTGCCCAGCTCAGCGAACAAACCAACGACCAAAGAACGAACCTTTTTTTTCTACGCTCAGGTGGAAACAAAACAAGCATAGGAGGATTGTTTCTGGATGCTTCAGGGCTTATAATTTTGAATGTTTAAGTTGTCTGACTAGCAAAATGCCTTCATTCATTTAATCCGATAATACAAGCAACCAGATGTTGCGTTCAAATCCCCTTTGGAAACGTTGGACTACACATTCGTTTGTGCATACAGAGAGTGAACATGCTGATGTTTATATTTGGCTCCTGGGTAGGTGAACACAAAACCTTTCTCCTGAGTTCAACGAGACGTCGTGTGAGGTTGAACATAGCTCCAACTTTGGAGATACACTGACACCTACATAGCAGATTCATCACACAAGACGACAAAAACTCCAAGAACCTAAATCAAGCCTGGAAGTGCAACAAGAAAGAGGTTACCGGGCTCTCGAATCCATTTTAAAATACAGTAATTGTCAGCTGATGGTTGGACTTACCTAATGAAATCATGCGAGCTTTTCCTATGTTTTTACGCTAACAGTATTCCCAATCCCTCAGCTTGAAGACAAATTAACTGGGCTTCGGTACAGACGTAATGCACTACTCATAATTGCTAAAAATCCTTCGACAGTCCACGACCGGTTCTGCCCTTCTTGGGGTTCATCAGGTAGGCGCCGTCCCAGAGTTTTCGTCAACCATATGTTCCACCTGAGATCAAGTTGCACGAAATGAGCTAAATACACTCTTTTTTGCTAACAAATTTGGTTTTTGCGAAATGCTGGATCTGGGCCCGACAACCTACTTTGAGCTCAATGGAGAATATTGTGAACAACACAAAGAAGCGCCAATTGGATCATCAGCCCCTGGATTCATCGCGGAACTGAAACTGAGGAAAGCTGTGCTACCAGATATCAAAGCAGAAATATGGGTTGCGATATGTGGATAACGCATTTTCTGTGTACAGAAGAATGAACAGTCACGAGTGAACCAAATGCTGAACAACGCGTTTCCAGACATCCACTTCACAATGGAAACAGAACAACAAGTTGACATTCTTAGGTGCGCTTGCCACAAAAACAACTGACTGCTAACTGCAAACTGAAGTATAGAGCAAAGAAACTCACGCGGACAGGATTCTGAACTGCCTAAGCAACCATCCAAACTTCATAAATGAAACTGTGCTCCAAACCTATTCAAGTAGATCGAGACGCACTGGCAGAGTCGGAGACGAATTAGCCGCGGTTTTGTCAGGTGCTTCACACCTACTCGAGAAACTAGTTATGAAGATGCTTACGAAATGGAGGCCAGACTAATTAGTCAGTACAACCAGAACAGAAGGATTACTCTTGCGCATACCAAAAACCGCTGAAGTGACTGTGAGACAATTGATACAGCATTGAATAGCAGTCGTCTTCAAGCCCGTAAACACCTTGAGATGAGCCCTGTCGGAAACAAACGGAAGACTGAATACAAAGAAGGAGACAAATGTGAGCTACAGACTTCGATAGAACGACTGCGACGAACATTACGTTGGCCAGACTGGAAGGAGACTTGTCACCATAATACACAAACATTAGTTTGCCAGGAGGCATAATCCTATGCCACTTCTTGTAAATGGCAAAGAGAGAGGATGTCGGTTCAACTGAAATAACTTCCAAATACTTGCCCACGCAAGAATAAAGGTTTGTCGAGGCTTGGTGCTCCACAAAGAAGTCGATCAATAAACAACTCAAAATCGGCCCAATCTCTCGGTCACTAAGACAAAACAGTTGCACAATCATGGGACCCTGGATAACCTTGGAAATCTGGCAACTTAAAAACAACCAGCAAATTAACTGGATCGGAGGAATAAACCTACTAAAAATAAAAGGTTATCCGATCAACTTATCAAGTGGAACAGAACAAGACCACGAAGCAAGAGGGAAACTGCCCAGATACAATACAACAAGAGACTACAACATAACTCAGATTCCAAGCTGACCAACCACATTATGCGAAAGCCACTTCGGGACCAACTACTTTAGAGGTGTTGGGTTCTGTTTGGAACTGTACAAACGCAGGCAAGAGGGGGAGAATTTAACCACTCAAACCTACACTGGCGGCTACACGTAGACTGGCGATGAAACGTTTGCGATCCAAGTGCCAAGCTCGGCGAACAGACGGTTAACCAAGCAGATCACCTGAGCTACCAATTTTCCGCAAAATCGCCACTAACCTCTTCTTCTTGGCCAAAGTTTTACCACTTGAAGCATGTTCGCCTGAAGAACGGTCTATGTCATACTTTGAGCCTGTGAACTGATGAACATTGTTTTATATGTTAGCACATCACTGTGTATGGGTCTCAGTTCTCTGGTAAGAAGGCTTGGTGGAGTAGTCTGTGTGCATGCCTTGGGACACATAACAACAAAAAAACAGTACTTGAGATTATACACTGTGTTTTCCCATGAGTCCTAGCGGACCACAGTGGTCATAATGAAAGTTTGTTTACCCGTTATTCAGAAAAAGCCCTCATCATATTACGAGTGACCAAATGGCTCCCATGCTTCTTGGGTTATTAGTATCTTTTCGGATGTAGCGTGGACCAATTAGGTCTGAGTAAAGTAGCCGGGCCAAGTTCAGCAGACAAACGTGATCATTTCCGAAGGTGTAATAGCCATGCTAGGTTCCACAATTATGGTCGTATAAAATTTGGCAACAAGAATCCGTTGCGGGCTTGTTTCTTAACTCAAAGCCGTTTGAATGTGTATAAACACAGTCCACGATATTTTAATTAAATTCACTCCATTAATATACACATTTGAAAGAAGCGGATTCCAGAAGTTCAAAGCTTTTAAGATTGAGTTCTAGATAGCCTGGTGGTCTTTATCTCTTGTGATGTGTTATTTACAAGTTTCATTTTCCATGACAAAATGAACGTTTTCTAATCATTGTTATCCTTACTCATCTACAGAGTCTCCAAAGCCTGAAGAAGTTGGTCATGAACTCCAAGACAACAACGTTACAATTAAATGGAAGAAGAAACAGCATTGTCCGGCCTTGTATAGTATTGTTACGTTGAATTCTGCTCAGCAAAGGACACTAGAACATACGGTTACATTTCAAAACCTTGTAGGTTGCCTGGATTACACCTATACCGTCAGATTGTATTTTCGGAACAATGCAGCGGTCGAATCTGATCCTGTTACTTTCCGCTGTAAGTGGTCTTTCTTCTTCTCACGTGATTTCAAAGTGCACAGTACCGTTATACGCAGGGCTTTGGTTCACTACTCCCAGTCAGAACATTTGCACCACAACAGACAAACCTCTAAACATACTGCTGAACCGATTCCTGGCTCGGATGGGGATCCGCAAAACCAACTAGGAACAAGATGTACGCAGATGTGACAAAAACTTGACAGCACATTAGATAGTCATGTGGGTAATCAGATAACCATATATACATACTTAATTCATATGTATACATATAATATACACATATACATATTACATAGATATACAACCATCAAATAATTATAGATGGATAATCATATATATATATATATTATACACGATAAACAAATGGCAACTGCTTAATTAATCTCACCTCTGCGTCGCTAGACATCTCGGCAGAGATCTTATAGAACCCTGATGAGACATGCACATGTACAAATAGGTAAATCCTGCGTATGATACACACACCTTGTATAATTAACACTAGAATGCGGAATTTTAAACAACTGTATCGTCTCTGGAAACGGACTCTTTTTAATATACCCAGGTCCAATTAGGAATTGTTGATTAGGGATGTGTGATGTAATAAATCGATATTTTGAAGCTTAGAGTAGCCATCGGGCAACCAAACTGATGCCGTGCAAGTTTCACAAAGCAATTTTGTTCAGGAATGAACAGCAGAATCACTTTTAGAGCTGCAAACTTAACAAGATACCTCAGATGATTGTCACAGGATCAAGTGGTGGTTGCTGTCCTGGTTCTGGGATGTCCATCTAGTCGTCCATCCCACGTCCTATTCACCGCAGTCGCACAGTGCAAAACCAAGCGCTCCAGTCGAACGGATGACAGGCTATGTGTGGCTTCGACGACATTGTTAGGCCTTTAGGCCTGAGGCTGCGAACTAAACAAGGCAACTCGCGTAGTACGAAGGCTACTGACCCCACTGAACCACAGTACACATAGAATAGTCTATGCCACCCAAAAGGAATGATGACCTACGCGCCATAAACACCTGAACAGGTCAAACAGCAGCGTAGAAACGCTCTGGCAATTTCTGTCTGCATAAGCCATGGTCACATGAATGTGACGAGCTATCCACTCACTGTACACACTAGTCTACTCGCAATAACCCTGCACCCCAAGAGACCAACGGTTTGGAATAACCTTCTGTACTGGAAACCGAGTTCTGCATTATTACACAAGCGTGGGTCAAGAGGGTTGCAACTGTACTTCAAAGTACAGCCGTTGTTGGACAGCTCTAATACTTCTGGTGAGAAACATGTTTCGAAAGTTTTCAGTTGCCCACGCATCTCAACTTTTTGTAAGTGCTTCATCCTCACATTTCGTGTGAATCTCCAATACGAGAAGTTTCCATTTGAGGGACCATCAAACAGGTGACCATATGACACAAATACCGTGAGTGAAGAATGAGGGTACTATATCCTGTCCAAGTATGATTCCGAGAGACACCATTGATCATTCAATCATGGCCGAACGGTATAATCTTCAACCACCGATCAAAAGGTCGCGTGTTCGAATCACCCAACAAGGATGAACTAACCGTACAGTGCTTCTAGAAATTTCAAAACAGATTAACTTTACTCACAGACTCAAAGAAAACATCCAACCTGCTGTGTGGTGCTCGCACAAGACTTTTGAGCGTAGTTTGTTTCATTTCGCTAGATCCCTGCCATACAGCCCAAGATATTTCTCACACTCCAGCATGTCTCAGTCTATTCACAAGTGAATCGCGACTGTCAACTTATGGCATGGACAGTTGCACAGACAGAATTGGACTTAGAGGATACCAGCTTGTGCGACCGCTCAGCCTGAATGGATGAGGACATTAGCTTGACATGCCTTTGGACACATTTCCCCAAAAATCCATTTATACTATATATACTATGTACTATACTATATATACTATATATATACCGTACTATACTATACATATATTAGCATAATACTGGTGATGTACATAGTCAGGATACCCTCCAGTATTCTGCTAGCAAAAATGCATACGTTTAGAAAAAACAACCATCATTTCGCTAAAATTTTTTGATGAACTTCTCACACTCAAACATGATGTTGGGTTACGGCCCTTGAAGTTTCCTTGATATAATCACGTAAGTACAAATCCTCCACTGTCTGGAAAGAAATAGTCCACTGAACGTTATTTAGATCATTGAATTAGTCCTGTACAACTGATCCACTGGTTTTTAAAGGTTCCTTTTCAGTCTCTATATATTTTTCGCGTGACTTGGTGGAAAAACATTAAAAAATAAAAGAGGATCCAAAAGATTTTGAGCGAAAAGGTGTCCGTCCCAAAAACCATATCATCATATTGTTTAAAGTCAGAAGTTGTTTGGCCACGTGGCTTGCATTTGGCCGGAAACCCTGTCAGTTAACAGGGTGGGAAAGTATCTTTTGGTCTAAAAACCAACGCGTAACATCCGTCATCTTTCTACATTTTCCCATTTCAGCCGCCGTACTTGATGCAGCTTAGCAAGCACTTAGGTTCTACAAGCCTGTGTCAGTTGCGTTCCAGCATGATCCTCTACTGCACACATCTTGGGTTTCACACTGCTAAGCAGTTTTTCTATGTAGCGTTTCCGAGTTTTCAATCGCCTTTGAATTAAGATTCGTCCACAGGAAGACGCTTCTCGCATTGTATACCCCATCACTGCATTGATATTTTGCCACAAGTCCACAAATCTATTTTTGTTACTGACCTCACCTGATCGTCAAGCGTATAAAAAGAACGCACAACCTCACTTCCATTGTAACTGCGCTCCCCGTGCGGCGTAGCCATCGTTGCTTAGTCGCCCAGTACCATTCACTTGTCAGAAATCCGTCCTTTTAGCGCTCAGATCCCGTGACTGCTATCACTCGGAGTTCCAATCTTTTCATCTTCTTCAGTGCCCTTCGAACCAAAAATAGATTGGACCCTTGACCAAACCACTCTTCTCGTATCGATTCCGAACCATGATACTTGTGCCACAAAACAGTACCGCGCGGATCTAGTAAAAGACAACGGGCAGAATATTAGTGTGATATGTCAAAGTGGACAAACTTGTTCCGTTCCAAACGCATCACCCTGTTCAAGATGCAACCTGACGGTTACATTTGACAAAAGAGAGTCGGCTAACGTTGAAATGTGTCTGGGAGCACGTAAGTCACTAACGTATTCCACTAACCTGGTTATAAGTGTCTGCTGTCTGTATCCCAAATCCTTCCTGAAATTGTGCTTATCTCTGGACCAGACCATTTTCTTGCCCGTGATGGAAAAACCCTTTTGTCTTTATACGAGAACCGGTTCACTATAAGTATCCGAACAACGCACGTCAAGTGAGTTGAATCCTCTTGATAGCTCCTCGTCAGACTGAGACATACATATACGGGAAATAATGCAATCGATGGGATGTAAGACAATCTCGTTCAGAATAGAATCCAGTGATCAGAGTTCAAATCGTGGGTGGTACCAACTAGTAAGGAGCGTGAGAGGCACTTGAGCATAAGTACCTGTACTAAAAGTTCAGGCGGGCGAACCCGTATGCGAATGGTCCCTGCAGTGATGAACAGGATATTAGTACTGAAGGACATCAGCAACTTTCTCGGCAATTTGTAGATGGATGTCAAAGCAGTTGCGGTTTTCACACGTGCAGTAAATGCCTATGTTCTGTGTCTGATAGTGCCACAAAACTATACACATCTGCAACAGATGACCAAAGAATAATGGACGCTCGATTTCCCAGAATTCTGTTTCTCCACTAAATTACGTTCCTTTCACTGTTCAGTGAAAGAAACCAAGATACTGTCTAACTTCGTCAGAAGGATTTTTGCGTCTTGATTATTTTTAACGGTCCATTATATAGTCGCCTTGTTTTCCACGGAACTTTGATATCTATCGCCCAAGTATGCTTCACTTCAACCGACCGTCGATCCTGAAACAACAATGGACATGAAGGAAACTACTCACAAGGTTGCTGAAAACTCTTCGACAGCCCACGACCGGTTTCGCCCTTCTTGGGGCTCATCAAGTAGGCGCGGTCCCAGAATTTCCGTTAACTGTATGTTCTACTTGAACCCAAATTGGACTGATTGTGACAAATACACTCATTTGCAAATCAATTTGGTTTTCACTGGAGACTAATTTGAATTTCTCATTTATGATGTTCTTCAACTTGAGTTCAAGCGAGACATAAGGTTGACGGGAACTCTGGGACCTGTGCCTACTTGATGGGCCTCAAGAAGGGCGGAGCCAGTCGTGAGCTGTCAGAGTTTTCAGCAACCTTGTGAGTAGTTTCCTTTATGAAAATATACTTCGATATCTCGAATATCGTACCAACTGAAACATGAGGCGGCCTGTGTGTATCACATTCAGTTGAATAACATCATTAATGAGAAATACACTTGAGTCTCCTGTGAAAACTAAATAGACTTGCAAATGAGTGTATTTGTAACAATGGACATGTTTGTCTAACTCATGCTGGTTGGAAAGCCTATGGTTCGACAGTGGGTGTCCTTCCTTCCAGAGTAAGGGACACGTTAGCTCTTCGTCATGATGCCCTGGCTGTGCGCGCGGCCTATCAAATATTATTGAGTGTTCGGTTGGCGAGCTCGATTTTGTCAAGCCTGGCTGTTGCAAGTTCAGCGCACTGTTCGGTCCACTTCACCTGGTCTGACTGTGTCACATCCATAAGATGGGCCAATATGCAATGCGATTTGGGTCATCTACATCTGTGCCCCGCCGGGCGCAAGAAACAGCAGGTTTGAAATCTTGTCTGTCGTACAGTCGCACCCCCAGAATATAGCAGCACCGATGATCCCTATGTGACACTATGTACGAGCACAGCCTTGGTGATACACAATGCTTCTATTAGATTTAGTTTTGTGGATGCGCGCAGATTTTGACAACTGAACCGCAGGTTTTTGCCTGGATGCGGACAACCAGACAGATTGTACAAAACATCATGGAGTGTTCACTCAGATGCAGCGTGCACAATATCCAGGGCAACATTTTGCTCCGTCGACTTGAACTACGGCTTCACATCACCTTTAGCAAGCTTCAAAGTCACATTTTGATCGAAAGCGTAGTCGAATTCGTTGATGGTGTGCACTAGTTTGTGTGATAACGATGCCGGTGAGCAGTCGTTTCAAACTATTTTGTGTTAAGCCTCTGGAAAGCAAAGATTGCTGGGCTGTTTGTTCTCGCTCTTGTTGTTGTTGTGTGCTTGGGACAGGCAAACCTGTTTTGACTTGTGAAGGGCTGTTATCCACCCAATCTAAGGAATAACGTCCGGATTCGAAATTTCGTTACCGGATGTTGTTTTGAAAACATGTGTCACAATACAACCCTCAAAAAAGTGAAGAATCCAATTACGGGATGCAGTACTGAATGTCTCAACAATACGTCAAACAGCCGCAGAGGCCAACTGGCGACATGGACACCGTGTGCGGAATACTAGCGGAGCTTTTTACATATGTTCTCCCCGAATTAAGAAGCATCATACGTGCTGTGCGCACGAGCCACACAGTCAATTAGCTTTTTGTAGTTCGACCAAACTTGTACCGAGAACCTACACCGTGAGACAATGCAAGTAATATCGGTTGTACCCGAGGGTGTTACTTCGTATGAATTTACTAGAACAAGTAGGTTAGTTTCCTTTGATAATGGGCGGGGTTTTCCTTGGCAATAACGCCAATTCCACGTATACGAATGTTGTTAAGATGGACACTCTGGAAGCAGCAGGGCGATTTTTACTGGCAGACACCGCTGCAAGGACGAACGCAATCGTTTGTGCATGAGAGAGCTGGAGCATCAAAACAGGCCCAAACCTTGATCTCATTTTTTTACTCAGCTACGTACTCTCAAGACACGGTTTAGCAATGCGACATTCAATCTCCCGATTTCTGCTAATATGTGTGTGTGTGTGGAAGACTTTGAACAGAAAGCTTTAGCTGGACTCAAGTAAGGCTTTTTGTCGTTAAGTAGATGACACGTTCGTTGTGATAAAGTGTGATAAATTTGATGAATTATATGGGTATCTTAGCAGTTTGGATTCTCATATTGATTTTAACATGGAGCTAGCTACCCCTTCTTGTGCACTGCATTTTCTTGACTGCACGACACAAGAGAGTGGTAGGAAACTGGAAACTACTGATTTACCAGAAATCAACGAATTCTGATGTGGTTTGAAATACCCATCTGCACATCGGAAGGCAGCATAAGCGAGACCGAAGTGTCGCTCAGCATTTCGCCCCTTTCTTGGAACTTGAATGAGAACAACGCCCCGACCAAGTGGACTACGTTTCGCCAGTTGGTCGAAGGCGATGATTTCGCCACCAACTCACAGGATGTGCTCTCGGGCACCAGCAGTAACGTTGAGTGCGCAAACTGTTAGTCCTGGAACTTCGCGAATGCACAAATCGTTAATAATGGTGCCGACGCACATAGCAATCTTATTTGCCCCGCCGAGCTTTTTCAGGAGGCGCAGCAAGCGGGCAATGGACAGTGGTGATCGAATGATCCTGCTCATGAACAGCCGGCGCATGACTATCTTATTGAAGTTGGATTTGGCTCGACGTGCGAGAAATGTATAGACTTAAAATAAAAGCCGAAGATAAACATTATCACTCTTTGGATTGTGTCGGACAACTTTCCGGTTGTACCTGTGGCAAATGTTGATACCCATCCTGAAAACGTGCCGATGGATGCAGCATAGTTTCGCTCGATAGAACAAATTAAGTTAAAAAAACACTTCATGATATTAGATATCCAGTGAGTTTAATGGAGCAGCAACTGAAATGCGTAGTCGTCCTAAAAACTCGGGGGCAGCACTAAAACGGGAATGAAAGCTGACAAATTCTCTTTGCGAACTATAAATCATCTCAGGACGATTTACACTACTCGTTTGTGAAACTAGGATGAGGAGTGGGGGACGAGTGGCATCAGCTTTCATGCGGTCCCGATATCTGTGGAAAGTACTCAAGTAAGAAATTTAACTTTAGAGATCGAACAAGTAAGGCTGAATGTATGTCGTTTGTTACGACGAACGTTTAGTGGACCTTCGGATTGATATCAGAGCATCACAATCTCCTTTCTGAATGGCTTTTCTTCATACATCTACGCCAGTGGTTAAGGTGACACTCGTACGTTTTTCTGGTTCGGCACTATGTTCCAGAGTAATGAGTATGTCTGGGCAGTGCAACTGTCAAGCGCAGCACTCTCGTGTAGCCTCTATCATGGTTTGATTTTTTCACGATTAAGCCATCAGGTTATCGTACCACATTTCGTAACGTCTTTGATTTGGGCGCAGCGAAGGAAATCTTCACGGTACACCTTTCTGGTAAACATGAGTTTTCAATTGGGACTTCATTCTCTATCTACGCTGATGCTCATTGGGAATCATCTGCAGTGCGAATCTCACGAAATTTCAGGGAGTTTCAAAACGCCGACCTTTCGGTTAACAGTTCGAACCCTAAACCGTTCGGAAAAGAGCGGCTGATCAGCACTGTGAAGAATTTACACTTAGACTACAAGTAGCGCTACTCATCCGTAAATCCCGTGGTCATGTGTTGACTGGCAGACTTCGCATTTAAAAGAGAAATGTTTGCCTTGGAATAGTAGGATAATTACCAACCCAGCGGAAGTGAGACGTCTTCGGGTGCTCGAAAATCGGGTTTCGCAGAACTATAGCTCGCGTAAGTCGGTGTCGGCGAATCCGTAACGAGGTAATTAGAAAACGAGTTTCCAGTTGTGCAACAGTTACTTTCATTGAAGAATATGTGCAGCACCAGAAAATGTGTTGTTTGGGACATGTGTTGCGTATGCCGAACCATCGCTGGCCGAAGAGAGTGGCGGAAGCAGATAGGTGACCAACCCTTGACCTGGCAAAAGGGCGTGGAGGAGATTACGAAGCGTTTGGGTGCTGTCGGTGCTACCCGCCTTTCAGGATGGGGACCGCGTCATCCTCACTGCGCCTTGTTGGAGACACTGCAAGATAGGGCTACCGACCAATGTCAGTGGCGTTCTTGTTGTCAGTTTCTATTCAGGTTGCCTGAATGAGTATCTGGAGGTGTAGGCGCCTCGGAATTTTTTTTAGTAAGCTAGTACTAAGTCCCTTCCCCGTCCACCTTTATTCTTTTCTGCAAAATAAGGCTTTCAAATAAATCATGGTTGTACGGCAGTGAAGCATTGGTGTTGACACTGATGTCATGCTGTCGATGATGATGACGATGAACAAAACAAGTGTAATCAAGCTTTGTACAGAACCACAAAATCGTGAACGCGTTAGTCGCCACTGCGAACTGCCTGTCCAGGATCAACCAGATTCACGGACAATATCACAGCTCACCTAACAGTACACTTCATTTGCCCACGACCTACAGCTATTACCTTCACCGATTAACACAATCTTTCCTGACTTCCAATCCCCACAGCCATCCTTAATATCCATGTTGATGGAGATGAAATTCACCTGGAATTTTGCCTACCAATATTTATTTTTTCTCGTTACACTTCTACGATTTACAACTACCATACCCGGACTACTACTTATATCGTCATACCAGATGTGAATTGGCGGGCTATGATCAAGGGGAAACCCTGTTCTCTCTATCGGGTGCGTTTGGTTAATTTGACTGACCTTGCCAGGCCTGAGATTTTGACGGAAGTCCAAATCCGGACGGGCAAAGGCGGTGCGTCCACATTGCGTCATTGGTTGCGATGACATTTGTTTTATTTCACTACGCAATAAAACTAATAATAAAAGTAATAAAAGTACACTTGGTGCTCTGAATATTTCCATTCGATCAACACTTTAGTCTATAGTGAATTGGTAGATGTTTTTATAACGCTGAATACAAGTAGTGAGTGACAACAACGGCGGACGTTCTCTCCGGAGATTCGTTTGGAATTTGACTGCCCAAAGACCGTTGATCTTTTGTTTCTGATCCAATCATTTATTACGTGTTTACTCGCTAAACACTGCCGGTTTCATTCGCAAAATAAGGATTGCATTATGAGTTCAGTTCCCTCGGGGCGCACACCACATTACTAGCTCATCAATCAATGTGGTCAGAAAATGATAATGACAGTAGCCCAAATCACTGAAGCAGACCAAAATCTGATTGGGCAATTTGAAACACACGGATTTTCCAGGAAGCCATCAGCTGCATGCGTACAGTTTGGTGTTCAAATAAAGCATTAGACTTAAAGGAATTCGGGAACTTGATTTTTCTGATGGACCCAAACAACGAAGAAACTGATGGTGGACTGTCTAACGTTTTAAATGATCTTATGAGCAGTATCGTGCGACGAGATCTGTCAGCCAGCTGTGGATTATAGATCAAGCTTTTTGCGGAGCAATGACAATACGTGAGCGAAAGATTGGCACTGCGGCTGTCGCACAAAACCACCCAGACATCTCGGAAGAGAAAGAGATACATGAGTTGGTGATGTTCATTCGCTGCGATATTTTATCCCGAATACCACTGAATCAGTCACATCATTTGTAACGTTGTACCAGATGAAACCCAAAATGAATGGGTAGGCTGAAGCGCTAGAGCCAGCAGCAGACACCCAATCATCGTGGTGAGGGCGAACAAATTGCACATATTGTAAATCACTGTTGGAAGTATCTGATGAAATAGTGGGTTAAGGACAGAAAATGGTGTTCAGCTAAAAGGAGATACAAAGAAGAGAGCACTTGAAATCTTGAAAAAAGTTGCCTAACAGAACAGTAAAGAATTTAGTACCAGGTTGAATACCAAGAACAAAATTGTATCTGAGAGTTGTGTCGAAAAACAGGTTCGCGAGAGACCTAGCAGTGCATACAAGAGGACCACGCAAAAGAACAGGAAACGACAGCAAATAGATGGGAGTAAGGGTCCACAAATTGAAAGAGAGTCAAATAAAGAAGCATCGACTACGTGAATAACAAAATCAATTACAATACCAGTATCACTGACACTGAGGTTCAGTCCTGGAAACCACAAAGTTCGAAGGGACAACATCTGGTAAATTGCGATTTGTCCGCGCAGTCGGATGCGCCGTCTGTAGACAATGGCGGCGCACGTGTCCAGTTCGTGTCATTGGACCACCTGAGACGCACTGACTCACATTGAGAATAGGTTGGACCAGAGAGGTCGGAACATGGCAGAACATTTAGAGTCGGACGCACCGTGGCGCACGGCTGACAGCCTGATTTGGGCGCATGGTGCTGTGGCCTGAACAACTACACGTGAAGGCTATCCACACTGGAACGCATAGAATGAGGCTGACAGCAGGCTGTCACCTGCACGAACAGGACTAGAAAGCGAGCGGGGTTGGCGTAAGGCTAGAACCACACCCACGTTTGATTGGTAGCGAAGATGGCTTGGACCAAATTGAACTGATTGCGTCCAGATGTGTCGAAACATGGTCAGTGTTGTTTTTGTTGTTGTTGTTGTTGTTGTTGTTGTTGTTGTTGTTGTTGTTGTTGTTGTTGTTGTTGTTGTTGTTGTTGTTGTTGTTGTTGTTGTTGTTGTTGTTGTTGTTGTTGTTGTTGTTGTTGTTGTTGTTGTTGTTGTTGTTGTTGTTGTTGTTGTTGTTGTTGTTGTTGTTGTTGTTGTTGTTGTTGTTGTTGTTGTTGTTGTTGTTGTTGTTGTTGTTGTTGTTGTTGTTGTTGTTGTTGTTGTTGTTGTTGTTGTTGTTGTTGTTGTTGTTGTTGTTGTTGTTGTTGTTGTTGTTGTTGTTGTTGTTGTTGTTGTTGTTGTTGTTGTTGTTGTTGTTGTTGTTGTTGTTGTTGTTGTTGTTGTTGTTGTTGTTGTTGTTGTTGTTGTTGTTGTTGTTGTTGTTGTTGTTGTTGTTGTTGTTGTTGTTGTTGTTGTTGTTGTTGTTGTTGTTGTTGTTGTTGTTGTTGTTGTTGTTGTTGTTGTTGTTGTTGTTGTTGTTGTTGTTGTTGTTGTTGTTGTTGTTGTTGTTGTTGTTGTTGTTGTTGTTGTTGTTGTTGTTGTTGTTGTTGTTGTTGTTGTTGTTGTTGTTGTTGTTGTTGTTGTTGTTGTTGTTGTTGTTGTTGTTGTTGTTGTTGTTGTTGTTGTTGTTGTTGTTGTTGTTGTTGTTGTTGTTGTTGTTGTTGTTGTTGTTGTTGTTGTTGTTGTTGTTGTTGTTGTTGTTGTTGTTGTTGTTGTTGTTGTTGTTGTTGTTGTTGTTGTTGTTGTTGTTGTTGTTGTTGTTGTTGTTGTTGTTGTTGTTGTTGTTGTTGTTGTTGTTGTTGTTGTTGTTGTTGTTGTTGTTGTTGTTGTTGTTGTTGTTGTTGTTGTTGTTGTTGTTGTTGTTGTTGTTGTTGTTGTTGTTGTTGTTGTTGTTGTTGTTGTTGTTGTTGTTGTTGTTGTTGTTGTTGTTGTTGTTGTTGTTGTTGTTGTTGTTGTTGTTGTTGTTGTTGTTGTTGTTGTTGTTGTTGTTGTTGTTGTTGTTGTTGTTGTTGTTGTTGTTGTTGTTGTTGTTGTTGTTGTTGTTGTTGTTGTTGTTGTTGTTGTTGTTGTTGTTGTTGTTGTTGTTGTTGTTGTTGTTGTTGTTGTTGTTGTTGTTGTTGTTGTTGTTGTTGTTGTTGTTGTTGTTGTTGTTGTTGTTGTTGTTGTTGTTGTTGTTGTTGTTGTTGTTGTTGTTGTTGTTGTTGTTGTTGTTGTTGTTGTTGTTGTTGTTGTTGTTGTTGTTGTTGTTGTTGTTGTTGTTGTTGTTGTTGTTGTTGTTGTTGTTGTTGTTGTTGTTGTTGTTGTTGTTGTTGTTGTTGTTGTTGTTGTTGTTGTTGTTGTTGTTGTTGTTGTTGTTGTTGTTGTTGTTGTTGTTGTTGTTGTTGTTGTTGTTGTTGTTGTTGTTGTTGTTGTTGTTGTTGTTGTTGTTGTTGTTGTTGTTGTTGTTGTTGTTGTTGTTGTTGTTGTTGTTGTTGTTGTTGTTGTTGTTGTTGTTGTTGTTGTTGTTGTTGTTGTTGTTGTTGTTGTTGTTGTTGTTGTTGTTGTTGTTGTTGTTGTTGTTGTTGTTGTTGTTGTTGTTGTTGTTGTTGTTGTTGTTGTTGTTGTTGTTTTGGCCTAGCATGGAGCACTGCCCGTCTTCGTGATCGGCAGCCTGTATGGGAATGCACACGAGTGCTAGCTGAGTATGATGTAGTTGATTGATGTGTACAGTGTGTTTGTAGATGTGAGTTGGAAGGTGATATCGCGTGTGCAGGTGAACTGAGGATAACCCGCGTATCGCAGACTAGATCCTATGAGTGCACGCAAGCTAACAGATGCTAACAGATTCCAACAGAGGCGACCTATGTGTGCACAGTGGTGTTCGACGAGGCAGCGTTGTGAGGATGCTGTAGTTTGTTTTCCAATGAGGTTTGACGGTGATTTGCTTGTCAGGTTGCTAGCGCACGGTTCACTCGTGTAGCTGTGATATTTCGTATTTTATTCTAACATTGAGTTTGTGTAAGATTTTGCATTTGATTTTGAGTGCAGCTCACGATGTTGCCGTGAGTTTCACTGCGAATGCGACTGCGACTGCCACTGCGACTGTGAGTGTGAGGCTGTGTGTGCGATTTTGATTGTGCTGATTACTGTGAGGATGGTTGTTGCTGTTGGTTTATCTGTGGTTGATGGTGTGGGAGTGTGTGTGCTGTGGCATGGGGTGTGCGTGTTTGTGTGGGTGTGCGTGTGCATGGCCTTGGTCGGGTGCATTTCGTGATGCATGGCGTCGAGTGCGTGCTTGCGTGTTTGTGTATTTTGTTGGTGTTTGTGATTTTGTTTGTGCGTGTGTGGGTGTGTGTGGGTGTGTGTGGGTGTGTGTGGGTGTGTGTGGGTGTGTGTGGGTGTGTGTGGGTGTGTGTGGGTGTGTGTGGGTGTGTGTGGGTGTGTGTGGGTGTGTGTGGGTGTGTGTGGGTGTGTGTGGGTGTGTGTGGGTGTGTGTGGGTGTGTGTGGGTGTGTGTGGGTGTGTGTGGGTGTGTGTGGGTGTGTGTGGGTGTGTGTTGTCATGTGTGCCCCATGTCTGTCTGCTAGTCTGTCTGTGTGTCCATGTGTCTATCGGTCTGTCTGTGTGTCGGGTTTGAGCGTGTGTGTTTGTGTGCGTTTGTGCGTGTTGCTGTGGCGGCTGTCGCTTGTTACTCTGTTTGTTCCTCTCTTGTTGTTGTGTCTCAGCCCCGGCGAAACCGAGTGAGGTTGACGTGCTAGTGGATCGGACGTCACAACAAGCAACCGCCTCGTGGAGCCTGAATTCCACGTGTGCTGCGACCCAGTTCAATGTGACCGTGTACAAGGCGAATGACGAGGTGGTGACTCGGCAGGCAACTAGCGATCAGACCACGCAGTTTGCTTCCACTGTCGGAGCGTTGTGTGGACCTATGGGTTGGCGTGACAGCGAGCAATGCATACGGGACGAGTACGGAATCGGACAGGAAACGATTCCGCCTAGATGGAGGTAAGCGTTGACACAGTCCCTCTCACTGTCACTGTCACTGTCACTGTCACTGTCACTTTGCTGCCAGTCTGAATGTCAGTGTGGCTCAGGCTGGTTAACGGAACCGGTGTAGGAATAGAGATTGGTTGGTGGAGCGCGATTTGTCCATGCAGTCGGATGCGCCGTCTGTAGACAATGGCGGCGCACGTGTCCAGTTCGTGTCATTGGACCACCTGAGACGCACTGACTCACATTGAGAATAGGTTGGACCAGAGAGGTCGGAACATGGCAGAACATTTAGAGTCGGACGCACCGTGGCGCACGGCTGACAGCCTGATTTGGGCGCATGGTGCTGTGGCCTGAACAACTACACGTGAAGGCTATCCACACTGGAACGCATAGAATGAGGCTGACAGCAGGCTGTCACCTGCACGAACAGGACTAGAAAGCGAGCGGGGTTGGCGTAAGGCTAGAACCACACCCACGTTTGATTGGTAGCGAAGATGGCTTGGACCAAATTGAACTGATTGCGTCCAGATGTGTCGAAACATGGTCAGTGTTGTTTTTGTTGTTGTTGTTGTTGTTGTTGTTGTTGTTGTTTTGGCCTAGCATGGAGCACTGCCCGTCTTCGTGATCGGCAGCCTGTATGGGAATGCACACGAGTGCTAGCTGAGTATGATGTAGTTGATTGATGTGTACAGTGTGTTTGTAGATGTGAGTTGGAAGGTGATATCGCGTGGACAGGTGAACTGAGGATAACCCGCGTATCGCAGACTAGATCCTATGAGTGCACGCAAGCTAACAGATGCTAACAGATTCCAACAGAGGCGACCTATGTGTGCACAGTGGTGTTCGACGAGGCAGCGTTGTGAGGATGCTGTAGTTTGTTTTCCAATGAGGTTTGACGGTGATTTGCTTGTCAGGTTGCTAGCGCACGGTTCACTCGTGTAGCTGTGATATTTCGTATTTTATTCTTACATTGATTTTGTTTGAGATTTTGCTTTTGTTTTGATTTTGCCCCATGTTGTTTTTTGATATATCATTTTCTCTCCGGATATCTTCGGTTATTCTTAGTTTGCTTTCTTTTTCATCCGGTATCACATTTTTCTGTGCTTTTCTCTGTGTTTTCCCAATATTTTTATCTTCGTTCTTTTGATTATTTCGGTTTTCTTGGTTGTTTATTGCCCTTATGCTTGCTTTCTTTTTTCTCTTAGGTTCTTTTGAGTTTGGAAACGCGTCGATATTTGTCAATGGTTCTGCTTTGCTTATCAGTCGTTCAATCTCCTGCGTCGAAGCTTTATATCAGATCACAATTCAAGGGTATCCTGATTCGAATTTAATTGTTTACAATGGAACTTGGGACGGATCCTCCCGATACGTAAGCGATGGAATCAGACCTTGTCAAAGGTACTTTGTAACTCTGCAACCCTTAAGTTCGGATGGTCATCCAGAGGGTCCTGCTCATCAAGAAATTTTTGAGGGCAAGTAATTATTTTTTTTATGTTGCTCGAGTTGATCGCTAAGTCCTTACCTCTAGATTGGGGAGTCGTTCGGGCAATTTTTATACAATGTCTGAACTATATTTATGAGGGGAATCTTCAGGTTAATTGACGGAACTCCATAAATAACCAACTTTAATATTGTAATGCCCTGATTCACAATCCGGAGTTGGAATATCCTTGGCTTGGCATTGATATAACCTTGGACTTTTCGAGACACCGGATTTGTGAGGTCATTTTAGGATAGTTGTTGAAACACCTTATGGGGAATGTTGGAATTCGTTTACATGTGAAAATTTTGGAAACCTGTGAATAAAACAATTTCCGCTTAGACCGTTTTACCGTATGCCTGGACGGAATTATAATCGCCAAATCAGACCCTTCATGAATAAACCCAGTTAGTGAGGATGCCACACCGCCTTGATGAAAATAGGGTAGAAGGCGAAGTAAATGCGGCTTTCTCGGAATTTATTAAACGAGCTGTTTCTACGATCCAGTATCAGTGCTACTCACAAGCAATGCAGCAAGTGCATAGAGCTGCAGTTTCCCTTGACCCTGCATAAAAGCATATGAAGATGATAACACGCTGCTGCACGCAGCCCGTTGATTACTGCGCTAGAGCCATTGGTGTACCAGTCTTTTCTGACCACGAGCCTTATGAACTAACGCGCCATCCTGGGCATGAGACCCATCAGGCGTGAAAGGCGGGACAACTGCAGTGGATGGTATGATCCACTACATTCGCCGCATCTTCGAAACCCCAGCGCTTCCCTCAGATTTCAGATCACCGAGTCCAGTACCGCAAGTGTGCTCACTCGTACGCTTGCGTTTGGGGCGAATGCCACTTCATGGGGACCCACGGGTATCGTTCTTTGCTCGAGTTCGTCGGCGCATAACGGATACTATTGACTGCAGCCCAATAATTCTTTCCGTCTCCAATGAAAACACACAGGTGCTACTGATTCAGATTATCAGGAATACACAGTGTTTCTGGTTGCCTTAAGGATGTGACACACACTAGCCAAGCTCTAACCAGTCGAAAGCTGTTTTAGTGCAGCGAACTCAAGGACAACCACAACTCACACATCTGACTCAGTTTAACCAACCGGGCGATCGGCAACTATCACTGGGGCATACGATTCATGCACAAGCCAGCATTCTGATTGGTTAGTTGTGCACAAGCCAGGAAGCGCGCGCATTCAAACTGCATTTGTGCACAAGCCAAGAAAAACGAGTTAAATGGGTCAAAACGCATAAACTAAGAAAAGATGGACTGTCAGTGCAAGCGAGAAAATAGCCTGAAACAATTTAAAGATTTCATTTCAGGAAGTCTCGGTTTTTTCTGCGAGAAATGTGTACAATTTAACGTTTATATAATGAATAAGTGAACTTAACACAGAAACGTATCCGCTTAAAATGCCCTTCATCGACCTGCCTTCTTCACACAACCTGTTTGTGACTACCCACATTACTTCTCCAA